>JAVLUX010000006.1:15520000-16185000 GCA_032164185.1 Moxostoma hubbsi | reverse complement strand
TTCCAGGTGTTCCTGAGACGGACGACCCAGGGAACAAGATGTTGGCTCCGGAGCTGGTAAGCAGACCACTCCATCCCACGGTAGAGGGCCGGGAGGAGAATCTTCATTTACCTTTATTTCTTTTGCTGCACTTCCTTCAGGCTGCGGTACCAACATTCCAGACCCACGACTACTGTCCACCGGCTGGCCGGTTCTGATGAGTCCAGAGGACACCTACACAGGACCTCCTCCTCGGTCTCTAACCCGCCCCCCTGCCGAGTGTGTGGAGCAAGGTAAGTGTTTCGAGTCCTTTCTCAGAACAAAAGCCTCGGGAAGCCCTTTTGTCTCCCGACGCAACAGTAACTGCTCCGCCCCGCCATGTATGTCGAAAAAGATCGTCCCTCTAGTTGCCCTCGCATTGAGCTTGGACGCATGGCTTTCAATTCCCAACCCGTTGCGTTGGTTGACCAGGACCATCTGACTCAGCTACGCGATTCAGTTCGCCAGGCCCCCGCCCCCCTTCGGCAGTATCCACTTCACCTCGGTGCAAAGTGTAAAAAACAGCATCCTACGCCCTGCCACAAACCAATAAAAGTAAATTGATATAGTGGCCAACTAGCTGTCGAGATTTAGGGATGTGCAAAATAAATTGTAACCAATAAAATGAAAGCCAGTGTATGCAATGACCCAATGGTTGTCAAGATATATGGGTAGGTTAAGATAAAGGGCAGCAATTCCAGTTTGAGATAAATGAACAATAGGGGTGACCATTTTATCTAGAAGGTGAGAAATGCAAATGTGACTCAGGTGTGAAAAAGTCTCCTGACAGACAACTTAAGGGGATTACTTAGCATGGCAACAAATGACCATAACACAGAAGGAATTGTCAGTCACTATACATCCGAAATGGTATACAATCGGAAGTACACACGCCTGTGGAATTTAAGACACCAGGCCAGTAGATTTCGGAATACATCCAAAATTCAGCGGTTTATACAGGAGTCTACTGGTCCGGATACAGCTCTTTCCCCATCTGTCGCTCACTTCGACGTTGTGTCGAAGAAGTGACACTAGGGGTCTCTCTTGAGAGCCTCGCGCATCTCTGAAGTTGAGAAAAGGCCAATGAAAAATTGGCAGACAGAATTTGCATGTCCCGCCCCCGGACATACGGGTATAAAGGGAGGGAAATGCGTCTGTTCATTCAGAAATTTTCTTCGGAGCTGACCGGTTGTGTGAGCAACGAGCTGCGATTCACAAAACAGTTCACCACATCTCTAAGAACATATGCTGTTGGATCTACGGCGCATATCAGCAGCTTTCTCCTTCTCTGCATGGCAGTGCAGCTTTGCCCCTGGGCGCTTCGACAGCGCAGTCTAAAAGAGAATTTTGTAAAAGTGTTTGATTCTCTAAAGGAGCAATACACAGCAGTGTTCAACGTCATTTTCAGGGTACGTCTTTATAAAGATGCCCTTCCACCACTGTGTAGTTCCTGGATGCAGTCGAGTTCTCTCTGTTCCTGATGGTCACAGGAGCTGCCTCGTGAGTCTGGGCTGTGATCACACCGAGACAGTGTTTGTGGATGGTTCGTGTTCTCACTGCGAGAACCTCCCTAGCCCTCTGGTCCACAAATTCATATCGGGGTGTAGGGAACCAGAAGGTTAAGACGATCTTATGGGGCGTTGGGGAAGGGTATGTACAGTCTGACATGGCCTGTCGTTTTGGCACACAACTGCCTGCCGGCACCTGTGACAGCAGCGCATGTACATGGTTCAGCGCATGGTGTAATTAAAATTGGACCCCTAGTGTCGCTTCTTCGACACAACGTCAAAGTGTCCGACAGACGGGGAATGTCTAGGTTACTGTTGTAACCTCTGTTCCCTGGTGGAGGGAACGAGACGTTGTGTCCTCCCAGCCACGTTGCTGAACCGTGCCACTGTTGCGGCCGAACCTCATTGTCGGCTCCTCAGGCAAAATCCTGAATGGACGCATTTCCCTCCCTTTGCGGGACATGCAAATTCTGTCTGCCAATTTCTCATTGGCCTTTTCTCAAGTTCAGAGATGTGCGAGGCTCTCAAAAGAGACCAATAGTGTCGCTGCTTCGACACAACCTCTTAGGTTACAACAGTAACCTAGACGTTTCATGCAGTGTCTGATATTTGCCTTTTTATCATTAGACAAGAAAGTTAAGTCACAGGGTACTGTTGAAAAGAGGCTGATAGAATATGTGCTTTGGAGGAAGAAATATGAGTGCTCAAAGAATGCTGGATTTGATCAAGTTTTGTGAGGTTTGCTTATATGTTTAAACAAGGTATTTGCATATTGCCAGTGGTATATGATATTAGTTTTATTAATATTTCCCTTTTTATCATTAGACAAAACAGTTAAAAGTTACAGGGAACTGTTGAGGAGGGAGAGGGAGAGTGAAACACTTGAATACTTTAAAATTATGAGCTCATACTTGTCTGTCACGGATTTGATATGCGGACCATTTAAATGAGACTGTGTTGCACACCAGTCTATTATTGTAGTAGCACCATGGGACGTACCAAAAAAAGGACTGCAATTGCTCATTTACATGTCTCAGACGCTTCACATGCAAGCAGGCAATTCTCGGTGTCCTTGCGTCCTTAAGAAACAAACCATCCAAATGGGAAAATGTATCGGCCAATGCCGATGTTTGAAACATTTTGAATACTGGCCAATTTATCAGCCTCTGCGTTATTTCGGTCCACCACTAATCTGAACACAAGTGATCAGAAGAGATGCATTTAAGTGACCAGGTGTAAACAGCAATGTGTCTCACCTAACCACATGTGATCGGATCACCCGAGATGCATCTTAATACCAGGTGGAAATGGGGTCATAGTTATAGAAATTATGGTATTTAAAGTTGTATTAGTTGTATTTGGTGTAAATGTATCTGTTTAATGCTGTCATCCTAATTAAGACCCTCATTGTGTTTTTGCCAGATAAATACTGCTGTGATTGCAGATTTTAAATGATAAATTATGTTTAAAAATATATTGTCCCCTTAAATAGCTGTAATGTAGATAGCTATTTTTTTAGTAGCTTGTAGTGAAGATAACTACTTTTTTAAAAGGGTAGCTTGACTGAAGCTTATCTACTTCAAATTATGAGTAGCTTCAAAGTTCAAAGTAGCTTCCAACATTGGTTTCCAACTCCCTTTTTGCAAACTTGCCAACAAAATGTAAAAAAAGATGCTATTACAGTAACTAATTTTTTAACAAATTAATTATGTATATGAAGAAAGAACATAACAACTAACAAGCAAAAACAAGTCTGGACTAATAGACTGAAACATGTTGGCTAATTGAGAAATGACTATGTCCCATCATTACTGTACCACAACAAAAGGGACTCGTACTGCCCCAGCCCTCGAATACATATCCCTTTCGTTTATTCGTTCCATCTGCCAGACTTTTCTCAAACAGTCATAAGGGGATTACGCCGTACTGTCCAGTGGGGTCAAAGCTCACAATTATCTAATTGCTGGCTCTCAGAGAGAGAGAAAAGTGCAGGCAAAGTAATGAAAAAATGCCAAGCCGGTGACTAATTTAAATACAAAAGCAGCTTCAACTCTTATTAGGACTTGCTTAAAATTGCTAATAATCAAAGGCATAAAAGTGAGGGCCATATATAGAGAGAGACAATACCCAAATAACAGCTGAGAGCATAGTTAAACACAGCTACAATTATAGGAAACAAATGTGTCGATGATAGGAACAACGGCAATGTTTGGTAAATCCACCATGCTTTTTACTTGAAGAGAAGATTGATGAAATGTTGATGTTCATAAAGATCTCATGGAAATGTTATTTATCAACAACCCATCTTAATATCAATATAATTTGCTAACAACAGAAATTAAAACAGAAGGGCAGATTGATGTCTGATTGTGAGATAATAAACTGTTTAGTGTAAGTTAGTTTCACTTTGGGTACATACATGTGTACTTTTATTTTTTTTTAAATTCACATTTGAATAAATGTTTATGTTAGCATTAGCATCCTGTAGATTTATGAACTGACTAATTTGCACATTTAATTTACCAATGATGTTGCCATGCCAACCCAAGCAAACCCTGCTTGAGTGCATTGACCCACTTACTCTACGTCAACAAAATCAGTGGGACAATGGAGAATCTGACACATCTTACACACACTGAGCTTAAGGGATACTAGTGGAGAATAAAAGGAAGGAAGCTCAGGAAGTGAAGTTTCGGCTCTGGGTTTCAAGGGTTATAAAAATATTAACGCATTCCACAACGTGTATCTTCAACAACAGCAGTGTCGGATCAGCACACAAACTGAAAATACTTTAAAAGTGCCTGGACTAGTTACAAAGTCTAATGATGTGTTACAAGAGGACAAAGTTTACAGTTTTTTACAGCTATGTCAGTATTGGAGAGAGGTTGGAGAGTAAAATGGAGGAAAAGTGTCAGTGTATTTGTGTATATGACAGAGCGACAAACTGATCAGAAAGAGGGGTAGAGATGATGTTTTAGCTCTCGAGCTCCCATCTTTTCAATACACAATATACACAGATACAACTCAACCTGATCTCTCAAATAAAGATAATTCTCAGGCTATTTATTTGATGCAAATTAACTTTTTGTTGACATACCAATTATAAGAGCCGGGTTTGTTTGGCATCAGATGAACACAGTCCCAACTCCCAAATCTCTCAGTCTCTCTCTCTTTTAAATATAAGTTTTAAGAACTTGTGAAAAATGTTACATAGTGAGGATGAGATAATTACAATGAATATAATGTAATTATATTTTGTAAGATTTTTTTGGTGGAAAGCTGAATGAAGTAATTTGAGTTTGCATGCAAGCAGTTTGCTATATGGCTTAAATGTGCAACAAAAGGCTGCAGTTTAATTATATAAATGCATAGTCTGCATGTGCTGCATGCTTCAAGCTTAATGCACTCTCTGCTGTCTGTAATCTATTACAAACACAGAGAGCACATGAAGCTTATGCTTAGATGAGGTGTTATTAGTATATGACCAGCTTTACTGATTCCCTTTGGAGTGCGTAGCACATTCCGACAGTATATTTATTTTATTAAATCTCAGCCTTTTGTGGTTTAATCATTACACTATGACTTACCACAATTTTAATTTGATTAAGTGAGCATCCATTTTATACAAAAAAAAAATGAATTCTGTGACATTACGCATTCAATAGTTAATTGTGTTTTTATGACTGGATGATGCGATTCCATCAGAGTTTTCAGCATTGCGTAAATCACAGGGCTCTATGATGTTTATCCTACCGAATATAGAAAGACATACAGGTTTGGAAAAACAAGATGAGGATGAGTAAATTACAACAAATATATAAGTATATTTAAAATACAACAGTAAATCTATAATATTATAATTTATAATTTAAGAATTCAGATACAGAACCTTGGATTTGGTAAAAGACTAGAATGAGATCCAATCTAAAGGCTAAACAGTTTTTTTCTGTACTTTTTTTTAATCAGTATGCTTATTCATAATCATTGGCATAAATTCAAGGACTTTCAACATCAAGCAGAGAACTTTGATTAAACTGCACGCGTGTGTGTGTGTGTGCTGTACCATTATCCCAGAGGGTCTGAGGCAATCGGATCAACCCTCAGCTGAGCTGCCCAAGCCAGACAGAAAGGAGGGGGTTTACAGTGGAGGGTGGTGGGGGAGTGATGCACAACATGCGAAAGTGGCACATAATCCTTCCCTCATTACCATACAATAGGCCTGGGACACCCACCTCATTACATCATCTCCCCTATACAACAGGGGTGAACGCCATGAGATAAGATCACCAGGTTAGTTTAGGCAGGTTAGGCTTCACAACATGAATAACAGATCATTTCATGGTGCTTCACTAAGTCTGTAAAATTAATACAGCTAAATAAAAGCTTTGATTCAGATGCTTGGTCTCTCTTTTAAATGGCTTTAGGACACTATGACACAACATTGGCTAATTAGTAAACACTGATTAGTGTTCATCAAAATCATTATTTAACTGCAATTCACACATATTCATATGTATGTTGTGTCAGTTTAATTGCTTTTAGAGCTTTAGAGAAACACTGCTGGGTTTTCTTCAAGACAAAGCGAACTCTGCAGCTGCTGAAAATACAAGCATTGCTGGTTACTAGCATATGTTGTGTTTTGGATGCTGGTCCTAATAAGATGCTGGTATGCTAGTGTCCCTACCAGACTTAACTAGCTTAACCAGTAAGAGTCCCTTGGACAAGATTCATCAGAAAAAACATTGGCTGACCAGCATTTTTGGTGTTGAACAAAATGCTAGTCCTCCGTCTAAACCAGAATGGAACAGGGAAAACACCATTTACAGTAATTCTTCCTTTTTTTGAGTGCAATCCATAATAACTATATTTTTTATAATTTGACGCATAAACATCAATTCGGTGCACGATTTCATTAAACATGAATGCTTAGACTGAAACAGCCCAGGACGCCAATCAAAGCATTCCAGAACAGAGGACAACATTGATCAAGAAGCGAGACATATTTTCAGAGTACACAGAGCTATCATACTTCTGAAGATACAACTTGACAAAAAATAATACAACAAAATAAAAAAGAACTAAAAAGATCAGTGGTACATAGAGAACCTCATCCGAAACATTCTTCAAACTCCATGTTTTGTCAATGAATGATAAACTTTTCCAAAGTATTGTCAAACACAAATATTTAATTATAAGACATTATAACTTTAAACCCAAGCAAACACACTCTTTTCAAACATAAGCAATCTCTGTGGGAACAGGTGTTCCTGCAGAGACAAAATATTTAATCTAAATCTGCTTTCTTGGTCAAATAAGAAATCATGTTCAAAATAAATAAAACATTTGTTTATATATCCATGCACAACATTTTAATTCAACATATAAAAACCCATGACAAACCAAACCTTAAAGGGATAGTTTACCCATAAATTAAAAAAATGACTTAAATATCGATCTGTTTATCACCTATCATATCACGTCTGAAGATATGGATTAAACCACTGGAGTCATATGGATTACTTATATGCTGCATTTATGTGCTTTTTCGAGCTTCAAATTTCTGGCCACCATTAACTTACATTGTATGGAACTACAGAGTTGAAATATTCTTATACAAATCTTTGTGTTCTGAAGAAGAAATAAAGTCATACACATCTGGGATAGGTTGAATAAATGATGAGAGAATTTTCATTTTTGGTGAACTATCCCTTTAATATTCTGTCCTTAGGAGGACTGCAAGCGAAAATGTGGATGAAGCAGACTTATTTGGGGAGTTCAGTGAAGTAGGTCTCAATTGACAACTTGAAGTTGATCTTGTCAATGCCACCATTCTTTCTAAATGCACAAAGATTGAAACACTTGGCTTTGATTCTTCAAACAATATTAGGAGCCATTTTGACCTAAATCTTAAGACCATACAATCATACAAGTTATTGGCATTTCATCTCCCTTTGAAATTCACTTAAAGCTACACTCAAAACCCATATTTACACTGTCTAGTCACCTTGCTATGCGTGACTGACACTATGACCTATTTACCATTATGATGATAATGTGATTTATCCACTCTGCAGTACTTCACAACAACAGCTAAATTACGTAGGTGAGCATATGAATCTGCAAATCAAAGTGCCAAGGATTGATTTCACTGCTTGTACATCAGAGCCTATGCAGTTAACAAGTGTTTGAAAGATGGCTGCGGAGAAAGAATGAGTGCAGCTTGAGTATTTAATTTAACTATTTACTGTAGCACATCCCAAGAGCGTGATCAATACCTATTCCATTAAAAAAAAACAACTAGTTGGTCAAACGTGGGGTGTACACTATAAAAAAATGTGAGGTTATATTGTGTTAGGCCTGTTAGGTCATTTTATTGTATTTTCTCTCTGTTGGGTAGTTTTGGGTATTCTATTGTGCAACACAGCTACTGGGTTAGTGGCTGGATTTTTTTTCACTGACAGTTGAAACTATACACTCCTCCCCCTACCCCAATGCGACAACCCAGCAGTGGTGTCAGAACAACCCAGCCCTCCCACCCACGTCTTCTGTGATACCAGAGGATTTACACAAGGAAGCACGGCGGGGCCGCGAGGTCGAGCAGGATGACTTTGAGATGGCCCTTGTGGTGCCACATGCCCCACGCTATGTGTGGTACGAGCTCCGGCCTTAAGAAAGAGCAGGCGGCCTCATCCCGTGCAGCTGTTCTGATAATAATAACAATGTCATTATGTCTCTCGTTGCGTCAGGCAAGTGGTCAGTGGATGATGCTGCCGCCCCTACCCCCAGAAAGGGCAAGGAACGTGCACACACAACTGACAGGGAGATGCTCCGCGTCCTTACAAGGGCAGTCGAAGAGCTTCATCTTGAGTGGTCTCCCCCAGAGGAACCTGAACAGTCTCGCCTAGATGAATGGTTCCAGCAGTCCGGACACCATTAAACAGCAGCGTCCCGCAAATCTGCCCCATTCTTCCCTGAAGTTTATAATGAACTATCCAAGTCCTGGTGCGCGACCTTATATGGCGCGCTCGCGGAGTGATACCATCCTCTTTAATGAGGATCACGGGGAAGAAAACAGTTATTCCCAATTACCCCCTGTGGAGGAGGCGGTAACGGCACACCTCTGCCCAGCGAGAAACAGGTTGAGGAAATCCAACCCCATACATCCTTCCAAACTGTATCGACAAACGTCCGCACTGGCGGGAAAAGCATACTCAGCAGCAGAACAAGCTGGATCAGCACTCCACACAATGGCGGTGCTCCAGGAATTTCAAGCCAAGCTCCTCACACAAATGGACAATCAAGGCTTTGATCCAGAGATATTTAAAGAGCTCTGCACCGCTACAGATTTAGCACTGCATACCACAAAAGTCACAGCGCAGGCCATCAGCAAGTCCATGGTCAACCTGGCAGTTCCGGATCAATGTATATGGATGACCCTCACAGAAATTAGTGATAAGGAAAAAAGCCACTCTGTTCGATGCTCCAGTGTCTCCAGCCGGCCTCTTTGGCGGCTTTGTGAATACGTTTGCTGAGCGTTACATCGTGATTCAGCAGCAGTCATAGGCTATGGGACACTTTATGCCCAAACGGAGTATATCACAGCCGGTTCACCCTCGCTTTGTTTTGAGCCAGCGCCCGACTAAAAGCCCCATACCTGCTGCCTCAAAAGCACTCCTGAAGGGCACAACCCTTTGAAGCGGAAAACAGAGCCCGCAGTTCCCTCCGGGTCTGCTCCAAAAAAGGCTCGATTGGAGACACAAAACACTGTTCCCCATCTCCCCACTATTGTTTGTCAGGAAAGGAATATTGTTGTTCACAATATTGTTAAAAATGTTGTTTCTGTGTCTTGCACTGAAATAATGAAATAAAAAAATGCAATAAGTGGAAAAAAGAATACAGCATTCGTTGCAGATGCTCACACATTTTCAAAAAATAGCCCCTTTTTCCTCTTCAAAGCACAGACGATATGTGCAAACGCTTCCCTATAGGGAGCATCGCATCATATCATATAGTAAGCAAACCAAATTGCATAAGTATATGTATATGTATATACTTATGCCCTTCCCTTTAAGTACGGGCCGCCCATCATTTGCACAACTGCCTGCATTCAGGCCATTATAATTTACCATAAATTCGCAAGCACTTTCCTTATAAATAAACTCCCTTCCCGACTGGGTTCATAAGGAGTTAGTTCATAAAATATGACTATAGTTCATATATTCGTTATGAGTGCTCTCCTCCTGCCCAACAAGAAGGATCACTCATTGTGGCATACTCATGTCAGTCGCCATCCCACAAGACTGCGGCACCATGTTTCATCTCTAGGAAGTTATGTTGTGTAGTGTGGCGTGATGGGATTCCATTCCCCATTTGCACAGCTACGCAATGTCAAGTGTACAAAGTTGTAAGGGAACGTCTCGGTTATGTACGTAACCTCGGTTCCTTGAGACAAAGGGAACAAGACATTGCGAATGCTAGCAGAACTACTAGACTCATAGTTCTTTAGGCACAAGCGATGTGCTCCTTGTTCTCAAACAGAAATTCGGAAGAAATGATGTTAGTGCACCTGTTTTTAAAGCTGACAGTTTCACGCCAAACACCATAGCCAATATTAGAGTACTGGCATTATTGTAGAGAGGTTTCAACTAGGTTTTGTATGAAGTCACTCCCATATGCACAGCTACGCAATGTCTCTTTCCCTTTATCTCAGGGAACCAAGGTTACGTACCGTATGTACCGAGACGTTCACAGCGCGGACAAATTGGAGGATTTGTTGATATTTGCTGAAATAAGGTGTGTCAGTGTTTTTATCTAAAATATAATTACCATACACCAGAAAATGCAAAGATACCATTCCATAATCAGAACCGGACAGCTCATATGACATCAGCTGTTATTATAGACTGTAATGCCCACTTTTTTTCTTTTCTTTCTCATTGTCTTTTTGTAGGTTGGAACAAATTTTGTGGAGTACCTCCAGATGTCCTTATTCCCCCACATCCTACACTCAGCAAAAGAGGCCATTATAGATCATTTTGAGTTCTTATTTTATTAATTCCTTACTTACATAAATAGTTTTATAGTAATAAACAATTAAGTAACATTTAAAGGGAAATTTCACACAAAAATTCAAAATTATTTAATAATTTACCCTCAAACCACCCCAGAACTGAATTTACTTTCTTCTGCAGATTTTAAGAAGAATATCTTAGCTCTGTAGGTCCACACAATGCAAATGAATGGTGACCAAATATTTGAACCTCCAAACAGCAAATAAAGGCAGCATAAAAGTAATCCATATGTTCCAGTTGTTAAATTACTGTGAAAGTGAGAAATATTTAAGCCTTTTTTTTACTATACATCTTCACTTTCACATCTAAAAGTCACGTGGCACCTGTTTAGGTTTTCTTTCAGATGTGAAATTGGAGATTTAGAGTAAGAAATTACTTTAATATCTATCTGTTTCTCACTCACATATATCATATAACTTTTGAAGACATGGATTTAACCACTGGAGTCTTATGGATTATTTTCCTGCTGCCCCTATGTACTTTTTGGAGCTTCAAAGTTCTGGCCACTCTTCACTTGCATAGAATGGACCAACAGAGCTGAGATATTCTGAACAAAACCTATAATTTTAGAAGCAGAAGAAAGGCATACACATCTCAGATGGGGGTGAGTAAATACAATTTTAATAACCTTTTAATAATACAAAGGGCGTTTAATGGTTTTAATGCCTAGTGTATTTAGCATTATTTATAAATGTTACTTTATTGTTCTACATGCTGTTTATTAAAACTTTTGTAAAATTAATGAAATGTAATTATTGCATGTATTTATATTCATCCAAAAATAATGGAGCTACCATGTTTACATATTTGTTTATGGTGTGGTAAAACAATCTGAAAATATTAACCAATTTATGAAATCAAATTAACCCAGCATTTCTGTGAAAATGAACCAGCATTTGGGTTGAATAAATAACCCATTTGATGGGTTAAAATTAATAACCTAACTTGCTGGGTTAGTTTAGCCCAACGTGTGTTCAGTCCCATAATTAAACAGCTACTGGGCTAAAAACAACCCAATTTGGGTTATTTTTTAACCCTCATTTGTTTGTGTAATTACTTTTGATTTATGGTTCCACTACGTTTTTTATTCATTACCATGTCAACGCACTAAAAATATGCTATTGTGGTATAATTCTCAGTGAAATTCATATCGTGGACATTATCTCTGAAGGTAGCTTATATGTCTGCTGATCCATTTATAGACACTAAAGATGAGAATTAATCCAGAGATCTCTGCCATCTGGTAAAGATGAATGATTTATCTGTCTTAACCCACACAACCAGACAGTTTTTATCCAAAGCATCATGTATGATAATCAAGTTTAGCAAAAATTCTGCAGCTATGTTAAGTTGCCTAATTAAATCTTCTGTATTTCTATAATTTTGTCCCTTTGCATTTCTTCACATCAAGTTTGTGATGCCTTTTCTCTTGCCACCTCAATAACTACTTTAGCTGTTTATCGTTTCGAAGGCTGCATGCTAGGTAGGATGCGTCCTTTGAAGGCTGCAGTATAGCGAGTGCCCTCCTTTAAACAAGCCTTGTTTAAATGAGACAGCCTTCGCAGGACAAATAGAAACAGAACTTATCATGGTTAAGCATGCCACTCTTTAACAAGTGTGAACGTTTTGAGTGAAAAGGGAACAAAGTCCCTTTGGAAGGTAGTGTATAAGGTAAATTTTAATTAAGATATAATGATATATAGAGAAAAGAAAATAGATTTTACAGGTGTACTTTTAGTCTATAATACTTTATATATTATTCTATATACGCTGCACCCATCAACTGAAGTATTTCAACTTGTGAATTAATGTTACTTTCATTTGAACATCATACTTTCGAGTTAATTGGTATAATTTGTTTTTAGACAAATGATGTTCATTTCCGTTGAAGCAAAGAATTTTCTGTTGTGAGTGCCCAGGAAGGATACACCTCATGCATCCTCCGAATTCCCGTGAAAGAAGGTCACATTCGAAGGCTGCATTAGCAGTGTCCTATTCGCTTTTCTGAAACGAGACATTTGCGGCAGACAAATGTGATCTCCGGAGGATGCAGCCTTTAAAACTAGACAAGCTTTATTCCCATTGACCACATTAATTATTTTCGATGGTCTATTTTTCTGGTTGAGCCTTTATTATGAAAAATGGTGAGCATATGTTAGTGCATATGCCTTTGTGCTCTACAGCGAATGGAATATTCCTATATTCATATAAAATCACCACATTCTGGATAACCCAAGACATTTTTTTTGTCAATCTACACAGTAAACTTGCCCTTGACAACAACAACAACAACAACACAACAGCAAAATAAAGAGCAAAAAGTATGAGATGTTATAATGCTCTGCCTGTATATTCATTTATATTTATTTCTTTAAAAAAAAAAAAAAAAATCTGTCTCCTCTTATAAAAATGTATTTCCTTTATTGCTTGACTTTTTACAACTCTGTTACTTTTGGTTGCGCATTGGCTGATATTAATGATTATTCCATTACAGGAAATATTCAGAATAAGGTGATTACGTGACAAGGAATTCCAATTAACACAGACATTGTAAATCAGCTGTATTAAGTGGATTTCCAGAAACCAGAATACTGGCTTATTTGGGAGAGAGAGAGAGAGAGAGAGAGAGAGAGAGAGAGAGAGAGAGAGAGAGATAGATTAGCTGGATTGGGTCTGAGAGAATCCCTCGCTGTACGTCCCCATGGGCAGTCTCACTGTTATTGTGATGTCGTTCCTCACATGAGTGAAGTGGAAATAATTGATTTTCACAGGAAACGCTGAAGGATTGCTCAGCTGTTGAGCAGATTCTGTAGGCTGTGTGTAAGGCATCTCATTTGTGGGTGTTCACACTGACAGCCAAGACCAGCATCAGCAGAAACCAGCGCACTTTCTATTTACAGTGCCATATTCAAATGATCCACTTTAATTCAAACTAGCTCATATAAAGTCTTATATGGTGTTTCGATCAACTGCTGAGCATTATTCGGTTTCTAAAAGTGAAAACAAGGCTTATAAGATGGTTAAGTGTTGAAAAATATGCCTTGTTTTCTTTTTCCCCCCTTGCTCTCTCTCTCTCTCTCTCTCTCTCCATCTTTTAATCAGAAGTGGGTCAGTTATGGCATGCAAGCAGTGCCGTTACTTAAATAAGCCCTGCAGTTGCTCAAAAGCCATTTTAATAACACATTTCCACTCATACCATAAAAACTGTTCTTATTTTTAAACTGGTGCACCCACAGCCCCACCATATATTTACCATTCATTGTTCTCCAATAAATACAACTACAGCAATAATTGAAAAATAAAGGCAAGAGAGTGTGGGTGTGTGCAACCCGATCTCATGAAAAGTCATATATCAATTACAAGTTGGCTATTTCGTATGGTCTCGCACAATGTTGGTCGCGTAAACTCGTATGGCTTCATCAGCTGCAAATTCCCGGATGTCTATTGCAGAAGCAAGGGTGGACTGGGAAGAGAAATCGGCCCGGGATTTTTCGCTGTCCTTTTCTGCATATCGCTGCCCCCTTCAGCATATCGCGGCGCCGTTTTTTTGGCCAGTTCTGCAGCTCATTTAATCTTATTGTGGCCCATTCGGCCCATTTTGCGGCCGGCCCACCAGCCTGCCCGGTTCTCCCGATGGCCAGTCCACCCCTAATCGGCCCCAAAGTGTGTCAGCCAACCGGGAAAATGCCCGGTATGCCAGATAACCAATCCAGCCCTGTGCGGAGGTAAGCGGAAGTTTTGCGCACAAGGCATTAAGAACATACTTATTAATATTATGCCCTTACCCAAACACCGTATCTATCTTAACCAATCAGCAAAGTGTGTAAACATGATAGGAAGCTGTTGTGTGTGACAGAAGCAAGTAATTGTCGTATATTAGATGAAACGATGTCCAGCGACTTCATTGGCTGTAGTTAAAGTTGTAGGGATTCAAACGAGTGCAGTCGCACGATATCATACGAATTAGCCAAATTTAGAAAAGTCGTACAAATCATGATGATTTCGCCATGAAAGTGTGTTGGCGTGTGAGTGGGAGAGGCATCATTGCGGGGGTACATTTAAGAGTAAATAAAACAATCGCAAGAGGTAAATTTGACATGTAGATCCAATAAATTCTTGCAGATGGCTACCTGGTCAAAAAAAAAAAAAAGAAAAAAAAAGAGGATTATAATAACCCATTCTCCATATATGCAGCAATAGACGCCCTCTCATTTCACACAACTGTCACACCAAACACCTCACAAATAAAGATGCAGACCAGTGACAACCCTGTAAAGCAGACAGTTTAAGAGACAAAGGCAGTGAACAGCCACAGTAATCTAATCTGAACCGAGGACTGTTTTGTAATGGCTGCATTGTAGCGATTACCATAGCAGCCAGTGATTGAAATCAAGAATGAGCGGGAGAAAGAAAACAGAGCGGTGACAGTCCCTCATTATCCATTATGAGACGCGCAAAAAGCATGACACAAATGAGCCCACTGACAATGATCATTCCCATAGACGGACCGCTACACTTGAAACCAAAAAAATCACTAATTAACACGGGTACTTTTCTTTATTGGCATCACTGCAAATTGTGCGGCAGACTTTCACAATCCAAGCGCTAATTTTTGGTCATAAAAAATGTCGTAAAAGTAGTTAATGGCAATCGCCATCAAAAGCGCCTCGATTGATTCAGATCATAAACACGTATGCAGCAACACAAAGACAACGTACATTATAAAAGATGGGGGGAAAGAGAGATGGTGGGGTCAAAATAAATCTCTCACAATACCTTTCTGTGTCTGTCCCTCTTCCATGTTCTCTTCCATTGTGGGTTAAAGCACGGATTATAGAAGTGGATAAATTATAACAAAGACTTCTGCACCGGTCAAGCGGACGAGCGTCTGTGCGCGCGAGGTTGAGAGAATGAAGATGAGCGCGAGCGTGCGTGCGGTGGCTCGCGAAAAGTGTCGCTCAGCTCCGCTTTTCCTCTCCGCGACTGCAGCTATCGCTCAAAACGATCTTCACCTGCCTATCTCTCTCACAAACACTGTCCATCGCAAAAGAAAAACAGACGGGTTTTCAAATCTGTCTTCTAGTAGAGAAGCTTGATAAACACTAGGAATTTTGGTTGAGTTAATCAGAGATTTAAGCAACTTTCAATCTGCAGGTGTGTTTTATTTTCTAGTGCTGATGTAGAATGCACCGCATTGAAAACAACCCCCTGCACTAACAGATGGATGGGTGTATCCTAGTAACAAGCAGGGCCTCCTCCCTTAATCATAAAGCCTCCAACTTAGACACAAATCATCAACCTCATTCCCCCTTGACTGTCTGTGGCTAGTAGTGTGTTTATTGCTATTCACCTCTTGAGATACATTTCATCTCTTCTAAAACGAAATAAGGCAGTGGCAGTATAGTTATTGACTGCAGGATCAAAGGGAAGGCTGCAGTCATTCATCATATGCAATGGTGCATATGCAGCGTTATATTAGTAGGGCACAACGGGGCTAAAGGCTCCCTGGGGATAAAAGCACTTTTGATTTGATTTTCTCCTAAAACACTAAACAAAAACAAAAGCTACAAAAATACTTTCCTTAACGGCTGTTTTTCATTATACATTGCACAATATTCCTTAACCATGTGATCATCAATGTCTAAAGTATGATTTTGAGGTTATTTGATCTAATGGGTAATATTTTTTTTAAATGCTGCAAACGAGAATTCCTGAAATTATCACATTTATTTTAGGACAAAGTACATATCTATCACTTTTAGTTTTGTTCAAGGTGATTCAATAAAAAATAGGGACAAATAGTTAGCCATGTTTGACAATGCAATCAATAAGTTATATAGTAGTTACATATACTTACAACAGCCGCATCTTGCTGTTTGTTCTGTCAATCTTGATACACTTTTGTGACCAGAAAAAGATGTGCTTTCAGTCCTGTTCTACCCTATGAAATTTGTGCAGGTCTCTCATGCAGTTGGCTGGGATCTGAAGATGTTACGTGAACGTTTGTCTTGCTCCATAATTTCAGTGTTTGTTGATAAGGTGGTGACAGGTGTCTGATAAAGGGATTTGATACTTTGCAAAGTCTTTTGTTCAGCTCTTTTATGCGCTTACAATCAATGTATTTTCTCTTAATCAGAATGAGCTTTATTGCCAAGTATGCTTACACATACAAAGAATTTGTCTTGGTGACAAAAGCTTCCAGTGCACAAACAATACAAGACAGAGATAATAAAAAAATGAATAAAATTAAAGAGCGAAATATAAAAAAAATATAAGTATATATAGAAATGCAAAATAAGACAAAAAAAAAGAGAAAAAATGTAATGTATACAAATAATATACGCATGTACAAATACAGATGCAAGTGGAAGAATTAGTATGGCAGAAGTGGTAGGATATGTTGGACAAATATAAATAGACAAAGCTGTGTATTGCACATAATAATTGCTCAATGGGGCAGTTTTAACTGTTCATGAGGTGAATGGCCTGAGGGAAAAACTGTTCCTGTGGATGACGGTTTTGGTGCTCAGTAGCACCGGCCAGAAGGCAACAGTTCAAAAAGGTAGTGGGCTGGGTGAGTTAAGTCAACAGTGATTTTTCCAGCCCTTTTCCTCAATCTGGAAGTGTACAGTTCTTGAAGGGAGGGCAGAGGGCAACCATTAAACTGCTCAACAGTCCAAAATGTCCTTTGTAGTCTTCTGATGTCCGATTTCATAGCTGAACCAAACCAAAGGACAGACTCAATGAATGCTGATTAGAAATGGAAGCTTTAGCATAAGTTCTGCCAGGAAGACTCAATTGTTACGTCACTCATTACCTTCTCATCTATCCAATCGCGTTCTAACACTTGCAGTATAAAAGATGGGTACTTACACATGTCCGAGTTCACAGATGCTGACGATTTCGTTCTCCTCCACCCTCCCCACCACCAAGATGATCCCTTCCTTCCTACACACCACCACCAGGATGGTCCCTTCCCATACCTCACTGGGGGTTGGCTGCGCCCCTGCCTTCATCGCCAGGCAGGAAATGCAGAGTCCGGACCCCCGGATTGCGAGCTACGGATGGGGCCTACGCCAAAGAACTTTTATCTTTATATTGTTTGCCGAGCTGTAAATAAATGGTCAATTGTTCAGTATTATTCTCCCGAGTCTTTCTGGTAGAACTGTATCATCAGCGCCTGTAGCAGGTTGAACTTCCTCAACTGGTGAAGGAAGCCAGTTGAGGAACAACTTCAACTGGGCCTTTTTACAATGGAGTCAATGTGGGTCTCCCACTTCAGGTCCTGTGAGATGGCAGTGCCCAGGATTCTGAATGACTCCACTGCTACCACAGTGCTGTTCAGAATGGTGAGCAGGGTCGATGCTGAGGTATTCACTAAAGTCCACTATCATCTCCACTGTTCTGAGCGTGTTCAGCTCCAGGTTGTTTTGACTCCACCAGTGAGCCAGCTGTTCAGCCTCTCTTCTGTATTCAGACTCATTTAGTCCGGAGAATAGCTGGGATGATGGTGTTGAAAGCTGAACTGAAGTCCACAAAAAGGATCCTTGCATATGTCCCTGGTCTTACCAGATGTTGGAGGATATGATGCAATCCCATGTTGAATGCATCATCCACAGACCTGTTTGCTTGGTAAGCAAATATAAGGGGATCTAGAATTGGTCCAGTGATGTCATCCATGTGGGCCAACACCAGTCTCTCAAATGACTTCATGAACACAGACTTCAGGGTGATGGGTCTGTAGTCATTAAGTCCTGTGATTTTGGGTTTCTTTGAGCAGGAAAGATAGTGGAGCATTTGAAGCAGAGTAATCTAAATTAACTAAAAGTTTAATGAATTTCATTTTGACATTAGTCATGTTACCACAACAATGGAAACATAATAAAGAATTATATATGCACTATTCAACATAATGCAGACAAATTGAATACTGTCAGGTCAGGGCCTTTCATTTTAGAGGCACCTGCCACCGTGTCAGTGACATGCAACCTAGCAAGATAGAAAATTGTACAGTTGTGCCAACATTTCACATTGCTCCCTACAGCTCTGAGAACCTAACAATACAGAGCTCTGAGGTGGCAATTAAGCCATTGGCAATGAAGAAGAAGAAGTTTTATTTATATAGCGCCTTTCCAAAGCTCAAGGTCGCTTTACATTGTACATTACAATACATTTAAAACACAATGCCAAGGAGTTAAGAAATGGGAATCTACAGCAGCATTAATTTCAATTCTACAATATGCTTTTAATACCTTTGAATGCTGTGATGTTACTATGTAGGCATTTCACTACATAAAAACGTAGAGCTCATATAATAAATTCTCATAAATAATCGCAAACATTATTCATAAAATAACAATTTGTTTACTCAGTTTTGTCTATTACAAGCCTCTTGTTCCAAACAATGAATTGTGTGAAAAAGTGTGTGTTTCCAAATGCACTTGTTGCTAAGATATGAATAAGACACAGATGTGTGCATTACTTCCCTCATAGTAGACTTCATCACTATCGCTTTGGTACAGCAATGCCACTTTACCTCACAACCTGCCATTTGCTTTTTGATTGGCCGAGATGCTCATGCAGGATGAGTCATACAAGCTGCTCATGACAAATGGCAAAAACTCACATTCCTGTAAAGAATGTGCCTTTCTAATGTTTTAGATGCTGTTGATGCTTTATTGCTTATGAATTGCTTTCAATTATACATGCCAATACTTATGAACAATAAGGTCAATTTGTTGGTGTACAGTATGAAATGCATCTGAAAGAAAAGTATGGATTAATTAACGGATTAATCCTTTTTAATTAAATGAAATAAGATCCATTTTAATATCAGAACGGTTCAAAGTAAACATGTAATGTTGCAGGAGAGTCAAAACTGGATGCTGAGCAAGTCATTAACACAGATTGTGGTACATGCTGCCAGGACAATAAAGTACTTTCAGAATATGCTGCGGCTCAAAGAATACCATAAAATAAACCTCAAAAGCAGAATAAAATAATCATTAATGTAATAAAAACATTTTGTGTGTTACAATAAAAGTGTTCCGATATCTCTGTGTGAGGAATTTGCCCAAATTCAAGCCTTTTATTCGACAATCTTCATCCCCATCTGCACTGATTTCAAAATTTAAAAAATGCTGCCACAAGAAGCATTACAACGGCAGTGATGTCGTATGCAACATTTTGTGATGTGTTTGTTTGAGTGAGAACTGATCTGCCTCTAAGTTTTTATTTTATAGTTAGGTTTAGGGGTAAGGGTGGGATTAGCAGGTCTAAAATATACATAAAACTAGTTTATTGTAACAAAAATGATTGTCACTGTATTTATCTGCCTGTTTATTTGTTTTCATATTGAAAAATGGTTACGTTAAGGTGTAGAGAAAGGGTTAAGGGATCTAAAAGACTGTACCTATAAAATAGTTTAAATGTACGAATATATGTATTAATTATAAACATATCTGTACAAATATATTTATAATGATTTCCTTAATGTTTTAAATTTCTGAAGATGAATGTAAACATGTTTTAGATGCTGTCAAAATGCATCCATTCAAACATAAAAATATGTACATTTAAATGTTGTGAGCTACGTTTAATAATGAGATCTGGCTGTATGTACAGGACAGAAGTTTTAAAGGCTGGCTTGCATTTTCAAATGACAAAGGATATCCTGTCACTGCAAGAACAACACTGTCGGTGCACTTCAGCTCTGGTTTCACACCACACCACACCTATGGCACATGACATCTGTTTCTTTTACCTTGACATCATAAAAATCGTGAATGTCTTTGACATACATGATTGTCATGCAAATAAACAGGTTTCATACCACATCTTTATCTGGGCCCTCACAGCACTGACTGCAGACTGTGGAGGAGGAAATGATAACCCCCACAAGCTCTTTCTACAGGGGCCAGCATCCAATCAGAAAGCCTGAAGTGACAGAATTGGGCCTGCACATTTATTATAAAGAGCGGAGAGCACTCACCATGTGGAAACCAATCCAAGCTATGCAGATGGTGAGAACTACTGAAAAGATCAGCTTATCCAGCATGCAATTACCATGCTGGTCTGTTTTATTCTGGTTAGTGCTGGTTTTGTACTGTTCTACCTGGTGGACTATTATGCCATGTTCATCTCTACCAAAACTTAGCTGGTGAAGCTGGTAGACCAGCATTTGTTTTGTTTTTTTTTGTTTTTCTTGTAATTCTGGTTAGCTAGAGAAGTATTGCTGGTTAAGCTAGTCCTAAACAGTTAATGTTTTGTTTCAGGAGGGCAGGACAATGTTTTATCTATTTACTTAAATTTTTTTTGTGGGATCATAACCTGATTAGGGGTTCATGGTTCCATAAACACAATGGCAAAATTAAATAAAGATTACTGATTAAGCGGTCTACCAAACAGAAATGAACTGCATACTCTCATGTTAAAAGCACTCTCACAGTAATCAAGGATTTACATCTCATCAAATGCCCTTATCACTAAAATGTGAATGACAGATGTTGCAATTCTGCAGAAATATGCTGAGTTTTCTGTGATTTTCTGCATGCAAATGTAACAGTAGCCAGCTGGTAGGTAGCTGCGCAGTGTGTAAATCTCACTCCCCTGGCCTCAAGAGGCACACTAGCAACTGACGCCTTTAGCCTCCTTGTTAGCGTACCTGCCTCCCATGCTGAAGACCCTGATTCGAATCCCATTCGGAGCGGGTCAAGCAGATACAGTGGTGCAGTGACCCAGATGGGAGTGAGGTTTAGGGGGGTGAGTGTAATGGTAGCCAACTGGTAGGTAACTGTGCAGTGTGTAAACATCACTCTCCTGGCCTCAACAGGCACACTAACAACTGACGCTAGATGCTGTAGCATTTAGCCTCCACGTTAGCGCGGCCACATTCCATGCCAGAGGCACCGGTTTGAATCCCGCTCAGAGCAGGTCGAGCAGGACCGGTTACACACATTCTGTCTGGACCTGATGATGAGCATCATGCTTGCTTGGAATATCAAAATGGTAGATTCTTATGAAGTCGGTATCTAGATTCAAGAAGTATTTTATTTATTTTTTTTTAATTCTTTGTTGCAGTGAGAGTGAAGAGCTGTCTCCATTCTGCTTTACAGCTGGGCTGTAGTGAGGTAATGATCAAAATTAGTCAATCTGGTGCACAAAATAAGAACTCTGTAGTTTTGCAGAGGTACTTACTTGTGTAACACAATTATATTGCCTCTTTTACTTCATAGCATACAAAATTGCATTTGTGATTACACTACTTACATTCATCTCATGACTATTATTGCATGAATCCCATGAAACCGGTCAAGAAAATATCCAGGTCTTATTTTAACCAAATATATATATTAAATATTTTGAATGAAGAAGCCTATTTTAGGACCTTTAAGAATATTTTATGTCATTATGACTTTTTATGTCATTACTTTTTGTGACACTATTGTCATGGCAATTAAGTACATAATGTCACAATGCATCCTAAAAATAGACTTCAATTCTTATTATTTAATTTTTTTTTCTGGATATGTTTTTGAGAGATTCACCACATTATATATATATATATATATATATATATATACATACACACACACACACACACACACACACACACAATAATCTCTCAAAAACATATCAAGAAAAAAATATTATAATAATAGAAGTCTATTTTTAGGACCATAATTTTGTTTTGCATTGTGACATTATGCATTGGCAATGTGCTTAATTGCCATGACAATATTAATATATATAAATAAATATATAATCTGTCCAATTATACAGGTGGCTGTTTCAGC
The DNA here is from genome assembly GCA_032164185.1 of Moxostoma hubbsi. NCBI lineage: Eukaryota > Metazoa > Chordata > Actinopteri > Cypriniformes > Catostomidae > Moxostoma > Moxostoma hubbsi. The sequence continues at coordinate 16,162,608 of JAVLUX010000006.1, read as the reverse complement.
CTTTTCATTTTTTTCTTCTTTTCCACCTTTCCTACCCATCTATTTCTCTCTAATGAGAAAGTGAGCATTCATGTTTGACTACACAATCCAATTCATTAGTCTCAGTACTCTATAGACAAGATAGACTACAATTACTCAAATTGTTCAACACAAATCAAATTTAAACATACCTTAATCAATTAGCCTAGTGTGCATAATAATCTTTTATGACTGCTGTGAAAGATTCATCATGGACACTAATTTGCTTCAATACACCAATAATTCACTAGGTTTTCTGTTCTCCTATTGTTGCTATACCAGGCAACACTATTTTGATGAAACCACCAAAATTATGAAATTAAATGATTTGGAAATTCTTTCATCATTTACTCTTTGCTTAATCAATACATTTTTATTTTGGTTGCCGAAGGAGTAGAATGTGTTAGCTCGATGACACACAAGGGTAAACTAACCTGCCATCTAGCTTATAAATTCTCTGCAGGGTTTTGACATCACATTTAGTCTCAGCTCGCTTGGAACCTTGACCGAGTTGGTACTAAAAAAAGTACCAGGTACTATCACCGTGGAAAACCCCCAAAAAGCAAGCAGTGTCTGTTGAGCTGTACTATGCAGTGGAAAAGCCCCATTAGTGTGAGGAACAGATCTAAATAAAAATTATTTAATTATTAGTCTTCCCACCCAGTAACAGTCAGATCATGACCTGCAATAATTTAAACAGAAAAAAAATAAAAATTTAAACAAAAAAAAATTGCCACCTCAAGAAGCGTTATGACAGCTTTGATATCCGAGTCTGTGAGGTGGGAATAAGTGCTCAAAACAAAAATCTATATTACAGTGCAATTTAATTAAATTTACCTGCCAGTGTTACATTTTATATTGTTGCTAATTATTTACATTTAGCAATGGGGCATAAGCAGTTCTTTCTTAGAGCATGCCATTAAAAGGACTGGAAAATTCAATTTGAAAGTCACTGACAACTTTTGATGAAGTCAGTAATATGATTTATAAGCATAAGTGGGTGTTTGAGAAATGTCAAGATACACTATATGGCCTGTGTAGTGCATGTCCGGCCTTTAAAACGATTCTTTGTCATTCAGTAATACAGCTTCTAATATAACACAGCTAAGCTTTGATTAAATCAGTATTCTACTGGGTTATAATCAACTTAATGACTATGAACAGTCAGTAGAATCTTGTTGATTACCACCATGCAAACAGTACTTTATGCAGTACTTTTAAGTATGAGTCACAACATGGTATGAAAGACTGGATAAAACATTGGATAGACGTGGTTGTTGAGTGACTCTCACACCAGTTACTGATGGTAGACAGAGGCAGTGTTTGAAAAACCTGTTTGAAAAAGTCATGGTTACGTATGTAACCTCCGTTCCCTGATGGAGGGAACAAGACGTTGTGTCAAAGAAACGACACTAATGGGTCTCTCTTGAGCGCCGAATATGCCTCTGGTCTATGAAAAAAGGCCAATGAGAAGTTGGCAGACAGTATTTGCATACCCCGCCCCAGACATACGGGTATAAAAGTGGGGAAATATGTCGAATACATTCAGGATTTTTCTGAGGATCCGGAAATGGTCCGGCCACTGCAGTGGCTTGGCTCAGCAACGTGGCCGGGAAGACACAATGTCTCGTTCCCTCCATCAGGGAATGGAGGTTACATACGTAAAGACGTTCCCTGTCTGTCGCTCACTTCGACGTAGTGTCGAAGAAGCGACACTAGGGGTCCACTTCAAATCATGCCATGCGCTGAGCCGTGTACGTGTACAGCTGACACAGGAGCGGGCAGGTATTTCACGTGCACAAGCAACCAACTGTGTCAGACTGCGCGTACCCTTCCCCAATGCCCCCAAAAAGTCGTCGGAATCCCTCTGGTTAAACTTGAGGGGAACAAGGCGACGCCTGTCAACCTGGGAACGGGTCAAGCCTGGCTGGGCCTCTTTTCCCTCTATGTTTCTCCGCATAGAGCAAGAACAGCCGGGGCCCTTACACGCATCGAGGGAAGGGGGTCTTACCCAGTTTCCTATTCTTTCAGGGGGAAAAGACCCTGCAGAGGTCACACCTGCCCAGAAGGGGAGGTAAAGATGGCGAATACATAACATGGGTTTTTAGGCAACATGTAGAACATGTACGCGTAGGAGGCCTGATCTGTGGAGCACTTTTCCAAGTGCAGGGTAGATTTGAGATACCCGCAGTGGATTTGGTCGGCGAATTCCTCCGCTGAATTGCGGAACCACAGGGCTAGGGAGGACCAATTAGGGACCCGGGTGGGTGGGATCTCCTGGGAGAGAAAGTGCACAGTTTAACCTCTGCCGAGGAAAAGGGCGCCAGGTGCAAGCGATTCACCCGGCCAGATCGTCAGCGTGTTACAGAGTTCTACCGGCTCGGACCTGAGAAAACACGGGACGATACTGATGATACTGACTCACCCAGTGGGAGAGTCTCTGTTTGGAGACAGCATTCCCTTTCTGCTGTCCTCCAAAGCAGACAAAGAGCTGCTCAGAGCACCTAAAGCACTGTGTGCGGCCCACATAGGTAAGCAAAGCACATACCGGACAAAGCAATGAAGGGGCTGGGTCTGCCTCCTCCCGGGGCAGTGCTTGCAGGTTCACTACCTGGTCTCTAAAGGGAGTGGGCACGTAGCCCGGTCATGGTCTTAGGATCCCATATGTGTCTGCCGGACCGAACTCCAGGCAAATGTCGCTAACAGAGAACGCTTGCAGGTCCCCGACACTCTTGATGGAAGAGAGCGCGATCAGCAGGGCCGTCTTTAAAGAGAGGGCCCTGAGCCAACTGATTCTAGCAGCTCGAAGGGGGGTCTCTGGAGGCCTGTAAGGACCTACTGAGAGATCCCCGGAGGGGATCAGGCTTGGCCAGGAGGGGTTCAATCTCCGGGCGCCTCTTAGGAAACTGATGATTAGGTCGTGCTTACCCAAGGACTTGCTGTCTACTGGGTCGTGGTGAGCTGCGATAGCCAGAGCGTGCCCCGACCCTGAGAAAGAAGGTCTTTCCTCAGGGGAACTCGAAAGGGAGGGGCTGTCGTGAGGAGTATGAGATCCGAGGACCAGGCCCGGGTGGGCCAATAAGGAGCCACAAGGGTGACTTGTTCCTCATCCTCCCTGACCTTGCACAGCACCTGTGCAAGAAGGCTCACTGGGGGAAATGCGTACTTGCGCAGCCCCGCAGGCCAGCTGTATGCCAGTGTGTCTGCCCCGAGGGGAGCCTCTGAACGGGCATACCAGAACGGGCAGTGAGAGGTCTCTTGGGAGGCAAACAGATCTACCTGGGCCTTACCGAACTGTTCCCAAATCAGCTGGACTGACTGGGGGTGAAGCCTCCACTCTTCGCTGGGCAAGCGTCGTGACAGCGCATCCGCTATCACATTGAGGTTACCGGGCCTGTGAGTGGTGCGCAGCGACTTGAGTCGCTGCTGGCTCCAAAGGAGGAGATGACGGGCTAGTTGTGACATGTGGCAGGAGCGTACGCCCCCTTGGCAATTTATGTACGCTACTGCAGTGGCGCTGTCTAACCTGATCAGGATATGTTTGTCTCGAACTAACGGGAGAAACTTCCCCAGGGCAAAGAAAAACAGTCAACAACTCCAAGCAGTTGATGTGCCTGCGCAGCGAGGCCCCTTTCCAATGGCCTGCTTCTGCGTGCCCGTTGCACACGGCGGCCCAACCCAATCTGGAGGCGTCGGTCGTGACCAAGACACGTCGGGACGCCTACTGCAAGGGTACACCTGCCCATAGAAAACAGAGGTCTGTTCAGGGTTTGAGTGTTTGGCGGCAGGCAGGGGTGATCGTCACACGGTGCGTGCCGCAGCGCCATGCTCGTCTCGGGACTCAAGTCTGAAGCCAGTGCTCATATGCATCAACCCCAGCGGCGCAGCCACCGCGGAGGATGCCATATGCCCCAGGAGCCTCTGGAAAAGTTTTAAGGGGACCGTTGTGCCCGGCCTGAAAGCGGCGAGGCACCTCAACATTGACTGTGCACGCTCGTTGGTGAGATGGGCTGACATTGAGTCTAATTCCATGCCGAGAAAAGAGATACTCTGGACCGGGGTGAGTTTGCTCTTTTCCCAGTTGACCTGAAGCCCTAAACGGCTTAGGTGCCTGAGCACCTGGTCTCTGTGAGCGCATAGTAACTCGTGAGTGGATCAGAATGAGCCAGTCGTCGAGGTAATTGAGTATGCAGATGCTGGCTTCTCAGAGCGGGGCAAGAGCTGCCTCTGCGACTTTCGTGAAGACGTGAGGGGACAGAGACATGCCGAAGGGGAGGACTTTGTACTTATACAGCTTGCCGTCGAATGCGTACCGTAAGAAGGGTCGGTGTTGAGGCAAAATTGAGACGTGGAAGTACGCGTCCTTCAGGTCTACCGCTGCGAACCAATCTAGATGTCGAATGCAGGTTAAAATGTGCTTCTGTGTGAGCATTTTGAATGGGAGTTTGTGCAACGCTTGGTTGAAAACTCGCAAGGCCAAGATTGGTCGTAAGCCGCCGCCTTTCTTGGGTACGATGAAATAAGGGCTGTAGAGACCCTTCTTCATCTCGGTTGGAGGGACAGGCTCTATCGCGTCTTCGAGTAGGAGAGTAGCGATTTCCAGGCGCAGGGACTTGGCATGTTCGCCGTGTACTGCGGAGAAGCGGACACCCATGAAGGGGGGCGGAGGCCTGGCAAACTGAATTGCGTAACTGAGTCGGACGTTCCAGGCAAGTCAGCGAGACGGGTTGGGAAGTGAGAGCCACAGGGTACCCTGGTCGTCCAGGGTAGGCGTCCTCTAGACTCGTCAGAACCGGCCGGCCGGGGGAACAGTCGTGGGGCTGAAGGCGGGCATGCTGTGACTGTTGAGATCTGGCGGCAGAGTGCCGTGAGAACGGCATTTGCGGGCCAGGTGACCCAGAGACAAAAGGAAATAGCTCTGTTACTGAGAATGTGAAAATAAATTCAACAAAAAATTATCTCCGGAGCTAACGTCTTGGTACCCCTTCGTTGGGGGGGTGGAAGGGGGTGGGGGGGGGTGGGGGGGCTTGTGCGATTGGTCATCGAACGCAGTTCCTGCAGCACATCAAGAACAGGACTACCCAAGTGCAAGTTTTGAAGCACCTTGGCCTGACATTGGTTGCAGGAAGGGCCATGGCATGCAGGGCAGAAGCGGTCTGGGACATCCGAGAACAAAGGAACCGGGGGGGGGGGGGGGGGGGGGCGCGCGGCTGTGAGAGGCGCACATGCCCGCAAGACCAATCAAGTAGCCTGGGAAAGTATAGCAGACCTCTGTGCGTCAGGCTCAGGCTAGGCGAGCAGACACGAACGTGGCGGCCCAGGCGAGTCATCAGCATCAGATGCCGCTGTAACGCTCTCCGATGCAGCAGTGATGTCATCCAATTCTGAAGCAAGCGTGCCGGGGAGGCGGGTGGTTCGAGGGGGTTTACCCGGCGAACAGAACCCATCATTATCCCCAAATCATCTTCATCGCCCGCGGCAATTGCCCCAATCCCGTAGGAAGGAGGCGAGGCGCGGGGGGCGGCTGAAGTGGCTTTCTCTCATGACAAAAGAAAGCCGCGACCGCAATGTTGCCATGGCTATGTTCTCGCAGTGAGAACATGAACCATTCATAAAACGCTGCCTTTGTGTGATCGCAGCCCTGGCACGCGAGGCAGCTTTTATGACCGTGAGAGGTCGGGAGAAACCACCGAATCCAGAAACTACACAGGGGCGGAAATGGCATCTTTATAAAGTAAATCACTCTTTTAATATGCTCTTGCACTGTCGAAGCACCCAGGGGCAAATTGCACTGCCATGCAAGGAAGGAGAAAGCCACTGCAGTGCGCCGTAGATCCAACAGCAGAGAGCGTCAGAGAAACAGGACTCGCAGCTCGCTGCAGTACAACCATCGGCTCCGAAGAAAATTTCGGAATGTATTCGACGTATTTCCCCACTTTTATGTCCGGGGTATGCAAATACTGTCTGCCAATTTCTCATTGGCCTTTTTTCATAGACCAGAGGCATATTCGGCTCTCAAGAGAGACCCCTAGTGTCGCTTCTTCGACACAACGTCGAAGTGAGCGACAGACGGGGAACAGTCATTATTTTTCCAATTGTGTTTGGTGCCGCTAAAGGTCAGAAATTACACATTTCACCTTTAAGTTCAAAATAACCCTAAATATTCCTTTCCAAGAAACTCAAAACCACAACCCAGCTCTCTCTCTCTCTCTCCTACTTTTTCTCCCTCATTTGCCCTTTATTATTGTTGCTTGCTATAGCTGAAGATTACATTGATATTTGCCGAATCGTGCCCAGGTGGAAAAGCTACTGTAACCATTCCTCACCATGCTCAGAACTGTTTGGCCCAATGGTGGAAAAGAGACTAAAGAAGCCCATTCTATATATGACCTATTTCAACATACTATACACAATGTTTTAGTTGTGCAATTACTTTAAATGAGCTCTCCTGAGGACTGTACACACACACACACCCACACACACACAATTATACAGTATATAATGGATAGTTTTTAGATAGGTGTTTTAGTTGACACCATATTCTATAATACATTTTATTGGAATACTTAATCAGACCATAAGAGAGTCTTTACACATCCATCCCAATAATTATTAAACTGCAGAACACTACCATGTAATTTTCTGTAACCACACCTACCAAAGAGCTCTTACTATTATGTTGCTGATCCATCTGTGATGTGTATATAATACAAATTTCACAACTAATGAATCTGTCTGTCTTGACCCTCCCAGAATGCTGCATGCAAACCATATAGCTGTGGTTTATAGCACATAGCACTATATTAGCAAGCAATCATAAAGCTAAATGAGGCAGTTGATGGTGGCAGATGTTAATGAGAATCCACTCTATGGTTTGCCCTACATGTTTTCCTTAAAGTGCATGGAAATTTAACAAAATCCTTGCATGCTTTCTCGTTAACTAAGACTGCATATTTTAGTCTTATGTCACAGAAGCCCTTCTAAAAAGAATGTATGTTCTTCAATGCATGCACTCACACACACACACACACACACACACACACACACACACACACTGACATGCTTTGTGTTAACCCTCTGGGGTCTGAGGGTATTTTGGGTCCTGGAGAAGTTTTAACATGCCTTGACATTTGTACTTTTTTCAGTAGCTTAAAAATATATTAATGGCTAAAGTCTGATAACACTGTATTCAGCACAAACAGGGCTACAATAATATGTGAGCAACATGTGTGTACATGTTTGTATTTTTGAGAAAATAACGTTTATGCATGTTTTTTGAAAAAACTACAATTTTAAGTCACTGAAATAAGGTCATATAACACATACTAAACATTTGTCCACAAGACTTTTGAGAACTGGATCTTGTAGCCTAGAGTTTTTCCTAAAAAATGATGTGAAAACCATCCTGATCACTCATTCATACAAAACAATATAGTAATTAAACTTTTGTAAGACAATTTTAGTGTTGAAAGGTAATATGCGAGGAGGCGTGAACAATCATGAATATGGATTGTAATTCCCACCTGAGAGACAATGACCCCACCCCTGGGCCTCTCGATGAGGAATGAGACAGAAAGAGAATGAATGTGAGGGGACGTAATGATCCAAATCAAGTTTTAAGTTAAAAGAAGTAATCTGACTATATATTTTCTTTACATAAAGACTTTGCTTAATTTTAGACTTACACTACCACTAAAAGAAGTCTCATCTGCTCACCAAGACTGGATTTATTTGATCCAAAATACAGAAACGACATTGATATTCTGAACTGTTTTTACAATTTAAAAGAACAGTTTTCTATCAAAATATATTGTAAAATGCAATTTGTGATCAAAGCTGAATTTTCAGCATCATTACTGCAGTCTTCAGTGTCACATGACCCTTCAGAAATCATAATAATATGCTGATTTTCTAATATGGGCATATTTAAAGTGCGAAAACTAATTTAACCTGAACACATATTTGCAAGCACAAGCTTTGTTGATGATAATGAGGCAGCATAACCTCTAGTTAAAATATAATCCAAACATTCATATTATTTTTATATCATATTACATATCATATTTATATTATACAGCATACAATTGAAATGCCTGCTTTAGCCGAAACAGCATTTAAATGTAACTAAAACTTGCTTATTAGGACATATTTCAAATTTCAATGCTCTGAATCCTGTCTGGCAAGTCTAGAAACACTCCCACTAGTAAAATATGTTCAAGTTTATATAAAATAGCATGTCAACTAATGAAAACTAATTGACTTACTCGTCCGAATTTGTATCCTCGGCTGGATCAAGTCTCTCTTCAAAATACAAACGTTCATCGGGGTCCCGATCTTCTTCTGAGGAAAATGTTAAATCTTCCTTACAATCCTGGAGTTTTCTCACTTGTGTGAATACTTTAATACCCAGAGGGTTAAAGCGTGAAATGCCTTTGTAACTATTATACCTTGGCCAGTATGATGCACTAGGTAAGTCTGCTGTTAATTAAGTGAAAGAAAATTAAGTTAAGAGTAATTATTTAGATTTTGACCACAGGCAAGAGGGAACGAGATGTGACTTGTCTGAGTTTAGAATAACGGTGTCTCTATTTTAACAAACTGTAAAAATCCCCAGAGAGCTCTGCCGTGACCTGAATACTAGGGACACTGTATGGACAGATAAGTGTGTATATGTGTGTTTGTGTGTGTGCGCGTGTATGCACAAGGGATGTAACGGTTTCAAGGGTTCACAATATACCTCGGTTTTAAAATGGATGGTTATCATACCAATGAAATATCTTCATTGACAGTGTTGCATGAATATAAAGACAGATATTTCAGGGCATAGTGTTGCATGAATATAAAGACAGATATTTCAGAGCATTTCTAAAATCCAAATCAGTTAAATTAAGGCAGGATCGATGACATTTACACAACATCATATGAACTTGGCGAGATAAAATAAATCTTTAAATTGCACCTTCCTCATGTTAAATTTGACTGTCAGTCAGTTTTAAAGGTGACATGCAGGTGTTGCGAGTGCATCGCATCACGAGCGCATCATACGGATATGTCCGAGCCTGAATTATATATATTTCTGCCAAAGCGGTTGATGTCCGCTGTTTGGGATTACTTTGGGTATGTTAAAGGTCCATGAGGCACTATCAGTGATGATGGTTACCCAGTCTGTCGCAAAAAATTATTGGCTCAGGCGGGAAAAACTTTTAACCTTTAACACAATCTCCATGAGATTTATGTATGCGGAAATACAGTACACAGGATAATAAATTAAATTATATGTTTAATAAATTATATGTTTTTTTATAAAAACACCACATTCTATGTAGTTTTACATGAACTGTAATGACTAGGCTAATGTTATTTTTATGCTTTGTCACATTCACAAATGCAGCAAACAGATTTAAGCACTCGTTCAACATTTGAACGATGTTTTTTATTTTTATTTATATTGTGCCAACTGTGTTAATTTTCCTAAGTGCAGCGCAACAGTAGGCCAACAATGTGTTTGATACTATTAATAATATGTTTTATTTGTAAAACAATGTACTAAAGGGTTTACAAAGTGCATGGCTTTTGGTTTGCAGGAATTTGACATTTACAATATGCATGCATGAAATGCATGTCAATGTCAATTATTTATTGTAAAATGCCAATAAATAAACAGCAAATTAATAATATATTTTCAGTAGATATTGTTAATAAATCACAAATGCAACAAATTACTTAATGCATACAAATCTGTTAACCTTAGCAATAATCATTACAAATTATTACAATTAAATTCCATAAATATAAAATAACAACGCTCACACGCGCACACACACACACACACACACACACACACACACACACACACACACACACAATATATATTATTGCTTTACCTGTTTGTATTTACTTTTACTTTAAATTTTTTATATCTTGTCAGACTAAGAGAGTGTCCTGATGTTCAATATCAAAAGTTAAAGTATTAAATTGTAAGTAGAGATGCACCATCGGCCCGGACAGGTGACCAGCCGGTCAGTCTCACATCTTTCCGATTCCGAGCCGGTCCTATTTGTTGCCAGCAGCGCAGGCAATAATGTCACAGCCGCATGGAAACATGACATTGGCGTGGAAGATCTTCACTGTGAGTGAAAAATACGTAGTTCGCAATTTGTAATATTTGTAAGGCTAAAGTAAACCGTGGGGGAACCACCACGATAACATTCAGAACAACAAACCTAATTAGACACTTAAAACACCCTCACTCAGCTGAAAATATAAATATACATTTACACATACACACATATATATATATATATATACACATATATATATATATATATATATATATATATATATATATATATATATATATATATATATATATATATATACACATATATATTTTTTTTTTTTTAGTGACTGGTTAAAAACTCTTGGTAAAGATGTGATTTTAGCAGTTTTTTGAAGATAGAGAGTGAGTCAGCTTCACGGATTGAGTTGGGGAGGTCATTCCACCAACGTGGAATGATAAAACTGAAAGTCCGGAAAAGTGTTTTGGTGCCTCTTTGTTTTGGTACAACAAGGCGACGTTCCTTAGCCGACCGCAGGCTTCTGGTGGGAACGTAGCTGCATAAATGTTTTTAGGTATGCTGGAGCAGACCCAGTGATTGTTCTGTATGCCAGCATCAGGGCCTTGAATTTAATACGTGCAAGAACCGGCAGCCAGTGGAGAGAGACAAAGAGTGGTGTAACATGTGCTCTCTTTGGTTCATTAAAGACCAGACGTGCTGCTGCATTCTGGATCATTTGCAGAGGTCTAATAGCACATGCAGGAAGGCCTGCAAAGAGAGCATTACAGTAGTCCAAGTGACTGAACAAGAAGTTGTGTGGCATGTTCAGAGAGGAAAGGTCTTATCTTCCTGATATTGTAGAGTGTAAATCTACATGATCTTGCAGTATATATATATATATATATATATACATATATATATATATGTATGTGTGTATATATATATACATATATATATAAACATATACATACATGTATATACACACATATACACACACACATACATACGCATATATATATATATATATATTTTTTTTTTTTCCCCCGCTGGAGCACCAGCTGAGTCTCCTCCCATCTACCGGTGATGCTTGATTCAACTTCTTGCGTCTACTGCCTGCGCAGATTTCAACAGAGCAGCTGGGTTTTGGTTGCCAGGTTGAGGTCACAAATTATTAGAAATGTGTATGGTGTGTCAGTTGTGTGAGTAGGATGCGTTTCATACAAGATCTGGCAACTGGACAACCTTGGAATAATATAGTGATGTGATTATTCATATAACATGGTTTGGGCCATACAAATTACGGGAGTTTTCCAGGAGAAATAACAAAATGTGAGGGGGGTGGGAGATGGGTGTGAAATACGGGAGACTCCTGGGAAAAACGGCGGTGAGTGACGACAGGTATGGTTATAAGTCGATCCCGAAGCAGCAATCAGTTTTACCTCTGATATTTGGTATCTAACGAAAGCTTAATGTCAATGTTGAGTGTATTGGACACTTCAGTTTTGTTCATAGGCTTGTAATATTTGGAATTGTTTTGTTGGACGAGTAAAAAATAGAAAAAGGTCAATTTATAAAAATAGTGGAAAATTACATCGTTTTGTTATATAAAGCAACTCATTTGCAGTTAACTGTCATTTCTACCTCTTTCCAGTCACAGAGCACATTATATATCAGAAGTCAGAAGATCCTGTAACTTTGTTTGGGGGAAATTGTAATGTTTAATAATTTATTTTATTCTGAAAATTTAATTTTTCATTGAAAATAGGTAGGTTTTGTTTGTATATGCGGCCATTAGTTCTTAGAAAGAAAATCTGAAAAAATCGGTATCGGCAGGTCACACTTCGGTGCATCTCTAATTGTAAGGAATCCAAAATAAAGTTCAAGAATTGGTTATAATATTTATCTGTGTGTTTATCAGACATATTTCAAACCAAATATTAAACTGCTAATAATATTATCAATGCACCTCAATACCATGATACCGTAACACCATGGTAATTGTTGTGACGGTTATCATACTGTGAAAATGTGTTACACCCTAGTGTTCACCTAAAAGTGAGTGTTTATGCATCATATGTGCAAAGTTAACTAATTAAATAGTCAAATTTCTTCTGTGAATTCTTTGAAAAATTCTTATTCATAAAGTGCACTATGTGGCATTAATTATATAGGGAAAAGTGAATAAATTAACTGGTGAGCAATTTCGGATGCAGCCCATTTCCTCAGCATGTCACATAATTGAACATGGTATTGAACACCTTAAATTAGCCACATCTTATCACTTGCTGGTCACTTGCTCCAGTGCAGTTTAGTTTTAGCCTGTAACCATGGCAACAGACTGCTTCATAGACTACACTTTCTGATTGAAAGAGGGAGTAAGAAAGTAAACAAATGCAAACGAGGGTCAGATGTCCACCTGCCACCTTATTGTGCTGCTATTCCATATAGAAACTTACACAGAATACAATAAAAAGCCAGAGTGATGACACATTGGATTTGCCTCACGTTGCCTCTCAATTTTAGATTTATATTTTGCCACTTACCAGTGTCCACAGCACAAATGAGTAGGATTGTATGATGGCATATTCTATGACATGTTCGAAAAGAAGGTCCCACTTTATATTAAGTGTCCTTATCTACTATATACTAACATTAAAATGCATACAATACAATTAACTTATTCTGTAATTACACTGTTTCACAAAATTATCACATGATTCACATTTCACAAAGTATACTTTGGCCTTTACATGTCAAAAGACCAAGGAAAATTGAGTTCCCCGTCTGTTGCTCACTTCGACGTTGGGTCGAAAAAGCGATACTAGTGGTCTCTCGAGCGCCGAATATGCCTCTGGTCTATGAAAAAAGGCATATGAGAAGTTGGCAGACAGTATTTGTATACCCCGCCCCGGACATACGGGTATAAAAGCAGGCAAATACGTTGAGTTCATTTAGAAATTTTCTTCGGAGCCGATGGTCATGTATGCAGCCAGCAGCGAGTCACACACCAGTTCCTGCTTCTGTTCCTCTGACGCTCTGCTTGCTGTTGGATCTACAGCGCACTTCAGGGGCTTTCTCCTTCTCTGCATGGCAGTGCAGCTTGCCCCTGGGCGCTTCAACAGTGCAGAGAGTTAAAAGAGTTATTTTAAAATAGAGATTTTCTCTATAAAAGTGTAATTTCCTCTAAAAGAGCTTTACAAAGTGGCGTTGAATGTCCTTTTCAATGTCCTTTCTTTTTAAAGATGCCCTTCCGCCCCTGTGTAGTTCCTGGATGCGGTAGAGTGCTCTCCACTTCAGACGGCCACAGGCGTTGTCTCATGTGTCTGGGCAGAAATCACACTGAGGCAGCATTTGTGGATGGTTCATGCTCTCACTGCAAGGGCATCACCATGGCAATGTTGCGGTAGCGGCTTGCTTTCAATAGATAGCACGCCACTCCAGCAGCCCCCGCATCGCTCCTTCCACGGGATTGAGGACGATGCGGCTGGCGCTGGAGGCGATCTGGGGATGGCAGCGTGTGCAGCTCCGCCGGGTACACACCCTCAGACCACCCGCACCCCCGACATGCTCGTTGACTCCCCTCTGTGCTTGAGGCAACAGCGGCTCTCCTCACGGCCGGCCTGCCTATCCTCTAGAGCTCGAGGTGGATGAGCTCGCCGCTGCATCGGAGAGCGCGGCGTCTGACGCTGATGCCTCCCCATGGCTGCCGCATTCGGGCCAGCACGTCCAGGCTGAGGCTGAAGCGCAAATGTCTGACATACTTGCCCGGGCCACCGCCAGCATGGGCTTGGACTGGAACCCTCAGTCCTCCCCACAGCCATCGCGGTTGGATGACTGGTTCCTGGGGTCTGCGCGACGCTCACAGCCTCCACGGTGAAGAAGCAGATGGAGGCCATCTCACATATCCTGCCCTGCCGCAAGCCTGCCGCCATGGGCCATGCCCTGTCTGCCCGCCAAGGGCGTCCTCCTGCGGCAAAGAAACACCCTGCTCCGCCTCAACCTGGGCCTAGCTCTCAGCACCAGCGTCGAGCACACCGCAGGAAGCAGACTTCCCCTGTCTCACGGACCCCCTCGAGGACCCGCAAGGCTCCCAGGCGCTCCTGAGACGCTCGACCCAGGGACTAAGACGTTAGCTCCGGAGATGGTAAGACCACTCCAACCCCCGGTGGAGGGCTGGGAGGAGAATCTTTTGTTCGATTTATTTAATTTGCCGCACTCCCTCGGGGCTACGTTACCCACATTCTCAGTAAAACAGCTATTTCCTTTGTCTCTGGGTCACCTGGCCTGCAAATGCCGTTCTCACGGCACTCTGCCACCAGATCTCAACAGTCCCATCATGCTGGATGTGGACCACCCACCTTCAGCCCCACGACTGTTCCCCGGCCGACCAGTTCTGACGAGTCTAGAGGACGGCTACGTTGGACCTCCTCCTCAGTCGCTAACCCACCCCCTGCCGGGTGTGCGGAGCAAGGTAAGAACTTTTGAGTCTTTTCTAAGCGTCTTCGCCTCCCGACGCAGTTTTACCTTCTCCACCCCGCTGCGAAGCCCCGCCGGGTACGTCAAAAATAATCCCCTTGGTGTCTCTAGTACGGAGTTTGGATGTGTGGCTTTCACTTCCCAACCTGTCTCGCAGGCTGGCCCGGACCATCCGACTCAGTTACGCAATTCAGTTTGCCAGGCCTCCGCCCCAATTTACGGGCGTCCGCTTCTCCGCAGTACACGGCGAACATGCCAAATCCCTGAGCGCGGAAATCGCTACTCTCTTTCTCAAAGACAAGATAGAGCCTGTCCCTCCAACAGATAAAGAAGGGTCTCTACAGCCCTTTCTTCATCGTACCCAAGAAAGGTGGCAGATTACAACCGATCTTGGACTTGCAAGTTTAACCAAGCGTTGCACAAACTCCAGTTCAAAATGCTTACGCAGAAACACATTTTAACCTGCGTTCGGCATCTAGATTGGTTAGCAGCGGTAACTGCACTCACAAGAGTTACTATGCGCTCCCAGAAACCAGGTGCTCAGGCACCTCAGCCATTTAGGGCTTCAGGTCAACTGGAAAAAGAGCAAGCTCACCCCAGTCCTGAGAATCTATTTTCTCGGTATGGAGTTAGACTCTGTCTCAATGTCAGCACGTCTCACCAACGAGCGTGCGCAGTCAGTGTTGAGGTGCCTCACCACTTTCAGGCCGCTTTCAGGCCGGACACAGGACCTTAAAACTTTCCCAGAGGCTCCTGGGACATATGGTATCCTTTGCGATATCCTTTGCGGCGGTCGCGCCGCTCGGGTTGATGCATATGAGACCGCTTCAGCACTGGCTTCAGACTCGAGTCCCGAGACGAGCATGGCACCACGGCACGCACATTGTGACGATCACCCCCGCCTGCCGCGAAACATTCAAACCCTGGACAGACCTCTGTTTTCTACGGGCAGGAGTACCCTTGCAGCAGGTGTCCCGATGCGTCTTGGTCACGACCTACGCCTCCAGATTGGGTTGGGGCACCGTGTGCAATGGCCGCGCAATAGCAGGCCGTTGGAAGGGCTGCGCTGGCACATCAACTGCCTGGAGTTGCTGACAATTTTCTTTGCGCTGCGGAAGTTTCTCCCATTAGTTCAAGACAAACATGTCCTGATCAGGTCAGACAGCACCACTGCGGTAGCGTACATAAATCGCCAAGGCGGCATACGCACCCGCCACGTCACAACTTGCCCGTCGAGTGGCTGCGTGCCACTCACATCCCTGGAAACCTCAATGTGGTAGCGGACACGCTGTCACGACAATGCTTGCCCGGTGGAGAGTGGAGGCTTCACCCCCTGTCAGTCCGGCGGATTTGGGAACGGTTCGGCAAGGCCCAGATAGAACTGTTTGCCGCCCAAGAGACCTCCCACTGCTCCCTCTGGTATGCCCGATAAGAGGCTCCCCTCGGGGCAGATGCACTGGCACACAGCTGGTCTGTGGGGCTGCGCAAGTACACATTTCCCCCAGTGAGTCTTCTTGCGCAGGTGCTGTGCAAGGTCAGGGAGAACGAGGAACAAGTCACCATTGTGGCTTCTTATTGGCCCACCCGGGCCTGGTTCTCGGATCTCGTACTCCTCGCGACAGCCCCTGGTGAATTCCCCTGAGGAAAGACCTCCTTTCTCAGGGACGGGGCACGCTCTGGCATCCGCAACCAGACCTTTGGAACTTCCACGTCTGGCCCCTGGACGGGACGCGGAAGATCAAGCTGTTCTACCACCCACGGTCATAGCCACGATCAACCAAGACAGAGCCCCTTCTACCAGGCAACTTTACGCCCAGAAATGGCGCTTGTTCGCAAATTGGTGTTCTTCCCATGCTGAAGACCCACAGAGGTGCGAAGTTAGGTCAATGCTCTTATTTCTGCAAGAGAGGCTGGAAGGGAGGCTGGAAGGGACCCTGAAGTTGTATGTCGCCTCTATCGCGGCCCACCACAATGCAAGTCCTTGGGTAAGCACGACTTAATCATCAGGTTCCTAAGAGGTGCCCGGAGGGTGAACCCTTCCCGGCCAAGCCTGTTCCCCTCCTGGGATCTCTCAGTGGTCCTTGCGGTCCTCCAGAGACCCCCTTCGAGCCACTAGAATCAGTTGGACTCAGGGCCCTCTCTCTAAAGACGGTCCTGCTGATCGCGCTCGCTTCCATCAAGAAGGGTCAGAGACCTGCAAGCGTTCTCTTTTAGGGACACCTGCCTGGATTTCGGTCCAGCAGACACATATGTGATCCTAAGACTAAGACCAGGCTACGTGCCCAAGGTCCCTACCACGCCCTTCAGAGACCAGGTAGTGAACCTACAAGCGCTGCCCAAGGAGGAGGCAGACACAGCCCCTTCATTGCTGTGTCTGGTACTTGCTTTGCGTACCTATTTGGACCGCACACAGAGCAGCTCTTTGTCTGCTTTGGGGGACAGCGGAAAGGGAACGCTGTCTCCAAACAGAGGCTCTCCCACTGGGTGGTGGATGCCATTTCATTGGCCTATCGCACCCAGGCCGTGCCCCCCCCCCCCCCCCCCTTGCAGGTCCGAGTGCACTCAACAAGGAGTATTGCATCCTTGTGGGCACTGGCCAGAGGCACCTCCCTAGCACGCATATGTAGAGCAGCGGGTTGGGCAACACCTAATACCTTTGCGAGATTTTACAATCTCAGGGTTGAGTCAGTATCGTCCCGTGTTTTCTCAAGTCTGAGCCGGTAGAACTCGGTAACGCGCTGACGATCGGGCCGGGTGGATCGCTTGCACCTGGCGCCCATTCCCTCGGCTGCGGTAAAACTGTGCGCTTTCTCTCCCAGTCGATCCCACTCACCCAGGTCCCTGGTTGATTCCTCCCTAGCCCTTTTGGGTCTGCAGTTAAGCGGAGGAGCTTGCCGACCCAGCAAACTACGGGTACTCAAATCTACCCTGTACTGGAATAGGTTCTCCACAGATCGGGACTCCTACACGTACTCCCCCTGTGTGTATTTTCCACGGTATGGTCCCCTTATGAAGTGGGCCCGTGTCTCCCTTAGCCAGTTTTTGCTGCCCTCCGGTCGCTATGCTGTAGCAACTCCCCCCTCCTTGAGGTTGGATCTACCACTGCGCCACGTTCCACATGTTGCCTAAAAACCCCTTGTGATGTATTCGCCACCTTTACCTCCCCTTTTGGGCAGGTGTGGCCTCCGCAGGGTCTTTTCCCCCTGAAAGAATAGGAAACTGGGTAAGACCCCCTTCCCTTGATGCGTGTAAGGGCCCCGCTGTTCTTGCTCTATGTGGAGAAACAGAGAGAAAAGAGGCCCAGCCAGGCTTGGCCCATTCCCAGGTTGGCAAGCTTCACCTTGTTCCCCTCTAGGGTAACCAGGAGGATTCCGACAACTTTTTTGGGGCATTGGGGCCCACACAGTTGGTCCCTTATGCATGTGAAATACCTGCCGCTCCTGTGTCAGCAGTACACGTACACGACTCAGCACATGGCATGATTTGAAGTGGACCCCTAGTGTCGCTTCAACACGACAACAAAGTGAGCGACAGACGGGGAACGTCTGATGGAGGGAACGAGACGTCATGTCCTCCCGGCCACGTCGCTGAGCCGAGCCACTGCAGTGGCCGGACAATTTCTGGCTCCTCAGAAAAATCCTGAATGAACTCAACATATTTCCCCGCTTTTATACCCGTATGTCCGGGGCGGGGTAGGCAAATACTATCTGCCAACTTCTCATTGGCCTTTTTTCATAGACCAGAGGCATATTCGGCGCACATACGTAACCTAGACGTTCCTCATGTTATGACCCCTTTAAGGTCAAATAAAAAGAGGAAATAATCAAATGGGATGCAATTCCTTTTTTTTCTCTAAATTATCCATTAAGGACAAACAGGCATTATCCCATGTTTATAAAAAATAAACCATTTGTTGTTTTATTTCAAGAAAAAAAAATTATAGTGAGATATCCCCTGTGTGACAAAGTATGACTTTTATTTTTGTTAGTGTGACAAAAATGACTTATCCTGTTATTCAATATTTTGGTCATACTAGGTGGACTGTAAATAGCAGTGACAAAAAACAACAGTATAGAAATAGGGTCAACAAATGGAGGCCAGCCGGTCCATCTCCACCATATCTTGTTGGACCAGATCGGTGATCTGAAGATGGTGGTAAATTACTCTATATGTTCCTTTTGTTTACCATGTTATTATTAGGGCTGTCAATCAATTAACATTTTTTAATCTAATTAATTACATGGTGTCCCGCTTAATTAATCGCATATACAGATATTTGCTGAGAAAGCCACTCATATAACAATAATTCAATATATAATGATAGATTTATAGATAGATAGAAATATTCAGATAATTAAAATTCTTTACATTCCTGTAGCAGAAGAGTTAATCATTGATAAGGCCATACAAAACGTGACTTTAGAATACAATGTATTGTTTACTACCATATTATTGATTATAAGTCAGTCATTAGCATACAGTTCACAGAGATCCATTTCACAAGTGAATTTGTCAATCAGCTGGAGATTTATTATGAGGGCTTGTTTAAGGGCCCGTCAATTTACACCTACATCAGATGCCTCGGGTGTGTTGCGTCAAAAACATAAAATGTTTAGGTCACTGTGTCAAGTTAAATATAGTTTAATATTCAATCTTTAACACATCTAGCTCCTTCGAGTGTTTTGAATGCAAGAACGTGACGCATGTTTGTGTTGTTCTGCCTACTGAATTGTTTTCATCACTGTATAAACTGCGTGTCGCTCATACAGATGAAATTTCACTTACTGCCCTCTGGAGTAAACAGGTGGTACTACAAGCTTGCATTTCTCAGAATCTTCCTTATTATGGTCCTTGGGCATGCGATTAATTGCGTTAATTGTTTTAACGCGTTATTTTTGTAAAATTAATTACACTAATTACCGTACTAAATCGACAGCCCTAGTTGTTAACGGTGACTGATGCTGAATAGATCTGAAAGTCTGAAGTGATGTTAATAAAAAGGCATGTAATGCATAAATAATAATGAAATAAAAAAAATCATGGCCTCTCTCAGTCAAGAGGATTTAGTGGTTCACTGACAGCATGTATATAGTTAAATGTTAAAAAAAACCCACTTCTATTCATTATGTGTAGGCCAAAGGGTATCTTACAGCATATGTTCATTGTTTTAAAGGGTTAGTTCACCCAAAATGAAAATGATGTCATCTTTTACTCACTTTCAAGTTATAACCTTCTTTCTTTTAAGGAACATAATAGGAAATTTTTGGTAGAATGCCAGCCTCAGTTACCATTGACATCTATTGTATGGACAAATATGCAATGAAAGTGAATAGTAACTGAGACTAACATACTGCCTATAATCTCCCAACTGTCTTCACTCAAGAAAGAAAGTAATATGGGAAAGTAATATTGGAGAATGCTTAAATGACAAAAGTTTAAGTTTAATTTTGGGTGAACTAACCCTTTAATCCTTTAACAATGAACACATCTAGGGTCGATCTGGTCTTTGATCAAAAACTGCAACAAGTGACATTTACTGCAGATACAAACTTTTTCCATGTTTTGGTTAATCTATCTGCCTCCTACTGCTTGAATGATGCCACATTCATGGTTCTCATGGGGAGTGCTTCCTCTGCAAATCCAGTCAAGCGGACCACAAACATCACGCAAGGCAATCAGAACATCAGAGACCAGATAAGAGACATGCATGTCTACACTAATCACTGCTGCTTTAACATGAGCTATAGATTGATGTGATTGAACTTTAGATTGAGAGCTTGTATTATTGTCATATCATCAACCCATTGTAACACTCCAATGCTCTGTGGAGTGCAATTCCCGAGTGAATGTGATCACTCAAGCTGCAAAGCAGTAATCTGACATTTTAACATAAGAGCACAGAAGTAAAGATGTATCTTTTTGTCAGGCAGAAATAAAGGGCAAGGACTGTAATTTATGGTAATTTACTGACAAATCTTGGAAATTAGACAAAGTGTTTGACAAAAATACTAGTACTTATAAACCCAGCAATTGTTCTGAATCCCACCAACACACATTGAGACAACCCCGTTTCCTTGAAAAAAGAAATTGGTGCAAAAGCAATGTGTATATTTGTGTGAGCGAGACAGAGAAAGAGAGATCCTTTACTGCATTCTGACCTCCCCATCATAAAGATCACAGATAGCCAGTCATTCTGTGCCCTTCAAAATTCAACAATTCTGAACACTATTCAATTCCTCAATGAAGAATGATATAGAAATGCTTAAGAGTAACTGTCCAACTGAGAACTGATTCAAACAGTGATCTAAGAGGTGTCTTGACTAACATTGAAACATTTGTTTCAACATGTACCATTGTGTAGCATTGTTACAGTAGCTATTGTACATGCTGAAAGGTCAGGCGGTCACCTCACATTGCATGGATTCCTCGGGGCATTGAATAGAGAACAGGTCACATTAGACAGGACTTGGCTACACCCAAAGCCTTAAAGATTATAAATACCAAGAACTAAATTATACAATGGAGCAAACAACTTCATAGGGCAAGAGAAAGTGAGACATATTCATAAAGTAGGCTATATTATATAAAGGAAACAATACAAATGGACAGATAAGACCAAAAGAAAATGAATGGATGCTAATTCTGTTTGAGATTTTCTATCTGCTGGTTACAGTCAATAAACTTATTTCCTCTGTGAATATTCAGTTCTGACTGAATTATGTCATTCAGTGATTTCTCAGTCCTGTCAATCAAAATACACTCAAAGGTGAATTGACAGGATTAGATCACAGACACATCATTGTTTTTGGGTCTGCACCCTGGCAAGGAGTTTCCATTCTTATTAAATGATCTCCAGCTCATATAAATTTGATTTATTCTGGCTATAATTTAAATCAGTAAGCAGACTACCAGAAATACTGCTGAAATACTACAAAAGACTTGTGTGCTCCCAGCACTGATGTCTGTATTTCCCATCAGAAGCTGATACGGCTCCAGTGTCTAGTTTTCACGAAAGCTACAGCCTCTCTAGACTGTCAGACAGTAGGAATTCACTGCAGGTCATGATATGCCTTCCATTATTTTACTGGTTTAGACACTATGCATGATTGCATAAGTATCCTCTGTAAGTATATCTATAGCTCTGAAGATGACTTAAGTTCTGACTTAAGATCCCCTGGGGGATCAATAATGTTATGTCTTTTGGTCTGTCCGTTCAGCTGTCCATCTTATTTTCTACTCTAAGGCCAATTTTAATCCTGAAGTGTGTAATTTCTACACCATAAGCATCACCAAATGTTATTGCAAGAACAACGGTTGTTTTCAAACAGGTTTTCTGTAGGAACTATTCCTTTAAAATGAAAAACTTAGTTTTAGCAGAAATATGGCTATTAGCATACAAAAAACTGCTAAACTAATTTGCAGATCTTAGATTGCTCATAGCTTAGACACCATCCTCGCTTCATATAATGTATATGTGATTTTCAAACACTTTCTTATGCTATTCTTGCTTTGGGACCAAGGTATGTAAATACTGCTGAGGATTAAAAACCCCCTGGGTTCAATGTGTGCCCAAAATGCCAGAAGAACCAGTGGGACGATTTCAAGAGGAAGGCTCTTATACTGCAGCAGAGAAATCGCTCACTGCTTCAAAATCCACTGCTGTGGTTGCATGAGAAAGCAGATTTGTTTTCAACCAAAATAAATGAAAAACTCAGTCTCAGAATGGGGAATGAAAAACAGGAAAAAGTGAGGTGGTTCAAACCAAACTAAACTCGCATCTCTTCTGAGGACTGTTTTTTATTCATTTGAAAATATAAAACGGCACATCACAGAAAGCTAAAGAAAGGTAAAGTAAGAAAATAAATGTGACAAAAGCCAAATTTCACAGAATTGGCCAGCTTTGAGAATATGTTGTCTGTTTTCTAAATTTTCACTTGGCCATTCCACACAGGAAACAGTGAAGGAAAGGGGAAACATACCCATAATCACTTCTTCCATAAGGGAACAATAGCTTCTCCAGACCTTTAGCACCAATACACAAAAGCTCCAAAAAAATAAAACAAAATATATACATTTTCTTCACCAACTAGGTCAAATTATGCACATAGATTATAAGCATTTCAAATCAACATGTTGCTTTGTCTGAATTACTTACAGGTAAAAATAACATTTGAGCATCAATTTAAATGTGGGCAACTTTCCCACTGGCACATTGCTGTTTTGTGAGCTGAAACTGAGACACAGGTTTTGGTCTCATGGAATCCAGAAATAATTGAGTGCAACAGTTTGATGTCACATTCATCCACTGTGATTATTTGTAGTCCTGCATCAGCCCTACACCTGTCCCTACTGCTAAACCTAACCCATACCACAAAGGTTAAAACTTTGTAAAATTATTAAATATACCACAACTTAAAAGTTCTCTTGAATAGAATCATACCGCCATATCACTAGGTGGTGACAGGGAGTAGAAATGTTATGAATATGAAGAGGATAAGAAGCTAGTGGTATGCTAAGCTAATAGGCTAAACCGTTAGCTTGTAAGCTTACTGAGAAAACCGAACAGAGACATTTTTAAATGCACCATTTATTTCTTCAGTTTATCAATATAATATATTTTAAAGTAATTCTTTGTTATATTAACACAGTTGTGACAACATGGATCATTCAGCAATTGCATAGGATTTTAATAGCTCTTTTAGCCAATTCAGTTGCTTAGAGAGGTGTTACTTGGAGTGGGCATGTCATGTAGTGGCTGTTCCTCTTCTTGCAGGACACATACAGAGACACTAGGCTCACACGGGTCTTTACATTCAACAACACTTCCAGATTCAGCCACTGGGGGCAGTGGTTCTAATTTTGGTAAGCACAGACTGATTTCAGTAGGGCTGAAACGATTAGTCGACGTTATCGACAACGTCAACAATAAAATATTGTCTACAAAAATGTTCATTGTCGAATAGTCATTTGACCTCATTTAATGTAACATGAGATCACATTAAACTCTAATGATGATGCGTGAGAGCAGCACTCCAGTCCGCGTCTGACTGAGGAGAGGAAAAATTACACAGCTCACAGGCCAGATGCTCTCTAAACTTTCCAAACAGCTTCAGGTGATGTAGATCACAAAGTATGAGGGAATTACAAAGCAAAAATACAAAATAAGTAAATTCAGAAGCACTCTCGTTGTGGAATAAGTGGAGCTGGAGCTGCCGCTCTGCTGAAGCAAAACTTGCGTGTCGAGCATTTTTAAAGGACACACCCCAACATTACATCTTAAGTTTATATTTAATACGTTATAGCTTTATTAAAGTGAAAATAATATGGAAGCAGATCATGTAAATAACTACAAACTCAAAAACTAAAATTTCTCTGTGCAGTCAGCGTCTCTTCTATGAGTTGTGTGAATTTCCTGATCTAAGGGGGAAGAGATTGAAACTGCACCCAGATGAGGTCAACTCTGTCGTGGGGATGCTCATCTCTTGAGCGTGCACGCTTAATGCAGCTAGATTATAACATGATGGCTCGTAACTTAATGAATCTTAATAAATGTCACTGTGCATTTCATATCGTGAAGAAAATTGGCAATATGCATCGTTATTAATAAGAGAGAGTTTGTTTTTGTGAGTTAAAGATGGATTGAAGTGAACAGAAAGGTGAGAGAGGGTAGTCTTCGCCCCATTATACAATGCAACAAAATATGTTCCCCTTCTGTCACTCACTCGACCATGTGTCAAATGAAGTGACACAAGGGGTCTTCCTGGGACGCCAAGCGTACCTCTGAACCTGAGAAAAGGCCAATGTCAAGTTGGCAGACAGAATTTGCATGCCCCGCCCAAACAGGTATAAAGCGAAGAGGGGCAAGGGGCAAGTGCCAGTCAGAATGTTTTCTTTGGAACAAAACGGTTGTGCAACATCAAGCAGAGCTCACCCGGCTGGCGATGAAGGCAATTTGGGGGTGACAACGGACTCGGTTTCGCCGGGTAAATCCCCACAATCCAACACCCCCTGGCATGCTTGCTTGCTTCCGTCCGAGCTCGGGATGAGTGCAGCTCGCCTCGCGGCCAGCCGGCATTCTCCCTTGAGCCCCCGGAATTGAATGATGACATCGACGCTGCATCGGAGAGCGTAACAGCGGCGTCTGATGCTGATGACTCGTCTGGGATGCCACCTTCAGGTCTGCTCGCCCAGTCTGAGGCAGCTCTTGCCCCGCTAAGGGAAATGGGCATCCGCATACTCAACTACCTTGACGACTGGCTCATCCTGGCTTACTCTCGTGTTACTGTGCTCTCACAGGGATCAGGTGCTCAGGCACCTCAACTGTCTAGGGCTTCAGGTCAACTGTGAAAAGTGCAAGCTCATCCGGGTTCAGAGCATCTCTTTTCACGGTCTCAAAGACAGCGCGTCTCACCAACAAGAGTGCTCAATCCATTCAGACAGCACCGCGACAGTAGCACATAAATCGTCATGGCAGCGTGTGCTCTCGTCATATGTCACAACTCGCCCGCCATCTCCTCAGGTGTCAGCCACGACTCAGCTCGCTGCGCAACACTCACAACCCTTACAAACGCAACAAGACGGCGGATGCGCTGTCGCGGCAGGTTTCGCCCAGCGGAGAGTGGAGGCTCCACCCCCCCAGGTGGTCCAGCTGATATGGGACCAATTCGGCAAGGCACAGATAGATCTCTTTGCCTCCCAAGACAACTCGCACTGCGAGTTGTGACAGTTGTGACATTTCAGGAATTGTGAAAAATCTATTTGGCTAAGGTGTACATACATTTCTGACTTAATATCTTGTTTTAAGGATTTTTAGACTCATTTAAAATGGAAAACGTCATGGTTACTGATGTAACCTCCATTCCCTTGTGGAGGGAACGAGATGTTGTGTCGATGAGTTGACACTAAGGGTTCACTCTTGGGAGCCCAGACATCTCTGATCTTTGAGAAAAGGCCAATGAGAATTGCTGTGTGGAATTTTCATGCCACTCCCCCAGACAGACGGGTATAAAAGGAGTGCCGCTTGCAAACACACACTCAGGATTTGCACTGAGCAGCAGAGCCAAAGACCTGGCCATTTCAGTGTTTGGTTCAATGTTGTGGCAAGAGGGACACAACGTCTCGTTCCCTCCATCAGGGAACGGAGGTTACATCAGCAACCATGACTTTCCCTATCGGTCACTAAAATGCATCTCTGCGTGAGCATCTTGAACGGGAGTCTTTGCTGAGCCCGGTTCAGAACTTGCAGGTCCAAGATTGGCCGCAACCCGCTACCTTTTTTCTACCTTTTCTCTTTTGGAATGGGAGAGGAAGGTTTTTGTCCTCGTAGCCTGTGGAGACCATCACATTGGGGGCGCGTTTGTGCCACAGCGGGGCGCGCGGAAGTGGGAGGCCAGGTGCCGTCCTGCCAAAGAAAACCGGTGGCCAGCGGTTGTGATAACAATGGGGCGGAGTGGAGGGTTCCATACCAATCAGACACTCGTAGCTGCCCGGGCAAGCATGGCCGTCTGCTCCACGTTGGACTGCGACTGAGCTGCCGCACCAGAGGGTGGGAGTCCAGCCGAGTCCTCAGCATCAGACATGACAAGACCGTTATACTATGCCACAATCGCCAATTCATATTAGTCAAGAGCTCCAAACGAGATCATGGGCCTGTCGTGAGATGGACCAGCAACCTCGCTCCAGAGCTCGGTCGGAGCATACAAGTGTAACGAGGAATGGGAGGTCCGTGGGGAGGTCACAATGAGGACATTAACCATCCACGAATGATGACTCCACGTGTGTGGCACATAAGGCAGCGATTGTGGCCGTCAGAAGCGGAGAGATATCGACCGCAACCAGGAAATATACACAAACGAAAAGGCATGTTGAAAAAGACATTTTCTTTTGCGCCACTCTTTTAGAGAAAAATATACTCTTTTGTGTATTTATTTATTTATTTATATACGTGTAGATCCAACACCTTTGCAGAGAGAGAGAGAGAGAGATGAATGGAACGTTAGGAGGGATTCAGCTCAGTGAGTGTGTTTTTCAAGCGGCACTCATTTTATATCCGTACGTCCAGGGGGAGTGGCATGCAAATTCCACACGGCAATTCTCATTGGCCTTTTCTCAAAGATCAGAGATGCCTGGGCTCCCAAGTGTGAACTCCTAGTGTCAACTCATTGACACAACATCGAGAGACCGACAGGGAACAAGACAAAAACATTTGATAACAATAGGATTTTTTTCAGTGAATTTCTTTACTGAAATAAACTTAATTTTCCCCCTTTAAATTCAATGAATGTCATTTAGAGGTATATTTAAAAAGATGATTTTGTCCTCTTTAATTTTAGTAAGCATGTTTAACACAACCTTTTATGTCGGCACAAGTTGAATAATCGGTTAAGAACTAAATGATTAATCGTTGCAATAATAGCCGAATAATCGTTCTAATAATAGTTAGAGTAATCTATTATCAAAATAATTGTTAGTTGCAGCCCTAGATTTCAGCAGCATAACTTTCGACCTACTGTCACCTCATTCACAGTGCAATCAGTGGTATGAGTGGTTTCTACACCAGCTCATTTAGTGCCAAGTTTTTCTTTGATTTGCTCATATTAATAATTTTTGTTAAATAATTTTTCAACTAACTACTCTAGCACTACCTGCAAAGCATCGCTTCAAAGTTTCGCCACAGCAGTCGAACAGTTGTATCATGCAAACAATCCATGTTCCCAACACATATTGAGCAACAATTTAATTACCATATGGCCACAAATTTCAACAAATTTTTCTTGCTTTACGACACACTGAAAAAAATATATTTTGCGATGAAGTAAATATACCAGTAACTTTAAGTGAAAACCTGAAAATATTAAGTAAATGCTACATTTGTACTCAAATTAAAGAATGCTCTAGCTTATAAATTAGTCTGCAACTAACGATTATTTTGATAATCGATTAATCTAACGATTATTAGAACGATTGTTCGACTATTTGGCAATTATTGCAGTGATTAATCATTAGCTCTTAACCGATTCTTCAGCTTATGCCCAGCTTAAAAGATTGTATTATATGTGCTTACTAACAATAGAGGAAAAAATATATATTTTAAAAATAACTCTAAATGACATTAACTGAATTAAAGGGGGGGGGGGGGGGGGTACTTTTTATTAAAGTTTAATTCAGTAAGAAAGTCACTGTATAAAAAAAAAAAAAAAGGAACTATTGTTATCAAGTGTTTGTCTTGTTTTCCATTTAAAATTGTCTAAAAATACTTAAGATAAATTTACTTGAGAAGCATCATATAAGATATTTATACTTGCTTTAAGAGGATGCATCTTAAATATAATGTATATTGTATATACATGTATTTTTTTCACTTGGTTATACTTCTGCGAGTGCAGTAAAGACAACATACATGATTTTTCAAGATCTATTCTCTAAAAGCAAGTCTAAATATCTTATATGCTGCTTCTCAGGTGAATGCATCTTTAAGGATTCTTAGATATTTTTAATATTATAGTCAACATTCTCAGATACCATTTTTTTCCCCTCACAAAAAACAAACTCTCTCTTATTAATAAAGCTGTGTATTGCCAATTTTCTTCATGATGGGAAATGCACAGTGACACATATTATGCTTCAATAAGTTGCGAGCCATCGCGTTATAATCTAGCTTTAGCAAGTGCGGGTGTGAGGGACGAGCGTCCCTGCAACAGAGTGTGTACCAGCCGGTTGCAATTTCAATCTATCCCCCTTAGAACGGGACATTCACACAACTCATAGAAGAGGCGCTGACTGCACAGAGAAATGCTAGAGTTGGAGTTTGTAGTTAATTACATGACCTGCTTCCAAATTATTCTAACTTTAATAAAGCTATAATGCATTAAAACAGCATTTAAGATGCAACACCGGGCGGGGTATTTCCTTTAAAGAGCTCGGACTCCACTTATTACACAACGAGAGTACTTCTGTGTATACTTCTTTGGTATTTTTGTATAATTCCCTTGTACTTTGCACTTTGTGATCTACGTCACCTGAAGTACTTTGGAGAGTTTAGAGTGCATCTGGACTGTGATCTGTGTAATTATTCCTCTCCTCAGCCAGACACAAACTGCAGTGCTGCTCTCGCACACCATCATTAGAGTTTAATGTGATCTCATGTTAGGTTAAATTATATCAGACCACAATTCGACACTATTTATTTTCGATAACATCGACTAATTGTTTCAGCCCTACTTATAATATTATTTATGATTGTTATCTTTACGATGAATATGGAGTGATATTTATCCTTAAAATTATCCTAATACTTTGACCTTGTCATATTTATTTGCTTATTTGAGTAAAACTTACAGGTAAATAAATTAAGTACATTTTACTTAACATTTCAAAGCTGGTATTTACAGCATGAATAATAAATGTGCTTGCATATTTTAACTGTTGGCAAGTTAATTTGCTTGTTTTTTGTGTTACATTTGGTAACTTCTTGATTTGTGTAGTCTGAAGTTAATTTTTTACTCAAAATTACCCATTCATGATATATATATATATATATATATATATATATATATATATATATATATATATATATAGAGAGAGAGAGAGAGAGAGAGAGAGAGAGAGAGAGAGAGAGAGAGAGAGAGCGAGAGAGAGAGATAGATAGATAGATAGATAGATAGATAGTGTAAGAAACATGAAGTGAACATGATGTTCTGCTCTGCATATTAGTGTGTTTGCTCTGCATATTAGTGTGTGTGCTCCGCATATTAGTGTGTCTATGTTTCGCCCCTTTTCTGTATGTGTGAGTATGATGTTCCACACTTCACAATGCATACTAATTTTGTAAGTTCAAAAGATCATGCTCGTCCTCGTGGGGTACACACGAGGACAAGCAACTGAATGTCTGAAAGCCTCCGTATATGGCCTTGTTTGAGCATCCCCTTTCAGGATGCCCGCTCTCCCCCTTGATTATAAGATTGCTGTTGCTTTATTATTGGCTGTTTGCTGTCTCATAAAGAATATATAAACCACATGCTTCCTACAATAAAGTTGAGTAGATTGGACATAGACCATTATTATTATTAGTCATTATTGTCATGCCTTGGGACATAAAGCACACGAATGTAGAAAGAAAAAACGTGATCAACTACATGCCAACACTCCGCAGCAGCGGTGGCAACGCCAGCAGGTAGTACCTAAGCAAAACCAGAACCGACCCGATGCAATGCAATCTTGGGTCCCCCAACAGGCGACCCCGAACTATCCGACGTCCTGGTCGCCGAATCAGGGTTATATACAACCCCAATAGGGGTGCCCACGGGACGACCATTGTGCTGTGCAGGTATTGTCTACATATAGCCCAACAGATAAACCTATGATTGTTCTTACTATTAATGATGTACAAATAAATTTTTTGATCGACACAGGGGCTGACAAAAGCACACTATCTGCACAAATGTACAATGGACCTATTACGGGGAAAACAATGAGTTCCGTGGGAGTTACTGGCGCCCCCGTAACTTGTCAAATTACACATCCTTTAGTAGTCACATGTCCGTATGACTCTGCGTTGTATCTCACTCATTCATTTATATTAGTGGAAAATTCGCCTTTCTGCTTGCTTGGGCGTGACCTGCTGCACAGACTTAATGCACAAATATTGTTTTCTGGTGATGACATAACTTTCATATTCCCACATGAACTGATGGAACAAACAACTCTCACTGGACATGATTTCGATGATCAACCGGTGTCAATGCAGAAGCATGACCCTGACCCCGCCCTTACCAGTGTCAACCCAGTATTATGGGCTACCAGTAAGGACGAGGCAGGCATAGCGCATTCGGTGGTTCCATATCACGCATTATTGAAGACTAATGAACCGGTGTATTGCAAACAGTACCCCCTGTCGGCTGAAAAATCTGATGGCATCAGACCCATTATAACGCAGCTATTAAAACAAGGTATTATCATTCCCACACATTCTCAATACAACACACCAATCAACCCAGTACGGAAGGCTAATGGTACCTGGCGAATGACTCAGGATTTACGGAAAGTAAATGATTTAGTAATACCATTATCTCCCCTGGTGCCGGATGTGCAGACTGTATTGGCTTCGATACCAGTACATCATACGTACTACACTGTTATTGACCTATGCTCTGCTTTTTTCAGTATTCCTGTTTCCCCTGTGACACAGCCACTGTTCGCATTCACGTACGAGGGAACACAGTTCACGTGGACCAGGCTCCCACAAGGTTTTCGAGACTCGCCCGCGGTGTTTTCCGCCGTAGTGCACGCTACACTACAGGACACAAGGCTGCCACCTCAGACCTGCCTACTGCAGTATGCGGACGACATATTGGTGACTGGGGACTCCCCTACAAACTGTGAACTTGCTTCAACCATTATCTGTAATGTACTGGCAAAAGCTGGCTTCAAAGCCTCCAGGGACAAACTGCAATGGGTGAAACCCAAAGTGAACTACTTGGGCCACGTGTTGACTGCAGGCACAGTTTCACTATCTCCGGACAGAGTGAAAATCATATCAACTTTTCAACACCCCAAAACTAAGACACAGATGCAAAGCTTCCTGGGTCTAGTAAACTACTGCAGATCATGGGTGCCGAACTGTTCCTTGTATGATAGCCCTCTCAGGTCCGCGACCACTGACTCTGCTTCTGAACATGTCGAATGGACCAGTGTGTTGAACATTGCTTTCCGAAGTCTAAAGGAAGCACTGACTCGGGCACCAGTGCTTGGTCTACCACGGCCTTTCCACCTCTACGTGCACGAAAGTGAGGGCACCGCAGCAGCGATCCTCGCACAAGCCCATGGGGGTCCATACAGGCCTGTTGCCTACCTGTCCAAAACACTCGACATAGTCGCTAGAGGCCTGCCTGCGTGTCTGCGTGCAGTGGCTGCCACAGTATTGATGGTACAGGATGCAGAGCGAATAGTATTATCACACCCACTTACCGTCCACACCCCCCCACCAGGTAAGAGCAATTTTGCAAAACCTCACAACACAACACATGACGGCACAACGACGAAGTGGATACGAGGCTACACTTCTAGCCACGGCTAATTTAACTATCGCATCATCGTCAACGACACATGGCCCTAAACTATGTTTGCACAAAATGCTAACAAAGGGGGCATTTGACGATACACATGATTGCATATCACAGATTGCAGACCAAACCTCTTGCAGACCGGACGTTTCTACTTCCGCTCTGGAGGAGGGGGATTGTTGGTACATAGACGGGTCATGTTCAAGACCAAACGATTCGGTATATTGGTGTGGCTACTCAGTAACACAGCTACCAGACACCATAATCGAGGCATACTCATTACCGTACAAATCAGCACAGGCGGCGGAACTGTTTGCATTAATAAGGGTGTGCCAATTGGCAAAGGGCAAAATTATCAACATTTACACCGACTCTAAATACGCATTTGGGGTAGTACATGATTTTGCTAAATTATGGGAGGTGAGAAACTTCGAGACCGCAGAGGGTAAGCCGATATCACACCATAATCTGGTTTCTGAGTTGCTAAAAGCAGCACAGCTACCAGCGAAACTAGCTGTGATCAAAGTAGCGGGTCACACTCCAGGGCAGACAAAGGAGGCACAGGGGAACAGATTAGCAGACGAGGTAGCTAAATGGGCAGCAAAATAAGTAATAAGGAGTCCACATGGAACAGAGGAGGGTGGGGCGCACCTAATGACCAGTGCTTTGATTCAAAACCTAGACATTAAAATACTGCAGGCAAATCCTACAGATACAGATATCGCCCATTGGAAAAGTCAAGGGGTTGAAAGCAGCTTAGGTGGATTTCTAAGAGACCAGCAGGGCCGGCTGGCCCTGCCAAAAACAGCAGCAGTAACACTCTGTAGGCATTACCATGGCCTCTCACACGTGTCAAAACAGAAAGTGATAGACGCCATAAATCAAGAATACTGCATTCATGCAGTCAGAGCCACTGTAAATCAGATCTTAGACTCATGTCTGACGTGCGCTCGAAACCACCCTCATAAGCAAATATCGCACCAAAGCTTAACGCATCCTGAGGCGCCCTTTCAGCATCTCCAAATTGATTTTACACACATGCGGGCATGCAAGAATCTAAAATTGCTCCTTGTAATAGTAGACAGATTCTCAAAGTGGACTGAAGCATTCCCATGTGCAAGGGAGAATGCAAAAACAGTAGTAAAGGTATTGGCGAAGGAAATTATTCCTCGTTTTGGGATACCAACAGTCATAGAGAGTGACAACGGTACCCCATTCGCATCAAAAGTGACGCAACTCCTGGCAAAGGAGCTCAGTATTGATTGGCATTTTCACATTCCGTACCACCCGCAGTCGGCGGGAGTGGTGGAACGCACAAACCGTACACTGAAAGAACGCTTGAACAAAGCATGTTCAGAGACAGGGAGAAATTGGGTAGATATGCTTCCTGCGGTTCTTACAGAACTCAGGATGACACCATCTAACACAACCAAATTGTCACCATTTGAAATACTAATGGGTAGGCCTTTCCCGACCCCGTGGGTCAAAGGCCGCGCTGGCTTTCTCTCCACAGGTGACACAGAGGTGGTGATCGAGGAATACGTGGATTCCCTGATTAAAACATTGAATGATATTAATGGTAACGTGTCTCTCTCTCTCCCTCTGCCAGAGCAAAAGCCTACTCACCCTTTTGTCCCGAACCAGCAGGTCCTCGTTCTCAGGTTGAAACCATCAAAGACTGGGGAGCCCAGGTACCAGGGTCCGGCAACGGTCATCGCAGTCACCAGGACAGCAGTGTTGACCGATCTACAGCCCCAGTGGATACACGCATCGCGGGTTAAGCCAGCACCCGAGGAGGGACGGAAGGTGGGACCGAAAGGTGACTGTTAAGTGTGAACTCACTGAAGGAGCTGAACACGCAGCGTCAGTGACAAGCACAGCGCAGAAACCCAAGGTCCTGAAGAATCACGATATATGTGAAACACATTGATAACCTGGAACAAAAGGAAAACTAGAGATAGACTCGAACACCCCGTTTAGTAGGCTATTTGACAGGTTGTAGAATTTGTATAAGCACAAAATGAGGAAAATAATACTGACATTGGCTATTTTTAGGGCCATCCTAGCTATGGAACAAATGCGTGACCTCGAGCACCCTGATCCACCACACACTTACGCTACGAACCTATGGTGGCGATTAGCTAACCACACAGCCCGCTCCGTACATCCCACGAGGCATGTTACGTTTGTTCCCTATTTC
Source organism: Moxostoma hubbsi (assembly GCA_032164185.1). NCBI lineage: Eukaryota > Metazoa > Chordata > Actinopteri > Cypriniformes > Catostomidae > Moxostoma > Moxostoma hubbsi. The sequence continues at coordinate 16,128,796 of JAVLUX010000006.1, read as the reverse complement.
CGCATAGCTCGACACACACTGGGACACGAGTTGCTGAACTAAGCTATCACGAACCCCTGAATTGGACCAAGCACTACGCTGACACCACCCCAGCAGATCGAGCACTATTAGTGATGCAACACTTTCACCCAGTAAATGGTGCGGGAGCGTTGCCCAGGGTGAATGGGTTGCTGGAAATGGTGTCCCGCATACCTTATAACTTAACCTGCCATGAGCGGAAAGAAGGAAATAAATCGATGGGCAGCATCCCTGCCGAACACTGTAAGGTTACATATCAAAGCACGCCCTGGGGAAAACGGACAATCTGCTGCCAGTGGTGTTTGAAGAAGCGTGACGGGTACATCAATGGGTTTTTCACGATGCTCGGTGACCATATTTATCTGGCTTGGGTTTTAAGAAACCGCATAGCCTCCTACACCGAGAAAACCTGTGCGAAAATAGTGCCAGATTATGACCCGCAGCGACAGCAGGCATATGCATGGATGCTTCTTTACCGAGCAACTGGACAGGACGATGCGCACTGGTAAATAGCTCTGGATCAGTGATGATCATCAGGACACGACAAGATAACAACATTAAGCATCATCGAGCGAAGAGATCACCATCATCTACCCTAACCCAACCGAACTATACTCCAGAGGACCAAAGGATCTGGAGCAGTGTGGACAAGTTTTTTCAGTCATTATTTGCCCCCATTGGCGTAGCAACTGTTATGAATCAGGTTGAGATGAACAGGTTTGATTTAGTATCTTTCATGAATGTAACAGAAAGGGTATTAGGAGGTATAAAGGAAGAGCTCCGCGGGCTGCGCCTGATGGCTATGCAGAACCGGATGGTCCTGGATCAGCTCACGGCAGCCCAAGGAGAAGTATGCGTTATGGTAGGTGAATCATGTTGCACATACATCCCGGAAATTGATGGTGCAGGTGGTATTATAGAGGAAGGGTTGAAAAATATCTCAGAAATGGTAAAGAGATCGCAAAAACGTGTCAATGGGGAGTACGATTTCTTCCCATGGTTTTGGACCACACTGTATAAGTTTGAACATGTTGCATTGATTGAAATCATTATATTTGTGGTATTCGCTATACTTTCATGCTTCTGGCCCTGTTTAATGTCTATAATTAAACGAATGATCTCCAGCTCCATCAGTAGCGTGGTCCGTGCACCTGACCCGACTTATCAGCCTATGAGGGTTCTCAGCACCTTGATTAATACACACAAACCAACTCACCAGTACATGATGACCCCAGTGGACCTTGGATCGTACCAGGAGCTGCGTAGAGATGGAGTGGAGTGAGATATATAGAGCAGAACCCTTATTGTGATCATTTTATGATCAAAGGAGGCAGTGTAAGAAACATGAAGTGAACATGATGTTCTGCTCTGCATATTAGTGTGTTTGCTCTGCATATTAGTGTGTGTGCTCCGCATATTAGTGTGTCTATGTTTCGCGCCTTTTCTGTATGTGTGAGTATGATGTTCCACACTTCACAATGCATACTAATTTTGTAAGTTCAAAAGATCATGCTCGTCCTCGTGGGGTACACACGAGGACAAGCAACTGAATGTCTGAAAGCCTCCGTATATGACCTTGTTTGAGCATCCCCTTTCAGGATGCCCGCTCTCCCCCTTGATTATAAGATTGCTGTTGCTTTATTATTGGCTGTTTGCTGTCTCATAAAGAATATATAAACCACATACTTCCTACAATAAAGTTGAGTAGATTGGACACAGACCAACTGCGTGGTGTTGTTCTTTCTACTTCCTTCGCGAAGTCTACAGAGACTCAGACTCACGACTGCACCTGACTGGGCACTGCTATAGAAAACGGGACCGGGGGAATCGGTGATCGCGACTAGATCGATAACATTCCTAACAGATAGATAGATAGATAGATAGATAGATAGATAGATAGATAGATAGATAGATAGATAGATAGATAGATAGATAGAGTATCTGTTGATTGTTACCCTCATTGTGTTCAAGTGTTCAGGTCTGCGTGCACAACTCTAGATCTTGTTTCTATCGCCATTAAACCAAGGTGTCACGATACTCCTACTTCTCCACCATTGCCACCCACACCGGTTTTGACGACGCATCCCTGAAAACCATCTATCGAGTCAGACTACCAACACGCTGATTGAGGGAATTGCCAGAGACCGGGAATTTCACATGGCAGGAGTATGTGAGTCTAGTTGTGGAGACACTCGCGGGAGAGGAGCCACCTCTCTCAATCCCAGTCTCAGCCTCTGAAAGTTCCACGCCTGCCACGGCCAACGAGCCAACGCCCACGCCTGCCACGGCCAACGAGCTGGAAGTCTCGTCCGTCCCAGAGCCAGCGTTGCCAGCCTTGTCCATCCCAGAGCCAGCGTTGCCACCCTCGTCCGTCCGGAGGAGGAGGAGAAGAAGAAAGTCTTCCACGGCTCCGCCTCTCAAGCCTTCCAGGGCTCTGCCTTCCACGGCCCCGCCTCCAGAGCCTTCCACGGCTCTGTCAAGTCAAGTCAATTTTATTTGTATAGCGCCTTTCACAACACACATCGTTTCAAAGCAGCTTTACAGAAGTTCAGCATTAACAGACGATAAAAATGTAATGTCTATAAAGTCGATAAATCATCATCATTGTGCAGGGCTCCAAACTGCGACTAAAAATGGTCGCATTTGCGACCAAATAAATTTATTTGCGAGTGTAATTTCTGTCAAGGTCGCCATTGGCGACAGTAAAAATTTACTCCCTTTGATTTTAAAATTTGCATTACATTTCCCGAAATACATTACAATAGTTTATATCAAAGAAATAGCGGGGAAAACAGAGTTCATTGCAGGAACTAACCATTTCAAAAAAGAGACTGTGAGAAAACACGGTGACAGTAACAAGCATAAAAAATGCACGTGATCACATAATTGCGAAGAATGCTCCATAGACTACACTGTTAGCCCGTGCAGTTTTTCTTGCATGCGAGCTGCGGGACGAAAAGGAATGGAAGGAGTTAAAAATGAAAATATTTGGCGCCTGTTTTTCCCCCTATAGGAGCCAATGGCTCCTTAATTGATTTTTTGTTTGGAGCCTTGTTGTGGAATTAGATAAGATATGATTCTTTATCGTGTTTAAAAATAATTAAATAATAATTGTATTAATAACCCCAGTGAGCAAGCCGAAGGCGACTGTGGCAAGGAACACAAAACTCCAAAAGATGATGGTTAATGGAGAAAATAACCTTGGGAGAAACCAGACTCACTGTGGGGGGCCAGTTCCCCTCTGGCTAACATCATGCATAATGTAAATAAGAATTATTTATAGTTAAAAAACATGATTTAAAAATCTGTCTGTCTCTGGAACCTTCTACGGCTCTGCCTCCTGGGCCTTCCATGTCTCCACCTACCACGGCTCCACCCTCGAAGTCCTCCCTGGCTTCGCCTTCCACGCTCCGTCCCCAGAGCCTTCTACGGCTCCGCCTTCCACAGCTCTGCCTCCAGAGCCTTCTACGGCGCCGCCTTCCATGGCTCTGCCTCCAGAGCCTTCTACGGCTCTGCCTTCCACGGCTCCGCCTCCAGAGCCTTCCACGGCTCTGCCTCCAGAGCCTTCTACGGCTCCGCCCTCCATGGCTCTGCCACCTGAATCTTCCATGGCTCTGCCTTCCACGGCTCCGCCCTTGGAGTTGTCCCTGGCTGTGGCCACCTCCCAGGCCTCCTGACCTAGTCCTTGTCCTGTGGCCACCTCCCAGACCTCCTGACACAGTCCCCATCCTGTGGCCGCCTCCCAGGCCTCCCGACCCGGTTCCCGTCCTGTGGCCGCCTCCCAGGCCTCCAGACCCGGTTCCCGTCCTGTGGCCACCTCCCAGGCCTCCAGACCCGGTTCCCGTCCTGTGGCCACCTCCCAGGCCTCCAGACCCGGTCCCCACCTTGAGGTCATCCCTTTGGTTTCCTAGCCATCTGCCTGACCTTCTCTGGTCTCCCTGGTCCTTGGCTCCATCTTGCCCCTTGTGCCCCCCCTTTGACTGCCTGTTTGCCCCTTGTGCCCCCCCTTGGACTGCCTGTTTGCCCCTTGTGCCCCCCTTGGACTGCCTGCCCACCCCGAGCCCCCCCTTCACTCCTTGGACGATTTGTTTTTTGTTTTTGTGATTTTCATTTAGGAGCGTTCTAGAATCCGCTCCTTTGAGGGGGGGTTATGTCACGATTCTCTGTTGTCTGCCCTGTGTTTATCCCTTGCCATCTGTCCCGGACTACACTTCCCATAATTCCAGCCCTCATCACTGCCAGTTGTTTCTTCATTGTCCTCACCTGTGGTTCATTTAGTCATCATCCCTAGTGTATTTAAAGCCCTGTTGTTTTATCAGTCTTTGTTAAATGTAATGTCTGGTTTTGAATGTATTCAGTCTCGTGTCTTGACCCAGATCCTGTTCCTATTCCTGTTTTCCCATCGTGGTTGTTTTATTTGTTCCTGTGTTTTCGTTTATATTCCTAGTTACTCGTTACATCTTTTGTTTTTCTATTAAACGCTGCATTTAGATCCTCATCCCTCGTTTGCCTCGTTACACAAGGTGATGTTGTCTAATAGATTCGATAGCAGTCCTTGTGGAAGTCATCTGTGTCATGTGGTACGTGACTAAGAATGTTAAAAAATGCATTAAAATGCTAGTACAGTTTTTGTAGCATTGCTTATTAATTCAGTGCTACTTTGGTTGAGTAAAATGTACAAAAAAAAGTGTGAGTAAAATTTACTTGAAAACAGAGAATTACAAAGGAAATTTTACATGAGAATTTATAACTAAAGCCACCAGGAATTGTGTATAGCCTTTACTAGAAAATATGCTCTGTAAAATTGCTAGCAATTTCTGTGTGGAAATTGTTTCCTAGTTTTGTTTATTTTAAGTAAACCCCACTCCAATATTTTTTCAGTGCCTCCCTTTGATAGACATGAGCATGTCACAAGTTTGCACTTGTACCCTTACACAAAAACACATGCACACACTAGAGGCACAGGTTGACCTTTTAAATGGACATCTGTACTAGAACATGGCAGTGGCCTAGGAGACAGCATTCCAGCTTTAAGTCACTGAACCCCATAAACCCAAACTCATGTTCTGCTCATTAGAGCAACCAAAAGCCAGTGAAGGGAGAGCGAGATCAGGGTGGTGGGAAGGCAGGGCGGTCTCAATAAAACAGAGACGCTTGTCAGTATTATCAAAGGCCCCCACATAAGTGGAGAATGTTTGGTGGAGGAAGCAAGCAGAATTTATCTCTCATGTGACTGTGCATATATTAGAGAGGACCGACCATCAGCAGGCACCATGAATGAGAACTTCAACAAAGTCTGTCTTTCTTCAGCACAAACAAGTGTTGTCATTTTTCATATTCCAAGTATAACTGGTAAACAGTGCATGAAGTGAGATCCCTAGAACAGCAGTGCTTTTCAACTCTACTGATTATATGCGTCTTAGATCTGGGTCTTGGCACCCAAGATAAGAACTGGACGTTGTGTGCCCAGAAACAATGTACTCAATTTGTCCTCTGAAGCAAATCTAACCATGTTGAAGGAGCAGTGATTGATATTATTGCAGGTTGTCTTTACATCTGTGCTGCAGTTTGATTAGTGATGAGTAGTGAGTTTTTCTGACTGTAAGTACCCTCTTCCTCTGCCATGTGTTTATAAAGAGAAAATAAAGGAGAAAAAAACAGGATGTGGGGATCTCTGGTTTTCCCTGTCTTTGGAAAACTTTTTTTTTTTAGGTCAATCCATTGCTCATCCCAGATAAGCAGTGGAAGCACTTTTGGAAGTAGTTTGCAATAAGTTACAGCAAACATGGGTATCTCCACAGTGTCTGAATGGGATGTTTGAACTTGTTTATCCTCATCTGCACCAGGTACGGTCTACCACCATAATCTGATTATGAGCTTGGGTTGCTTACCAGTCTACTTAAAAACATTATCAATCAAGAGAGGCATTGTACACTTGGAACATTAGCTATTCCAGAATCATTTGAAAGAAAACAATTCATATGATCTCACCAACACTGCTGTTACACATATGTCTTCAAAATGAATAAATGAATAAATAAATGAATCACTCTTAGCTCATCCTTGCTAACATACTAAAATACTAACATCACATTTGATGGGATGACAACATTTACAGGCAACAGAAATAGCAGTTGCACCTTTAATAGTATGACGTTCCACTTACTGAGAGATCATATTTTAAATTCACACTTGAGGGATTATATGACACATTAGTCAACGTGAAATGACAGTTCCCAGTGACTTTCATAAAGTTAATCACTTTTCACCTCCTCAACCTCAGTTGAAACGACAAAATGACTTACCCATGTTTGAGACTATAAGAGCTCCTCAACGCCGGAAAAGTCCACAGTTCAAGAGTTCGTCAATGTGAGCTATGGAGCACGGCGGTCAGTATACTGGACGAGGCGACGTCATAATCACTAAAAGGCGGGGGAAACTTAGCATTGCCAAACTGCCAACTTTATTTACTCAATACAAGTCGAGATTGTTGAATATGAGCGCGACATAATATCAGCTTGGAAGATTGCAACATTAAATGTAAAGACCTTGAAAAATGTGATCTTTAACCAAACTATTTGATTAATTTCGTTGCAATAAAAGTTTATTGACGGATGCAGGAATGCGCCTTGCGGGGTTGACGTCCAAACAATAGCTACACATAAAACTTAGCTTGTGATTGAATGATATTTTAAGTATTTCTCTTAAATAGTCGCATGAAATTGCACAATTATATTACTAAATACGTTGCGTGTCAGAGGAATACTACGTTCCAACATGGGTACCAGCCATTAAGAATTTACCCCTTTACTGAACACACCCCTCTGTGATTTGCAATGGCTCAACTAGTGATATTAATAAGGTACGCAGTGATCTCTGCTGGTGCGATAGAGAAGTTGCACTCACAATTTTATAGAAAACATTACTGTATAAAGCGCCGTTCACACCAAACATGTTTTTGTGTTCGTCCACGCCAATCATGGTTTTTCAATGCAATCCTGAACAGCCACTTTATGCACGAAAAAGCTTCTTTAATACATAAACCAGTGTTTTTGTCTACAGCGAATAACGATAGTGTGTCTTTTATGAATGCTGACAATCATATTTAGGCCTACATTGAATGCAAACGCGCGATAAGCTATTGTCGCACTCTTAAATAGGCCTATATTCTTTGCAGTCGTGCAGCAAGCAAACACATTCAGAAGGGTGAAAGTCCGTTGATGAAACTGAAGAAGCTCTGTTTGAAAAGGCTGGTGGATTAATAATGCATCATTTTCATGAAAAGTGGCTTGCACAACACTCACTGTGCAATAGGCTACCTAATTACAACTCGCCGTCCTGCATTTTTAACAGGGAACCCAAAAGTGCATAATTCCATATTGATGAAATAAAACTAGGTGACCACCTATTTGGACTACAAATACAAGAAAGCAAGGACAATTGAGGGCCTCACTGGATGAAGATTACATGGGTTTTGCACGATGATTTGCGTTGATTGATTTAGCAAACAACCAATCCACGTTTAAAGAATGAGTTGACGTCACTTACGCATGGACCAATCGCCACAATGAATCGGAAGCTCCGTTAACAAACTACATGTACCAAGTGTTTATTCTCCGTCAGCGATACACTTAATCTCAGCACCCTGTCGCTGTCCACTGACATAGGGAGAGGTAAGCAAGCTTCATTATTTATACGCACATGTTTCAGTGCTCTTTTCAACGCATAATTCGAGTATATGCGTTTGATTTCCTCTGACACACAGACATTTGGAAACGCCTTACTTTAAAAAAAAAAAAAAATACGTTCTCAACATTACTTAAATGCACTGGCGACATGGCTCGTTGCCGAAGCAATGCGTAGACAAGCCCAGTAAAATCAGATGAACTTTTCTCGTGGATTGTGATCATGTCCATAAACTGTTCCGGTGCAAAAAAAAAAAAAAAGGAGTAGACTATTATAACAGGTCTGTATGTACATCTAGCATGGTGTTTATGTTCTTTTTGAGAGATCTAATATTGAAAGACATTTGAGTCAAACTACATTTTTCAACTGTTCAATTAAAATATGAAAGACTGTTTTAAATACAATACAACCTTATTTGAAATATAATACACATTTTATATTATATATTAGTCATTTGACTAATATTAATTAGTCATATTTAAATTTGAAATAACTGCAGTTATTAAACTACAAAAAAAAAGCAGCAGTCTGTTTTGCATGTTAGAAATTATTTAATTTTACTGTGTGTATGGTTACTTTTCTTGAAGCTTGATTAACTATCATCAGATTGAGGAAATGCACCAGTCTCTGTTAGTGCTGACAGTGGTCTGCCAGCGCATATCAGCAGCACCTCATCACAGATGTCATTATGATTTTGATACAGCATCTGTGTAGACAATGCTGTGCAGATTAGACAAAGTGAGAAATGGGATACATAAACTGCTTTCTCTTGCCAGCACACAAGCAGAACTAATGACTGGGCTATTTTTTGAGACATGTGAAATTTGACAATATCATGTAGATAGAACATTATCATCCCCTGGTCTTACATAAGCAGATTAGATACAGAAGCTGGACTCTTCACTTGAGATGTTGGCCCAATTGTGGTTCAAGTGAAAAGACTTAATGCACACCTCATGCATATTAGCTTGACTGTGACAATTTTATTTAGAATTGCAATTTCCATTTCAGCTTTGTGCATCGACTGCATTTGCTGAATAGGTAGAATGGTGCTAAATACATCAAAGTTATAAAGGCACAGTTATGCGGAGTACGATTTTGTTCCATAGTAGTAAAGAGAGCCATCTTTGTTATGTTTTGGATAATTGCTCGACACCATAACTCAAGATTCAGGAGAGTGTTTATTCTCTCCATGGGCTGTTTAGAGTACAAAATTAACATATTATGAGGTACAGTATAGGAGGCAGTATAATTAAGATATGCAACTTTTGTAATAGCTCATGATCCTATAAAATGCTGTCTCATAAACTAAAGAGGCAGCTCATTAGGTTTTAGAACAGCGCATATGTAGTTGGGGTGATGAGTACTTGGTGAAGATGGTGCAGGTCTAATGGCAGAAGTGTTTTCACAAAAAAAAAAAAAAAAAGCCTCCAAACACATAATCCTGGTACCTGGGTAAAGACCTTTACTAGCTGATTAAATATGCAGAATATCCCGTACACGTCTCTTTCATTTTCAATCTCACTGATCCTCTTTAGGCCCCATGCAGAGAGACTGGGATTATGTGCCAGTAATTACTTAGCAACTTTCTCATAGCAATGGCTTGACATTGGTAGCAGACTCCGCACATGGTTTTACAATAGTTTGCAGCAAATAATCCAATAAGGTAATATGCATTGTGAGTTGAGTGGAAAATAACAAACGCAGATTCCCTTAAAGGAATAGTTCACCCAAAAATGAAAATTCTCTAATTATTTACTCACCCTAACGCCATTCCAAATGTGTATGACATTTTTAGAAGAATGTGTCAAGCTCCAAAAATCACATAAAGGCAGCATTAAAGTAATCCATTTATTATTATTATTATTGAAAATATGAATGTAACCAGGATTCACCTGGATTCATTCCAGGTGAATCCTGGTTACATTCATATTTTCAATAATATAATAGGTGTGGCCATTAAGTGAACTGCAGCCAGCTACCTGTTGCTCGTGCTCACACTCATGCACATATTCCATAGGGACGCGAGTGAGCGAGTATCGACCAAAACAATGAAGTAACATACAAAGAGGCTGAATGTGATTCACTGGCATCATGCTGACAGGTAGCGTAATTAAAATTACAGTTATGATTGTTTTACTACAAACTTTGAGACTAAACTAAAGCTACTTATCAGCAAACAAACATACTGATACACACATACAGCTACTTAATAACGAACTATACCAGACAGTTTACTGTTGCACTGCAGTCATGTTGCACTATTGTATGTCATATGTTTTACTACAAATAAGAAACCAGTGTATTTGCTTAAATTTATCCTCTATACCTGACTTTTTAGTATAAAGAGAAGATCGTTGAAATAGATTGCATGTTACGAAGCTAGGTAGCTTGCAATTTGTTAGCATCAATCTGTCAATCTTTATGGCACTATATTTCACATGCTTTTCAATTATGTAAACGTACCTGTCCATTAAGAATAATACCAATTCAGGGTTGATTTTGATCCCCAAAACCAAACGACGGTCCCTTTAGTAATAAAATGCCCTGCCGATGTTCACTCTATTTCTTGCTCGATCTTGATCACGTTTCCGCTTCGCCAGATGGGATTCAGATGATAATTATTATTTTTTTTGGCTTACTCAAGAGTTTGTGTAGGAGTCAGTGTTGTGCTGGGAGCTGGACATTTGCTGGATTCCATCTAAGATAACGTTAACTAGTTTTGCAATTTGTTGTTGCTGTTGAATAACGGAAGCAATAAGGCAAGGCTCTCGGGAGCACACATAAACGTCACATCCTTTGGATTTTCCCGGCAAAAGTGACCCGCTCCCTTGGCATGAAAATCAATCTACAAGCATTAATAGGCAACCTAGGAAGTCTGGGAAGGGCAAATATTTTAAAGTTGCGTTACAAGACGTTCACACATTGGCAAAACACATTTGAATATTACATGAAAATTGTTACATATTGCACCTTTCAAGTGAGTAACTGTAATAGTTGCCATTTATATAACATTTACAGTATGAAAATGCTGATATGATACTGAAATGCTAGTCAGTCAATTTCTGTTTTGGTGTCAATGATAGTTTTACCATACTGATGAAGTTGCAGGGCCCAAATGTGATGATACATAAAACTATAGGAATTGTGTGACAGGGCTGAGGGTGGGGCCAGGTCATGATTCTACACACCCGGCCCCTTATCAGGTTAATCAAGACTCCAAGAGGGATAAAGACCGACTGCGGACGGTAGTGCAACAGAGAGAGAGCATTTACGGGCAACTGTCCATCATGTGTGCGTTTATGTCTTTTGGTTCAGTTTTAGTTTAAAACTATTATTTATATCATCAAGCCGGTTCTTGCCTCCTCCTTTCCCTTAACCCCTGTTACACTGGTGCCGAAACCTGGGGAGGAGGAGGGATACTCCGTAGTGGAGTTCTCGCCGCTACCATCCACCCCAATAGAGCAGGCATGGCCATCTACCGGGGGACAGAGGAGCCCGGCCACCTGGAAACAGAGGAATGGCCGCCGACCGCGAGGGGATAAGGGGCTCATAGCCGATCGCCTGGAGCGGTCAGGGCCGCTGCCAGGGGGAGACACCAACCAGCCACTAAACATGCCGGGGTTAAGTGAGGACCGCCGACCACGAGCAGGGAGGGGCATTCCATCTGCCAGGGGCTGGAGGACTGCATCCGATCCACTGGGGGAGGCATGGCGGTCGTGTGTTAGAGGGTGTAGGAGTCTCTCTCTCCCTCTCACTGCTGCTCCACGTTGGGCTTTTCCCTCCCTTTTAAATTTTAGTGTTTTTTTTTTTGTTGGAGGTACTACACTGTTACAGGACAAAAATATGGTTTACATTTTTTTTAGTAGTGTAGGCATCTGGAATTATTTATCTTATTAAAATTAAGAATTGAAGTGTTCACTCAAGTGTTTACATGAAAAACGTGCGGCTTTGTTGGTGCTGCAGACAATGAGTAACATGGTTGGTATTCTAATCTTTTTATGATACAATAGCAACCACCTTCCCTGGACCAATTAAAGTGCTTTATTTACATTGAGTGGATCTGTAGCCAGGGCAATAGTGACAGTCTCTAACCTTCAGACCCTGTCTTCTTAGGATAGGAGGTTGTGGTCTTTGTTTTATTATCAAACTATTAGCCTGCACGTTCTGTTCCATATATAGATTTTTATAAGGGGGCAGGCTAGTGGGCGATGTCTATGCAAGGCTTGCATTTAAAATGTGCTGCAAGTTAACAACGGTTGTGTTTAACTTGGTTTATGTGGTCATTTATCTATAGTGCTGGCCCAGATCAGAGAAAGCAAATAATCTACTCAAGGTGAATTCTACAGATATTAGGCTGCAGCTGGTGTCAAAACTTTTTATTAAGGAACAATATTTACGCCATAGAATTGATTTTCAGGGGTATTTTTTACCTTTGCAAGGGCATATTTATTTCAAACCCTTTGAAAACAGCATGGTGCCCATTTATGTCAAATGCTTCAGTTGAATTAGTTAAATGTAAATAAATTCTCAATCTGAACAATCATGTTAATTATAAAATTAACATTAAATAAATTAACTGTAAATAACAAGATAAATTAAAATCTCGATAAATGCACTGCAAGAATACATTTTAAATGTCCCTACTGTATATTAGATTAAAATCCATAAAAATGTGTATAGAGTTGTTGGAAACGTTTTCTTCACATTCATTGTTTTCAAAATTTGTTACACTTTATTTTACAGTGTCCTTATTGTAGTGTAATTGCACAAGTCCTGAGTAATATTATTTAACAACATGTACTAACTGCAGGTTTTGTGTAAGAGGTTTGGATTAGGGTTTGTTACTTATAATTATTCATAATCTTCTGTTATTACTATAGTCAATACATGTAATGTGGATAACAAGGACACTGTAAAATTAAGTGTTACTGACCTTAATAATAATTTAATACATGTATATAAAATATTAGCTAACAGATAAAAAGCAGAGGAATTCACTGATCTGTTATTTATATCACTTTGGTTGGCATTTCTGACCCAAGTTCTTATTAATAAACTTTTTTTATTACTCTTGCTGAAGTCCTTTGTTCATTTGTTCACCCAAAAGTAAATATTCTGTCATCAATTATTCACCCCTATGATGTTCCAAACCCATATGACTTTCTTTTTGGGCTACACAATTAATCGTATTTTAACCGCGATTTCACTTTAGGGTGTGTCTACATATGATAGACCAAATCACAAGCTTTTTGTAAGTCTATTTTTAACTCAACTGACCCTTCATGCTCTCTTCAGAAGTTTGCCACTGACCAATCACTGTTTCACTTTTAAGCATAATCTGAATGTGTAGCCGCAGATGTTTCTAAGTATTGTATATGAGCAGTTAACCACTTTGACCAGATCATTGAATCAACTTTGAGAACCATTTTTCTGATTTGTGAAGGAATCATCCTGGGCCTCGTTTCCCTAAAGCCTAATGGTGCGTTCACATAAAATGTGAAGAAAAGTTTTGCCTCGCATTATTCACAGGAGTTGTACCGCTGGATTATAAATGTGTGTTTAAACTAGTGTTCGAACATGTAAAGCGGAGCGAGAATTCCCCCTTCTTTTCCGGAAAAGGACAGGAGGATGGGCTTCTACGACTTGGTTCATAGTAAAGTACAACCAATAGCTGGAATCAAGTAGATGCGCATTTTTTTCAGAACTTACCAGATAGTCCAACTTCCTCGCTCACTTTCCTCCAAGCGATGTATTTTTTCGTCCGCTCTCTGTACATTGATGACGTTGTGTCATACAATTCCACATGCCCAAACACTGCTACAGCAATTTTTTTATTAATTTTTCCAGATTTCTTCTGCTACTACGTCAGTATGTCAGTGACATCTGGACAATCTCAATGCTGATAGGCTTTCGCGACAACATATCATGCAGATTTTTCGGTAGTTGAAAAATTTCAATTTTGCGTGTTCAAGTCGCGCCATTCGGTTAATTCGCGCCCCATGCGAATTCACTTCTATTCGCATCTTTGCATTGATTTTGTAAATCGCGCCACATGAAACGCTCGCTTTGCATTGTATGTTAATGCACCATTAGAACTTCATAGGAACATAGACTTATGCAGACAATTGCAGGACAATCGGGAAAGAAAATTTAAATACCAATACAAAGCTACACTTTATGCTGAGATTAATATAGGGAAATGCGTTTTAATTTTTATTTTAACAGACAAGTCAATAATAATAATAAAATGCATAAAATTGATAGTTTAAATGGATGAATAGATTAATTATTAAAAAAAAATAATGTTATTTGTGTGGACTAATTGGACAAGTTGGTAACAACAAAGTGGTGGCATGCATGATTGCAGACAACTGTATAAATTCATATTACAGAGAGAATAAAAAAAGTCATTTTAAATTGCTGCCATGCATGGAAATAGTCCATATATATATATATATTATGCTCATCATCCTACATTTACATTTGTTCATTTGGCAGATGCTTTTATCCTCATCTGCTCATCTACCCAAAGGCTCTCTCGCCAGCACTACAAGTTGTGTAGCAGCCCAGACCAGTTTTGTTAACTCAATTCATTTAAAAGATCAGACTTCGAAAAAAAGAACACTTTGTTCACAAATCATACATCATTTCTCTCATTAATGTGATGGAGAGGGGCCTGGGTAGCTCAGCGAGTATTAACGCTGACTACGACCCCTGGAGTCCTGAGTTCAAATCCAGGGTGTGCCGAGTGACTCCAGCCAGGGCTCCTAAGCAACCAAATTGGTCCAATTGCTAGGGAGGGAAGTTATATGGGGTAACCTCCTCGTGGATGCCGCATAGAGTAGCGCAGGGCTCCACACGCACTACGTCTCCACTGTAAACGTGCACAGCAAGCCACGTGACAAGATGCACTGATTGGCATTCTCAGACACAGAGGCAACTGAGATTCGTCCTCCGCCACCCGGATTGAGGAGATTCACTATGCCACCACGAGGACTTAAGAGTGCATTGGGAATTCCAAATTGGGGAGAAAAAAAAAGAAAAGATTCTGCCAAGGAAAGCTAGGGCAGATTTCAAGTTTTTCTATTAATAAAGACTTCAATTTCAGTCTGTTCCTCACGCAAAGCTATTGTATGTCTTTTAGTGATGCACCGAAATGAAAAATCTGGGCCGAAACCGAAAATTCAGGATGCATTTGGCTGAAAACCAAAAATTACTTTATATACAAGCTTTAAAATATTTTTTTTTTATATATAGTTTAATATTATACTTTAATTTCATGAATTTAATTAATCTGAATCGAAAACCTACAAACCAATAAAATGATCACACTTTTATTGAAAGTAACTGAAACAATTTAAATACTCAAACCAGCCCATCTGGCACCAACAATCATGCCATGGTCCAAATCACCGAGATCACATTTTTCCCCCCATTCTGATGGTTAATGTGAACATGAACTGAAGCTCCTGACCCGTATCTACATGATTTTATTCACTGTCACATGATTGGCTCATTAGATAATCGCATGGATGATTGTTGGTGCCAGACGTGCTGGTTTGAGTATATCTGTAAGTGCTGACCTCCTGGGATTTTCATACACACAACAGTCTCTAGAATTTACTCAGAAGGGTGCAAAAAACATCCAGTGAACGGCAGTTCTGTGGACGGAAATGCCTTGTTGATGAGAGGTCAGAGAATTGCCAGACTGGTTCGAACTGACAATGTCTACAGTAACTCAAATAACCACTCTGTACAATTGTGGTGAGAAGAATATAATCTCAGAATGCTATTCTGAGTTGCGGGTTGGTGCCATTTTTGTGGCACGAGGGGGATCAACACAATATTAGACAGGTGGTTTCAATGTTGTGGCTGATCAGTGTATATAAGCACATACCCTGACCCTCAACTACGTGGATTCATGCCCAGAGAGAAGTAAACAAAGATGAGCATGTTGGTAGTCTTGCATTTAGTAATGAAAAAGAGGTACTTACTGAGCTATCAAAATTAGGCAAATGTTATCACAGATTTCATTATGCATTATTTGTATGGAAATATTGTCTGCGAAAGGAACCGCCATGAAGCAATTTTCTCATGGTCTGTACTTCGGAATAATGTGATGTCAATTTTGCTCTGTGTTTTAGAAGATACATTTTGTACTTTTTAAAATGTTTCTTATATATTAAATGCCTTTCAATGTAGATGAATTGGCCATGCGTGACTCACTGAAGTTACTCACAATCTGATTACAGGAGGCTCGGATGGCATTTGAGCCGATGCAGTGAGTGTGTAGGTGGTGTGGGTTGTTGGCTATATGTAGGCATGGTGTGTGTGCTACCCAGGTGTAGGATGTTTGATGCTGGCCAGGACTCTCGCCCTCTCCAGCAGAGCTCCTGCCACTTCATCTCAACCACTTCTCAGAGTTAAATTCTTCATTGCCTAGGAAACGGTTTCATGAGTGGCCCCTCTCTCTGTGTCGCTCTCTGTATGTGTGATTTACCCTGTCTACATCTCACGCACGCTCTCCCCCGCAGCCCAGCCATAGGGGTGGGAGGTGTAGTGTGGGTGACAATCGCTAACAGACAAATTTCTGCTGATCACGACCTCTGTAGCATCTGGAGGCTTGAGGTCTCACTCACACACACACACACACCATTAAGTATCAATCTGATGCATATTGCACACAAAACTGGAAAACACTTTCTTAATCTAGCAAGCGCTAATCTGATTGGCTGGCTTTACACAAATTTTGAGAGCAAGGAAACATGTTTTTTTTTCTATAGACCTTCACGTGTGAGCCTTACGTTTCCTTGGATTTTTTTATTTTTTAAGTTTTTTGTGTGCAATTATTGCAGAAACTGCAGTGCTATTTTTTAAATTGACTTTCTACGCCAGTCTATTGTTGTGGAATAATATGTTCCAAATAACCCCGCCCCTAAACGTCATGTATGAATTATACAAATTGATTGCTTTACATGTCAATCAGACAGCTCCTCCTGTCAAACTGGACGGATTCTTCCCAGAATATGCTACAATATGAACCTTTTTGCCACAAAAGGTATAGATATACTCAAGACTGGTTGACACATAATGTGTCCATGGACATTTTATCAACACGATTCAAATTTATATTAATGTAGAAAAGTGTATCTCTTAATTCAATGGCCAACATATTTTTTTTTTTAATTTTTGCCTACCATAGTTCATTTAATTGCGGTGTAACAAAAGATTGTTAAAAGGACAAACATTTCATGCACCCTCTCAATTGTGATAAAATTAGTCCATTAGTAGATAATAAATTAGTCTATTATAATTAAGAAATAATTAGCCAAACACCATTTAAAATAGTTTTAGATTGAGTACAGCATTCCTTGTAGTATAGCCAGCATTTCATTTTCTATTCAGTCGGTCCAACATCTCATTATGCCTGCCTGTCTAAATAAGACAATTTGGAGGGCCATTGATGGACCATTTTTGCATTTGCATCATAGGGATCCTTAAAAAGGTTTGAATGGGGCATATTGGGCTGTGTGCAAATTTGTGCGGGTCTTACTGGGCAGTTTAAAAGGAGTGTATTTGAGTTATAGTTCACCTAAAAATACAAATTCAATCATTTTATTCTCACTACACAACTGGAGAAATTTTGGGGAAAAAAAAAAAAAAAAAAAAAAAAAAAATCCCTGCTCTCCTCTTCAAGCTTCAAAATACAAGTATAATTCAGAAGTTTAATAAATTATATGCAAATTATGCTGCATTCTGAAGGCATGCAATAAGGTTTGGTGAGAAACATCCCAAAATCTGATTCACTGCATTCGTTTGTGAAAATCTTCGACCATTGCTCTCCTGTATGAGCATGAGTGCACGAGAGGAGCAGTTCAAGCAGTCCCCACTCATGAGATATGCCATTTAAATGAGATCTTGCTTTTTTGTTGCTACAATCGGACCACCTCAAAAGATATTCACAACATAGAACACAGCCGCATACCACGGCCCCTCAAAAAAAAAAAAAAAAAAAAAAAAAAAGAAAAGTTGAATGAACATTTCATGATCATTAAGAAACATCAGCAACTTCTATTTTGAAATTTCCTATGGCGCTAGATATTCCATAGTTTGTAACAGTGGCCGCCCCTGTACAAAATTTAAAATGTCAAAATTTGGGTGCCAGACAGGTTTAGGCCTGTCAAAATGAATACCTTGCCCCAGATAGCTCTAAAAGCCACCAATTACATGCAATAAAACAATACCAAAATAGTGTATCAAAGCAGAAGTTTATTTAAATAAAGAAAACCATAAACAAAAGGCAAGGAGTTAAAGACTCAAACAAAATACCAACAATAGTCAAGGACATAAATCCAAACAGAACACATAATACAAATATAACAGAATTCTTCAAGTGTGTGTGTGTATGTATTGGAGAGAGAGTTAAGGCAGTAGAGTGTTTGTGAATGGTGTACGCAGGTTCACGGAGAGTTTGCAATATAGTGGGAGTACAACAATGGGGACTAAAGCTAGGTCAGAAGAATCAAGGAATCACCTGGCACTTCTACTTTAGAATTTTCCGTCACACCTTGTCCGTGGAGCTCTTCGGCAGTTGCAGATCCTACAAACTCATGCCACCCCACTTTTACTCAAGAAGTGCAATGAATGGCTATGATATCCAGGCCTCACTCTCTGGTGATGAGCACATGTCAAATTAGTCCCTTTGTTGTTTCTTCCTCTCTCCTCCAATCACATTCCTTATCGACATCACAGTACAAAGCAGCAAACTTTCTTTCTCCTTACACAGCTTGGCACACCAAAACTTCAACTCACCCCAGTCTCAAATCTTTTTCTGTTTTTGTCATCAACAACCATCTTCCTGGTTACCTTTATTGTTGACACCTGGTACTCTAACGAGCAGCCATTTTAGTTGGTGGTGGTGGATCCTTAAAGGGGCAGTGTGCAGTTCTGCTCTGCCACAAGTTCACACAATCAGCACAATCATTTGCTGGGAAGCGCCATTTCAGTATTATTAGACACAAATTGCTGAAAAATGCTCAAGCTTGAAAGAAATGCAGAAAATAAGTATTTGAGTCTTACTTTGTTTAAAGGATGGCAGAAACATTGCTTGTCAAATTCATAGTGCTTGTGTTGTTTTGTCAATAATAATCTGATAATCTGAGGAAGGAATTCAGGCAGTGCCGACATAAATTTGCAGAAAAATCTGCAAAATCTTTCTATGAGATATGTTTATACTATATATTTTACATATACTTATTGTAATTTTTTATATATATTTATAGGCCATTATAATATATACATTTATGTACAACCACATTGCTGATTTTCACTAATGTTTTAACTTTGAATAACTTTTGTACATATTCCGGCCACATTTTTTTTTCAATGATTTTGTTTGCACTAAATAAACATTTACACATATTTATGTGGGTAGTTGACATGAAATGTCAAGCATTGACAGCAGTGTCCTGAGGTAGCCTATGACATAATTTCTTCATCTAAAACTATTTTAAACAAAACATTTTTATTGTAATTGGTAACACTTTGCAGTATGGTTGAAGTGTTATCATTAACTAGTCAAGTCAAGTCAATTTTATTTGTATAGCGCCTTTCACAACACACATCGTTTCAAAGCAGCTTTACAGAAGTTCAGCATTAACAGACGATAAAAATGTAATGTCTATAAAGTCGATAAATCATCATCATTGTGCAGGGCTCCAAACTGCGACTAAAAATGGTCGCATTTGCGACCAAATAAATTTATTTGCGAGTGTAATTTCTGTCAAGGTCGCCATTGGCGACAGTAAAAATTTACTCCCTTTGATTTTAAAATTTGCATTACATTTCCTGAAATACATTACAAAAGTTATATCAAAGAAATAGCGGGGAAAACGGAGTTCATTGCAGGAACTAACCATTTCAAAAAAGAGACTGTGAGAAAACATGGTGACAGTAACAAGCATAAAAAATGCACGTGATCACATCAGTAAACATGAACTAACAAAGAACAGTAGTTACTCAGTGATAAGATTGAGTTTGTGGGTGTAGGGCTCACAGTTTAGGGGCGGGTTTGGCTATTAGCCATAATTAATAATTATCATAGATAATTATCAATTTTTAAAATCAAAAGAACACTGATTAGAATCAATGTTAGTTTTAATCCTTTAAATCAACAAAAATCAAATTCAATAGAATATTAATTATTATCAAAGATAATCATGAATTATTAAAATTAACGGAACATTGATTAGACTTAACACTAGCTTTCAAATTCAACAATCATCAAAGATAATTGTCAATGATCAAAATCAATAGAATATTAATTAGGATTAATATCGACGGGGCACCACCCTGGAATCAGGGACTAATAACCAGACAGTATTACAGTCTCAGTATTAGATTGTTCTCTTAGGAATATTGATGTCTGTAGATCATCAAAATTCAAAAGGAAACAATGAAGGTTTGAATTCAAGCACTGGCATCCCCTGCCAGCCTTTGACCCATGTGTATGCAAAACAAACCAAAACACTTCTCTTTGAAATATAACAAAGTTTATTGATGCAGTAATATCAATTAATATTTAATACAATGCAGTCAATAAACTTCCAACTTCCAACTACAAACTAAACAGTGACGTGATTAGATATGGTAACCAAAATAAGCCTTTGAGATGAGATGACGGTGTATATGTGTGTGTGTGTGTGTGTGTGTGTGTGAGTGTGAGAGAGGGTGTATGTGTGTGTATGTGTGTGTGTGTGTGTGAGGAGTGACACACACAAAATGGCGGACATGACTCTCGTGGAGAGTCCGTCACGTGAGATTTTCGGCCAGAAAGTATGGCTGTGAATGTGGGTGGAGAGAAGCCGGTTAATGGCATCTGCCCGTTTACCACATGTCTCTGCTTGTACGATAACTTGGGGACAAAGCTGAGCTTTATCACAAAGTTATCTACTAGCCAAATGTTTGTGAGGGTCAGGGCAGTTAGTACAACAGAGAGAATAAAGTGGTGGAGCTGAAGCCGGTTTTGCGATCGTGGGAGAGAAGGCAACTGTTAGTTTATCACTCAGAGACGTGGTGGATGGCTTGTAACCCGTCCCACGGCCTTTGGTCCTTTAATGGATAAACACAGTGTGCCAGTCTCATCCGCAATGGCGTAAATATACAACAGTCCAACGTGGTTGGATTACAACACAGCAAACTCTCATTTGTGATAACAATATGTACATTAATACCTTGAGTATTATTAGCAACAATGAAAGGACTTGGTGGTCCGTAAACTGTACAAACAATTAAAACAATTAATAATAAAAAAAATTTGATCCACAAGAATAACACACCTAAATATCTCTGCCCAGATGTTAACCTCTTACTTGGATCGCGTGGGGATGCATGTAGAATGTGTGTTCATCCGTCATTTGACTCCGACTCGGTTCCTTGAGGCTCTGGTGATGACGGGAGGCCGTTTTCTCACTCTGACGGCAGGCGGTTCGGCTGCTGATTCTCGGCGGGCTGGCGGAGAAATCAGCGACGTCAACTTGATTGAAGAGGGAAGGGGATTCTTCTTTCTTCACTTCTGCAGGCAAATGGATGAAGATGTGGATTGCTCAGTGGTCTCCTTCAGATCCGTTAAAGTGTTCGGTGGAACACAGTGTAATCTCAAATCGTCCAGCAAGATGGAGATTGTATGGCCGCAGTTTCAAGTCGTACGTTACTTCCTTGTGCAACAAGGCAATACCTGAGAGCAGCGATGACTGTGTCTATGCACGGCGAGCAAAGTCACTGGAAGCAAGGTACAGAACGATTTTCAATGTATTTCTACTCGTGATGACATCATAGTTGAGGTGCGTTCTGTTGAGTGCCTCATCCAATAGGAGTTGAGAGTTCGATCCTTTGAAATTTCACACAGTTGTAAAGTGAGCAAGGCTTCTTGGGATTTGTAGTCAGTTTTGTACTTCCTTTGTTTGATTTTGGTGTGGTTTTTATCAGTAAGATTTATGACTTTGTTTTTGTGGGCCTCAGTCAGGCTTTAGGACTTTGTTAGGACTGCCTTTGTCTTGTATCTGAATACATGAGGCCCAACATGAGCGATGAAGGAGTCAGGAGACAGGGAATAGTTGGGGTGAGTATTTATTCACTCTTTATTTCACTCTTTATTCAGTATTTATTCACAGAAACTAAACAAAAAGGACTCTTTGTGGCCAGACACACAAAAAGGTCAATAGTATCAAACACAACTATAGGAACAGACTCTGGTCTCTCTCTACCACTCTGACGGTCTGGCGTGCCTTATCAGGTCTCCCTCAGTCATCACTATAGAGACAGGTGTTAGAGATAATTGCGACCCAGGTGACGAGACTTTCCGCTCTCTCCCGCAGACCGACACATGAACATGCCCCCCATGCCACATTCCCCCACCGCTGACTCAGGCCGGGGCAACATCCAGCCTGCCTACTCCCCCCCCCCATTTCCGGAGAGAAAGTCAACCACAACCATCTGTGACCCCGGTCTGTGGACCACCTCGAATTTAAAGGGCTGAAGAGCCAGATACCAATGGGTGATCTGAGCGTTAGAATCCTTCATGCGGTTGAGCCACTGCAGAAGGTGAAGGCCTGCCCCAGCAGGTAGTAGCGGAGGGTAAGAACAGCCCACTTATCCCCAAGACACTCCTTCTCAATGGTACTATACTTTGTCTTCCTGAAGGTGAGCTTGTGACTAATAAACAGCACTGGCCATTCCTCCCCTCCCACCTCCTGTGAGAGCACCGCCCCCTTCCCCAGGGCAGATGCATCAGTCTATAAATTAAAGGGGAGCGATAAGTCAGGTGCATGCAAAAGCGGCCCCCACAAAGTGCAGACCTTACCTTCAGTAAAGCCTGTAGGCATGACTCTGTCCACTGGACTGGATCAGGGGCCCCCTTTTTTGTAAGGTCAGTCAGAGCTCCGCCCTCTCCGGAACTACCATCGCTAAGACTACAGGCACCACCTCCCTCCATGGTTTAAGGAGGTTGAGGTGGTAGATTTTATGTATCTGTTTGCCTAACCTCATAATTGAGATCTCCAACTCGTCATGTGACCTCAATGGGTTCTTGCCACTTAGCAAGTAATTTGGAGCACGAAGTGGGCAGCAATACAAGCACTTTATCTTCCTGTGCCGAGTGCCCCTGTCGTACCGTCAGCATTGACAATCTAGCGCTTGGAGCAAATTCTCTTGTGTTACCTGCTCCAAAGTGTGGAGTTTTGCTCTAAGGTCCAGAACATATTGAATTCGATTTTTGCTATTTGAAGCTCCTTCCTCCCAAGCTTCCCATATGATGTCGAGCATGCTGCACGGCTGCTGCCCATACAGTAGCTCAGATGGGAGGCTTGCGGGACCTCTCCTACAGCAAACAACAGGCGTTCGAGCCACTTATCACAATTGTTAGTGTCTTCGTGTACGAACTTACGAATCATGTTTTTTATGGTCTTATTAAATCACTCAACCAACCTGTTGGTTTGTGGGTGGTAAACACTGGTGTTAATTGATTTAATGCCTAATAAGTCATACTGTTTGTGTAGTGTACATGACATGAATTTTGTGTCTTGATCAGTGAGGATTTCCTTTGTAATCCCCACCCGGTAGATAATACTGAATACTAAAAAGTGGCTCCGCAACACTACGTGCTGAGATGTTGTGCAGGGGGACTGCTTCCGGATGTCATGTTGCATAGTCCATCAGAACTAATACAAAGTGATGGCCAGGTGCATTCCACTCTAATGGCCCGATGAGGTCATGCCAATTCTCTCAAAGGGGACCTCGATCAACAGCAGAGGGCGCAATGGCACTTTTGGGGAGGCCAGTGGATTCACCAACTGACATTCACGGCACGCTGCACACCATTTGAGTACGTTGCCATGAATGCCCGGCCAAAAGAAACAGGCCATTATATGGTTCCAATTCTTTTCGTGACCTAAGTGACCAGCCATTGCGTTATAGTGAGCAGCCTGGAAGAGTGTTTACCAATGGCTCTTTGGGACTAACAGCTGAGTTGTATTCTCTTTGGTCTGAGTGTCCTGCATAACTCGATACAACTGCTCTTTGATATTAGAAAGTATGAGTATGTGAGTGGAACATTATGCTGGAGCTGTTCAACATCAATTACTTTCACTTTCACAAAGACAAGGGTTGCTTGAAGGACTCATCACGTGACTGCTCCATATGGAAATCCCCCTCAGGAAAGCCCCTGTGTACGGGAATTCCCTCATCTGCATCATCATGATCCAGAGCTGACGTCAATGGCCCTGGCACTGCCTCTCCAGCCATAGCATTGCATATCACACACTGCAACACTACTTTGCAGGACCCATCCACACACATTGCCCTCAATAAATATTTAAAGCCAGGCCAATTGGTTCCCAGAATTAGTGGATGGGTGAGGCGGAAATTAACCGTGGCCTCGACTCTATGCCTTTTTCTCTTGAATCGTATCTCAATGGTAACCACTGGATACTTGTACTGGATATCACCATGCACGCACCTCACCCTCACCCATTTATTTTTATACAATGAACCAAGCATTTGAGACAAAGGGGAGTAGAGAGAGAGAAGAGAGAAAAAACACTGCATCGCTGTCTCCTGGAAACACTGCCATGTAGTCCTCTGCCAGCTGGACAGCCTCCTCCTGCGATGCTGGGCGGTGACACTGGACCCACTCAGTCATTCCTGGAGGCAGCTGGGAGACGAACTACTTCAGTACCACCAGATTGACAACATCCATGGTGCCGTGGGTTCCCTCTGCCAGCAACCATTTTCAGTCGGCATCCTGTATCTGTTGGGCAAAAGTGAATGGGTGGTCGTGCCAAGGAAGTTGTTGTGTCGCTAGATGTGTCTCCCCGAATGTAGGTGCAATAAGCGGTCAGGAGGCCACTTCCATACCTCGGCCATCTTTTCAAACAAATATAAGAAGGCCTTTGGGTCATCACTTGGCACCATTCTCGTCAGAGACACAGGTGGGGTTGGCTCCGGTGTGGGGTGGGGGCTCGCAAGGGGGCTCGCAATGCAAGCCCCCTTTCTAGCGATCAGGCTCCGGAATTCCTGCCGGTAATCCGCTTGTGACTAGAGCAGGGCTTGAAACCGTTGTTCCAGCTCCAGGCACAGCAACATGAGGGCTTGGTGTTGGTCTTCTTCTCACACATAAACTATAACAAAAAGGGCTCTTGGTGGCCAAGCACACAAGGAACAAGCTCTTGTCTCACTCTGGCATGCCTTTTCAGGTCTTCCTCCGCCATCACTATAATTAGAAACAGGTGTTAGAGATAATTACGACCCAGGTGACTAAGCTTACCACTCTCTCTCTCCCGCAGACCGACACGTGACCACACCCCCCATGCCACACTCAGTTATCTTGGTTTATATTAATTTCAATATACTAAAGCACCCGCCAAATTAATACATTTACTAATGCATTTTTAACATTAACATTTGTATATGTTAAATGCAATCAATTAATGCAATATAACCAACATCAACAAACAATGAACAATTGTATTTTTTTTAAGTTAACATTAACCAAGATTGATAAATGCTGTAAATTTATATTATTCATTGTTAGTTTATGATGCCTAATGCATTTACGGTTAATTAGTATAGAACTTTATTGTAAAGTGTTACCCTGTAATTATTATGCTTGCAGTTTCCATAAGCTAATATTACTTAGAAAAAATAAAGGTGATTTAAATAGTGAAAAAGTGAAGAAATGCTTACTTGTCACAGCACCTAAAATACACACTTTCCCTAATATATTCATGTACATTTTACCTGAACATCTCCATGTTGTGGAATGATGCTTCCAGTATCGAATCAATACGGGATGCGATTTGTCCCATATTGAATATGGCCCGATGGTGTCACTATGAAATCATTCAAATGATTAATTTAACCTTGGAAACTGTGCCATTGATGGGTAAGGGATTTTAACAAGTTCGCAAAGAGCTGAAAGGAGGAAGCGGGAGACAGCGAATCCAACTCAAAAAGTATTTTTATTTTACAACTGAAAACCACGCTTTTCAGCTTCAAAAATTCAACACACTCTCTGGGTGTGTGGGGGTAGCTTTCTCTCCCCTTCTCTGGTGTCTGGCTCACCCTTAAATCACTGCAATGACAACCGCCGTTAGAGACAATCATTGACAGGTGATTATCTTTACCATTCTCATCTCCAGATCTCACTCTCCATTCACAAGCCGACACTTGACCACGCCTCCACCACCACAGGGACAATCTGAAAAGTTCTTACATTGAGCTAAAATGTGTGGAGGGTGTGGTAAGGGACCATCTGAAAATGTCAGCCAGTGCACCCCAACCATCACTGTTAAATATTCTAGATAGAGTGTCCTGTATTTTAAAACTTAAAAAGTGGCAATCCTACACAGGCTGGCTTTGCCTTGCACAAGTTAGAAAATCGAACTTAAAAAACATAGTTTAGTTAAGCTTTTCCCAAAACAAAAATTTGTATTAAGTTTGGTTTCACACCAAACCTTATGGAATAGTTTATTAAATTTCTGAATGGTACTTTTGCATCATTTGAAACTTGAAGTGGTCACCATCCAATGCCATTGTATGATAGTGAAAAGAATATTTTTTTTCACAAATTTCTCCCTTTGTGTACCAAAATAGAAAACAAAAAGCCATTTGGGTTTGGAACAGCAGGTGGGTGAGTAAATAATGCCTGAATGTATTTATTTTTTTGGGGGTTAACTATACCTTTGATCATGATAAGGGAGATGGAGGACAAACACCTTCAAGGAGGCAGTGCTTTGGTGAGAGGTGTGTGGTTGTACGTTTGGGTGGGGGGTGTGGGGGGTGAAATGAGGGAGTTGAAATGAAGGGATCTTGCTGTTGCCTGGCTACCGGCGGGAGCTGTTCTGTCGCTCTTGTCTCCAGCCTCCTCTCCTACACGAGCAGCCTGCACCAGTCAATGAGCATGTTCTCTCTCTCTCTCTCCCTCACTTGCTCTCTTGTTCACAACCCCCACTTCCACATATACATGTGCTGTGGGCAACAGTCGCACATACGCGCTCTGCTTAAACACTTCTTCTTGTACTCGCTAAGGCAGAGCCCCATTCAGCTTTGCATCTGTGAAGGGGAGAAGAGAGCAGACATGGAAAGCCTGTGCTGGTATAGCAGATATCACAATGAATCAAAGGTAGGTGCTGCGTGGCTGTCTTTAGCCAGAGACATCTGGTGTAGCCTTGTCCCTTCAAATGTAAACGAGAGAGAGGGAGGCAAATAGAAAAAAGGACTGATTCTCCCTAGTTTTATCCTATGCCTTTCAGGCAATCTGCATGTGTGACGTTTACATACAAATGTGACTCTACCACAGTCTGCATGTTTGATGTATACATCATTACCTGAATGAAGCTTACAACAAGTGAGAACATTGAAGAATAGCGTTATTTAGGTATGCAGCTTTCATACAATTACAGTCAGAATATAAGATTTTTCTCAATGGCAGCTGTTATGGTATACTGTACTCAGATATATCCATTAAAGTATCTGAATGCTGTTATACATGCATGTTGAAGTCTGAATGCTGTTACTCCTACGTTAAAGGGATAGTTCACCTAAAATGAAAATTATGTCATCATTTAGTCACCCTCTTGTCATTCCAACCCATATGACTTTCTTTCTTCAGTGAAACACAAAAGGAGATGTTAGAGGAGAATGACAACCTCAGTCACCATTCACTTGTATATTGTACGGGGAAAAAAGATGCATTGACTGACTGAGTGAATGGTGACTAAGGCTGACTGTTAATTCCATACTGCCTAGTCTCACGTAGCCAGACCTTTAACTTTGAAACGGCAAATGTCTAGGATCTCTAGAAGCTTCAATTGGCCAAGAACCGCCCACTTAGATAGGAAAAGCTCTCTAACTGACATGTAAAGTCATCAATCACTGTCGGATTTGGCATTACGTGCCGTTTAGGGGCAGGGTTATCAGTGATCTATCATGCCATAATAAAAGACCAACATGGGGAAAAAAAAAACATTTATATAAGATTGCACAGAAAGCACACTGGAAAATAGTGGAAAATGTGTAGAGAGTGCATAACAACATAACTAAGTAAAACAAAGCACAATTTGCAGTTGTGCTTGTGGATATACGCTTTACTTTCTGCTACGTTCCTCAAATTAAACTCTGAATATAGTTAAAATATTTTAGGTCACTTTCCTGGGAAACTTGGACAAATCTGGTGATTATTTCATCCTTTAAAATGCTCATTGTATCAACTCGGATCCTTGTGAACACGACTCTGTTCCCAGGCAGACTAATGAAAAGTCCTATGTGCTTCTACTCATGGAAGTTCCATCAAACCAGCCAATAAGATTTAAGCTGAGTCGTTCAAGAAAGTGTTTTCCAATTTTGTGTGCTATGTGCATCAGACGGTTAGAGCACAGACTGTGGGTGGTCCATGGTACTACATACTACCTAATGTGTTTCACAGAAGGTAAATTTTTTTTTATATGCGATTGAAACAACATGAGAGTGAGTAAATTATGGCAGAATTTCTGGGTGAACTATGCCTTTAACATTTGTCTGTTTTTGCTAATGCATCAGCAGTGTTTATGGTCTGAGTACTAAGACTAGAGGTCACAGATTCTCTTTGGTGTCAATGACATCACTGTGTGCAGGTAAAGATGTCTCAGGTGAAGCAGGTGGGCCTTTTGGCTGCTGGATGTCAGCCCTGGAATAAAGACGTGTGTGCTGCTAGCGGAGATAGGTTTGCTTATTGTGCCACGCTCGCCATATATGTGTACCAAGTAAGTGTTTGTGTACATTCCTCTCTTTAACTATAAGATTGTTAATTATATTAAAACAGACAAAGAACTGTTTATAAAAGGAATTATCTTCTCTTATCTTTTTATTATTAAGAATTGAAGGCTTTCTGTTAATGTTATCGTTTTATTGGAACTTACTGAAGTCTCTCCCACCAGCTTGATCACAGATATAATGAGTTTAAGCTGCGAGCGATCATGTCAGAACACAAGAAAACCATCACAGCCATATCGTGGTGTCCACACAACCCTGATGTGTTTGCCAGTGCAAGTGCAGATAACCTGCTCATCATCTGGAATGTGGCTGAGCAGAAGGCCGTTGCACGCCTAGATAACACCAAAGGTACCACTGACCTTCTGTAGAAACAGAAAACAAGTGATCTGACGCCAAGTATCTGAAAGATCAACATGTATTCCCATCATTATTGAATATTTTGTTACTTCCTTGTTCATATGTGTCTGTTTGTGCCTTGTTCATTTGTGTGTATCAGGTATTCCAGCCTCTCTGAGCTGGTGCTGGAACTCAGGTGACAGTGTTGCATTCGTATCCCACCGGGGTCCTCTGTACATATGGACCATCTCTGGGCCTGACTCAGGAGTCACAGTGCACAAGGAAGCGCATAGTTTCCTCTCGGATATCTGCCTGTTCCGCTGGCATCCGCTGAAGAAGGGAAAAGTTGTGTTTGGACACACTGATGGGAGTCTGTCCGTCTTTCAACCAGGTACAGTGACCAGTTTGAGGTTAGCTCATGTATTGTGATTTTATGAAAGAGAAAACATAAAAAAAAAGAAATACCTAAAAATAAGAATTATATTCATAATTTGAACTGCATCCAGGTTAACTGTTATAATACACTGGGCCTTATTCATGAAACACAAATTATTTTTGTGTAAACCAAAATCAGAAATCATGTTTATAGTTGAAGTTGCACTTACAGGGAATTTGAATAGGTCGTTTGCTCTAAGTGTACACAATACAAAGTATACAGTATATTGTACACATACAAGATAAAATATATTTCATGAAACCATTCTTATGCAAATTGTCACATTCAATATAGCGCGCCACAATAAGAATGTATTTATGAATGATTAACACTGAAATTACTTCTGTTTCTACCCCCAGTATTTACCATTTTCCTTCATTTAAGTTGATGTCTTTTAAACCAGCCAGAACTCTTAATTCCTTATTTTTTTTATAATTACCTGCATCGCTTTTAATTGCATTACCTCAGGCTCAAAGAATCAGAAGCATGTACTGCGACCTGAATCATTAGAAGGCACAGATGAGGAGGACCCCATCACAGCTCTAGAGTGGGACCCCCTCAGTACAGACTACCTGCTTGTGGCCAACATGCACAATGGCATCAGACTGCTGGACACTGAGTCCTTATCCTGCATCACTACCTTTAGTTTCCCTAGTGCTGCGGCCTCTGTGCAGTGCCTGGCCTGGGTGCCCAGTGCACCTGGCATGTTTATCACAGGGGGTAAGATAAACACAAATACACTCTCTTCAGTCACAAAGGTGCCTGTGGGAGATGGTACTTTTTAGCTCAATATGTCAGTGTAATAGATAAAGGGCAGGCAAGAGGAGGTAACAGCAAACATAAAGTTTAACTTGTTGATACGCTCCCCTTTTTGAGCACAAACCATGAAAATGACATACCTGAACTTAAATGGTTGTATTTACTGGACCCTTTGGAGTATGGACACAATTATTTAATATATGTTGTTATTTTAATTTATAGAAGTTTATAGTAATGGAAATATTTTGTGCTGAACATGTTTTTATTATCTAAAAAAACAATAATAAAAGTGCCAAGACAACTCAGAAATACAATGTTCTCAAAGCCAGAAGTCTAAAGAAGTTATGTTTTAAATTTGAAGATGATCTAACAAAAAAGTTTCCTGTAAGCTTTTTCTCTGTAAAATCACTGGAAGCGTAAAGAGTATAATTAAGGCTCCACCTTTCAAGACGACACAAAATCTGACTGCACTGCTTGGCTATTATGAATAAAACTATGCCCCATTTTTAAAAATAGACTTTGGAGACAGGCTCGTTTTGTTTACGAGACTCTAATATATAAGATAATATACAGTTTTACAACATGAATGCTGCTCAGATTGCATAGTTTGTTGAAGAATGAAAACGAAGGGTAATTTTTTTCAGGCGAGATCTCATGTAAACAATGGAGAATATATATCAATATTTCTCAGATTTATCACTTTTATGGACAAAAAAATGCTATTGGATGTTTTTCATTGAACACTTGTGATGGACAGTTGACCCAAGTGTGGCGAACTCGATTCGTCTGGTGATCGCGTTTTCATAACAAACGTATGAAGTCCCGTTTTGATATTGCATGTTTTCATTTGTATTCCTGGCACAAATAACTAAATTGCTATTTCTGGAGCATTGCTATCGTGAAACAGATATCGGATATCAATGTTGAACCCTTAGACCTTTAAAAAGATGCATAATTTGTTAACATTAATTACATTTATAGACATAAATTATATGTTAAATGTAAGCAGTGACGTCACTATTGTGTCCAGGCGATTGCGTATCAACAGGTTAATAAGAAACTCAACATAAAACAAACATAAACACAAACATGCACATGCAACGTGGCTGCGTGCGTCCTTTTCTCTCGAACTGGTGGCTCTGGCTCCGCTTTATCTCGCTCTCCCACTGATCAGCTGATTCATCCCCGGCCGTGCATCATCACAGCCTGGCCATGCCTTCCTCCTCATCACAGGCATCTTTAATCTTTTTGTAGATCTCTCTTTTAGTTGATAAGTAATTTTTAATTCCAGCAGGAATGTAGTTTGAAATCCCAGTTTCATATTCTACTTCTATAATTATAATTATAATTATGTATTTGTTTCCATTCAAAGATGTTTCACGTGTTCACTGGTTCATATAGTCCTGGAGCGCATTAAGGTAAATTTTTATGTTTGGAACTTCATGGGCGAATTCCAAACTGCATATTTGCACCCTTGATGGGCACTTCAGGAAGGGAGCACCACATAAAGAGGTGTTCCAAATTAATGTGGGCAACTCAAGCCCTCCACAAAGGCCCTTCCACAAGGCCATTAGCGAAGGTTACATGCTATGGTCACTTCAAGAAAGTAATTTTACCGTTTATGATCACGTGACCCCTAGGCCTTCTGTGTGATTTATGCCATTAAGAAAACACAGTTTCACAATGAATAAGACACCCTATGCCTTTGGGCATCATACATTATGTCACAGCTAACTAGTAATACTAATTGACATTTTTAAAACATGTCCACGCACGAAAGCCAGAAATTGAAACACTTAATGCTCAAGCAAGCCTAATTTTAACTGCAGCACGATTGTTTTGTGAAATGAATGTCTCCCAAACAGACATTCAAAAATCATTATTTTTCAGATGAATCTACCAAGGAGGTCTATAATACCTGGAAAAATCTATCTAATAATATTTGCGATTTAAATGTTGCTTGCAATAAATTTTGTTTCATCCGGGTACACAGTTATGCTGCATTCCATTCAAGTTGGATGTGGGATATTCCTTCTTAATATCTCTGACCATAAATGCATTTAATTCCCTGATATTCGGAGCTGCAATGTTCCTGTTAGCTTAGCAGGAGTTTGACTCTCATTAGAGATGTCTCCAAGCAACCCAACTGATAAACAATGCTGCAGCGCATTTGTGCTTCATGTGTACAATTATCAAAAGAGATGATAATTTATCATGTTTTATACACCTGTTTCTGCAGGTGTTTTACTTGTTTTTAAACAAGTTTTAATAACATGTAATGTGAAAACGAACAAAAACTTACTAAAGAGAATGTTTATCACTTGCTTTGTATATCTCCCTGAGTGTCGACAAGTTTGTGTGAAATCATGCACTTGCATCTCGGTGAAATTGGAGTTGAGAATTTCTGCATAAGCCTACAAGTTGTAATTCTGACTTAAAATGCATTCCATTGCACTTGTTCTAGTAGGAAGTTGTAAAATCAGACTTTCCGAGTTGAATGGAACACAGAACTACTTTTCAAAACTTGATCTGACATTGAATGCTCAAACAGCCTAATTTACAACTCCTGATGTTGCTATAACAATGCAAAAAGCACTTACCAATTTACTTGAAGTGAAAATCAATCCTAATTCCCTGTATAATAAATTAAAAAATCACACGGTCATGCAGAACATCTCGTGTTTTAAATCCATAGGGATCTCTTTCTCAATGGTGATGACAGCCGACTCATCAGACAGCTTGATCTTTTGCTCTTGAATTACGTACATCACTTAAAGTGTGACTGCATCACTCAAGGCCAGCTAGAAGGCCTCGACTGGGACATATCCTAAAGATCACACCCATCAAGAACAAACAAAAAAAATCAATCTTATTGGCTGATGAATCTGACAATCTGACTTTAGATGCCTATTTACTTGCACTGTTGAGGGATTCTAAAGAAATTCTGAAGGCCTGACAGGGTGGAGCTTAAACTTGCGCGTTGCTTCGGCTAACAAGCTCAGTAAGCCTGCAACTAATGATTATTTTGATAATCGATTAATCTAACGATTATTAGAATGATTATTCGATGATTATTGTAACAATTAATCATAGCTCTTAACCGATTATTCAGTTTGTGAACAAAATAAAACTATAGTTATCTAGTGTCTTTGTCTTGTTTTCCATTTAAAATTGTCTAAAAATCCTTAAAACAAGATATATTTGTCTGAGAATCAGCATATAAGATATTTAGACTTGTATCTAAAATATAAGTGTATTTTGTATACAAGTGCAATTTTTCACTTGGTTATACTTCTGCGAGTACAGTTTAATACAGTACAGTAAAATATGCTTATATTCAAGATCTATTCTCTAAAAGATTTTTAGATATTTAAAAATATTATGATTTTAATATTATATTCAACATTCTTAGATAGCAATTGTTTATTCTGCAGTAGTGTTCTTAAAGTAAATGTACATTGATTTTGAAGGAGTGTTAGATATTTATATTGGAAAACAAGCCAAAACAAATCGTATTTTTTTTTCAGTGTATAATGAGGTGAAGACTACCCTCTCTCACCTTGTTCACTTCAATCCATCTTTAACTCACAAAAAAAAAAACACCCTTAGTAATAAAG
This sequence comes from Moxostoma hubbsi, assembly GCA_032164185.1. NCBI lineage: Eukaryota > Metazoa > Chordata > Actinopteri > Cypriniformes > Catostomidae > Moxostoma > Moxostoma hubbsi. Next base: position 16,095,136 of record JAVLUX010000006.1, on the reverse strand, counting down.
ATGCGCATTGCCCATTTTCTTCACGATAAGAAATGCACAGTGACATATATTATGATTCAATAAATCATAAGCCACGCATTATAATCTAGCAGCAGCAAGTGCTCACTTGAAGAACGAACGTCCCCGCCACAGAGTGTGCATCAGCCAGGTGGAGTTTCAATCTCTCCCCCTTAGATCGGGACATTCGCGCAACTCCTAGAAGAGGCGCTGACCGCACAGAGAAATGCCAGTTTAGGAGTTTGTAGTTAATTACATGACCTGCTTCCATATTATTTGAACTTTAATAAAGCTATAACGCATTAATATAACTGCATTTAAGATGTAACACCGGGCGGGGTGTTTCCTTTAAAGAGCTCTGACTCCACTTATTACACAACGAGAGTGCTTCTGTATTTACTTATTTGGTATTTTTGTATAATTCCCTTATACTTTGCTATCTACATAAGCTGAAGCTGTTTGGAAAGGTTAGAGTGCATCTGGACTGTGATCTGTGTAATTCTTCCTCTCCTCAGTCAGACATGAACTACAGTGCTGCTCTCGCACATCATCATTACAGTTTATTGTGATCTTATGTTACGTTTAATGAGATCAAACTACTATTCGACAATGAAAATTTTTGTCTACATTTTTTTTATTGTTGACACTGACAATAACGTTGACTAATTGTTTCAGCTCTAGAGCTCGGCTTTGGGCATGCGATTTGTGAAACAGTTGTCACACTTTGCTTGTAAGCATCAAAGGATAAATTCTGACTGGATAAACTTAAAATTTTTCTCTATTTGTTTGTAAATTAATTATGAGTGGAAAGTGATAAAAAATACATAGGCAAAAAGGTGATTGAGAATGAAAGGATGAAAAATATTTATTTATTTGGCATGTTAGGCCAGCAGAGAAGGATATGCTGGCCCTGAGAAATTGCCTCTGTTATTATTATATGTAAGCAAAATCACAACAGCAAGTGTATACTGAATATCAGCAGGCTGTGATTCAGCTGTAGCAGCCTTGTTCCACAGTTAATCAAAATATTTTTCACAATGTTTTCATTTATTATTGACAGCTTTGTTGTGCAGAAATTTATGTTACCAAAAACAAAATTATAATTTTGCATTGTATTTATTAATTTGTTAAAACACTGTTTTGATGACTGCTTTATTTAAAAATAAAATATTGAATCCAGAAATTGTAAATAGAAAACACAGAATTTGTAACTGCAAGACTTTATGCAGTTCTTGTAATCAAGTCCTTTCCTGTGTAATTTATTTGTAATCCGAGGCTATTTATTTGTTACCTAAGTATTGATTTAGTTGCAATACCGAGGTACCAGTGCTGGTATTGTACCGAATACAAGATTTTGGCATCAGAGCAACCCTATATTTTAAGTTATATTGTTTCTTCTAATTAAAGATTCTCAAGTTGGCGTGTTGAGAATATGGAACGTATCAAGAGTGACACCTCTTGATAACTTCAAGCTGAAGAAAACCGGCTTCCATGCACTTCATGTTTTGAATTCCCCACCAGCGAAAAAATGTATGTATTTTCTTGGTCACCATGTATTAGCATTTACGTTTGGCTGCTTGTGTGTGTTTATGTACGCCATCACAATGACTCATATTGACCTTGATGTTTTCTCACTCTTAGCCTTTAGCTCAAATTCCCCTTCCAAGAATCATTACACCTCCTCAACTAGTGAGGCTGTGCCTCCCCCTACTCTCTCACAGAACCAGGCCTTCTCCCTCCCCCCTGGCCACGCTGTCTGCTGTTTTATGGATGGTGGGGTGGGACTCTATGACATGGGCGCCAAAAAGTGGGACTTCCTGCGAGACCTGGTAGGAACACTGTCATGCTGTTACCTGTGGGGTAACATACACTAAAAGCCTGAAAGGATTGTTATAGTTTATAGAATTAGTGCACTGAATAAACTGAGAATTGTATTTAATGTTTTCATGTTATATTTTTAATAATGCATCCTACTAATTCATTCAAGTAAGCACCCATGGAGGATGTATTTATATTAGTCATCTTGCTTTTAAAGAGGTGCTCTGGATGCGTTGTAATGCTGGTTTTAAAGGTCACCTGATCAATTCCTCCAAGAGTGCATGTTGTTTAGTTAGACAAATAGCTCATGTGGTTTCCGTGAAAATGCAATGCAACTGCAACCTTTTAATTTAATAAATAAATAGGGATTATTGTGGCCTTATTGAATTATTGAAATTGCATCCATTTTTCAAATTGGACCTTATTTGTGCATTATGTTTTGGATTAGTTGTTTTCATTGTTTTACTCAACTCAACCTTTATTTATAGAGCACATTTATAACAAGAGAAGTTGACCCAAAGTGCTTTACAATACATAATTCTGTCACAACATAATATGCATAATATACCCTTATATAAATACTAATAAATACCTACGTCTAAAATCTATATTCCTCTTTCAAATTTATTCAAAAGCAAACAAATAAAAATTTGTTTTTATAGCAGATTTAAAAAGGCAGAGCATTGGAGCTGTCTTGATATGAAGTGGAAGCTTGTTCCAGAGTTTGTTCCGATCGCCTTTCAATTTGTAGCAACAATGAGGAACTTTCGGCACACGTTGGTCAGCTGACCTAAGTGCTCTATTAGGAGAGTAAGGGACAAGAAGGTCACAGAGATCTTGAGGTGCAAGACCAGATAGAGCTTTATATACATAGGGCAGAATTTTTAAATCTATCCTCCATTTTATGGGGAGCCAGTGTAGGAATACTAATACTGGTGTAATGTGGTCAAACGTTCTAGGCCCTGTAAGGAGCCTAGCGGCTGCATTCTGGACCAACTTTAAATGGGATAAAGCAGTTTGCGGCAATCCGGTATGCAATGAGTTGCAGTATTTACTGTTATAATGGTTTATCTCTTTTGTGTACAATCAAAATAAGCAATTGAAATAACTACAGTCTTGACCAATAAAAAAAAAAAAAAAGTATTCAGTGATGTGAAAAATTACTTCTGATTTCTTCCATTTTTGTATATTTTTCATACTAAATTGTTTTAGATATTCAAACTAGATATAACATAATAAAGGCAACCTGAGTAAACACAAAATACAGTTTTATTGAACAAAAAAATTAAGACTAAGATAGACAAAGAGATTATAGATAGATAGATAGATAGATAGATAGATAATACACACACACACACACACACACACACACACACACACACACACACACACACACACACACACACACACACACACACACACACACATTATTGCAAGTCGCCCTGGTTCTGAAGCAGCAAAGCATCCCCACACCATCACACAATGTGCAAAACAGTTCCACTTTTAGCACATCAGTCCACAGAACATTCCCCCAAAAGGTTTGAGGATCCATTTGGAGATAATGGCACTCATTGTGGGTCTTTGGAGTCCCAGAGTATTTGAAATAGCTTTGTAATCCTTCCTAGACTGATGTATTTCAATCACTCCTTTCCTCATAATTTCTGGAATTTATTTCGACAGTGGCATATTGTGCTACTAGGTGAGACCTTTTAGCCAGCTTCATACTGCTGAAAATGTTCTATTTAGGTGTTGATTTTATTGAACAGGGCTGGCAGTAATCAGGCCTGTGTGTGTCTAGTCCAGCTGAACCCCATTATGAATGCAGTTTTATAGATTTGGGGATTTAGTAACTAAAGGGGCAAATAATGTTTTCACACAGGCCCAGTTGGTATTGGATAACTTTTTGTTTAAAAAAAAAATAACATTATCATTTATAAACTGTATTTTGCATTTACTCAGATTGCCTTTGTTTTATGTTAGATTTTGTTTGAATTTTTAAAATATTATATTTTCATTTTATAATAATATGATATTTTTGTATGAGATATACAAAAAAAGCTGAAAAAATCAGGATGGTGTAAAATACTATTTCAAAACACTGTAGTTTAAAGCTTAGATGCTTTACATTACAATGCATGTAGGCATTATGACCAAAATTGAACAAGTACTTTGAAACCTACATACAAATCAGAAGTGTTCCGTTTTGATATTTTGATATTTTGTAAAAAATAAAAATAAAATTGCAATCAGTCAACCTCATCAAATAGCTATGTGTCATATGTTGGAAAGCTCTCAAAGAGCAGAATACAACCAGCCTTGTTTTACTTACAGACAAAAATATAGCGAGTAATAGCTATGTATCTGTCTTTGACATTTATGTTTCATCTGAACAAGTGTTTCTTATATGCAGAATTTTCACTTATAACTTCACAAAAAGTAATCAGAACATAAAACATCACATACAATTTATAAGAGGTGGCAATTACCTTTCAAACGAGTCCACACATAATGCAATCGGATGCATAGATCATTATATAATCCACACGAAGCACAATGACCACCAGGAGATGGTGCCAAGAACTTGACCGACTAAATGCAGACTTTTTGGGTGCTTCACAAACATAAGGCTGCAGCCTAGTAAGGCTGTGTCCTTCCTAGACCAGTCCTTCGGAGGCTGTAGGCTAGACTCCTTAGCATTCAGTGCTAGAATGAGACGGTTTAGTAAGTGTGCATCGCAATATTTTACTTTGTTTAGAAAACACATATACTTCAGAAAACGAGAAATATGTCCTTAATCCCTTAATTATTTTAGCAAAATGTTTTAATCACAAAGCTAGAGTCACTGTATGTAATACATTTTGCTACACTGGTCTTAGAATTTAAAACTGAACCCTAGACTTTTAAAAACTATAAAACTTTTAAAGTTTTTCAAATTCACGTAATTGGCTTTTTATTAATTTGATTAATTTATCTTTTTTGGGTTTGTAATTTATAATTTGTTATATTTTATAAACAACTTGTGTTTTTAATTTTTCTAAATATTATCATTGCTGCAAATGTGAATACAAATTTGAAGAGAAAGAAATAAGTAAGCTGCATCATAAAGGTTTCTGCATCCACGGTCACACGACTCTTTGTGGCTTGTTATGTACCAAGTTATTTTTTAAAATAACTTGGTACATGTACATAGGATTGTGGGTGATTGAAGGCCATGAAGAGTACACCCAATGCATCCTCCAACGAAGGCTGCAAAACGAGGCTGCCTTCCAAGTGTCCTACAATTGAGACGGCCTTCGATGGTGATTGATGACGTGGCTACCAAAATATCCAGTCTAATGAGTCTGCAACCTTCCGATTTAGTCAAAAACTCAAAGGCACTCATTCTGTGAAATCTCTTTACTAAAATCATATGTATTAGTTCTTATGTACAATTATTATGTTTTATGTGTTTGGCGAGGCTTTTGGACACATGGTGACGTTTTTGTACACTAGGATATATTATTTTTGTAATGGTATACTTTTTTATTGCTTAATTACATATTTATGACCCTCTTTTTTTCTTTTTCTTATAATTATAAGCCTTTAATTTTGGATATGCAACTGAAACAGGAAATCTTTAAAAACACCCTCAGAGTGTAAAGGGTTAAAGTTTGGAATTAATGTGCCAAAGTGCAATACACATTTCTTAATCAATGATAATCAATTATCCAACAATGCTGTAGTCTTTTGAATTAACACTACAAATATTGAACGTTGCTTAATTTCCATATGTGTTGCAGGGTCATGTTGAAACTATATTTGACTGCAAATTCAAGCCAGATGATCCAAACCTATTAGCTACAGCTTCATTTGATGGGACAATAAAAGTCTGGGATATAAACACCTTAACTGCTGTATACACATCACCTGGAAATGAGGGAGTTGTTTACTCTCTGTCCTGGGCCCCTGGTAAGAATGATACACAGCAGTAGCTCAGAACAACAGCCTATATTACCACTGCACACTGTAAAAAAGTGGTAACTTGATACCTTTAGGAGCATTTTTACCTGATCTAACCCTTAAATTTGTTTTGTTGGTGTAACCTAATGTATGTTGATCCATTGATTTTAAATAATAATCTTGAATTGAATAAAATCAATAAATTATAATAGAAGTTGTTACCACATGAAGCAGTTTTTAAGTTAAAATATTTAGGCAGGCTATTAGTGAAACTATTTGTTTGTATTTGATCTTCTTTTTTTCCCCCTACTTTAACCTAAAGGAGACTTGAACTGCATAGCGGGAGCCACATCAAGGAATGGTGCCTTTATTTGGGATGTGAAGAAGGGGAAAATGATCATAAGATTTAATGAGGCAAGCCAAATACTAAACAAATTATGTATAAAAGATTTTAAGGTTTTAACTGTGTACTGATTTGAAATTGTTTATAGTTATTCACCATTATAAAGGCTAATTGATTGTTTTTATTATGATTAATATAGTCATTTGAAATTTTACCAATGTTGTTTTTGATTTCACAATCTTAACAAGCATTTTTGCATTTTGACTGGAATTGTCCTGCAGCACGGGAAGAATGGTATATTTTGTGTCGCTTGGAGCCATAAAGACTCCAAAAGAATTGCCACATGCAGTGGTGATGGATTTTGGTGAGGTCCATTTAAATTTGGGTTAACATTCTTACATATTATCCTCATAGATATGACCTTTACATTCTTCCTTTTTTTTGGGGGGGGGGGGGGGATATGGTATCTGTTTCAGCATAATTCGAACCATTGATGGCAAAGTGTTGCATAAATACAAACATCCAGCAGCAGTGTTTGGCTGTGACTGGAGTCAAAATAACAAGTATGTATACAAATCAAATATACTTTAATACATAGAATGTCTAGGATACGAAGAAGCGACACTAGGGGTCTCTCTTGAGCACCGAATATGCCTCTGATCTATGAAAAAAGGACAATGAGAAGTTCACAGACAGTATTTGCATACCCCGCCCCCCGGACATACCGGTATAAAGGCGAGGAAATACGTTGAATTCATTCAGGATTTTTCTGAGGAGCCAGAAATGGTCTGGCTACAACAGTGGCTCGGCTCAGCAATGTGGCCAGGAGGACACAACGTCTCGTTCCCTCCATCAGGGAACGGAGGTTACATACGTAACCCAGACATTCCCCATCTGTCGCTCACTTTGACGTTGTGTCAAAGAAGCACCACTAGGGGTCCAATTTATATCACATCATGCGCTGAGCCGTGTACGTGTTCTGCTGACACAGGAACAGGCAGGTATTTTACGTGCAAAGGCGACCAGCTGAGTCAGACTGCACGTACCTTTCCCCAATGCCCCAAAAAAGTCATTGGAATCCTTCTGGTTACCCTAAACAGGGGAACAATGCAACGCTTGCCAGTCTTGGAATGTGCCGAGCCTGGCTGGGCCTCTTTTTTCTCTCTATTTCTCTACATAGAGCAGGAAAAGACCCTGCGGAGACCACACCTGCCTAGAAGGGGAAGTAAGAGTGGCGAATACATCACATGGGTTTTTAGGTGGCATGTGGAATGTGGTGCAGTGGTAGATCCAGCCTCGCTAGGAGGGGGGAGTTGCTACAACACGGCGACCTGAGGGCAGCTGGGGCTGCCTAAGGGAGACACGGGTTCACTCGTAAGGGGACCGTACCACGGACAATACACACAGGGGGAGTCCACGTAGGAGTCCTGACCTGTGGAGCACCTATTCCAGTACAGGGTAGATTTAGTACCCGCAGTGGATTGGATCGGCAAGTTCCTCCACTGAAAGGACTAGGGAGGAATCATCCAGGGATCCGAATGAGTGGGATCTCCTTAGAGAGAAAGCGCACGATTTTACCTCGGCCGAGGGAAAGAACGCCAGGTGCAAGCGATCCACCCGGTCAGTCCGTCAGCATGTTACCAAGTTTTACTGGCTCGGACCTGAGAAAACACAGGATGATACTGACTCACCCCGGAGATTGTAGAATCTCGCAAAGGTATTAGGTGTTGCCCAACCCGCTGCTCTACATATGTCTGCCAGGGAGGTGCCCCTGGCCAGTGCCCACGAGGATGCAACACTCCTTGTTGAGTGTGCTCGGACCCACAAGGGCGGGGGGCATAGCCTGGGTGTGATAGACCCAGTGGGAAAGCCTCTGTTTGGAGACAGCGTTCCCTTTTCGCTGTCCACCAAAGCAGACAAAGAGCTGCTCAGAACATCTAAAGCTCTGCATGCGGTCCAAGTAGGTACGCAAAGCACATACCGGACACAGCAATGAAGGGGCTTGGTCTGCCTCCTCCCGGGGCAGCGCTTGCATGTTCACTACCTGGTCTCTAAAGTGCGTGGTAGAAACCTTGGGCATGTAACCCGGATGCGGTCTTAGGATCACATATGTGTCTGCCGGACCGAACTCCAGGCAAGTGTCGCTAACAGAGAACACTTACAGGTCCCCGACACTCTTGATTGAGGCGAGCACGATCAGCACAGAAGTCTTAAGAGAGAGGGCCCTGAGTCCAACTGATTCTAGCGGCTTGAAGGGAGGTCTCTGGAGGCCCGCGAGGACCACTGAGAGACCCCAGGTGGGGAACAGGCTTAGCCGGGAGGGATTCAACCTCCGGGTGCCTCTTAGGAACCTGATTATTAAGTCGTGCTTACCCAAAGACTTGCCGTCTGCTGCGTCGTGGTGGGCCGAGATAGCAGCGACATACACCTTTAGGGTGGAAGGGGACAGCCTCCCCTCCAGCCTCTCCTGCAGAAATGAGAGCATTGACCTAACTGCACACCTCTGTGCGTCTTCAGCCTGGGAAGAACACCAATTTGCGAACAAGCTCTCCTTCAGGCGTAAAGTTGCCTGGTAGAGGGGGCTCTGGCTTGGTTGATCGTGACTACGACGGCAGGTGGTAGACCAGCTAGATCTTCCACGTCCCGTCCAGGGGCCAGACGTGGAGGTTCCAAAGGTCTGGGTGTGGATGCCAGAGCATGCCCCGTCCCTGAGAAAGAATTCACCAGGGAGGGGATGTTGCGAGGAGTACGGGGTCCGAAAACCAGGCCCGGGGATGTGAGTGGCATGCAGTGACTTGAGTCGCTGCTGGCTATAAAGGAGAAGATGATGGGCGAGTAGTGACATGTGGCGGGAGCGTACGCCGCCTTGGCGATTTATGTATGCTACCGCGGTGGTGGTGGCCTGGGAAAGCATGTCGGTCACCTGAGCGTCAGCCTAAGCTTGGGCGTGCTGGCCCGAAGGCGGCAGCCCAGGGGAGTCATCAAATCAAAATCAAATCAAATCACTTTATTGTCACACTACTGTGTACACGAGTGCAACAGTAGGTGAAATTCTTGTGTGCAGTTCCGAGTAACATAGCAGTCATGACAGTGACGAGACATAAACCACTTTACAATAAACAACATATTTACACAAAACAATTTACATAACAAATGTACACATACTTACACAACAATTTACATAACAAATGTACACAATACACACAATGTAGAATACACATACACTAGATATGGGTATAAATATATATAAACACTAATTGAATTGGGAGAATATATTGACAGAGTGATGATTAATAAAGTGCAGTGCTGATTGTTGATCGTGAGAAATCATGTGTTCAAAAGTCTTATTGCTTGTGGGAAGAAGCTGTCATGTAGTCGGGTGGTGCGGGTCCTGATGCTGCGATACCGCCTGCTTGATGGAAGCAGTGAGAGCAGCCCATGACTCGGGTGGCTGGAGTCTCTGATGATCCTCCGAGCTTTATTCACACACCGTCTGTTATATATATCCTGGAGGGAGGGAAGCTCACCTCCGATGATGTTTCTGGCAGTTCAGAGTCATCCACGTCAGATACCGCGCTCTCCAATGCAGCGGCGAGCTCATCCACCTCGAGCTCTAGAGGATAAGCAGGCTGGCTGTGAGGTGAGCCGCTGTTGCCTTGAGCACGGACGGGAGTCAACAAGCGTGCTGGGGTGCAGTGGTCCGAGGGAGCATACCCGGCGGAGCTGCACCCGCTGCCATCCCCAGATCGGCTCCATCGCCAGCCGCATCGTCCTCAATCCTGTGTGGAAAAGGAGCAATGCGGGGGGCGGCTGGAGTGGCGAGCTTTCTATTGAAATCGAGCCAGGACTGCAACGTTGCCAACGTCTCGCAGTGAGAGCATGAACCATCCACAAACGCTGCCTCGGTGTGATCACTGCCCAGACACACGAGACAACACCTGTGGCCGTCTGAAGCGGAGAGCACTCTACCGTATCCAGGAACTACACAGGGGCGGAAAGGCATCTTTAAAAAGACGTGTCCTGAAAAGGACGTTCAACGCCGCTCTGTATTGCTCTAATAGAGGAAAATACTCTTTTATAAGAAATATCACACTTTTACAACTCTTTTAAGCTTTTGCGCTGTCGAAGTGCCCAGGGGAAAACTGCACTGCCATGCAGGGAAGGAAAAAGCAGCTGTAGTGCACCGTAGATCCAACAGCAGAGAGCGTCAGAGGAACAGGAACACACTGCAGACACAACCATCGGCTCCGAAGAAAATTTCTGAATGAATTCGACGTATACTTTATACCGTGTGTCCGGGGGCGGGGTATGCAAATACTGTCTGCCAACTTCTCATTGGCCTTTTTTCATAGATCAGAGGCATATTCGGCGCTCAAGAGAGACCACTAGTGTCGCTTCTTCAACACAACGTTGAGTGAGTGGCAGACAGGGAAGTTCATTTCTCATTGTTTAGTTATACACTGTATAATCATCTATCTCTCTCTTGAAGAGATATGATTGCCACTGGCTGTGAAGACAAGAATGTTAGAGTCTACTACTTGGCCACCAGTTCAGACCAGCCACTAAAAGTCTTTGCGGGTCACACAGCCAAAGTATTCCATGTGCGTTGGTCACCACTCAGAGAGGGCATTCTGTGCAGCGGCTCAGATGATGGGTAACCAGTCAATTTAAATCTCCATTTACACACCTAATAAATGCATAAGCCTCTATGTTGCTCAATAGTGAAAACAATTATAATCTTCAAATATAACGTATGGCATGTTTCCATAAAAGCTTTTGTCTTAATACACAGCTATCATTTAATAATTGATAATTAATACAAAAAGATGTGTTTTACAGCTTGAGTTATTTTGCTACATTAATTTTCCTTATGTGCCTTAATGTAGGTAAACCCTAACACCATTTTCTAACCAGGCATGATGGTACCAATTTCCAGCAACAATCAATTGGTCTCTCCAAAATGAACATGAAACTGCTGCATGCAAGTTGTGACAATTGATGTTTAATATACATTTAGGTGAAGCGCGACCAGTGAGTTTTCACAGTGGGTGGGGCTACCCAGCACAAAACCAGAACTTCAAACCTTGTGATTGACCATTTGTTCCATCTCTTGCTATTTTTCTGCAGTTGGGGCTGTTTATGATAACTCAAATTTGTATGGAAAAGATACCTTATTACCTTTTGCTTTATTTAGCATTGCACCTATATAGGACACTGTGTAATGCTAATAATTCTTCTGACCTTTTACCTCACTTCATTTAGCTTCATGCATGTCTGTTTCTGTATGTTTTATAGAACTGTCCGTATTTGGGATTATACCCAAGATGCCTGTATTAACGTGCTGAGTGGCCACACGGCTCCGGTTCGTGGTCTGATGTGGAACACAGAAGTTCCTTACCTTTTGACCTCAGGGAGCTGGGACTACACCATCCGTGTCTGGGACACCAGAGATGGCACCTGTCTAGACACTGTGTATGACCATGGAGCTGACGTCTATGGTACTGTATTAAATTCATAAGATATATATGCTGTTTTTATTTATGATGGTGTCTGTTTAAAAATGTGTTATTATTAGTTCTAGATGCAGTATACTGTAGATTAATTTCCATGTCCAAATTAGAACACATTCGGTGTTTGCTTTATATCTGTGTTCTGCCATTTTTATACATTACAACAGCTAGTCACAGCTGATTGATTTGAGTTAGAATAGTGAGGACATCTAAATATGTAATACAGGCACTCTTATTTTTCTCCATGTACTGTGATCTTGTAGATAGGAAGAACACTCTTATGTAATTTTGTGTCATTCCAAGTTACAGTAATAACATATTATTCATGCAGCCTTATTAAAAATATTAAATCTCCCAGGTCTGACGTGTCACCCCAGCCGTCCGTTCACTATGGCTTCCTGTTCCAGAGACTCAACAGTCAGACTATGGTCACTCACTCCACTAATTGCCCCCCTAATGGTCAACATCCTTACTGACCACAGCTGGGATGACATCATTGGCAACACTGGTAAATGAATTCAGCAGAAGCTGAAGCGTGTAATTTTTTCGATGTTAAAACAATTTATCTCATCCAAACTTAAAACATACATGATAATTCTCTCATCTATTACTCACCCTCATATGGTCTCAAACTCATATAACTGTCTCTTTGATGCGTTCATGAGAGAAGCTCATTCACACACTTCCACGTGCTTAATGATGTGAGAATTAAAATGTTTGGCTGAACTATACCTTTAATATGCAGAGACAAATATAAATATGTATATACAGTATATATATATATATATATATATATATATATATATATATATAAAACGTTCATGGGTTGATTTCCATGAAAACCATAAATATTGTGGCTCTGTGGCGCTATCAGAAAATTGATCTGTTTGTTTGAGCATCCTGACCAGCCTGAAGCAGTAACATTTGGAGCTTGGAGCGGAGCTATGTGATTGTCTGACCAACAATAGATGAGAAGAGTGTTTACGATACCTAAAAAACAATTTTGTGACTCTGTTCCCACAAAAATTATACACTTTAGATTTAAAACACATAAACATATTATTTACTTTTTATATTATTTATTTTTTTATATTATCTTGGTTTTTGAAGTTTGACATTAAGCAGTTTTACTTTATCATTGTAGATCGTTCAATGGTGCCTGGAGCTCCTCCCCTACTGTGTGGAAAAGTTTCCCGAGATATCAAACAGGAGCTGGATAAACTCTCTAATGATGTGCACATGAAGAAGCTCAGATGGTTCTCTGAATGTTTCTCTGTGAGTTAATCTCAACGCAGAACTCTCACAGGACTTTATATATAAATCTCTGGCAGTTCTGTGGAAGCTTATTGAGAGGTCTAGAGGATTTGCTTTCTCTTTATAGCCACCAGGGGGAAGTCATAACTTATGGGACTTGGTTGCTGTAATCAACGGGCAGGATGATAGTCTTCTCCCACAGAACTATGGTCAGGGTATCATGCATATGAAACACCTGGTTCTCTTCAAAACTGTAAGTGTAAATTGAGACCATTTATAAATAGAGATCATATAGTGTTCTTCAGGTTTCTGGTGCATATTCTATTCTCATTAAAGGTGCACCCTACTCTATACACAGTCAACCATGATTAATTCATTCCGACACCAAAAGTGTCTGATAAAAGGGGGGATACTGAGATTAAATTAGTATTATTCTGCTGATCATGTGTTCTGAACATGGTGACCCCCAGGAGGCATATACAATAAAACAGCTTTTAATAGGCTAATGATGTGACTGGGGTTTTTTAGTCTCATGTGAATATACATGATTTTACTTTTTTAATGACGATAAACTACTGAGTGCACCATACATACAGATATGTTAATACAGTAATTTTTAACTTTTTAAAATCTTATGAATAGATTGTTAGCAATAATTAATCATTCAGTGTTTTTAGTTATGGATAGTGATCATGGATTTTCACTGTAAGTCTCTTCTATGTAGTCTGAAGCACAAGAACTGACCATAGTAAAGATGTCAAAGTTCGGGGGTGGTATTGGAGCACCTAGTAAAGAGGAGAGACTAAAGAGTGCAGCAGAAATCCATATCAGACTGGGTCAAATCCAGAGATACTGTGAACTTATGGTGGAACTGGGAGAGGTAAGATCTAAAATCTTTAAAACCACTAAATGTTTGAAAGTTTTGGGATTTTTACATGATTTTGATGGTTTATTATGTTATTTTTAGTGGGAGAAGGCTCTTTCTGTGGCCCCTGGTGTGTCCATGAAATACTGGAAGAAGCTCATGCAAAGGTATGTCATATAGTCCACTTTATTTTTAAACCATATGCTATGAATAAGTTGTTATCATCATTCATTAATTGTTCTATGCAGGAGAGCAGACCAGCTCATGCAGGAAGGCAATGATGATGTCATTCCATACTGCATCGCTACTGGTGATGTGAAAAAGCTGGTGAATTTCTTCACCTCTAGAGGTCAGCTGAAAGAAGCAGTGCTGGTGGCTCAGGTACAGGTCATTGTGTTCTTTTTAAGACAGTGGACCTCTGTGTTGAGTGTCGTATGATATTCTGACTTGTCTGTTTATCAGGGTGCTTGTGAGGGCAACATTCATCAACCTCAGGTCACATCAATAAACCATGCTGCAAATTCAGAAAATGATAACATAGAGAAGTACTGTGGGTAAGTTATACTTAGTATAAAGGGGTCATGTCATGAGGAATCAACATTTCTTTGATCAAATGAGATAAATGAGTTCATTGTGCTATATAAATATACTGTAACTTTCAGTACTTAAAATTTCCTACTCATTCTAAAAATAACATTTAACAAAAATAAGAACAGTAATTCCTCATGACAGACATGCATCAGACAGATATATTATTTCTATTGTATCTATGTACAGGGTGTTGCATCGAGTGTGTAAAGAGCTGGCTGAGTGGTATTTTCAAGATGGCCGTGCTGTGTTGGCAGCTTGCTGTCACTTAGCAGTAGACAACACAGAAGTAAGCACTCAATACTGAGAGATAATAGTGACTATAACAACATTTAAAATCAGAGAATCTCCATTAATATTTGTGATCAATGCCAAGACAATAAAAACTTCAAATATATCTGCTAGTATTGTCTTTGTGAAACATTAGCATCTTAGGAATAATGCTGCCTTCATTTGCTATCTCAATTATATTCTTACCACTTCTGAAATTGTAATTACGTGTCTATTTCTTGGGGAACTCTTATTTTGACACCGTAATCAGTTTTGGGTGTAATATAATCGCAAAGGAATCAATTACTGTAATCTAATAACTTTTTATACAAAAAGAAGTGTAGCACATTACATTTCAAACACTTTTAATGAGATTATATTTACTGAATTTCAATTAAGTTATAATCAATTAAATTAAATTAATTAATTATAAGTTCAGGAGGAGCTTGTTCATCTAGGCCTTCAAGTCATATACCAAGGATGTAAGCACCTGCTTCCCTTGCTTCGGTGACCATTCTTTAAGCATTCTTTCACGTCCCCATCTCCAACTTTAAATTTCACAATGCCTATACCAGTTATTACTTCACAATTGTCATTCTATTTCTTTCAATGCCTTGGCCTAGTGTACTTGCAGGAGGGCCATGGCATGCAGGGTGGTGTGGGATGGGAGAGATTTTCAGAGCTCAAGGCCAGTCCTGTGCTCAAGCCCCTCCGTTATGGATAGCACACCAAATTTGTTTACCTTAATGCATTCCAGGACTATATGAATAAACATTTAATATGTAACTCTGTTTGCATTTCTGAGACAGCTGAAGGGCATGCGTCCCCTAACACGTTAATAGCTGGGTTTCCATCCACGTGTTTTTATACACATTTTGGTATATCACATAAAAACTGCTGGATGGAAACACCGAGATGCGAATAAAATCTCCAAATTGCAAATACTAACCTATGCTCATTTGAGGTGCATAATTATTTAATTAAGAAATGCGCATAAACTATGATGGAAACACATTTACCGAATAAACTCTAACGGAATTTATTAGGAATACGAGATGTGCATCAAAAAATGTCATGTGACTGAATAACTTGTTCATAATTGGACACACCATTGGACCTATAATCACATCTGAAATGTTGCTCTGGTCATCCTGAAAAAACACTTTTTGTCTAGAAAATCCAAAGTCTGCAGGGTTTGCAGAGCAAATAAGTTGAATACAAACATGAATTGTTCCTAAGAGCAGGTTTATTGACACTTTTGAAATATATTAGAAATCTGCATGACAAAGACATTAGGAAGCACATAGTGCTCCTAGAATAGATGAAAGCCAAGAGTATTTTATTAATAAAAGAGTCACAGTTGATACAATTTCTCTGGAAGTGAAGATGTTGTTCTTTTGAACACATGGGATGGAAACATGGCTTACAATCACAATTTCTTTTATGCAATACAAAGATTTTTCGGATAAATTAAATTCACAACTTGGATGAAAACATAGCTAATGAACAAGTAGACATTATTTTGAATTCTTTGAGTGGAAAAATAAAAGCTTTTCTGTGAAAAGTGTTTTAGAAAGTAATGTAAGTAATTAATAGCATGATTGCTTTTTCTATGAAGTAATCAGTAAAGTCAACAATCTGATTATAATTTTAAAGAAATAACTAGTCATTTGTAGTAGATTACTTTTTTGAGTAACTCACTCAATCAATGACCGTAATACATGTTAGTCAGCTTGCCTTGCTGACAATAATAGAATTTTGGTCAAATATATGCTATTTTCTGTTTAAGAAAATGTACAAAATGCATTAAATAGGTACCGATTTACATAAATGTATATGACGTTAACAGTGCGATGAATCTGCATTTATGAAAATGTATATCATTCACTACAGAAACCATACTCTTCTCTGACAAATTGAAAGTTTATCTCTCCTCCCAACTCCGAAACCCAGTAGTAATTACGATTTGGGGGGCTGTTTATGGGCAACTTTCAAGTAGAAAACTTGTATTTACGACAATTCTGATGGCACCTGAAGGCAGCTTAAATGTCAAATGTTAGGCCAATGTTATGTGAGTATTTAGATAAGGGACTAATTGAGTTTTTATCTTCCTTGTGTCAGCTGGCAATGACGTCTCTGATCAGAGGCAATGAGCTGGAACTGGCAGTGTGTGTGGGCACAGTGCTGGGAGAATCAGCCAGTAAAGCCACCCACTATGTTCTGGAGCTCTTGGCCAGAAAGTACATGACCACTGCCACATGGTAAGCTTAAAACTGTTCCATCATATCAGTGTGCCACTTTGAGTATGAGGCAGGTTCATCTTAAAAAGTTTACACACTTTCGTCTAAATGTAACCAATCTCTGTTCATCAGTCTTGCACAAAAGTGTTGATATGACCCTGATAGTCATCTTTACTGCACACCTGTTACATTTTTTATTTCCATCTCTCTCTAGCTTTCCATCTGTGACATACAGGTATTTTCTCTGCCTTCCTTCAGTGTATCAGAGTATCAATCAATTCTGTTTTTTTTATGTTCATCTGGTATACAGTATATGTTTATTTTCCCACATTTTTTACAAATGTGATATAGACTGTCCTTTTGCATCATCCTCTGCTATCCTATTGGTCTGCTTTGCTAATGCAACATTTGGTCTTCTACTCCCCAGGGATCTTGCGGCCAGATTACTCCAGATGATCCCTGATAATGAAATTTTGTTAACCAAACTGTGTGCCTTCTACCCTGGCAGCTCAGCCGAAATCAATGACCTGCATGAGAAGGTGACTACCTCATTAATACATTCCAGCAGCGTCGATAGGTCAAACATTCAGGGCATTCGTTTGGTGCTTTATACTCATTATGCTTCCTCATCTGAAACACGCACTATTCAAGATTGGTTTTTGTGTGAGTTGTGGAAAAATTATGGACAAGGTTTTCCTCCTGTGTGATATATGTTCTTTATGAATTAAAGTCTTGTTTGATTTAAAATATTTCTAAAGATTACTTAATTCAATAAGACCCTAATGAAAGGAAAACAATATCAGTTTTGGAGTAGGAAAATTTTTTTTCACTATATGACATGGTGGAGGGCGGGACCCGGCCCCGGCCCCGCCCTCCACCCTGTCACATTCCTCCCTCGTTCTCTCCCGGCATGCCGGCAGGTCATCCCTGTCTACCTGGATGAGGAAGGGGACAAGGTGAGGGAAACAAAAATAATTAAAATAGGGGGGTACTTCAATGTAGTACCCCCCAAAAAAACACTGTCAAATTTAAAAGAGAGGGAAAAGGCCAACGCGGAGCAGCAGTGAGAGAGAGGAGAGAGAGATGAAAAAAAAACACTTACTCGGCAGTTCTCAATACACCGTTGCTTGGTCCTCGGCCACTCCTCCACCCACTAACGGACAACAGCCGTACCTCCCCAGGCAGATCAGAGGCTGTACTCCAGCCCCTGGTGGAAGGAACACCCCACCGCGTTCTCAGGGAACAGAAGGAAACACACTGGCAGCGGTTCTCCCGCTCCAGGCAATCGGCAGCGAGACCCTCCCCACTCGCGGTCGGTGGTCTCAGACCCCACCTCGTTTCAGTGGCTGGTAGGGGACTCCTCCGCCCCTGGCAGCGGCCCTGACTGCTCCAGGCAGTCAGTTTGGAACCCCTTCTCCCCTCGCGGTTGGTAGCTGGGCTCCTCCGTCCCCGAAAGATGACCACGGCTGCTCCGTTGGGGTGGATGGTAGTGGCAAGAACTCTACTACGGCGTATCCCTCCTCCTTCCCTGGTCTTCGGCACCAGTGTAAAACAGTTCAATGGAAAGGAGGCGGCGAGAACCGGCTTGACAATATAAATAATTGTTTAATGGTAAACTGAACCAAAAAGACACAAACATAAACACACGACGGTCAGCTGCCCGTAAACGTTCTCTCTCTAGTTGGACCACATTCCGCAGTCTGCCTTTATCCATCTCTGAGGCTTAATTAGCCTGATAAGGGACCGGGTGAGTATAATCACGACCAGGCCCCGCCCTCCACCCTGTCACAGTCCCAACTCAGTGAAGTGGTCTATTAATGAGTACAGTCAGAAAATGATTCTAGTCTCATAACTAATCTCCTAAAAATTAGATGTTTATTAAATTTATTTCCCTATGAGTCACTCACTCGACATTGTTTCGATGTAGTGACACCATGGGTCACCCTTGGGAGCCCCAAACACCTCTGATCTTTGAGAAAAGGCTGATGGGAATTGGCGAGTGGAATTTGCATGCAACTCCCCCGGACATACGGGTATAAAAGGAGCTGGCTTGCAACCACTCATTCAGAATTTTTCTTCAGAGCTGAGCGGTGTTGAATCAGCGAGTTCCTCAGCCATTCCATTCACCTCGTAATTGTATGCTGTTGGATATACGGCGCATTGCAGCGGTTTCTCCCCCTCGTGCTTGTTTAGTGCAAGGTACGCCCCTGGGCACTTCCACTATATTCTGATAAAGAGTATTTTCTCTAAAAGAGTGGGCACTGACAGAGAGCGTCTTTTAAAGATGCCTTTCCGTCTGTGTGTAGTTCCTGGATGCGGTCGCTACCTCTCCGCCAATGGGAGTGGTTCTGCCAGGTGAACTCACACAGACCTCCCATTACCCAGTACGCTCGTTTGCCCCAGTCGAGTTCTGGAATGAGACAGGTCATTCAACCAACGTAGTATGATGAAACTGAAAGTCTGATAAAATTGTTTTAGTGCCTCTTTGTGTTGGTACGACAAGGCGACCGACATCCATTAGCCGACTGCAGGCTTCTGGTGGGCATGTAGTTCCTCAGAAATGATTTTAGGTATGCTGGAGTAGACCCTGTGACTGTTTTGTATGCCAGCATCAGAGCCTTAAATTTAATATGTGCATCAACAGGCAGCCAGTGGAGAGAGACAAAGGGTGGTGTACATGTGCTCTCTTTGGTTCATTAAAGACCAGACATGCTGCTGCATTCTGGATCATTTTGCAGAGGTCTTATTGCACGTGCATTGAGGCCTGCAATAAGAGTTACAGTAGTCCAGTCTATTTATGACACGTAATTGAACAAGCAGTTGTGTGGTATGTTTAGACAGGAAGGGTCTTATTTTCTGATATTGTAGAGTGTAAATCTACATGATATTGCAGTCTTTGAGATGTAGTCTGTGAAATTTAGCTTGATATCAATGGTTACCACTAGATTTCTGACCGTTTTGAAAGGTGATACTGTAGTTGTACCCAGCTGCACAGTGATGTTGTGCTCAACAGCAGGGTTGGCTGGAAAGACAAGTAGTTCGGTCTTGGCTTGGTTGAGTTGCAGGTGGTGTTCCTTAATCCAGGCAGAGATTCGAGCAGTCGTTGGGCTGGAAAGACAAGTAGAGTTGCATGTCATCAGCATAGCAGTGGTAAGAGAAACCATGTGATTGAATGATGGGTCCCAGTGATGTTGTGTATATAGAGAAGAGAAGTGGTCCAAGCATTGATCCCTGAGGTACCCCAGTAAGTAATTGATGTGGCCTGGATACCTCACCTCTCCAGGCTACCTTGAAGGACCTACCTGAGAGATAGGAGTTAAACCAGTCATGCACAGTTCCTGTGATGCCCAGAGTAGAGAGGGTGGAGAGTATGATCTGATGGTAGACTGTGTCAAAGGCTGCAGCATGGTCCAGCAGAATCAGAATGGATGATCTGGATTCAGCTTTCGCCTGTCTCAGTAACTCAGTGACAGACAGCAGGGCAGTCTCGGTGGAGTGTCCACTTTTGAAGCTGACTGATTGTCATCCAGCAGCTTGTTGTGTGAGAGATAGGCAGAGATTTGATTGAAAACTGCCCTTTCAAGTGTTTTTGCCATGAATGGGATGAGAGAGACTGGTCTGTAGTGTTCTATCTGTGTGAGGTTAAGTGCGGGTTTTTTCAGCAGCGGGGTTACTCGAGCCTGCTTAAATGTAGTGGGAAAAGTGCCTGTAAGTAGAGACGTGTTAATTATGTGTGTGAGTCCAGGTAAGGTGGACGGAGAGATGGCCTGGAGAAGGTGAGAAGGAATGGGGTCAAGGGAACAAGTGTTGGGGTGGTTGCAGTGGAGGAGTTTAGAGACCTTAGTGTCAGTCAGAGGAGAGAACATAGAGAAAGAAGGGTTGCATACAGGAGACAGGTGTTTGATAGGGTGTGGTGCTGTGAATGTATTGCTGATGGTTGTAACCTTATTTGTAAAAAATGTGGCGAAGATATCTGCTGTCAGACACCTGCCTGGAGTTCGGTCTGGCGTACTCTCACGTGGTCTTGCGACCCCGACGTGCTATGTTCCCATGACCCCTTTTAGGGATCTGGTGGTGAGCCTGCAAGTGCTGCCCCGGGAAGAGGCAGACCCAGCCTTGTCGTTACTGTGTCCTGTGCATCTATAGAACAGCGGTCTGTGCGTTGCGGCCTTCTCCCATTGTAAATACAGCACCGCCAGTCCACGTAACACAGTTCAACTGGATGTGCCATTTCATATAGGGACCCCTAGTGTCACTACATTGACACAACATCTCATTCACTCCATCAGGGAATGGAGGTTACAACAGAAACCAAGACATTTGATTTTATATAGCACCTTTAAGTAAAAAAATCTGTCAAATTCAAAATGTTACAGATGCCCCCGATGTTTTGGCCTCAGACCATTATGCTTTCAAATCCTAGAGATGACCCTGCGTTCCAGAGCTACACACAACAAGCGTTAAACATGACCCTAAATCAACAGAAATGTTTTTTATTTCCTATTCTGAAATAATTGTGGCCATTTGATTAACATTAACAGAATGAAAATAAGTGAATGCATTAGTTTTAGTGAATTGGTCAATTGGATTTTAATTTAATGCTGTTTATTATTTTAAATGAATATACTATATTCTGCACAGCAATTGATATATATATATATATATATATATATATATATATATATATATATATATATATATATATATATATATATATATATATATATATAAATTATGATTTATTATTATTCATTTTCGCAGTGCGGTCTACCGACTTTAGAGGAATGTAAAGACCTTGCTAAGAATGCACAAGCTGAGGGAGAAATCTTCCAAGCAGTAAAGTATTACCTCCTGAGCTCAGAACCAGAAAAGGCTGTGCCCATTGGCATCTCATTCGTTAAAGGTTTGTGGCTGAGAGTCTGAGAAAATATATGGTTGTGTTAAACTTTCAAAATAATTGATATTATTATTATTATTATTATTATTAATAATAATAATAATAATAATAATATTAATTTTGTATAGATATTTATAAATAGGGCCCTGTGATGGACTGGCGAACTGTCCAGGGTGTACCCTGCCTTTCGCCCAATGTTAGCTGGGATAGGCTCCAGCCCCCCCGCGACCCTGTACAGGATAAGCGGTTGTCGATGGATGGATGGATGGATTTATAAATAGGGACATAGTCCTGTATATTTGTCTGCAAAACTAATTTCAAGCATTTAAGCATAATACTTTAGATTTTAAAAAAAATAGATAATTTCATACATCTCAAAGGTACTATGTTTAGCACCCTCTCTGAAAACCGATAACCTCACCACAAAATTATTGGAATCTTGAGTTTGTTTAAGAGATTGATTACTTGTCAATCTCCCCCTCACAGAACAGCTGAGCTCTCCTGACTGGACAGTGGACTCTATGTACCACATTCTAGATCTGTTGAGCTACATGAGAACAGATCGTCTTATTCTCCCAAAGTGTAGTGAGTAAGTCAGTGACCTTTACCTCAAAAACACATGTCAGTGTAATTTATTGGAGCTTTTTGTTCTGTAACCCATCTCAATCTCTCTCTTTCTCTCCGTCTTTGGCTAGAGACCGCAATGAGTTACTTATTCTCTGTGGCTATATTGGTGCATTATTAGCCATTGGGAGACAGTATTCAAGTATAGTGCCAGCACTCTATGAATACACAAGGTAAGTTACTTAAAACTGTGGTAATTTATGACATGTTACCCAACATTAAAACAAGTGAGTATGGTGAAGGAATAATGTGCCTTCTCTCTTTCTCTCTCTTCCTGTTTTCTCTTAGTCAGCTGCTGAAAAGGAGAGAAGTGGTTGTGCCATTGAAGATAGAGCAGTTGTCTGTAGAGTTGGAGGCCTGGAGAGTCTGCACACAATCTCTGAAGTATGTACATGACTTAAAACACATAACACATAAGTTCATAGCATATTATAACAGCTCTTTGCAGCACTGCATGTATGGCAATCCAAAAATGTATGCCGATGGGTCAGTGAACAAACTGATGTTGGAGCCATTATAAATACTGAAAAGTATTTATGATGCATTGTAATGAGAAATAGGCTGTTTTCACATTGATGTATCACCTTGTTAGCAGCACGTGCACTGGCAAACTGGACCCTGTCCTATGATGGTTTAATTTGCTCATACAGAGTGATTTTTGTCAGCATAGAAGCTGTATCATGTTGGCAAATATAGTGTTTCCACTGAATTTTTAATGGTGCACAGATGTTGCTAAAATTGACATTGGAATCACATTTGTGGGGAAAAATGCTCGAATCATGCGTTTGAATGTTGAAAATGTATTTGCATGCTTGCAAGACTAGTCCTAAGAATATGACAGAGCAGTAGAGTAATGACGCTAGAAGAGCCAGTCTATGCTGTGATGTGAAGGAGGGTGTTTAGAATGGAGATCCATTCTAGAATTGTGGAAACGCTTCTTTAAACATCCAAACAAGTCTTTAGTCTAGTTAGTTTCCATTTCCCTATTTGATTTGTAACTTGTAGCACCTAATAAACATGCCATATATATATATATATATATATATATATATATATATATATATATATATATATATATATATTTAAAACTTTCTAGAGCAAATAGTTTTCCTAAATGTTGATGTAAACATATGTGTACAGCGGGACGAAGTTGTGAAATTGCAAATAATACCAAGCAATAAAAAGTTAGATTTGTTTATCAAATTGTTGATTATGTTTCCAAGAGTGTTGATTATTTATGTTTTTGAGACGTTTCTGGCAATACATCAGAAATTACATAATTCATTCTGATTTAAAGTATTGGCCAGCATCATCTAATAATAAAATCCCATCATAAAATTATACATTCTACATATTTAATCTATCTACTGATGACTATCTGCAGCTTGAAACTGAACTTTTGGACGGAATTTAGTAAATGCACTCAGGTGGTTGCCTAGGGCCTTGGAAATCATAGCACCAGCCCTGCCATTCTCAATACTATAATACCACCCACCCCATTAACACTCATGTGTGATGTCACCATTTTTGGGTGGGGCCCCATCCCATGGCTCGTGGTAGGCCACTGCACAGTTGATAATGCCAAACTCTATTTAAATCAATTGTCAGTTAATTCTGCTTAGCACTTAATACTTAAGTAGAGTGTTTAAAATGAGTCACTTTTAATGTTCCATTTCAGTTAGGATGCTGCCTTAGTAGGAAGCATGCTTTGTAGGTAGAAGGCAGCTCTAGTTTTTTTGGCTCTAGTTTTTTGAGACAATCTAACATCTTTGTTGACAAATGAAGATGAAGATACTTTAAATAATCCCTTTCCTCCTCTCTCTTGTTCACAATCTCTCTTTCATGCACACATGTGAACAATGAACACATATACACAGAGCAGCAGATGAGAGCTCATACACACCACCATCTGAAGCCCAGAAAGTGGAGTACAATCAGCTGTTGAGTCGGATGAGAGAGGAGCCAATAAAAGGGCTAGAGGGTCCTGACTATGTCACTGGCTCCAACTTACCCAGCCACTCTGAAGTCCAGATCTCCTGTTTCACTGGCCTCAGGATACAGGTGGGCTCAAAAAATCTCAAAAAATATCCTGAATATCTCAATTGTTTCTGATAGACAGCATTGAGATTACATGGAGAGCAAATGTAGAAATCTTGTTAATCAGATTTCTCACCTGAAAAAAGTCTCTTCTTGTTTTGAAAAAGATCTCAACAATGTTCTCAGATTTGTCAAGATACAAAAGTCTGTAATAATAAAATGTCCAAGTTTTCAACATAAACATTTCTCATCAATTTCTTCCAAGACCAAATTACCTGATCTATGATATCTACATTCGTTTTATAGCTCTATACTCTTACTGTATGTCAATTTTAGTTCTTAGGAAGTTCAGGAGAAACTTATAACATTTGAATTGCTACTTAAGGGAATTATAAATGAGAACACCAATATGTCTCCTGGTATTTGAAAGCGATGCTGAAGAACACCATTATGTCTCCTGGTATTTGAAAGCGATGCGGAACAATACAATTTTCTCTAGCTAAGTGTCTCTGTGTGTCACTTTTGTGTCTTAGCACTAAGACAGTAAGACCTGAATGCCTTTGTACTCAAATATGTCTTTGTTTTGACTGGCAGGGTCCGGTGTACTTCCTGGAGGATGGCAAATCAGCAATTTCTCTAAATGATGCTCTGATGTGGGCAAAGGTGAACCCTTTCTCTCCATTGGGAACGGGCATACGCCTCAATCCCTTCTGAGCACAAACTGTGAGCAGTATTATGTCTTGTCTGGCTCTGGAAAGTCAGCGTCTGGTAGGGGGTAAACATTCCCCATCTCTGTCAGAGAGCTTGTTGTATGTCATAGAACAGCAGAAGTTCATAAACTGTATTCAAACCAATATTTCTTAAAGCTTTGCCATTTCATGGTGTGCTTATTACTGTGCAGCTTGCAGAGTATATGCAAAGAATCAGATGACATTATTTAGGTTTGCAGTCAATACTATAGTCCAAAGATTGTAATTCTAGTTGCTGTTGAGTTGGTATTATCAATGATTATAATGAAGGTGTAGCATTTGGTTCATGCAATCTTATGAATGTTTTGTAGATCTTTTATTTCAAGACTTGAGTACAGGGTATTTATTTGTAATTTTTTGTTTGTTTGTTTATTTATTTGATTTCATTAGAGACATGTTGTGTTTGCTGCTTTGTCACTGAAACAGTTAGGTCTGTATACACATAATTTTTTAGTAGACCCAAATAGGAATACTGAGAGTTCGAAACCTCAGTGACTTTCCTAAAGCATATTGTAATAATCACTGTTCAATGTTACGCCATTTCATTCAGGGACCATTATGCATGTTTATTATAAAGTAGGTCTGGAGGTTTAATATTCATCTTAATTAAAGGAATATTCTGGGTTCAATACAAGTTAAGCTCAATCACCAGCATTTGTGGAGTAATGTTTATAACCATAAAAAATTATTCTGACGACTCCCCCTTTTCTTAAAAATAAAGAAAAAGATCAAAAAAGCAATAATCAAGGTTACAGTGAGGCACTGACAGTGGAAGTAAATGGGCATATAATTTTATAAAAGCACTTGCATGAAATAGTCTGTTAACACTTATATGTTATTTGAGCTGTAAAGTTGTTTAAATCATAATTTTTACAGTTGTTTAAGGGTTTGTTTACATTGCATCATCCTGTCAATGAAGTTGTTAGTTTTTAAGCGATTTTATCACACTACAATCATGTTAACATGCATATTGTTAACATATTGTTTACGTATAATTTTGAAATAGGGTGTAGGTTAACGTTTACGGATTGGTAAATTGACCAGATTTCTGAAATGGGAAAAATGGGGGCATTTCTAGTTCAGTGGTAAATATGTCATTGAAATTTCACATTACTATCTATGAATTAAAAAAGAGGGACAATCCAGTTATTATGTATTTTGTCCATGGTGAATGTAGTAATGTGATGAACTATGGTATATCACTGTTGAATATGTCTCAATGAAATTCTGATATGGTGGTAAAGTTCATAATTTTTAATTGTCTTCTGTTACATATGAGTTTATTCTTTTCTACACTGTATACAGTAAATGACACTGTGGCATAAAAGTGAACTAAACGTCTAGGTTACGGATGTGACCTCCGTTCACTGATGGAGGGAACGAGGCGTTGTGTCGAAGAAGTGACACTAGGGGTCTCTCTTCAGCGCCGAATATACCTCTGATCTATGAAAAAAGGCCAATGAGAAGTTGGAAGACAGAATTTGCATGTCCCGCCCCCGGACATACGGTATAAAGGAGGGGAAATACGTCTGTTTCATTCAGGATTTTTGGAATGGTCTGGCCACAACAGTGGTTCGGCTCAGCGACGTGGCTGGGAGGACACAACGTCTCGTTCCCTCAATCAGGGAACGGAGGTTACATCCGTAACCTAGACGTTCCCCATCTGTAGCTCACTTCGACGTTGTGTCGAAGAAGCAACACTAGCGGTCCAATTTAAATCAAGCCATGCGCTGAGCTGTGTAAGTGTACTGCTGACACAGGAGTGGGCAGGTACTTGACGTGCCAAAATGACCAGCTGTAGACAGCTGAGATGCACGTACCCTTCCCCAATGCCCCACAAAGTCATCGGAATCCTTATAGTTACCTTAGACAGGAAACAAGGCGATGCTTGCCAACCTGGGAACGGGCCGAGCCTAGCCGGGCCTCTTTTCTCTCTATGTTTCTCGCATAGAGTCAACGGCTGGGCCCTTACACGCACCGGGGAAGGGGGTCTTGCCCAGTTTCCTATTCTTTCAGGGGTAAAAGACCCTGTGGAGACCACACCTGCCCAGAGAGGGGGAGGTAAGAGTGGTGAATACACAACATGGGCTTTTAGGTCACATGTGGGAAGTGGCGCGGTGGTAGATCTCACCTCTTCGGAGGGAGGAGTTGCTACAGACATGGCAACTGGTCGGCAGTGGGAACTGCACAAGGGAGATGCGGATACACTCGTAAGGGGACCGTACCACAGAAAATACACACAGGGGCAAGTCCAAGTAGAAGCCCTGACCTGTGGAGCACATATTCCAGTACAGAGTAGATTTGGCTGAGGGAAAAGGCGCTAGGTGCAAGTGATCCACCCGGCCAGTCCGTCAGCGCGTTACCGAGTTCTACTGGCTCGGACCTGAGAAAACACGGGACGAAACTGATTCTACCCTGAGATTGTACAATCTTGCAAAGGTATTAGGTGTTGCCCAACCCGCTGCTCTGCATATGTCTGCCAGGGAGGTGCCTCTGGCCAGTGCCCATGAGGACGCAACACTCCTTGTTGAGTGTGCTCGGACACGCAAAGGGGGGGTCACGGCCTGGGTGCGATAGGCCATTGAAATGGCGTCTACCACCCAGTGGGAGAGCCTTTGTTTGGAGACAGTGTTTCCTTTCCGCTGTCCACCGAAGCAGACAAAGAGCTGCTCAGAACGTCTAAAGTTCTGCGTGCAGTCCAAGTAGGTATGCAAAGCACGTACCGGACACAGCATCGAAGGGGCTGGGTCTGCCTCCTCCTGGGGCAGCGCTTGCAAGTTCATTACCTGGTCTCTGAAGGGCATGGTAGGAACCTTGGTCACGTAGCCCGGCCTCGGTCTTAGGATCACATGTGTGTCTGCAGGACCGAACTCGCTGACAGAGAACACTTGCAGGTCCCCGACCCACTTGATAGAGAGAGGGTCCTGAGTCCAACTGATTCTATTGGCTTGAAGAGGGGTCTCTGAAGGCCCAAGAGGACCACTGAGAGATCCTAGGAGGGGAACAGGCTTGGCCGTTAGGGATTCAACCTCCGGGCGCCTCCAAAGGAACCTGATAATCAAGTCATGCTTACCCAAAGACTTGCCGTCTACTGCGTCATTGTGGGCTGCAATAGCAGCTACATACACCTTCAAGGTGGACGGGGACAGCCTCCCTTCCAACATCTGACCTGACTGCACACCTTTGTGGGTCTTCGCCCCGAGAAGAACACCAATTCGTGAACAAGCGCCACTTTAGGGTGTAAAGTTGCCTAGTAGAAGGGGCTCTGGTTTGGTCGATCATGTCCACGACAGCAGGCAGTAGATCAGCTAGGGGCGTCGAGGAAGCATGTCTTGTCCATCTCGCGCATCTCGACCAAGTTCAGCCACAGATGACATTCCTGAACCACAAGTGTGGCTATCACCTGCCCGAGTGACTGCACTGTGGCCTTCGTGGCCCTGAGGGTGAGGTCAGTCGCTGAGCACAGTTCCTGCAGCACGTCAGGATCAGGACTACCCTCAGGCAGATCTTTGAGTGCCTTGGCCTGATGGACTTGCAGGAGGGCCATGGCATGCAGGGCGGAAGCGGCTTGTCCGGTGGCGCTGTAGGCTTTAGCGGCCAGTGCCGACGTTGTCCTACAGGCCTTGGAGGGGAGCACAGGGCGACCCCGCCAGGTGGTGGTATTCTCGAGGCATAGGTGGATCACAACTGCCCTATCCACCTGGGGAATCGCCGTGTACCCGTCGGCCGCTCCACTGTCGAGGGTAGTGAGAGCAGATGAGTGAGGGGCTTTTTGACGAGTAGAGAATGGTGCTCTCCATGCAGTCGTCAGCTCATCATGCACCTCCGGGAAGAAAGGGACCGGGGGGGGCGTGGCTTTGAGCGATGCGCAGACCCAAGGAACCAATCATCCAGCCGCGACGGCTGTGGGGAGGACGGAGGGATCCAGTCCAAGCCCACAGGTGGCCCCTGCAAGCATGTCGGACATCTGGGCGTCAGCCTCGGCATGCTGGCCTGAAGGCGACAGCCCAGACGAGTCATCCGCGTCAGATGCCGGACAGCTCTCCGATGCAGCGGCGAGCTCATCCAGCTCGAGGGGCTCCAGAGGATAGGCAGGCTGGCTGTGAGGCGAGTCGCTGTTGCCTGGAGCCCGAACGGAAGTCAACGAGCGTGCCGTGGGGCGGGCGGTTCGTGGGGACGTACCTGGCGAAGCCGCGCTCGCTGCCATCCCCAAATCGCCTCCATCGCCAGTCGCATCATCCTCAATCACGTGTGAAGAAGGAACAATGCAGGAGGCGGCTGGAGTGGCGTTCCTTCGGTTAAAGGAAAGCCGCGACTGCAACGTTGCCATGGTCATGTTCTCGCAGTGAGAACATGAACCATCCACAAACGCTGCCTCGGTGTGATCGCAGCCCAGACACACAAGACAGCGCCTGTGGCTGTCTGAAGCGGCGAGCACTTTACCGCATCAAGGAACTAAACAGGGGCGGAAAGGCATCTTTAAAAAGACGCGTCCTGAAAAGGATGTTCAATGCCGCTGTGTATTGCTCTTTTAGAGGAAAATACTCTTTTAGAGAAAATCACTCTTTTAATACAACTCTTTGTTGCGCTGTCGAAGTGCCCAGGGGCAACTGCACTGCCTTGCAGAGAAAGAGAAAGCCGCTGAAGTGCGCCGTAGAGCCAACAGCTGATCACTCAGAGGAAGAGGAACAAGTGTGTGACTCGCAGCTCGCTGCATACGCGACCATCGGCTCTGAATAAAATTTCTGAATGAAACAGATATATTTCCCTGCCTTTATACCCCTATGTCCGGGGGCGGGACATGCAAATTCTCTCTGCCAACTTCTCATTGGCCTTTTTTCATAGATCAGAGGTATATTCGGTGCTCAAGCGATACCCCTAGTGTCGCTTCTTCGACACAATGTCGAAGTGAAATTTATTTCTGAATGGCCGATTGCCACCCTTAGATGCCTCATATTGTTGGAGATATTTACACTTTGTAGTCATGACACAAAGACATTAAATATTGTACAATTATTATTATTAAATTATTTCACCTGTTTCTATCAGTTATCTCATATGGACCTGCTTTTCTTGATTATACTTTTATTTTGATCAACTCTTATGCATTATGATGCTTCTTTTCAGTCACCTGTTTTCCTGCAAGACGCGATGTAATCTATACTGTACTGTACCTTACATTTATTGTTGTTTTTTGCAGATACTCTATTATGCATTTAATTTATTTTTCCATGTTATTAATGTCATATTCTTATTTTAAATGTATTAATTTTACACAATACATAACAATATAACTTATTTATAGCATAGCTAGTGTGTGCCTCACCTCGAAGCTGATAATGATGATGATGATTCTTTTCAATTGCTTTTGCACCCAGGTCATGCTCTTTCTTAATGGCAAAACTGGCACAAACAAGTAAACAGTAAAGAAAGACGAATGACTTAAAGCTGCTAAAGCGAGCAGCCCCCTCTGTTGGTCAAAATAAACAGCACATGGTTAACCTTGTTGCCGGTAGGCTTCAATAGCGGCTTTCTTGCCATGTGTTTTCACTTTACAGACTGTTTTTGAATGCAGAGTAAAAATTGGGACATTTCCAGGGACAGCTCCAGTTGGGTACAGACCATCAAGAACCAGAAAATGGGGACGTCTGGTCACCCTACGGATTGGCCCCATTCACTTGTAAGTGCTTCACCGTAACCACGATTTTTTTTCTTTTTTTAAGAAAGAGAGGGATGAGTCAAAATATTTTTTTGTGGTAATCAACATTGTCACAAATGCTGTCGATTGAGCTTAACTTGATTTGACCCGGAATATTCCTATATATTTAGCAGCATTATGTACAGAGAGTGAATAGAACATAAAGCCTCGCTGTAATTTAAAAAATATATGTCTAGAAAAATGTAGGCAATAAATCTGAGAAAACGCACAAATGAAGAAAGAAATTTCTGCTGATACATAGCTATACGTTTGGAATGTACTTCTGAAGTTAGGAAGAAAAAGACAAAAGTATTTTTTATCAATATGGCATAGTACATTAGATATACTGTAAATATTAAATGTCAGGCATTCAGGCTGGTAAAATGTTTCATTGAAGCATTGTCTTGGTTTTAAGGAATTATGGAAATTTTGGTTTTATGGTAGAAAATCCAGATACAGAGACTACATTCATTAAATTGCACTGTGAAATGTATTTATTTGTATATATATTTGTTCTAGAAATAATGTCTAAAATCCATGCTAAAATCTGTGTAAATAACATTATGCATACGCAACAAAAGGAATAGTTAAACATCACAAATTGATCCTGTAGTTGAGTCAGGCATAAGACTGTGGACGGGACTTACCCAAATCCACCAAGTCTACAAGCACAAAACCACATGTAACCTGTTTATTTTGAATAAAGGTATATCATAAAAGTGCATGGAAAGATATGTAAGAACTAGCAAGATGTGTCACTCAAGCTTACCTTCTTTTTTGTGACCATGATTTGATAATTGCTATTAAAAGTTCAAGTGACCAAGAATATTACAAGAATATACTGTATTTTGTTTTATGCTTATGAGAATTTTATATCACTACTTCAGACATTTTTCTTCATTAAAAAAAAAAATGATTCAATTGAATTAAAATTGTTTTTAAATAAAAAGTGCTGATTAATAGGAATTTTGAATCAGGGAGGACTGTAATGTCCTATTAGTTTATCAACTGCAACTGAAATAACAATGTGAACTGATATATTTCACAGATTTTGTTAATTGTATAAGTTATGTTTCTTTTCATGCTTAATTTTGGCAAAACAATATAGTATTAGACTGAATCTTCCAAATGATGACAATCTCATCAGATTTGTGAATACTACTGTAACTGTTTTCAATTGAGTTTGATTATTTTTTTTAATTATGATAACGGCACAGACCATATAGCATAACATAAATGTAATTTCCATGTTATACATTTGTACATTATCATAGGCAGGCAGCTAACATTGACAAAATGCATAGGTTACGAATGACTAATATAGATATTATTTACCAAAATATAAGTGGTTCATTAGTTGCACAAAAATATACTAATATATATATATATATATATATATATATATATATATATATATATATATATATATATATATATATATATAAACAACTTTGAATATATCTGAAGTGAAAAGAATGGCCAACATGATAGAGTTTTTTTAGTTGGGTACCTTTCATATATTAATGCACTTAACATATATTAATGCAGAGAGACTAGAGAGTCTATCTGTACTGAAGAAAACTCTTGAGCAACGTAGGGAGTTTGAGATGAGGGATCAGGTGCAGTCTTGATCGGCCCATGCAGTTTCGGATACTCAGTCGACACAGCTGACTTAGAGACCTTGGTGTGGCTATCCAGGAAGAGAGTAAAGTTTAGCATTATGACATCGTTAGGGGCTATTTACTTAGGTCCCATTTTTGTTTTCAGACTCAGCTAGATTGCATGGCATCTTAAAAATGTGGTGCTAATGTTGCTAGGGACTAAAAAAAACAGATATGACGCAACGATCAAAGACGTCCATCTAGCACTTATTAACTTAGGCAATAAAAAAATTGCACACTGATGCAAGAGCTCTTTATGTGTGAATGGCCCTTTTTAAATGGTAAATTGTCTGCACTTATTTAGTGCTTTTTTAACCTTAGTGGTTTTCAAAGCGCTTTACACTGTGACTCATTCACCTATTCACAAACACACACACACACACACACACACACACACACACACAAACACCAATGACGGCAGAGCTGCCATGCAAGGCACTAGCCTGCCATTGTGAGCAACTTGGGGTTCAGTGACTTTGTAGATGTTTACTGTCTACAACAGCTTTCAAACATTCAACTGAGTGGTAACAACAACCAAAAAGTTATATCAAATATAATATATCAAAATGAGCAGCTAAGAAAACAAACATTACCCTCATAAAGCAGGAGCATGCCCTCTGCTGTACTGCCGGGTGGTGCTGTATCCACCGGCTTTTGTAGTTCCAGGTTACGAGTGTTGATGTTAGCGCCAAATTCTAGCAGGACTCTGATGATTTCTGGACAATCCTTCTGTGCTGCAGCATGCAAGGGCGTGTCCAGAAAACGGCCCTTATGCACATTGGCTCCTAAGAAAAAACAGATCCTTATTTTAGAGGGTCCTATGAACAATCTAGAGATAAAAGTAATGTAAGATGGTAAAGAGTATGATGTATGTGACCTCAGCACCCCATAATACACCCAGTAATTTAAACTGTTAACTTGATATGAACAGTAATAGACAGTAATAACATGGATGGGACTTTGTCATGATAACTAAAATGACAGAACTGACTTCACTTTATCACAGTCAGTATTTGTTTTACAAACACACCTCCATCCAGAAGTTTCTGTGTACAGTGGAGTTCCTGGGACATACAGGCAATGTAAAGTGGTGTTCCTAGATGCGGGATGTCATAATCTACATCTGCTCCCCATGCGATGAGAGCCTCTACACATGCTGCCCTGCCTGAGACATCAAACACATCCATATTTATTTACACTGAGAATTAAGGTAGCATTGATATGTTTGGAAACTCTGCAATAAATGCTATACATTTAAACAATTCCTTCACTTAATACTTACACTTACATCAGTCACACCTACTTATTTCTTTATTCTTACAATTTTCCAAATTTTGGAATAATAGTAGAGTCATCAAAACTATGAAATAACACAAACAAAAGTATGAGAATTAAGCACAGACCAAATAATATTCAACAAATCAATCAAATCTTACATATTAGATTCTTCAGAGTATTCAACCTTTACCCAGATTACAGCTCTGCACACTCAGGGCATTTATTCAACCAACTTCGTGAGATATCCACCCGGGATGTTTTTTTTAAACAGTACTGAGAGAGTTCCCTTATACAGTATAATGGGCAGTTGGCTGCTTTTCTTTCACTATCCAGTCCAACTCATCCATTTTATTTTCTTTATAATTGATTGGTAACAATAATTCATTAATAGTTAATGCTTTAGATGTCATGAACTTGCAATGACATGTTTTTTGTTTTTACAGTATTTATTAATCTTTTTACTGTAAATTATAGTTAATAAAGGTACAATTGTTCATTGTTAGTTCAAGTTAGTTCATAGTGCATAAACTAATGTTAATATATACAACTTTTCATTTTAAAAATGTATTACTATATGTTGAAATTAACATTAACCAAGATTAATAAATGCTGTTAAATCATTGTTCATTGTTAGTTCAGGTTAACTAGTGTTGTTAACTTCTATTAATAAATTGAACCTTATTGTAAAGTGTTATCAATTAACTATTATAAAATATTTGTGCATACTGTATATATACATACAGCATGCATTTATTTTTGTCAAAACTAATTTCAAGCATTTATGCATAAAGCTTTAGATCAAAATGTTTTAAAGACCACAAAAACAAATTTTAAAACAAATTCAGTCAAGTGTGTCCAAACTTCTGACTGGTAGATAGTATACTTTTATTGGTAACACATTACAAAAAGGTTGCAATTGTTAACATTAATTAACATAATTTTGTTTTAACATGAACTAACAATAAACAGTACTTTTATAGCACTTCCTAATCTTGGTTAATGCTAATTTCAACATATACTAATACATTTTAACATTAAAAGTTGCATATGTTAACATTAGTTAATAGCCTACATTATGAACTAACTATAAACAATTGTCTTAAAAAAAAATAAAATAAAATTAACACTAGCCAATGTTAATACATTTTGTTTAAAAGTATTTGTCATTGTTAGCTTATGATACCTTATTCATTTACTAATGTTCACAAATAGAGCCTTATTAAATATTATCCATAAAACAATATATATATATATATATATATATATATATATATATATATAAAATAACCATTCTCAAAAATAACGTAAAACATTGGATTATTTTGTGTTTCAACTAAAGGTGGTTAGAAAGTAAGCAAAATGACTTGCCTTTGCTGGAGGCCTCATGAATGGGTGAAGGTTGGCACGCTTCTGCCTGTAGTTTTGCTCCATATTCTAAAAGCACCTCTGTGCAGGCGACACTACCTGCTGAGCAGGCATTAAACAGCGGGGTCACATCATCAATGGTCGTAGCATTTACCTACCACACACAAAACATGTTATCAATCTGAGCAGAGCATTCCAAATATATCAATAAACAAAGAGCAAGAAACCACAAGAATGTATGAGAAGTCTTTATAGCCATATGCAGTGATCTAAATACCCAATGACCCCACTTGGTCCTGGCTGATTAAGATCTGCTCTAAATTTCCCTCTGTCAACTCCAAACTAATTATTATCCAACCTGTAAACTGTATTTGTGGGTTGGACTTTTAGACATTTAACCCAATCATAATAAATATATATTAGTCTGCCTGCCCAAGTTGCAAATTTTTTGTTTCTTACAAAAACAAGCATTACACACCATTGTGGGTAATATACATTTCTGCATTTTTGTGATTATAAACTCACATTGGCACCAGCCTCAATGAGAGCCCTGGCACAGGCTACATGATCTCTGAGACAAGCTTCGTGCAGTGGAGTCACATGGTCAATGGTTATGATATTTGCATTGTAACCCTGGCAATATGGAAACAAAACAGATTATATTATATTTACATTTCATTTACATTTACTTATTTATAAGACTCTTTTATCCAAGGTCACTTACATAAACAAATACCATGCGATTCATCAGGTTTATTATAATATTATAAGAGATTAAAAATATAAAAATATATATTTTTTAAGTGTTTATGTGTGTACACCTGAGAGAGAAGGGTCTTCAGGGCCAGTAGTCGCCCCTGACATGCAGCTTCATGGAGTGGAGAACGATCTGCCCATGAACCTGTAAGACATGAATGAGCACACATTGAATTAATCTGCTGCAAAAACTAAAATACTGGCAATCAACAACTATGTGTAACATCAAATGTTATATTATATTTAACTTATAAATTAACATAATATACTAATAACCCACAGTTTTAAAAGCACTGGCCTGTACACGTGTGATTTAAGAACCTTAAATGTATCCACTCAACCACAATCTGACTTGATTATTTCCAGAATATTCTAAAGTGAGAGTAGTGTGTTTGCGGGTGATTTTGACACTGCTCATCAACAGCTGTTGAGAAGAGAGCTTGTGAGTGGAATAGCTGAAAATGACAAATCATTATCAAATATTGTGAGAGTGGGCCAGCTCTCTATAACACAATAAAAGGTTGACTCATTTAAACAGATGAGCCATTTGAAAAGATTCACCAGTGCAGGTGTCATAAATTAAATATTTTTTTCCAAATAAATATGCACAATAAAAAAAACATGGCTGAATTTATTTTAGAACAACATCCACGGGCACATGTATTCAAAGAGTGCAACATGATTACATGGGAAATCGACACACTGCTTCCGAATGTTCATATACCCTGAAATACCACGTATCAGCTGGCTCCCATTATACATATATAATCAATTCATTGTACATCAATCCACTGAAAGTTAAGTTAAGGGTGCGAGTTAGGATGTACAGTTTCTAAATGATGCATTCCTGTTGACTTACATCATTTAGAACTAAAAATACAACTCACATTTGGCACCACTCTGTTGACATTTCAAGTTGAAACAGTAGCTCAAACGTGCCCATAAATTCAAGCACCATCTCCCATCAGACATTTTTCCATCAATCTCTAGCAATCTCTAAAACATGGGTTCTGGTCACTATGAGACACAGGTTCTGGTCCAGTGGAAACCAGGAAGTAGTCACTTTCACATAAACAAAGGTGAGTGCGATTCGGAGGTTGCATTTTTGTTCTGAAATAAACATTTTACTACACTGATGGTTACATTTAGGGTTGGGGTTTGGATAAGGGCAGTCCCGCCGCTCCCTATAAACAGACTACGCAGTCTGCGTATGGCATCAGCTCCCTTGGGGGGCACCATTTTACCCTAGGAGGGCACCAGAAAGTCTACCGGCTGCCATTACTTGCACGTTATACGGTATTCAAGGAACCGAAAGCAGCTGCGGAACACAGATGATCGCTTCATGCTCATTTCACGCATCAATTTGGTCAGCGGCGGCCCTGGATAAGGGACTAGGTTTAATAAAATTTACATTCCTGTTGACTGTTTTATCTTATTTACAACTCCAAATACAACTCACTTTTGGTGGACATTTTACCTAAACAACACTTCCAGCCTCAGTTGTTCAAATTTTGTTAGAACTTTCATCCTCCTGAGTCCTGACTCCAAATTTACAGTGTGATCAGTCGGAATCGTGACATATGTAGGTGTTATGTATTTTCCTTTAAAAAAAATTCAATACAGGTGAGCATGACATTATTACTACGAAGTCATTATAAAGAAAAGGCAATACAAGCTAAAAAAAAATTTACAATTTAAACAAACCTACACAAAATGAGCCAGAAGACATATTATTCAAAGGACTATAACTATATACTTTGTATTATAGACACATTTTTTTTTTCAGAATTCACACTATTCTCGGTTCCTTAATAACGGGTCTACCGATAAATGCCATCTGGTAGGTATCTAAACAATTGTACCCAGTGGCATTAACGCCAGAGAGAATTCAACAGGTATATTAAGGTATAAGCAGGGCTGTGAGGGTTACTTTTGAAATGCATTCAACTACAGATTACAGATTACATGCTGTGAAATGTAATTTGTAATGTATTCCGTTAGATTACTCAAGGTCAGTAACGTATTCTAAATACTTTTGATTACTTCTTCAGCACTGGTAAATTTTTTCACTTGTTTTGACAATAAAAACTCTGCCAGTACTGTAAGACAAAATAAACATGTTAAAAATACACTCTCTGAAAAACCTAAATACCTTATGTAGTTTTGTTTCTAAAACAAGATAACTCAAACTGATTTTGTTTTAAGGATTTTTAGATATTTTTACATGAAAACAATACAAAAATTATTATCAAGAATACGATTTTTGCCCTAATATCAAAGGTCTAACAAGACAAAAAGAAATTATGATCCAACGTGAATTTTCTTGATAAAAAAATACGATCGTGCCTGGTAACATGTGTATGTAAAATGGCTCGAAATAGCATTTTAGCTTAGCATAAAGCTGACAATTTACACAAGGTTTATTTCTATTTCTTCTGCTCCAAACATACTTCAAACTTACTTCTCTCTCTGCTGTCTAACACATCATAAGAAAGTGTTTCACTTCTGTTCAAAAGCACTTTGGATCACATCGTTAATATGTAGAAATGTTTTCCATCTGAAAGGACTCAATATTAATTGAAACAAATGACAATAAAATGCAAAGTAATCTCTTTAGTCCGGCTCGGTAACAGCATCTCCACCACCACCACCACACTGAGAGCACAGAGTGACCACTCTCCACTGAACATCGACGGCTCCTCAGTGGAGATCGTCAAGAGTACCAAATTCGTTGGTGTTCACCTGGTGGAGAAACTCACCTGGTCCCTCTATTACCTCTATTACTCTATTAGGATAGTGAAGACAGCTGAGAAGATCATCAGGGTCTCTCTTCCCTCCATCAATGACATTTACAAAAAACACTGCAGCCGCAAAGCAACCAGCATTGTGGATGACCCCCACACACCCCTCACACAAACTCTTCACCCTCCTGCCATCTGGCAAGAGGTAGTGAAGCATTCGGGCCCTCACGGCCAGACTGTGTAACAGCTTCTTCCCCCAAGCCATCAGACTCCTCAATATTCAGAGACTGGACTGACACACACACACGTGTCCTGAGTTGCACTTTATACCTGGCTGCTACCTCAATAACTGCTATGTGCATAGAACACTGTGGCAGGGCGAAGGGCAGGGCCGGGTCGTGATTATACACACCCGGTCCCGTATCAGGCTAATCAAGACTCTGAGAGGGATGTCCTGTTAATTTTTGTAATTTATTGTACTGTCCCATACTTTTCGCACACGTTTGCATGTGCACTTTATATAGGTATGTTATTTAGTCTGTGTAGTCTCATGTGGTTCTGTGTTTGTCCTATGTTGATTTATGTAGTACCATGGTCCTGTAGGAATGGTTCACTGTGTACTGTACTAACTATATATGGTTGAATGACAATAAAAACCACTTGACTTGACTTCAATAATAAAAATACTTTTTGAATGTAAATGTATTCTAAATACCAATGATTTAAATTGTAACTGTAGTGGAATACAGTTACTTAATATTTGTATTTTAAATATGTAATCCCATTACATGTATATCAGAGTGTATCAGCGAGACCTTTAAATAACATGAGCGCAATCTAGCCACAACATCATATGACAACTGCCCTTCTGCAACTGTCCTTCCTCACACAGAGTGTGGCCTAAGAGAGTGAGGTTCCATTCTGCACATCCCCAAGACTCCATCGCCCCAAGGCACATCTAGCCACTGATATGTATACGCCATACCCTGTAAATGAGAGGACATCTGATATCTGGGGAAGGACTAGAGCCCACAAAAGCAGCCACCTTCTCTTTTTAGCTTAGCTGAGCAATGGAGGTGGATTGCCACCACTGGGATTCTAGACTGGCATGTGCAGCTTTAGGTTACAGCTGTGCTTAAGTTAATTACAATGATACTAGACTACTAGATACTGTATACGACAGTTAGTTCAAGTTAGCCAGTTAGGCAAATGCCATTCCAAGAGTGCTCATATTTATTACAACGGCACTGAGATGCTTTACTGTTTACATCACTCCACTTGTCTGTGTTTAGAATGTTCAAGACAGGCTGTCAGTCTGCGCATTGCTTAGCGACACACAACTCTTGATCCTGCTTTAGCTTCGTTTAGAACTATTTTCTTTACCAAATTAAAAATCTAAAAATAAATTGTGCCTAGAATGTAACGTCAAGAACTGTTGTATAAAAGCAACATCACACAAGCAAGAGTGCGGTGTTATCAGAACACCTGTGCTGATATCAAAAAAGAGTAAAATTAGTTCTAATTAGTTAAAGGGATAGTCCACCCAAAAAGGAAAATTCTTTCATTATTTTCATTATTTTCTCACACTCTTGCCATCTAAGTATGCCTTTCTTTATTCTGCTGAACACAAACGAAGATTTTTAAATGAATATCTCAGCTTTGTATGTCCATACAATGCAAATTAAATGTGGCCAGAACTTTTAAGGTCTGAAAAGCACATAATGCCAATATAAAAGTAATCTACACGACTCCAGTGGTTTAATCCAGGTCTTCAGAAGCGATATGACAGGTGTGGATGAGAAAGTCCTTTTTTACTATTAATCTCTTCTTTCACTTTAAAATTCTTCTTTTATTTTTGGCAATTTGCATTCTTCATGCATACAGGGAAATTATTAAAATGTTCGATATATAGACTTAAATATTTATTTACCACACCAGTCAATCTTTGTTTGTG
Organism: Moxostoma hubbsi; assembly: GCA_032164185.1. NCBI lineage: Eukaryota > Metazoa > Chordata > Actinopteri > Cypriniformes > Catostomidae > Moxostoma > Moxostoma hubbsi. Next base: position 16,054,552 of record JAVLUX010000006.1, on the reverse strand, counting down.
TTCAGCAGAAGAATGCCATACACATCTGGGATGACATGAGGCTGAGTAAATGATAATAGACTTTGCAGTGTTGGGTGAACTATCCCTTTATTTAGTGGCAATGTACCACTGTACAATGTATCAGAGCTTAGTGCCAGTTTGTGAAAAATATTAGATTGGTTTCCCCTCCACCTTATGGACCTTTATCACTGTGAATGCTGACTGCCTGGTGACTGCATAATTAAAAAGCACTTATTTATTGAGAGACTCTGTGAGAGCTCATACATATTTCAGATCTTGTTCTGTTCATGTGACTACAGATGGGTTCTATAGAGACCACTTTTTGTAACTGCCCAGCTCATCCAGATAGAGAGTAGATGGAGAGACAGTCCATATATTCTATGGGAGATTGTAAATATATAATGGAATCCCACATACCAAATTGAAAACTGTAGTTTAATTGAATTTGACAATACATTATGAGGTCAATAACATGATGCAGGAGTTCTCTGTTTTCTGAAAACAAACCAAAGACAAAGTACACTGTGTTCACTTGAACTCTAGTAGCCTTTCTAAGAGGGTTCAAATGTCTCCAAGCAGATTTAACTAAATTTAGCCTTGAGCAGTAAGACTGGGTTTAATCCACAATTTATAAAAGCAATACAATGCATACACATATTTTTTTTTTAGCATAAACTAATAGTCAATATAGGCCACATGCCTATAGCACCTATATACTGTTTATATATTCTATAAATCACTACAACATATAATTTGCAGCTAATGTGCTAGATGTAACTGGGTTGTGTGTAATATAAGATAGATGAACAAGGCTTTGAAACAAGTGTTGTTGATAACCAGGTTTTTAACTGATCTAATCTGATCTCCTTTCATCCATCTAAAGAAATGAATAAATGGTCAGTAATTGTATTGTCATATAGTGTCTTTGATATGTGTGTGTGTGTGTGTGTGCGCGCGCGCGCGCGCTACCTGTGTATGTATTAATGAATCACTGCTCTGTAACTACTGTGTTATTACATAAGCATGCTTGGTCTCTCATACACAAAGCATAAACATATGCTTTACAAATCATATTCTTTTTATTAAACGAAATTCAAAATATATTATTTTTTCAGCTCCTATATTATTTTTTCAGTGTGCTTGCATGCGTCTGCCACAATGTATCTCTACACTGACCACTCTTTATATATATATATATATATATATATATATATATATATATATATATATATATATATATATATATATATATATATATATATATTTACTTTCTTTATATTAACAATTGTAATATGTACTTATAACTTAAAAAAAATCAATATATTGATAATATATTACCTGTATAATATGTTTGATAACCATAAAAATATGTACTATTAATAATATTCATACTCATATTGTCTATGTAATATTACATTTATTAGTTGTCACATAAGGTCCGGCCATATACAAATGTATATTAGCCTACTGCAAGGTGACGGCAGGGTGCGATGTAAATGCACATTTATTTACTCCGGTCGCTAACTCACCTTGACTAGTCAAAATACCCCAGCGCGATCTCTTTTTAGCAGAAAAATGGTCGATGTCCTCTCGCTTTCTTTTCTTTTGTGTATTATATGAGCACTCGGAGTCTCTGCAGGGAACTTCAGGCATGTTTACATCGGATCTATGTCCTCTTCTTTACACACGGATAGAGCGAGCATAACTAGAGCCTCTCTCTGATTGGTTGCTCGGCGTGTTGTTGTTTCAGAGCGCAGTAGGCTCGTGTTGATAACATGAGCGGAGTGCGAAATTACACATCCTATGGCAAAGATTTAACTCCTGAATAAAAATAACGTCACGATGACGTAATGTTAACTATTAATTCATATTCATGAGCAAAGCCTTCGCTATGGTATAAAGTGCACCAGCACCCCAGTGGACCCTGTGGCGGTGGGTGGGATAACACTGCACTAAATTTATCTCAGGTTAAGATTAGAACAGTGACACAGCAAGTGTCAAGTAATAGATTCAGGAATAACAAAATGTTCTGATTTTTCCAATTGAACGCAGACAGTTAAAAACACTTTATATTTATCAAATATAGATGTATATACTGTAGAAGTACATTTTGTATTTATTATTATTATTATTATTATTATTATTATTATTATTATTAGAATACGTGATTTCTGTGTTTAGACTTTAGCAATGCAAAATATAAAATTTACAAATAAATAGCAAATAAAAAAAATAAAAATAATAAGACCTTATATTTTCTTATAAGTACACCATAAATCAGATTTTTAGAGTTCTTCTATAATTAGACTTCAGAGAAAACCCCATAAGTCCTGTTACGCCATTTGGAGCATGATTTGATAATCAAAACATGTCAGATATGGGATTGTTGTTGTCAGAAGCCTAGCAGCAAAGTTGTCCAAATAAACTGAATAATAAGCTGCATATAACACAGAATGTGTTGCTTAAAATAAGAGATATTGTATTATTCACTTTGAGTGTATTGTTGTTGTAAAGGTTTCAATTTAATTTCAAATTATTGCATTTCAGTTGTGATCAATTGCACAAATGTTATTAAGCAGGTAAAATACAGGGTGGAATAGAATAGAGTAAGAAAGAAAAGTGAATGACAGAAAGTGAGTTAATGAAAACCATACATACATAAGAGCATTTCCACAGACAACACAATCTTTGTTTTTATCTTCAGGCTGCAGAGATTCAAAGAATATAGTTAATATGCAAATCCGTAAACAATCTCTTTGTAAACCGAATAAATCACTGATCACTGATGATGTGAGGATTTTGAGGATGTGAGAAATTTTTTTATACATTACAAATTTTTAGTACAACATATGAAACAGGCTACAGCTTTTTAAACATATCATCTATATATACAAACTCTACCCAGCGATTAAAAACAAAAATTGTTATGAGACAATAATTTTCTTTATCTCACTGTGAGATAAGAATATACTGACCCAGATATCTTTGTTACAAACTAGGCCATGCTACAGAAGTGTCATCTGTCACTTCCAAACAAACTTTTTCCAGTGCACTTTACAAGTAGACATAAAGAGTGATATGACCAATCTCACCCCACAGGCAGATCTCAGAACATTCTCCAAAATATATAGTCTGCATAAATCCCAGTTTAGCCTACTTACTGTGCCCTTGGCCAAAATCATAGAACTCGGCTGCGATCCGGGCTGCCTCCTTACGGTTTCCTTTAACCACATAGAAGTGGGTCAGTATATTTAAACTGATCTTGACAAAGAGTTTGAAGCAAAAAAGGGCAAAAATCGAGAGGTAGACATTGGAATACTGCAAGCTGATAGGCCTCTCCTCCAGAATCTCTGTCATTGCTGCTGCTCAGTCACAGTAAATGTTTTGGAATGGGATCCATGGATGTGTTGATGGGGATCATATGCCAGGCCAGCCCAGTTTTTCCCAAGGCAGCTGGGCTCAGAGTAGGGATGAGATATTTAGTATCATATGTAGCTTGAATGATGCAGATTTACTTTCTGCTGAATGGGCCACTTGACTGAGGTGTTTGTCACTATTAAGACAGTTTGTTTGTATTGTATTATTACTGATTTGTATTTTATTGTATTGCTTACTGATACATAAAGCAATGTATTCAGATGCTTTAAGAATCAACCTGTGATTCTTTGTTAAAAGTATTGTTCATCCAAAAAGGAAAATTATCTCATCATTTACTCGCCCCTCATGCCATCCCAGATGTGTATGACTTTGTAAGATGTGTAAGATTTTTAGAAGAATATTTTAGCTCTGTTGATCCTGTCAATGCAAGTGAATGGTGACTGAAAATCTGAAACTTCAAAATCAGAATCAGACGCAGAATGAGCTTTATTGCCAAGTATGCTTACACACACAAGGAATTTGTCATGGTCAGAATCAGAATCAGAAAAGCTTTATTGCCAAGTATGTTTTTTTACGCATACAAGGAATTTGATTTGGTGTTGAAGGCGCGTGTCACACATTCTCTAAATATAAGAAACAAGTCAAGTGGTTTTTATTGTCATTTCAGCCATATACAGTTAGTACAGTGCACAGCGAAATGAGACAACGTTCCTCCAGGACCATGGTGCTGCATAAAACAACATAGGACAAACCCAGAACCACATGAGACTACACAGACTAAATAAAATACCTATATAAAGTGCACGTGCAAACGTGTGCAGAAAGTACGGGACAGTATAATAAAATTAAAACAATGAACAGGACAATAGGCACAGTGAGAGACAGTGCAGACCCAACCAGTACACAGTAGTGCAAAAAGATGACAGTTTCTAAAAATGTCAAATGTAAACATAACATACTATGAGATAGTGTTCTATGGACATAGCAGTTATTGAACTAGCAGACAGTTATAAAGTGATAGTAATTAAAGTGCAACTCAGGACATGTGTGTGTGTGTCAAACCAGTCTCTGAGAATTGAGGGGTCTGATGGCTTGGGGGAAGAAGCTGTTACACAGTCTGGCCATGAGGGCCAGAATGCTTCGATACCTCTTACCAGACGGCAGGAGGATGAAGAGTTTGTGGGGCCGTCCACAATGCTGGTGGCTTTGCAGATGCAGTGTTTTTTCTAAATGTCTTTGATGGAGGGAAGAGAGACCCTGATTATCTTCTCAGCTGTCCTCACTATCCTCTGCAGGGCTTTGTGGTCCGAAACGGTGCAAGTCCCAAACCAGGCAGTGATGCAGCTGCTCAGGATGCTCTCAATAGTCCCTCTATAGAATGTAGTGAGGATGGGGGGTGGGAGATGTGCTTTCCTCAGCCTTCGAAGAAAGTAGAGACGCTGCTGGGCTTTCTTGGTAATAGAGCTGGTGTTGAGGGACCAGGTGATGTTCTCCGCCAGGTGAACACCAAGGAATTTGGTGCTCTTGACGATCTCCACAGAGGAGCCGTCGATGTTCAGCGGAGAGCGTTCACCTTGTGCTCTCCTAAAGTCAACAACCTATCAGGGATAGGTTTTTGGCTCTACACCAGTCCGTTAGCCGCTGCATCTCCTCACTGTACGCTGACTCGTTGTTCTTGCTGATTAGACCCACCGCAGTCATGTCATCGGCGAACTTGATGATGTGATTCGAGCTGTGCATTGCTGCACAGTCGTGAGTCAGCAGAGTGAACAGCAGTGGACTGAGCACACAGCCCTGGGGGGCCCCAGTGCTCAGTGTGGTGGTGGTGGAGATGCTGTTCCCGATCCGGACTGACTAAGGTCTCCCAGTCAGGAAGTCCAGGATCCAGTTGCAGAGGGAGGTGTCCAGGCCCAGCAGGTTCAGCTTTCCAATCAGGTGCTGGGGAATGATTGTGTTGAATGCTGAGCTGGGTCTTGATGTGCCTCCTGACGAGCCTCTCGAAGCACTTATGTATTAAAATATTTAGCACTTAAGTATTAAAATATAAGCAATATAAATATGTCCACACAGTATATATTAAAAGTAAGAATAAAAATAAAAGAGAGCAGTACAGCAGAGTAAGTACAGTGGCATGTAGAGCAAGAGTTGGAGTGTGGAGCGTGTCAGGGTGGGTACCGGGCCTTGTTGATAAGGCAAGTGGCGGATGGGAAGAAACTGTTCTTGTGACGTGAGGTTTTTGTCCTGATGGACCTCAGCCTTCTGCCAGAGGGGAGTATCTCAAAGAGATTGTGGCCGGGGTGGGAGAGATCAGCCACAATCTTTCCAGCACGCTTCAGGGTCCTGGAGGCGTACAGGTCATGGAGCGGCGGCAGGTTGCAGCCAATTACCTTCTCTGCAGACCGGATGACACGCTGCAGCCTGCCCTTGTCCTTGGCAGTAGTAGCAGCGTACCAGGTAGTGATGGAGGATGTGAGAATGGACTCGATGATGGCTGTGTAGAAGTGCACCATCATTATCTTTGGCAGGTTGAATTTCTTCAGCTGCCACAGGAAGTACATTCTCTGTTGTGCTTTCTTGATGAGGGAGCTGATGTTCTGCTCCCACTTGATGTCCTGGGAGATGATAGTTCCCAAGAAGCGGAAAGACTCCACAGTGTCAATTGTGGAGTTGCAGAGGGTGATGGGGGCAGGTGCAAGTGAGGCTGAGTTCTTCCTGAAGTCCACAGCCATCTCCACTGTCTTTAGAGCATTGAGCTCAAGGTTGTTTTGATTGCACCAGGTCACCAGGTGGTCAACCTCCCACCTGTAGGCGGACTCGTCACCATCAGAGATGAGTCAGATGAGGGAGGTGTCATCCGCGAACTTCAGACGCTTGATGGACTGGTGACTGGAGGTGCAGCTGTTAGTGTACAGGGAGAAGAGCAGAGGAGAAAGAATGCAGCCCTGGGGGAATCCAGTGCTAATTGTCTGTGAGTCGGAGACGTGTTTCCCCAGCTTCACATGCTGCTTCCTGTCACACAGGAAGTCAGTGATCCACCTGCTGGTGGAGTCAGGCATACTTAGCTGGGAGAGCTTCTCCTGGAGCAGAGCCGGGATGATGGTGTTAAAGGCAGAGCTGAAATCCACAAACAGGATACTGGCGTAGCTTCCTGCAGAGTCCAACTGCTGGAGGATGTAGTGAAGGGCCAAGTTGATTGCATCGTCTATGCAATCGTCTATGCTTGGCTCTGTATGCAAACTGCAGGGTGACAGAAGCTTCTAGTGCAAATGCAATGTATATTCATACATACAAACTAGGGCTGTCGATTTAACGTGTTATTTCCGTGCGATTAATTTGATAAAAAATAACACGTTAAAAAAATTAACACAATTAATCCCAATGCCCCTGGACCTGGATTTATTGAATTTGTCAAAATTGAGAAATTTGTGTTGTGCATTTTTCCCTTGTAGAGACATTTTACGATTCATATTGGTGAAACATTACCTCAACTGCAACTGTGCAAAAGCTGTTCCAGCAATTACCACTGCCCTTTTAGAGTGACCAGTGTGTTTAAGCTGACCAGACTGGACAAATTAAAATTGCACCTTCAAAGCAAGTTAAAATACAGGAGATCTTTAGCTCAACTGGCAGAGTATGGAACAAGCTTAAACTGACATATTTATGATAATGTCGACACATATTTGCATAGTTTTTTTTTTTTAACAATTCAATTTCTTTTTAACATTAACATTAAACATGATTAATAAATATTTTAAAATATTGCTCATTGTACATCATGATACCTTATGCCTGTACGAATTTAAATGTTACCTTATTTAAAATTATTGTCATTAAATATTGTGATATCATTCCAATCAAAATCCATGAGAAAATAGCTTGTATTACATCCAATAAAAGAAAATTACATTCTAAAACTGTAGGTGTCACAACTCTACTAAGACCATAAATGGCACTTTTCCACTGCACGTTATGGTTCAACTCACCTTAACTCTACTCGCTTTACTTTTCTGAGCTTATATTTACATTGCAGTTTAGTGCCACCTCAACATGGGTGAGATTATAGACTGATTGTCATAGTTGAGCCGCCTCTACTGCCGTGACATCATTTTAAACACGACACAAACTGACCAAAACAATAACAAACACTAGCTGTTAGCTACTAGCTCATTGTGCTGCATAAAGCAGTTGTTGCATGGGGATTTTACACTAGTGTAACAGTTAAATTGGCCTGGTTGTTTTAGAAGCAAGCTTCCAGTAGCTGGTCAACTAAATAAAGTGAAGATTTCAAGCAGAGTATAGAGTTAACGTAACAAAATGTACCATCCTCCATCGTGGCCGAGTCCAGGGCACTCTCCCTCCCATTGCTCGCCGGTTTAGATAGCGTTTATTTGCTCGCACCACTTCCTCTTTTCCTTGATAGTTCTGTAGTCACTTAAGTTTTTTTGCAAATTTTCCCTACACAGTTGGTTGGTCCGGTGGTAGCCGTGTGCAGCCAATAGCTGAGACGCTTCCTGAGAGACTTTTTCGTTTCACTCATCGCTAACGAGTGGACTGTCTGCACCTCGTTTATTGACCACCATATATTTGTTCCAGCGCAAAGTGCAAGTGGCCATGGGTGGGAGTGTTTGCGCTATAGTGGGTGAATGCACACAAACAGTGGGTGTAGTGTATGTAAATGAAGTGCCGCAAAGCGCAATTTGCTATTTTCATGAGAAGACCTTTGAAAACCATGTCGTAACTCAGTGCAAAGTTCATGCCCAAACTCTGAAAATACAGTAAAATCACTGTTGTAGGCTCTTTATGAAACAAATATTTACGAGATTTGTGTTAAACTATCTTTCAATTATTATTATTATTATACTTTTTTACAGTTGTATTTATTATCTAATATTTCTTAGTAACTATTCACCTGTTATTATAGAGTGATTTTAAGTCACTGTAAAAGGGGCAGATGATATGAGGGTAAAATGTTTGGATTTTGGAAGGTCGTAATATATATGATTCTTTTTAACCAATTTGTTATTTTGATTTTATTTTCATTTCGTTTGAAGAGTAATTTGATTCTGAAATATTTTTTGTTTAAGTTTTTCATGTTTCCTTATTGACAAGGCCTGTATGTCATAACTAGTTCACTTGTAAACACTATATCTGTATGCAACATCACTTACTGTTTAGCTGGAATTATAAGAATTACAAAAAAAAAAAATGGCAACATAATGAACACCTAGGCTATAACTGTGAGACAAACAGTTAGTTTAAGGTAGCTACAAATATTATGCTGTTAAATCTCAATATAACTTTTCTAAACTGCTTAATTGACCTAACTTCACTTTCATTATGCATTAGAGTTGTGTGGGGGTGGGGTTTATGAATTGCAATCTGCTGTCACGGCACAATCAAGTTGCACTGCGTACATCAAAGTAGGCTCGCTCCCTCGATCAAAATCAAGGGGTTGAGGGTCTGTCAACAGAAACTTCCCTCACTCACTTAACAAGTGGAACTGACTCCCAAAATGGTGGCAGGGATTCCCCCAAGGGGAAATGTTTAAGGGAGTTAGCGAGTGGATGTTAAAAGTGAAGTGGAACTCAGTCTTGGTGTCACTCCACAGGGGCCGGTTGCACCAGCTATACATATGTTACAGCTTAACCTAGTTGTGGCGTAAATGGGCACATCACATTTTACGCACTACTAAATATTTGAGCATTGCACCAAGTTAGCTAGAATGTAACCCTACATATAAACTAAATATTTATGGAAGACTCTGACCAGTAGTAACGGTTGGAATAAAAAAGCAGACTGATATTTTATAACATCATTGAGCTCATGTTTTGCATGACAGGCTTCAATCATTTCTACATACAGTATGATGTTGACATTTGCACTTGTTTACCTTTACGAAAGAGAAAAAAATAAATTTTAAGTGGCTCTTCAGCATAAAACAGTTCAAACGGTGCAGTTTTCAGGGTGCATTATCCAGTGTCAAGTTTCAACATATTTAAAAAAAAATTATAGGATATTAAAATTAATAAATGTCTGTATTTGCAGCCTGTTGTATTAGTATTTATTTATCACCCCTTATTTATTTTACAGTTCCTATATATATTGGTATTTACACAGGTCAAACATACTATTTATCAAATCTACTTTTATTAAATATCATATTTTAATGGGGATATAATTTATTACAGCTGACAGTTACGTGAGCAAACAATGTTTGAACATCTATTGTAACAAGATCAAACTGGAGTTCATGGCTTTTTAATTAGGGATCCACCGATCCGATACCTGGATTGGTATCGGCTCCGATACTGACGTTTTTAAATGGATTGGGTATCGATAAAATGCACACACAGCTTCAGAGCGTTAATGAATGGCGCTGCTCTGTTTACACACACACGTGGCTATTTCTAGCCTTCACAGCGGTGCACAATATTTGAGCGCTACTCACGAACAACATCTCAGCTGTAGATGCTCAAAAGTTCAGTTCACTTATAATACGCATTTAGAATGGCACCAGAGGTGCATTATACCAGAATTGGAATAAGAAGAGAATTAAATTACTGCAAACTTGCCTACAAAAAGACGCATACAGGACTTCCTGGAGAGTTCAGAATGTGAAAATAAAAGTGTGAGGGTCACCGAGGCAGAGATATGAACTCAGTACCAGGGTTTAATGAACAGATGATTGAAACAGTGATGTAAACAATGTGAGTAAATCCAGTTGAGCAAATTGACAAGTCTTGTGATACTTGCAGGCAATATTGAAGACACAGGTATTTTTGACATGGTAGAAAGGTCTGGAGTCTCAGAGATACTATCAATGTGAACAGACAAAGAGTGTGTGTGTGAAAGCGGGGTATGTATATATGCAGTCCTTGATTAGACACTAATTATATGCAAGTGCGTGTAATCAGAACTCCGGGAGAGTGAGTGCTGTGACAGCAGTGAGAAAGAAAGAGAGAGAGAGAGAGAGAGAGAGAGAGAGAGAGAGAGAGAGAGAGAGAGAGGTGGATCAGTGACAAAAGGTGCACAATTGAGATATATTACTATATATTGCTATTATCATTTGTTTACAAATTCTAATAATATGTGTTCGAATAATAACTGTGTGAATGAAAAGTGAGCTGATTTCTAAATTGAACAAAAATAGATCTGAATCCGTTAAAGTACATAAACAAGAAATCTGAATACAAAATAATTTCTACTGATAACTTATACTGGAATTTCTGTTAATTTTGCTGCTACATTATCCAGTATACTACTTAATAATAAAGTGTTTCTTAATAAGCTATATGTTTATATTGAAATAATGTGTAGTTAGAGGTTTGTGTTTCTTTACATATTGAAGAGTACTCCCAATTAGTTCCACACAATAATATAAGTATATTCTAAACTGATTATGCAAAAAAAAAAAAAAAAAAAAAAATATTTGAAGGTCCCTCCTCCCAGGCTTCATGCAAGACATCAAGCACGCCGCATGGGTGCCGCCCATACAGCAGCTCAAATGGGGAGTGAGCAGTGGAGTACGACCTCTCATACTGTGAATAACAGTATTCCCAATTTATCCCAATTTCTCGCATCTTCGTGCACAAATTTACGAATCATGTTTTTAAGAATTTTATTAAATCGTTCTACCAGGCCATCTGATGTTGGATGGTAAACGCTGGTATGGACTGATTTAATGCCCAATAACTCATAAAGCTCGCGTAGGGTTCATGACATAAAGGTGATGCCCTGATCAGTGAGGATTTCTTTCGGGATCCCCACGCGGGAGATTATTTTGAAGAGTGCCTCCACAATACTGCGTGCTGAGATGTTGCTCAGAAGCACTGCTTCCGAATATCATGTTGCGTAGTCCACTAGGACCAATGCAAAGCGATGTCTGCGCGCCGACCACTCTAATGGTCTGACGAGGTCCATTCCAGTTTTTTCGAACAGGACCTCGATCAACGGAAGTGTGCAATGGCTCTTTTGGGGTGGCCGGTGGGTTAACCATCTGACATTCGCGGCATGCTGTACACCACCTGCGGACATTGCCGCCAATGCCCTATTAGACGGTTCAGGGTTTTTCTTCCTCCTAAGTGACCACCATGGGATTAAAATGAGCCATCTGGAACACCATTTCCCGACGGCTCCGTGCTAAGAGCTGGGTTGTATTTTCTTTTGTTTGAGCGTCCTGTGTCACTCTATACAACCGCTCATTTATAATTGCAAAATAGGGGTATGAAAGGGCGATGTCCCGCTGGAGTTGTTGACCATCGATCACTCTCACTTGGTTGAAGGCGTGCTTGAGGGTTTCGTCTCATGACTGCTCCAAAGTGAAACCCCCCTCAGGGAGTTCAGGGGCTGCAGCCCCCCTCATGGAGCTGTCACAGATGGCCCCGGCTCCACCTCCCCTGCCAGAGCATCGCATATTTCACATCTCCTTAATTTAGTGCAGGAACCATCCACGCAAATTTGCATCAAAAAAATTCTAAAATCAGGCCAATCAGTCCCCAAAATCAGTGGATGGTTGAGGCAGGATCTAACCACGGCCTCCACTTTATGCTGTTTTTCCCGGAATTTAATCACAAGAGTCACCACAGTATACTTGTGAATATCCCCGTGCACACACTTCACCCTCACCGTTTTAGATGTGCCCAAAGCCTCAGGTTGAACCAAGCATTGGTGGATGGTGGTATGATTGCAATCTGTGTCCACCAATGCTTGGTAAGTACCCCCCATGACACTTACCGGTATTCGGTATGCTCCGGCCCAGTCAGACAGCCTTCGGGATGTCGGAGACCCATACCACCATCCCCAGCTCCATCAGAGGGCACTGATCCCAGAAGTGGCCTGGGTCTCCGCACCTCCAGCATGCTGGCCCAGGCACTACACCCGCACTTGTGTCGACGGGCACCCCCATCTGAGGGTGAGGGTGGTGGGGCATCGGGGCAGGGAAATGTGTCACCTCCCATGCCCGGGGAACTGGTCTTGGTGGTGGAAATCCACCCTTCGCCTTCGTGGGGCAGGAACTGTCCCTGGGGAGAGAGCAGAACGAGAGGAAAGAATGGAGGGGGATGACACAGGGGAAAACACAGGGGTAGAGAGAGAGAGACTTTTAACGCAATTTATTTCACCATTAAAAACTTGTTAACATCTAAAAAACATAATTTTTTATCAAAACATTACCATTTAAAAAAGAGATCTTCGCCTTCTATAAAAATTAAACTTTTGTTTACACAGCATTTCCTCTCAAACATTGGGAGGTTACAATTCATCCTATTAAATTCATATTCTAATCTTATCCTAGATTCAACCAAGGCCTTGAATAAATTAACCATATTAACTTTTTGTCCTTCCATTTCAATTTTATAAGCCTTCCAAATGGCTAATGTTGCTTGCCCAACCAAAAAATTTGCAAAAGTAGAGATTTCCCACTTATCGCGAGAATACTTGCCCCCAAAAATAAACACTGTTTTTGAAAAAATTATCCCATGACTACTCAAAATTCTGTCCAAAACTTCAAAAAGCGGAGATAATTTACAACATTCACAGAAAACATGAAAGACTGTGTCAAGTTCATTACACAGAGTACAAAAAGAAGAATCTGAATATTCACATTTAAACAAGAAAACCTTTGTTGGTAATGCACAATGCAAAATCCGCCACTGTAAATCACCAGACCTTTTTGGTAGGGGGTTTTTATACAATAACCGCCATGAAGGTGATTTATTCTCTGTCACTGAGAGATGAGATCTCCATTTTGTATCTCTCCTCTCTCTTAACTGTCCAGCAAAGAAAGACTTCACACAAACATTATATAAATTTTGTTTGTTCACTATAGAAAAAGGAAGGCTTTGTAAACCTTTAAAAGAAAGCAACAAGTTCACATTATCGTCATTATCATTCCCATATTGGTCTACCTGTGGTGTTATATACACTTCTGGAAAAAGAACTTCTGAATACATATTGCCAGACATAAAATTGGTTATATATTCCCGCAAAGATGTAGGAAAAGATGTTTTCAAGTTCTTTAATATATTCCCAGCAATTCTCTCTGATCTACCTCCAATCTTTGTAGTTAAATGTTTTACTGAAACCCACTCTCTATTTGTCAAATCAATCAAATCTCCAACTTTAGTTACACCAGCTAAACCAAAGCTAGAAACATCAATGCTAGACGGCTTAAAATAATTCCAAGCTTCAAACACAGATCCATAAAACTTAATCTTAAACATGTTCTTTACAACATTTTCTGAGATCAGAAACATTTGTTTATCAAAACTTTGTTTATCATTTGTTTATCAAAAATTTTATCAAAAATGTTTGTTCAAAACAAAGGATTTTTGAAGTTGCGCTAAGAGCTCTTTCAGAGGGTCCAGCACTGTTAGACGATGACACAGCATTGAGGCGGCTAGATTGTTCACTACTAACACTCTGCCTCTGTAAGAAAGCTGGGCTTGAATCCATTTCCATCTCTGGAGCTTGCCTGTCACTTTTTCTAGAAGTCCTTCCCAATTCTTTTACATAAACTGTTTTAGTCCCAAAGAACAGTCCAAGTATCTTTACACCCTCTTTATTCCAAAGGCACTGATGTGGAAGTTGCGGTAGATTCTGATTCGATCAATGACCTAACAATAAAGTGTCCGTTTTTTCCCAATTGACAAGTGCCGAAGAAGCACTCTCATAGATGTTGAGGCATGAGATTAGATGTTTAACATCATCTTCAGATCTAATGATCACAGTGACGTCGTCGGCATAAGCTGTTAGTTTCACTGATGGGGTATTCGAAAGGCAAGATGATGGAACCGTCAATCCTTGCAGCTTCTCTCTCAACATCCTCAACATTGGTTCAATGGAAATTGTGAACAAAAGGCCAGATAAACTACAGCCTTGTCTCACTCCTCTATGTACGGAAAAAGGTCTTGTCAGAATTCCAATAATTTTCAGCATACTATAAACATCTTTATACAAAAGTCTAATCCATGAAGTAAATTGTTTTCCAAAGCCAAAGCCTTCAAGTATTTTGAACAGATATTCATGGTCAACTGTATCGAAGGCCTTTTCCTGGTCCAAACAAACAAGACCAAGATCAAACTTATGCAGTTCGGTTAACCCTTTGATGCACAACATGGGTCTAAAAAGACCCGATTGAGTTTTCATTTTCTATATCTTTGCAAGAAATTAATTTCATCATTCAGTATTCCAGGTATTCCTCAATTAACTTGTTTTAAATCATTAAAAATCCTAATTGAAATTTTTCATTTCTTACTTTTCGAATAAAAATCGTTTTTGTATCGCAACCCTTCTAATGCGCAACATGGGTCTAAAAAGACCCGTATTCATTTCCTATGTTATTTCATGCATGGCTGAGTGTTTCTTTGCTGAATCTTTAAAAGATATGTATTTGTTATTCCAGGTATTCATTAAATATCTTGTTTTTGATTTCCACAAATCATTATGTTTATGTTTCCTTTCTTACTTTATAAACAAACACAGTTTTTGTATTTCTACATTTTTTTACATACATGGGTCTAAAAAGACCTGTATTCATTTCCTATGTTATTTAATTGATGGCTGAGTGTTTCTTTGCTGAATCTTTAAAAGATATGTTTTTTTTTTCTTTCTTTTTTCTTATTCCAGGTATTCATTAAATATTTTGTTTTTAATTTCCACAAATCATTATGTTAATGTTTCCTTTCTTACTTTATAAACACATAGTTTTTTTTATTTCTACATCAATTTTACATACATGCAAATATCAAAGGTTTTTATATGGGTCATTTTTTACCCATATAGAAACCTTTGATATTTGCACATTGTTGCAAGTAGGAACATTTACTGCAGAATACTATTCACCTGCCACACATTTCACAACTCAACACGGCTGCTTTTGTATATTTGATGCAAGTCTTATTTTATTTTAACCACAGAAAATATTTTATATTTTGTAAAAGATGGACATAATATTTGAATATTAGGCTATGGTTACCTTGACCTTGAGAGAAATTACTTGTGAGAAGGAGAAACATGTCCAATACTATTAGCTATAGCTAGCTGGTGACATATTCTAGCTAGCTAATGTTAGCTACACTAAAAAAAAAAAAAAGATTGTATTTTAAAGCTTATTTACATGTAGAAGGCCTAACAGTTCATAATCGTTCATATGCTGAAATGATTCAATGTTTTAAGAGTTTAGGGTTCTTTTTTCCCGCCTTTTTGATTTTCGAACTGTAACTGTCAACGCCAACTCATTACTGGAGCTCAGCAGTCATCCAATTACACAGATTGTCAAGACACCCTCAACAGGTAAATTATTTATTTCTTAATATCTTTTTAATCTTTGTAAATCTTTTTTAAACTTTCAAGTTGTTAGTGGTTTCCTGCTAGTCATTACCTTTTTAGTTTACATTTAAGTGTGACCAGCTCTCTTCAGTTAAGGACACTTTTCTCTACTCCACTAAGTAGGCTAACAGAGAAATATAATCTATGTCACACAAAAAAAAAAACATTAAAGTCCCATGACTTTATATCCCTTTTTTCTTTTAACATTGTAAAGGGCTCACATACTGTCCATTTATGCTAATTTTGGCCTTCAAAAGCGTAATTTCTTTTTACATACACAAACAGAATAGACACACTGAAACTGTAAAGAAACTAATATTAATATATATCTTCGATAGATATCTAGATATCTATATCTATAGATATACATCTAATATATATATCTAATATATAATATATATCTGTCTGAGCGAAACCTATAATATATAACTATATAATAACTATATACTTGATAAACTGTTTGATGTACATTTGAAAATATTCTTGTGCTTTTGAATTTCTTTACACAGAGTGTGAGTATGGCTGGTCCCAGTCAATCAAGATTAACGGTTGAAATGGTTGTCGAGATGCTGCATGAAGAACAGGATGAGGAAGATGAGGCAATTCTTAGTACTGATTCAGACTCTGTGATATCTGATGCTGATGACCTAGACTATGTGCCACAGGGTCAATCTGGAGTTGTGGGTGTAAATCCAGCTCTTGTAGATGAAGAAGACTCCTTTGATGACATTGAAGACTTGTCTGATGAGTCCTCTGAAGATGAAATTCAGACCCAGTCAGATAGAATGTGTAAAAGGGGGTCTTACTGGAGCGAGCATCCCCCCCCTCAGGGCAGAACAAGAAGCCACAACATCCTAAGGAGCTGCCCAGGACCTGTACCTGGTTCAACATCTATCTCACCAAAAGATGCCTGGGATATGTTCATCAGTGACAACATCATTGATGAGGTTCTGAAATGTACCAACTTAGAGGGAAGAAGAACAGCAGCAGCAAAAGGGAAAAAATGGAGAAGCATTGACAAAGAGGAATTCATGGCCTTTATTGGTTTGACCCTCCTTGCAGGGGGGGATAAGAGCTGGGATGTGGCCTTGCGGGAGCTGTTTCTGGATCCACTGCAAAATCCAATGTACAAAGCAACCATGGGGCTCAGGAGATATGAGGATATCCGCAGGTTCATACGATTTGATGACAAGAGGACCAGGGCATTACGACTGGAAACAGATCACATGGCGGCATTCAGGTATGTCTGGGACTGTTTCCTGGCTAGTTGCAGAAGACGGTTCATCCCCAGTGACTGTGTCACCATAGATGAGCAGCTTGTGCCATTCCGGGGCAGGTGCAAGTTCTTGCAATACATGCCCAGTAAGCCTGCAAAGTATGGATTAAAAATATTCTGGATGTGTGATGCAAGGGTGCCTTATGCGATAGATGGAATGGTCTACACAGGGAGACAGCCAGCAGAGGAGGTTCAGCGGAACCTTGGAGAGAATATCGTCCAACAGTTGTGTAGCGGAATCAGACAGACAGGTGAATATAGAATACTTAAGTGAATATACTCTTGAAATGATAAAACCTAGATCACTCTACCAATCTTTTATGGTGTGTATTTTATTTTTAATTACCATTGTGAGAAATGTATTTATTTGCACTATGCAATACAATACATTAGATAATCTATTAATTGTTTATTTTATTGTTGAAATTGAGAGTTTCATGTTGAGTAAATTGATTTAAGTAATTAAATTTAAGTAATTTAAGTAATTGTTATATTGTTTTTTTAAATTATAGGTCGCAACATCACAATGGACAACTTCTTTACCAGTGTCCCTTTGGCTGAGAAGCTTCTTGAGAAGAACCTGACCATTGTGGGAACTCTTCGCCAGAACAAGCGGGACATACCGCCTGTCATGAAGCCATCCAAATTGAGGGAGAAGTATAGCTCAGAATTTGGATTCAATGGCAACATGACCATGGTAAGCTATGTGCCAAAGAAGGGAAAGGCTGTTGTCCTCCTGAGCACCATGCATGATGACAAAGCAGTGGATGACAACAGTGTTTCTTTCAAGAAGAAACCAGAAATTATCAAGTACTATAACAAAACCAAAGGAGGAGTGGACACAATGGATCAGATGGTTCGCACCTACTCATGTAAGCGGAGAACACGGAGGTGGCCCATGGTCCTATGGTACAATGTACTGGATGTTGCCACCCTCAATGCCTACACCATCTTCACTGCACATCACCCTGATTACATGGGTGGTGTGACCAATGCAAGACGGCTATTCCTCAAGGAGCTCGTCAAAGAGCTTGTCATGCCTTATATGAAGAGACGCTTGGAGGGCATGCCTCTCCTTCAAAGCCATATCATAGAGGCAATGGGAAGATGTGGGATAGAAAAACAAAACACTCGGCCACAGGAGGACATCAGACAGGAGGGCCAATCGAAGAGGAAGAGATGCAGAATATGCCCAGCTGCCAAAGACAGAAAAGTCAGCAGCTGGTGTTCCCAGTGCACCAGGCCTGTGTGCAAGGAGCACAAACATGTAGTTGTCATTTGTGAGGCATGTAAGCACTAAGATGGCAATTTGAGATGCCGCTGTACCAGTGTGATTTTATTTTGTTTGTTGTATTTTCTTTTATTTAATCACATTCACCACAATTCAATACAGTTACACAGTTCAATTTCAGTGTTATCAGTTATCTGTGATATGTGAATGCTATGTGAGACAAAGTGGCAAATAAACATTTCAAGTGTTAAATGTGTTGTCTAAATGACTGCTAAAATGATTAATTTGACAAAATGTTGTCTTTATTCTTTTGTTTTATCATGCTTGATAAGTACATTTGATATAGTAACACAAAACCTAGAAAAAATTAAAATAATAATTTTTGGTAATTGAAAACAAGAAATTTTTAATATTTATAAATCATGGAATTTATAGATCATGGAATATTAAATGCTTAAATAAATTGATCTCAAAAGATTAAAAAAAAAAAAAAAAAAGTCCAGCCATGCATGAAATAACATAGGAAATGAATACGGGTCTTTTTAGACCCATGTTGTGCATTAGAAGGGGTTTCCATAGCTTGCGCATCAAAGGGTTAAGTACAACATGTCCCGCACAAGAAAAAGATTGTCAAATATAGACCGCTTTGGTACACAATAGGACTGATCTTCGTGAATAATGGATGCTAAAAATTCCTTGAGACGATTTGTCAGAGCTTTAGATAATATTTTATAGTCAGTTCCCAAAAGAGAAACTGGCCGCCAGTTCTTTAATAGGCCAAGATCTCCCTTCTTGGGTAAAAGAGTGATTACAGCTCTTCTGCAATTCAGGGGTAAGATTTTTGATTCGAAACTTTCACAAAATACAGCATACAGATCCTGTCCGATGAGGGACCAGAAAGCTTTGTAGAAATCCGAAGTCAAACCATCTAACCCTGGTGATTTTCCTGAGGATTGCTGTTGAACGGCCTTAGTTAACTCGTGAAAAGACAAGGCTTTGTCTAACTCAGCTTTGTCTTCTTTTCCAAGCTGTGGAAGTCAATTTAAAAGCTGATTTGTTGTTTCAAGGTCACAAGGTTGTGCTGTATAAAAATCTTCATAAAAAAGTAAAGTTTGTGAAATTATTTCTCTCTTTTCCATTATTTCTTTTCCATTTGGCAATTTAAGATAATTTATATTTTTCTTCTCTCTAATATTCCTCTCCAATGAAAAAAAGAAAGTTGTTGAAGAATCCAGCTGTTGAGCTGAAGATATTTTCCTCATATAGATGCACAACGACTTCTTTCTTCATACAAATTCTTTAAAATCAAATTGTACTCTTTAAGCATCTTTGCAGTTTCTGTCTCTTCACCATCACTGATGGAGCTGCTTAACTGGAGAATCTGCTCTTCCAAGAACTGGACTTTTTCTTTCAGTTCCATCCTGCGACTTCCTGTATATTGCTGACAGAAGAGCTGGATCTGTACTTTTAAAGTATCCCATAACTGGCCTAAACTTTAATACTGTAACTTTCTCTCTCTCCATTCTCTCCAAAACAGAGTAAAAAATTGTACAAAAGACTTATCTTGCAATAATCTATTGTTAAAACGCCAAATATTATGGTGCGAAGTGCTCTGTATCGTGGTCATAGTTACCACAATATAATGATGATCAGAAAATGATGTTGGCAAAATTTTACTATTAAAAAACTTTCCTCTATTATTCTTTTGGATGTAAATTCTATCAAGTCTTGCACCAGAGACTGTGTTAGAATTAATTTTTAACCATGTATATTGTTTATCTCTAGAGAAGGCTTCTCTCCAAACGTCTACAAGATTGTGAAACTGAATAAAGGTTTTGAGAGTTTCAGACGAATTGTGATTTGGTTCAACATTTTCCGATCCATAGTGTAATCGAGAGTACAATTAAAATCACCAGCTAAAATTATTATTCTATTATTTGGAATTTTTGAAATGGCATTTTTTTATTTTTTAAAAAAAGAAACTCTTTCTACACCATTATTAGGAGCGTAAATGTTAATAAGTGAAAAATATAAATCATATAACTTAAATTCTATAATTTGCATTCTGCCAGGTATAATTTCTTCATCTCTGCTATCTTATATTTGTACATCTGAAGAAATAAGAACTGCTACACCGGCACTAACATTTGAACCATGGCTAAGGAAAGTTTTACCTTTCCACTCTCTTAGCCATTGCACCTGATTTATCAAATATGTGTGTGTTTCTTGCAGAAAAACGATACCTGATTTTTTCCAATTCAAAAAATCAAACAAAGCACACCTTTTTTCAGCACCCTGACACCCACTGACATTCAAAGATCCAAAGTTTAAGGATGCCATGATGCTGACTATTAATAAAGAGACAAAAGGCATCCAAACACAGGCTATAAATTCTTTTCTCTCCATAAAAAAAAAAAAAAAAGACTTCTTTACATTACGGTTTACCGTGTTTTTTACCTTTGTTATTATTTTCTTAAGGCGATAACGCTTTTGTCTGCTTAGTTCTTCAAAGGTTGCTTTGTTCATTGCCATTTTACACGACACCAAAAAGCGCTTCAAATCAGGAAAAAACGACTCAATTTGTGGTTTGCGAGCCCCCTTAGTACCATCTAGAAAGTCACTGATTTGCTTTAATGTGTATAATCTAGAGCCCAAAGACTCTGATCTTTCAGCATCATCTACATCAGAAAGACTATCTATACTTTCGAGGTCATTATCTGAATCATTTTCAGAATTAGGATATATTGAACTCACAATGGACATCTGAGTATAGCTTTCTTCCTCAGCTTCCTCTCTTTCACCTTCTGCTTTATCGTTTTCTATAGCTGTTTGCTCTTTTTCTGATTGTTTTTCCTCTTCATTTATTGTCAGAGTAGTTTCCTCTACACGACTTGCCTGATTTACAATCTCCTCACCCGTATTATGATTCTCTACATCTCTTAAACCTACATCAGAGTTTTCTTTAGGTGCTGTTTCAACAACAGGAACAAGAACATTTTGTCCAACGGGTTGCTCAATTGTTTGCGGATTAGACGGTTTATCTGTTTGTTTATTTGGACATGTTTGTCTAACATGCCCATGTTCTCCACATGAGAAACACCGCATGTGATCCGAGCTAATAAAGATTGTATAATCGTTGCCTTCATTTGTAAGTTTCACAGCTAAGTTGAGCGGATCTTGCTGCTCATTCAACATCATGTACATGCGTCTAAAAGACATAACATGCTTGATATTCATATTTTTCAAACCCAGCGGAATCATTTTTATAGGTGCTATTAATCTGCCATATCTTTCAAGAACGCCTTTGATAGTTTCGTTCTTTATGAATGGAAGAACGTTCGATAGTACGATTTTCTTTGATGGACTCGATAACGGCATTACTGGCACAAACGTGTCATTAATCGTAATTCCGCGTTCAACCAAACCATCAACCATCTGAACATCAGCAAGAAAAACAACAACAGCTTTGTTCATCCTTGAAGCTGACTTAATATTTAACCCACCAACCTGTTCGCTGACTGCAACCACCACATCTTCCACAGATATTGAATCATCAGGTGTGCATTTCAAACCATGTCTAAGAGTCAAGCGTGAGAAATCTCCGCTTGACCCCATCTATCTAAGTTTTCCGACCTCAGTCGGCACTCAAAAAAAGTTTGTTAAATAATTTAATCCTTTAACGAAATCTTAAAAAAAAGAAAACGAAAAAAACAAGACTAAAATAAACAAACTCTCGCGTGCTCCCGAACTCAAAATCTTCCCACTACCCACAATCCCTAGAGAGAGAGAGAGAGAGAGAGAGAGAGAGAGAGAGAGAGAGAGAGAGGGGGGGGGGGGGGGGGGGGGGGGGGGGCTCGTCCACCCTCGGAATCGCCACCATATGGTCCTTCTAAAGTCGGACGGCTTCCTCCAGCGACGCCGGGGATTGGCACTGGACCCACTCCTCCGTCCCTCTTGGCAGTCTATGTATAAGCTGTTCCAGTACCACCTGGTGGATTATCCCCTTGACGTTGCGGTCCCTTGCCAGCAGCCATCCCCGGCAGGCGTCCCGGAGACATTGGGCGAAGGCAAAGGGGCGGTCGGACTTCTCCAGCTTCAGGTTCCGGAAGAGTTGACGATTCTCTTCTGGACTCTGACCAACCCGTTGCATGATGGCCCACTTGAGGTCTACATAAGCCAGGAGACTCGTTGCCAGCAGTTGTTGAGCCACTAGCTGGGAATGAGTTTGGCCGCCCATTGGCCGTGCCATAGGTCGAGGAAGGCTGGATCATCTGTCGCCCACATCTTCTGTAACGCGGGCAGGGGCAAAGGGGTATTGGTGTCTGGGATCGTGGCTGGGGCAGCCTCCAGGCTGAGCAGGCTCAGGATCACATGCCGGACCTCTGCTTGAGCCCGTAGGATCTAAAAAAACGACGATTTTGGTCTTGCCAGAGCTCAAGCATTGTTTGTTGGTGGTTCTGATGCAGGGTAGTGAGGGTCTGGAGGACGTCTGCCAACTGGGAGGACTCGACAGGGTGACTTCCTTCCATCTTCCAGGGATCCCCAGTTTCGGCACCTGTGTAAAGGGAGGTCAAGGGGAACTTGATACTTTAACTCAAAGGTAAAACTTTTAATAACAAAACTCAAATCACTCTTCAGCATCACACACATTAGCTTCAGTCAGTCTGTTTCAGAGGGGTAGCTCTCTCCCTCGGTCTGCTCTTATATGCCATTCTCCCTGAACTTACTGTAATTAGAGATGGCTGTTAGACATAATTTAGCTCATGTGGAAGCGCACTTACCACTTTCTCTCTCTCTGGACGGACTCTTGACCACACTCCAGCTGCCACACACTGGTATCGGTATTGGCCGATACTGAGATTTCCGATATCAGAATCAGATTGGAGGAGTAAAAGTGGTATTGGTGCATCCCTATTTTTAACAGTTCTGTGTACAAATTTGAAGGCTGTTTATTGTATCAATTCAGGTAAACTTCATATTATGCGACTATGCATTACTTTAAAGAGAGCTTACGACATACTAGTTAAGTCTTGCATTAAGAACAGGTGGCGCAACCAAATTAAGCACTGACTTAATTAACAAACTAGTAGTTACTAAACCCTTAGTGTAAACTTTACATCCCAACTTACGTGAGAACTTACACACAGCTGGTGCAATAATTAAATAATCATTCACATAATTAAGAACACAAGGGTCAATTAATTTGTGAACACAAAAGTAATACAAAATATCATCTCTTATAAAAAAAAACTTAAAAAAAACTTTAAAAAAAAAATACAAACTTAAAAAAAACTTGCTGGCATTACACATAGGCAACCTGATGATGTAGCCAGTAAGTTAATTGCATTTGAGAGAAAAAAATGCTTTAAAAATCAATCTGTTCTTGTCTTCTTGTTATGTACCATTGATTTAAGTTGTAATAAATATGACAAAATGCTGAGCAAGGTTTAAAACCTGAATGCATGGCTTGGTAAATAGAGTCCCCACCTTCCTGCATGACATTGCTGTATGATTAATTTCATTTTACGAATGCATTTTTATAATCAATCTGTTTACGTTTCGATGCGCAACATCAATACAGGTCATAAGAAATGTGCAGCAATTATAAGCAATGTACAAGAGCTTGACAGAGTGGCTTAATAAATCCAGTCTTCACCTTGCAAGGACCCAACCACAGGGTAGCCGTTGTGATGCCCGGGTGCAAAACGCATCCAAGACTTTTCATAAATTTAAGGGGAAAGAAGCTTTTCATGGTTGTAAAAACAGCACAAAATGTATTTTTTACTGTTATATGATGTAATACACAATGCAGCCTCATAGGGTTAAAATACCACTTTGTGAATACAAGTAGGCAGTGCACAGGATACCTAAGCTAATGCATAGACTACTAGAGAATGTCTAAATAAACATTAAGGAGCAATATGTAACATTGAATTCAAGCGTTTAAAATGGGAACTGCAATCCAAATTCAAAATATTGGTGAGAGTTGTCTCCCCCGCCCCCTCCTCCCCAGACTCAAAGCTCACACGGGTTGCCAGGTTGAGGTCACACAACAGGAACGAGCAAAATGGCAAGCAACAAGCCTTGCACTCTAAGTTAATCAGCTAATGTATATGTTTGCTAAGTTTTTATTGTTTGCAAATTATAAACCAGCTCATGTGATTTTTTTATAACTCTGGGTAAATCAGTTCAATTGGGATTATGATATTCAAGATTACTGAGCATTATGTCTTACTACACATATCAACATTCTTCTGCAGGTCTATATCTACAGTATATTTAGCTTCTTAAAGTTACATTGTTTACTAAATTCACTTCTTTTAAGAACTTGTAATTAAAAAATTTTAATTCTGAATTCTACGAAAGCTTCAACTTGACAGTCTTGACATGATATATAAAAAATATGGAAGCAGTATCACAGTTATAGATTGTTAAGCACATTTCTGCTTCATATGTCATTACATTATTCCATTATTTTCAGGAGTTAATCTTAAACATTTTGCGACAACATACCTCTGTATAAAAACAGTGAAATCTGAAAACAGTGAAATAATAAAATGACATATGAAGTATTTATCTAAAATTAATTAATGTAGTGACAGAATATAACTGTAGCATTACAATTAGACTTGTCACACCCCAGAATTTTCCAGAGATTAACCTAATTTTAAAGAAAGGCTGGTAATAGAAATGGCTCAGTGGGAATGATAACAGTAGGAAACTACTATTAATGCCATCATGCGCCAATTTGAAATGTGTTGCAAAAAACTGATAAAATATAAAACAATATTTTTGGAATAAGATAAATGTAAATGATCATTTATTAAAATCATTATGAACTCAATAAGACAGTTTTGAAGCATTCTGACCCAATATCTGAAATAAAGTATTGAGTAATTCAAAACTATTAAACTTGATAATGTGATATACTAATGACATAATAAAGAAAACGTTTAAAAGAAACCTTTATATTTATGTGACCACAGGAATGTTTTTTTAGGGTCAGGACGGAGTTGGAAATTGGGTGGGGTAATAGTAAGGGTTAAAAACGTATTCTGTATTTGTTTAATGTATGAATCAATAAAAAATGGTTATCACAAAGAAACATTTATTTGATTAAAACATACTAACTAACTAAATAAGTAGATAGTTTTCAGCAGAAATCCATGCATTACAGAATTTATGAATTTAGCATTCTGTAAATCACAGTATAGGGATTAAGTATAATTTTTCTTTTTTTAAATCGCCTGTTATAGTACAATACTGCAAGCATCTCTGTACTGCTGGATTACAAACAGAGCAGTTATGTTATTTTTATTTTCCTTAGCCTTTTTGCTTTTGACTTGTGTATTTTGAAATAGCTCCCCCTATTTGGTTTGTTTTAAGTGTTTTATGTTTGTTTAATACCTTTGTATATTGACAACATTTGTATATATATACATGTATATTCTTTTTTCCCTTACAAGAGTTTGTATGTTGATATTCTTATTAATAATAAAAAAAATAAAAAAATTAAAAAAATTAAAAAAAAAACAAACAGAGCAGTTAGTATGCAGGCTACATAAAGCTAACGCAGCTGCAAGTTATCGCGATAATATACTTTTTCATCAGGCATTACCAACGGCTACCCCTTGGAAACCCGATTGTTCACGCTGCTGTCCTGAAATTGCTGGCGCAGCGGGTCTGCAGCTGGACATATCTCGACTTGCCCGTTGACTGTTGCAATGCCCTTTCCTGACCACAAGGTGGCAATGTATCCACTGTCTAATATGAAAAAGGAAGACGGTCTTACTTCCGAATCATCTTCTGACTGCCTCACTTCCTGATTTGAAACTCTCATTCGAAGCGTTTCTTTGTATTTTTAAAGCTAATTGGTTTCTTTATGTCTTTGTATTGCAATAGTTTTCGTTACTTTTATCACAACTAGAAAGAACAATGAACACGGTACTATCGAGAGCGAACTCGCTTTTCGCCTTCTCTCTCAGCGTGATGGCAGCTCTAACATTCGGATGCTTTATTACTACTGCGTTTAAAGACAGAAGCGTAGCGGTGGATATACACGTATCCAAAGTCATGATGTAAGTTAACTGCGCTATTTATAATTCTGCGACCAAAAGAGCAACCATAAGACCATAAAACATACATTTGGATTGAGACAATGCATCCCTGAGCATTTATAAAAATATGTTTTTGCAGCATATGGGACTTGTAGATGCTGATCTGGTGTCCAATAGCAATGCAGCACGTGAACTATACAAATGAAATGGAGAGCGAAATAGATATCTTAATTTAAAGTGTTTACATTGCTTCAAACTGTAATGGTTAAGTGCTCTTATTTAGCAGGGCATTATTAAGTCTCTCGCAGTTTCAATTTGAAGGTGATTCATTGGTATGAGAAATATTTGTACATTCGTATTGTCAAAGCGTTTACAACTGAGCTGCATACTAATAAAACAAAACAAGGAAAATGCAAAAACAATGCACAAAATACAAGCATAAAATAAAAGTGTATACAAATAAGGTAAAAGGATAAGGTTCACTAAAATGGAAATCTCTCTTTCTCCCCCCCCAGTAAAAACGTGGACGACTTTACAGGACCAAGAGAGAGGAGTGATTTGGGCTTTGTGACGTTTGACTTAACTGCTGATATCCTTTTTGACAGGACCGAACACTGCTGTGCCACAACTACCACCATGTAGAATTAGATAGTTTTTCATTTGACCACACTTGCATGCATATTTACATTATTCGCCTTAACCCCTTTTTTACATCTTCAACCAATATTTGACTGGAATGTGAAGCAGCTCTTTCTTTATTTGTCTGCTGAGTATTCAACCAAATCCAATGTAAGTCTTGACCACTTGAGTCTATCCAGATAGACATTATGCTTGTCAAGGACAGTTTTTATGATATTAATCAATGACAATCTTGTTGTTTGAATAGACATGATTTGTATAACTACATTTTCAAAATGCCAAACTTGTTTGTGTTTTTCACATCCAGTAAAATAATATTTATTTCCTGTTAGGCACTAAACCAGGTGGTGCTGTGGGACAAGATTGTCTTGAGAGGTGAAAATACCAAACTAATCCTGAGGGATATTAAATCCAAGTACTTCTTCTTTGATGATGGCAATGGTTTAAGGTTAGTTTCATTATTCCAATTAATTCTCAGGTGTTATACTCTGTTTTTAACAGCAGTAGGCTATCAAGTATTCAAGTAAACATTCAGAATAAAATGCAACAAAACTACTGCTTGTCTTTTAATGAATGATTATAATATATTAATACTTTTTAAAGATACTAAAGTTATCCAGCCAAGAGCAGTAAGTGGTTTTCTCATTTTCTTGTGATGGTTGTTTGATTAATATTAACAACACACAGCAGCAGGTCTATTAGGTTACATATAGGGTTGCAGCAGTATACCGGTTACACGGTTTGAAAATGGATGGTTATCATACCATGTGCATTTGCTTATCTACGGTATTGAGAAAAAAATGCAACTGGACGGAGAATTTCACTTGCGCATGCGCATCTACTTTCCTTCTTGACTGTCTGTCAGACTCATCAACTTGCGTCACACACACACACACAAACATGCAGCAGAGAAAATGTCAGAGAGAAGCGAGGCGAGGGGGTCTGACATGAGTGTGTGTGTGAGTTAAAGCAGTGTTTCTCAACTGGTCTATTTGGAATGGGTCGTGGACTGCAGGGAAATAACAATGCCATGGTTCTCCCATTGAAGATATTTCGGCTGCTGTCCAAGTGATCCACTATTTTGGACTGCCGAGGCAGATTTAATGATATACTCGCAAACAGCTAAAGGCTTCTCATCTGCACTTTTGCACGAGTGAAACGATCTCGCGATTGTGATCTGCTCTTCTATCTGGCATGCACATGCAACAACTGGGCTTCCCTCGATATTGCGGAGCGCAGACATCAAAACTGATGTGACTAATTTAAATTCTAGTGAAACTTTTCTAGTTTAAAGTGTTACAGAGATTGCCAATTCGAACCTCTCAAACAGTAGCAGCCCTGACATGCTCTGCGCCAGTAAAAATTATAAATTAAACACCATCACCTTTACAAATTTGTTTCAGAATTTTACAGGAGTAAAAGTAACTGTTATATTTTGACAAAATGTTATAGTTTCATATGAAATAATCGTTTCAAGATTTTTCAGCTAGTATTTAGCTACCATGATAATGAGGAGCCTTTCCTTCTGTGTAATATGTGTATAAATATTTAATATTAGGTAACAAACGGAATAATAATGGGCTCATATAAGTTAATATGTTCTTCAATTTTTAAAGGGGGGCGAGAACTTCCTGTAGATTTTGATGTCAACAACAAAAATAATGTCACTTGATGCATGTCCTTGTACTGGAAAACCATGAACAAAACTATGCAACATATAAGGAAATGCAACCCAGGATACATTAAATACAGGTTATGTTTAATCTATGGCAGGTCAACACTTGATTTCCAATGTAAAATCTGTCCTTAAGCAAAACCAGTTGAGAAGCACTGAGTTAAAGGTACAGACAGGAGCAGTATACGTTAACTGTTAATAATCATAGGACATTACTTCAAAAGCTCACACAGTTGATGTTATTTTTCATTTAGTAGTTAATTTAACATGTAAACTAACATGTTATATTTACATGCTATTTTTATCATGTTTATAATTCGGTTTATTATTATAATACTGTTAGTTTTCTTATTTATTTAATTTTCAAAAGGGAGACTTTTTTACACTTCAATAAAATAAATGGTTTCAAGTTTCAATTATAACAAAGTTTTTGCTCAAAAATAAATAACCTTTCTATTTTCACAATACTAATTGTGCAATACCGTGAAACAGTGATATTTTCTGAGACGGTTATCATACCGTGAAAATCTCATACCGTTGCAACCCTAGTTACATATTACAAATATAGCTGGTTATGTTTTTCATTCTTGACGTTTAAATCAGGCTACATGGCCGGCCAAGTATATTCTCTTTCACTTGCCCCTTCAAAAATTCACTTATCCCGGCCAAGTGTTTGTCGAGCCCTAATAATGATTACAATAAAATTTTAAACTTACAACAGAAAAATCTATGTTTGCAACTAACAATTATTTTGATAATTGATTAATTTCGATGTATTTATTTTCTAAGAATAAAAGTTTATAGATAAAACTGTCTTGATGAAAGTTGCTGTCCAGTATCTTGCGTGTACACAATTTGTTTTCAGCAATGCTTGATGTTTCTGCACTGATGTTTCTCCATTATTGCAGAAAAGCCTGACATCGTTGCTGATTGCTGCCTGGCAATATGGAACATTTGTAAATGCTCAATAATAGCCTATTGGATCATAAATGATAAGAAATCAATAGCAGTTTCTGTCAAATAGGCTGACCCAAGGACTGTACCATAGAGTCACTGAGATCAGTCTTTTGTCCCTACAGTTAATGTACTATTTAAGTGCTCCAGAAGAAGTTTTATTTGAATGTTGTCATCTTTACTAGGAAATAACATTTTGACTCGCATAACTGAAAAATACAGAAAGCGACAAATATTATGGGATCTTGTCTCTCAAAAATGAATCGTCTTCCATCTCCCCCCAAATTTAGGGCAAATAAGAACATCACTCTCACTCTCTCCTGGAATGTGGTGCCAAATGCTGGAATCTTGCCATTGGTCATGGGATCTGGACACAAGTCTCTTGCCTTCCCTGAAACATATGAAACTGCAAAGAGCTACTGAACTGTCCAAGCCCATCCCAAACCATATTTGCTTATGTTGTGCTCTGTACGGGTTTTAATAAAAAATATGTTTAAAGAAGTGACTTCTTTCAACTGTTGCTTATGTGGTTAAATCAAATAATTGCAGCAAACTGATATAAATTGGTAAGTCATATGCCATTATCTCAGTGCTAGTTTGTAAACAGGAAGCCTCAGGTTGTTCAACACATGTCTCACTGTGGACAAGAATTTGCTTAATGATAATAATCTGCTTTGAATTGAAAGGAGTCTTCCACAATTATAATATTAAATGTAGGGATTATACTGTACATTCAAAGTAATGTTTTTCATTATGCAGAACAGCCTGTCTTGAAGGGATAGTTCACCCAAAACTAAAATTCTCTCGTCATTTTCTCACACATATGCCATCTAAGATGTGTATTTTTCTGCTAAACACAAATAAAGATTTTTGTTTAGAAGAATATCTCAGCTCTGTAGGTACTCACAATGCAAGTGAATGGTGATCAGGCCTTTGAAGCTCCAAAAAGCAGATAGTCAGCTTAAACATAATTCATCAGACTCCAGTGGTCTTCTGAAGCGATCCAGATGTTTTGGGTGAGAACAGACCAAAATATAACACTTTTTCCCTTTTTATGTTGACTTTGTTTCCTTTTTGAAGCTTCAAAGGCCTGATCACCTTTCACTTGCATCTTGAGGACCTACAGAGCTGAGATATTCTTCTAAACATCTTCATTTGTGTTTAACAAGAGAATACACATCTTTGATGGCATGAGGGTGAGTAAATGATGAGAGAATTGTAGTTTTTGGGTGAACTATCCGTTTAACAGCAAGGAGCAATTTAATTGTTGTGAGCATGCATGCATTAACCAAAAGGAAGCACAATAATGTATCCAGGGTTACTTATTCCTCCTGGAGAGCCACCTCCTGCTGTATAGTTTAAAGTTTAATCAAACACATAAAAAATAAATAGATATTCAAAATCTTTAGGCTTATTTGAATATTACCAAATGTTGGAGTGTGGCTGGTATTAAACTGGAAAGTTTCTCCAGATTAGGCAGGTTATCACATATTTAGATCAATGCAATATTCGTTGCTGGACTATTAGTTAACTAAAATTGTATTTGTAATGTAAGTAATGGCCTTTTAATTGGAACAGTAATGGAATTGCTACAAATTACTGTAGATCCATTCCTTGCTTCATTCCAGGAATTATTTTGAATAATAGCAAGTCCCATGATTCAGTCACCAGATGGCAGCACTTAACTGCATTAAAAACGTCACTATGCCAGTTTCAGTATTTTTTCAATTGGATAAACACTATGATTAAATCATAACACCAAGGCTTGATTGATTTGCTCATGTTGATGTGCCATAAACTGCTGAAATAAATTCCTCAATGCAGTACATATATACTATGTCTTTTTTTCTATGCCATAGTGTTGAGTTACACATATACTGTTTTACATCTATGCATTTGACAGACACTTTTCTCCAAAGCGACTTCCAGAGCACGCTTTTTACAGGGTCAATCCCCTGAGCAACCTGGAGTACAGTGCCTTGCTCAAGGACACATTGGTGGTACCTTCTGCTTACCAGTTCTGTGCTTTAGCCCACTACACCTCCACCACTCAGATGTGCATGTGATAAAATGGTTCACCTCCTGTCCTCTGATGATATTATAATTGAACCATATTCCCAATTCTGGATTATTTCCACCAATAGAAAATGTATTATTGAAACCCATATAAATGTATTGTTCTTGAGGCATTGCAAATACACTAGCATCACATCAGAGCCCTGTCGTAGTTACAATTCAGTTTTTTAAATGTCAGATTGTTTTCCCCTTAAAAAAAAAAAAAAACATTTTATTGAGAAAGTTTATGACCAGAATTTGATTTTGAGGGCCATGCTTGAAGTTTTCCATTGAAGAGTGAGTTTTGCCCTGTGTTTAAGATTTTGACAATGTTTTATTTACATAGTTTGGGAAATTGGTAAATTATTCTGTGAAATGTGCGTATCAGTTAAAAAAAAATACTTCTATTTGAATTTGCATTATAACAAACTTTAATATAAACTGTTTTCTATCAACAAAATCATTATTATTGTAAAACAATGTACAGAGCCAATTTTACTATTTGATATGTGATTAGTCTGAAATATGTTTGCATGGATTTGCATGCATTTAATGGTTGGAAATGGAGAAATACAGGGGTCGTTTTGAATCACAGGTGATTTAGAACATGCACTATGGGATCAATGGAAGAGTCCAGTTTATGCATCATTTAGAATTGCTTTATTGTTTAGGGAGGTAATGAAGCTAAAGTCATGAATTTAATAAAGGTCCCTACTAATTAAATGACAGCAAAAACACTTGGAGGACTGAAGACATTGAGGCCTTTGATTTGGAAAGTGGCTATTGTGGAATCCCATGAGTGGTTATACTAATTATAATAATATTTAACATCCTTAAAATACATAGTTAGTCATACTAGACCTGAGCTCACACATACACAAACACACATAAAAAAAAAAACAAAAAAAAAAACTGCAGTGTTGTTTAATAGTCTTTCTCAAACTCATTTGTTTGGTCATCCATCTTCTCTCAAAATTCCACACAGTTACATTATTGACTGTCCTAAAACACAATTAATATTTTTTTGGAATTGGACTGTGTAAAAAAGAATTAATAGCAGGCAATCCATGCCTTTTCTTTAATCAGGTGGCAAGCACCGCCGGAGCCCAGGGACTTCAACAAGCAGGGACATATTGTGTTGAAGTCATTCAAACAGAATGCCACAGATGCTGTTTGTTTGAATCGTGCCTTGCATTCATTTGCTTTTCCTCTAAATTCCAATGCAATCCATTGTAATATCTGCTGTCATTATGGGCTGACGACATTCCATGCCATTTCAGGAATTCTGCTTTGTGCCATTTCCTTAACAGACAGAACAGAGATTCATGTCCGTCTGTGGTATGCTATTGTGCATTTTTTTTTTTTATCCGATGTATGTTGCTCCATTTCATGCTACACATTCCACTTGTCTGATTTGTTTAACAATGAAACAAAAACATGCAGGTGTAGACATGTAAAGTAAACAAGTCCCCAGTTTGAATATAGATTGTCTTATGTGCAAAGATTTGCTGTTTGTTCTTGCTCCGGAATCCACTTTATACACAGACTTCTTTGTTGTATGTGTCAGTATTTCAAATTACATTGTGTCTGTTTTCCATATGCAACTAAAAACAACTGGATTTTTGGCTGTAAGGATTAATTTCCTTACCAGCAATTTGTGTTTTGCCTTCCTCTCTGAAACGAAAATATTTTAACAATCACTGCATATTTCCTTTCCAGCACACGTCAAAGACAATATTCTGTATTTAGTGTATGCTCTTCCGGCTGAAAATAAATAAATAAATAAACAGCAGCTAAACCCACTTAAGATGTTTGGACAGTTGTAGCTGATTTAAGCTACAAGGCCAGCTGTTCTCATAACTAAAAAGTGCCAAAGCATTTATTGGACGTATTGTGCTTCATTTGTTTCGTAGGACAGTGGTTGTATTTGTTGTGCTCACCTTTAGTTTCCTGCAAAATTATGCCAAAACTCATGTCGCTCCTGCGTAAGACTGAATATAGGCTACATTTTCATGGAAAAAGTAGATTTTTTATTTTTTGCACAGCACACATTAGGCTTTGAGACAGATTCCTTTTCCAGCTTGATCTCATTAAATTACATGACTGTGGCTACATTTTTGAAAAATGAAATTATGTGGTTCATAAGTAACACAAATTGCTGCAGTTGTGAGGTGAAATGTCCACTGAAGGGTGCTAAAAGCAAGTTTAATGTTTTCCCAAAAATTCCACCTCTCTAATCTAAACTTTTAACAGAAACTTATGAGATGAAAAATGGAATAGCTGTAGCAGCCAAGTAATTTAATGTCACTTGTATGACACTTTTAGCTCATGTATCAACACGTGTGATTTGCTGGCCTCGAAAACTGTCTTTCACGTCAAAGTCAGGCACTTGCAGTTGCAACCCCGCGGCAGTGACCTTAAACCTTATACCATCATAACAGTTTAATTGGCTGGTGACGACTGGTGCTCCACACTATGTGTGCATCTCCGTGGGCATATAAGCCAGAGCCCAGCACCACACCATCAGGATTTTCTGAAGGAGAGCACATCTCTTGATCCCATAACAGCGAGAAATCAGTAGTGCGGCACAGCTACGTAGTGTCACATTCCTTCCATTAAGGGAACCAAGGTTACATCAGTAACCGAGACGTTCTCTTTCAAGTCTCTAACTCTGACACCGCATCAGTAGCTGATGCTGAAAGGGCCTGAATTTCACCTACACATTTGACTGATGCCAAAACGATTAGCAGCACAGTCCTCAAAGAGAGAATGCATAATCTTACAACCTCTTGTGGCTCAAACCCGTGAGTGTGTTTAATACCAGCACTAAATCCCAGACCAGGATGGTAGTGGGGTTAAAGGGTCTTAATCGTCTCACATCAGAGGGTGCTTGTACAAGACAAGACCTCATGAGTGGTCAGGGATGGCTTACCGACCGGGCCAATGGGGCCAGTGCCCAGGGGCCCTTGACTGCCAGGGGGTGCCCTGGGCTTTAAGGCTGCATGATATAGTTTTGTGATCCCCCTGCTTGAAAACCCTTT
Source organism: Moxostoma hubbsi (assembly GCA_032164185.1). Classification (NCBI taxonomy): domain Eukaryota; kingdom Metazoa; phylum Chordata; class Actinopteri; order Cypriniformes; family Catostomidae; genus Moxostoma; species Moxostoma hubbsi. The sequence continues at coordinate 16,019,919 of JAVLUX010000006.1, read as the reverse complement.
TGGGCATGAACAATTAAGTAGTTTGATGAAACTTTTCAAAACATTTTTATGAAAATTATATTATATTATACTGTACTGTATATAGTATAGTACATACTCCCTTTCAAAAGTTTTAGAACATGGTCAGGAGACATGATTCACTCCAGAGGAGACCATGTCACTGAGCATGATGAGGGACACTCGGTTGAGCCAGCACTGGAGAGTGCTCATCCGTAGCAAGACTTGCAGGGTGACGGCGGCTGCAGCAGCCATCAAACCCAGCATTCGCTTCTACTAATGCAATGGCAGGGTTCTCCTCAGCTTGAACCATGTAAAGTTTAGGAGACTTGACTAAATGCGTCTGTTGGTCAGGTACCGACATAGTTGCAGTTTCGAGTTTCCTTACTAAGAAGGAAACTTGGTGACTGGGCACCAACATGCTTTTTGTCCAGTTGACCTTAAGGCTCCAGTGCACGAGCTGATGGGCTAATAGCAACCAATATTCAAGGTAACGCATCCACCATTCGACACATGTCATAAAAGTGTGAGGGGCCAGAGACAACCTGAAATGTAGGATGTTGAACTGGAATGCATCCCCTTGGAGGAGAATATCAAGAATGGCCTGTAGCTAGGGGTTGTATGCACATATGGATCTTTTAAATTGCTTGACAATTCAAAAGCAGTCTAGCAGATGGATTTGAGAATAAATCTTCAACCACCTTAAAAGGAGACTGAAAATTGTCCAATGCTAGTATGGGCTACAGCCCACCCACTTGCTGACCTGAAAATTAGTGACTGGAGAACCCATTCCATGCCTTGTACACTGGTACTTCCTTTATTGCATCTTTGGTGAGTAGGCATTGTACCTCTAAACATAAATTCGGCACTTTCCGCAACATACAGTGGAGGACAGAACGGCGTTAAGGCATCAAGGTGGTCACCTTTCAAACTGAAGCACAAAGTCATGTTTGACTGTGCTCAGTTCCCAGCTAGAGCCTCCCAGGAGAGAGCAGTATGCCTTCGCACAGCAGGCCAAAGGACAAAGGGAAACTTGTCTAGCCGCTGGCGGCTGAACACCACACTCCATCGAGGGATTATCACTCAGCGCAACCAAGTCGTTTAAGCTGAATATTGCTAACTTTTGTGATCAAGTTTGTGCATCGTGCAGCTGCTACGAGGTCTATCAGTCGTGCTTGCCTTGTGCATATTTAATGAGTCTCAAGTTTGTTTTGTGACATGGCAGTCTTCTGGCATGTCACCAACAACAGTATAAACAGGCATCAAAGTCACCTTTGTCACTCCACCAATTTGCACCCAGCTGACAACAGCAGGAAAATTTAGATGGCTGCTTAGCTGAAATGGAGGCGACTAAAATCTCTGTTACAACATGACATCAGCAACAGTGAAAACAGACCTGAATCTACCTGTTACAGAGGAGATGTCATATTTTTGTTCCTGGCTTATAATGGCAGGAAAATAAATAAGTTACTTAATTCCTGACAAATTTTAGCCAGTGGTGTCATTCCACTGACACCAGTCCTACCATAGACCTTGGAATTTCTTGGGCAGAGGTCTTAGTGGACGGAGTTCCAAAATCAAACTGGATCTAACCAGGGTAGAGAGGGAAGTGATTAAGATTGCATGCATTTCATTTTTGAAGGAAATTAACATATTAAGAAGCATTTTAACACATTTAGAAATTGATAATAACTTAAAAAACAACCTAAAAGGTTTGTGGTATTATATCTTTTTAAAGATATTTAAAAAATTAATTTTAGATAAATTGTAAACAAGATATCCCTGAATGTTTGTCAATTATCATGTCTAATACAGTTAAAACGTTCCTTTAAAACCAATTTCAGTTTTATTAAACATATCAGTAAGCCGGTCCCTTAATATCTAAATGATTGGTTCCTTTCCAGAATAAGATTGATGAAATATGCAGAAGATTACAGTATTACAGTTCTTGTCTAGTAGACAATCTGGTGATGGGAGAGAAGAGTACCACATTTTAGTAAGAATGTTGCTGTGAAGTTTGAAAAGCCCTGTATTTTACATTGGTGCATGGCAGTGTTGTTTCCTCTTCTTCATCTGTGCTGTTTAGAATGTTGAAGTTGTCTAGTTGTTTCAGATAATTGACTTCTTCCATCGCACCTTAAAGTACAGCATTCTCTGTCGAATTCAAAAGGATTGCATAAGTTTTGCAGTCTGCGTCACATTGGAGTGAAGACTGGATGACTCGCACAAGAGGTGACTCTATGCTATCCTATCTAGAGCTCAGGAGATGCTAGAAACAAGCATAATGAGTTTTTATGCCACCACAGTGAACGCAATCAGTCTCAGAGAACACGTTAAGAGAACAGCACTTGTGCCCATTAGACAGACAGAGGGATATATTGCCCGTTTGCTTGTGAAAATATTTGCAAAAGCAAATTTTTCTTTACTTTTACTGAAAGAAAACACACAACTTCACATAATATAATAGCACGGAAGTGTTTTAAGGATACATATTTCTTTGCTGGAGTAACTCAGATAACCACTCTGTACAAATGTAGAGAGCAGAATCGCATTTCAGAATGCACAACTTGACGGACCTTGTTGCGAATGGGCTACAATAGCAGAAGACCACATCAGGTTCCACTTCTGTCAGCCAAGAACAGAAAGCTAAGGCTTTAACTGTCCAGTTTTGGTGTGCCTGTGCCCACTGCAGCCACAGTTTTCTGTTCTTGGCTGACAGAATTGGAACCCAACATGGTTTTCTGCTGTTGTAGCCCATTCGCCTCAAGGTTTGACATGATATGGCTACTGAGATGCTATTCTGCTCACTACAATTGTACAGAGTAATTATCTGAGTTGCTGTAGGCTTTCTGTCAGCTCAAACCAGTCTGGCCATTCTCCAGTGACCTCTCTCAACAACAAGGTGTGTCCATCCGCAGAGCTGCCACTCACAGGATGTTTTTGGCACCATTCTGAGTAAACTCTAGAAGCTGTTGTGCATAAAAATCACAGGAGATGAGCAGTTACAGAAAAACTGGATGAAGCAGTGCAGCTGGCGGAAGACCATCTAGTAGCATATATGGGGGTTCCTGGCTGGCTATTATCGAAGGTTTGTTCCTAATTATTGGGTGTCTAATTATTGGGGGGGGGGGGGGGGGGGGGGGGGCTGAACCTGAGTGCAGCCTTGGTGAAAAGTATTGGCAGTGACATAAATTTTGTGTTTTTGAAAAGTTTGCTGCTTCTGTATTTGTAGATTATTTTTAACATGTGTCTATGGTATACTGGAAAACAATGATAAGCATTTCATAAGTTTGAAAGGCTTTTATTGGCAAAAACATTCGATGTATGCAAATAGTAAATATTTTTAGTGTTGACCCTTGTTCTTCATAACCTCTTCACGCAATTCACTCTGGCATGCTGGATATCATCTTCTGGGCCAAATCCTGACCGATCCTTTCTTGCCTTATTAGTGCTCGGAGTTGATCACATTTTGTGGGATTTTGCTTGTCCACTTGCCTTTTGAGGATTGACCACAGGTTCTCTATGGGATTATGATCCGGGGATTTGCCTAGCCACGGATCCAAAATTTCAATGTAATGATCTCCAAGCCACTTTGTTCAAGCATCACTCTTGCTTTGTGACATGGTTTTCCATCATGCTGGAAAATGCACGGATCATTACCGAATTGCTCCTGGATCGTTGGGAGAAGTTGCTCTTGCAGGACATTTTAATACCATTCTTTATTCATGTCAGTGTTTTGGGGCAGAATTGTGAGAGGACCCACTCCCTTGTATAAAAGCAACACCACACATAGATGGTCTCAGGATGCTTCACTGTTGGAACGACACAGGACTCATGGTAGCGTTCACCTTTTCTTCTCCGGACTATCGATTTTCTAGATGTCTCAAACAGTCGGAAGGGGGCTTTATCAGACAAAATAACTTTGCACCAGTCTTCTGGTGTCCAATTCTTGTACTTCCTGCAGAATTTCAGTTTTTCCTTGATGTTTTTCTGCACTGGTGGTGACACGATTCCGTAGCTGACTCCTCAGGAGGAGACATTCCTGGTGCTTGCTGGACACTCTGGGTAGTCCAGCCTTCTTCACTGCAGTTGAACCTCTCTCCTTGAAGTTCTTGTTGATCCGGTAAATGGTTCTTTCAGGTGCAATATTCTTTGCAGCAGTTTCCTTACATGTGATGCCATTTTGATGCAAAGCTATGATGCTGCATGTCTTTATTTAGAGGTAACCATTGCTAACAAGAACACAATGATTGCACTTATTCCCTCCTTTTATAGCAATCAGTCTGCTCTTATAATCCAGTCAGAATGATAGAGTGATTTCACCTGACTAGTACTCGTTCACACTTTCCCAGGTGCTGCTGATATATGATTAATTAAATTATGTTGGCTGGTCATTTTGTGCCAGGTCCAAAAAACAGTGAAATTTGGGTTTTTGTGAAAAACAAATGCATCTGATCACTCTGCACAATAATCTAGAAACAATGTGAATCACCACAACAACTGAAGCAGAAAACTTTGCTAAACACAAAATGTATGTCACTGCCAATACTTTTGGCCATGGCTGTATTATGGAAGCTTCACTGTCTGGCTGAAAAGCAGCAGTTTTACATTGGCTGCTTTTTAGTTGCATCCAGAGTGTGTAAATAAACTCACGTGGTTCACTGAAGCCAACTTTTGCTTCCTCAATTATTTGCCTGACTACGAACCTTTGTTACAACAAGCTAACAAATATAATGGGATTCTCAGTTGCTCTTGCCTCGCCCTTTAAAAAGGTCATAAGTCATGTGCAATTTCTATAGCAGGAAGAGTGCATGATAGTAAATAATGGGCACGCTGATGTAATGGTGTGAACAGGTCGCAGTGGCATGAAGACTATCTGACAATCTAAAGACCAGGGGCAATTGACATGGTTTCCTTCCCTCTTCTGAGGATATTGGTCATCCTTGAAAGAGCTTTTGGACCTTTACACTTAACTGTTATTGTCTTAAGGTATCTAGGAGACGAGCTGACAACAAATTGGTTTTGCAACAAGAAGAGAATAGGTTGATTTAACCTCATCAAATTATAAAATTGAACTTATGAAAACAGCTACAGTCTTTGAAAGCATGTCAAGGTAATGATAAACTTGATAAAAAATGATTGCCTGGAAAAGAGACTGGGATTATAATTTCTTAATTAAAAGGATCAATTTAATTTTAGTGCATACTTGCAAGGCTGTGCAAATAGACTTTGATTTATCCTCTAAATAAATTGATGTTGACGCTCAAGATTACCATGGCTAGTGTGGCTTAGTATATATTTGTAAAAAATTCAAGGACGGCTTTGTGATTATTATATTTCTTCACAAAAGAGGTTGACGTCCACAATAACATGAAAACCCCAAGACCTACTCGATACTTTCCCATCTAGAATTGTAGAGAAAACATAACCCTTATCTAGGTTTGATGTGAAATAATACTTGGACAATATTACTAATGTATTGTACAGCATAACAAAGGATGGACTAAAGGCACTACAGTTTCCTTGGATTGCAATGACAGTGGTTTGGGACCTTTGAGGTCACTTGCTACAGACCCATTATGCTTTTGTTATGTTTTTGCCTCCTGGTGTTCAGGTCACAAATCTGTCACCTGCTCTGTCTAGATGATGTCCGAATGTGATTAGAATGTGTGGGTGGATCTACATAATGTGAATCAATTATAAAGCAAAGCAGGTGGGATGAGGTGGTCCTTATCAATAACGGAAAGAAATTACTCTTGATGAGCCACTCCTCCTTGATGGTTTTGCCTCATTTAGCTACACAGGCACTACATCTCCCAGATTGAGCTCTGGTGTGAAAATGTGTTGCATCACAGCTTTCTCCAAGGGTAGTAAAATTAAAAGTGTAAAAAGCAAGACTGTGTAGATGTGTGTTTGTGTGCAGCTCAAAGTAGATTCATACATTCACAAACCACATATGGTGTGTGTGAATTACATTCACATGCTATAGTAGCCCCAATCAGCTTGCAGCCATACATTTATAGATCCTGCCTATGACTAAGCTCATTCGCAAACTTTTAACAACCATTGCAGGCTCCATTTGTTTAAGCCAATATAGCTGGGGACCTCAGAGGAGAGAAATGTCAAATATCTTCTTGCTTGTGAAAGTAATGTGTAAGACAACTTAAAACACATCATTATCTCATTGAATAGACAGAATAGGTCAAATATAAGCTAATAACGCCCAGATGAAATAAAGTAATTCCATAAGTAAGGGTGAAGTGCTCTCTCCTGAGTAGATCTTTGTGTTTATGGCTTGAAGAATGCTTACTTGCAACAGAAATGCGTGCAACTGGTCCCCTTTGAAATTTGTTCCAAGTAGCGCACATAGTCCTCTATAGAAGACTGAAGAATGTGCCAAAATATGCTGATGGCTGACAAAAGATGGAAATTATCAGATGGCTTGAGAAACAATGGATACATTCATATTCATAAATGCTCCAGATGATTCTACTGTCCTCAAGCTTTTCATCAAGTTTTCTGAAGGTTTTTAAAGGGGTCAGCTGATGCAGAATATCAGCATGTATTGCATGAGTTTTTGGTTATATAATAGATTTCCCTTTGAGGATAATGTTATACTGATATAAACACATCGTAATTGATTTTGGGTTTGATCTTTAAAACTGCGTAAAATATATTTTATTGTACAAATTGAGGTCTATTAACTTTTTGGCCTTTTTGCAAGATTTATTTTTAGAGAGGAACACAGTCAGAGTGAATCTCATTTATGCTCAATAAGTTTAAACATGGCTGTTTAAATTTTGATTTCAAAAGCTGAGAATAACACAATGGTTGTAAGATTTGAGTTATCACTGTATTGTTGGAAAATAGAAACTTTTCAAATGAAATTTCGGCTTGATTTGTGTTTTGAAATGTTTTTTGGATGCTGCCCTGTTGGATCTACCTCAAGTTTCGGCAAGTTGTGCATTCTGAGATGTTATTCTGCTCACTATAATTACAGAGTGGTTATCTGAGTCACCATAGCCTTTTTGTCAGCTCGAACCAGTCTGGCCATTCTCAGTTGACCTCTCTCATCAACAAGGCATTTCTGTCAGCAGAACTGAAGCTCACTTGATATTTTTTTTTCTTTTTGACACCATTCTGATTAAACTCTAGAGACTGTTGTGAGTGAAAATCCCAGGAGATCAGCAGTTACAGAAATACTTGAACAAGCCCCTCTGGCACCAACAATCATGCTCCGGTCAAAAACAGATACATTATTTTCCCCATTCTGATGGTTTATGTGAACATTAACTGAAGGTCCGGACCCATATCTGCATGATTTCATGCATTGCACTGCTGCCACACGACTGACTGATTAGATAGTTGCATGAATAAGTACAGTAGGTGTACATCTGTAACTAATAAAGTGGTCAGTGTGTGTATAAACTATGGCTTGAGGTGCAAGGTTTAATGTCCTGAAAAGGAAATTAAATGAGGGGAACATTAACTGGATAGAATATCTGGGAATAAGAACTACAATGCTTGAACTTATTATAAGATAATATTAAATAATAACAAATAATAAAAGAGCTATTCTCAGAGAATTGTTCACAATAAAAAAATAAAGAGCTTTTATTTGAACAAATCCTAATATTACTCACAGTCTTTGTCCATGGAAGTGCAAAGGTTGTAAAATTAAAAATTAATCAAATCAAAACATCCTAACGCAGCCAAAGGTAACAACTACCTTGTGGCTTGAACTACAGAAGTTTGAAATTAGAGCAATTTGAAATTTACTTTGTCTCTGATTGTCCAAATATTGTAATTCAGATCTTGTGGCAGGCTGAACCAGTCACTGAAATTCCTGTCTAAGGGTGATGTTTGTTTTTATTTTTACTGAAACCTGGTTATTGGATTGGATTGGTCTAGACCACCAATGTGAGATTTACTTTTGTTTCTCACTTTGTTTCATCCTTATCATTTTCTTTCACATAGAGAAGACACTTACCAATAAACTGAAAGTTACACTATTAATGTACTTGAAAAATCATGTTGCTACAGCTCAGTATATCTGCTGGATGCTTGCAGATAGATCTTAATTAACATAGTTTTTTCTGGATCATAATTTCCAGAGTAACACAGACCAGACATAATGGTTTGCACTGACATACTTTGTAGACAGTGGTTTCAGCTTTAAAAACCTATAAAGCTATAACTATTTTTGGCTCTACAAAAATCAAAGCAAGACATGTTTAAGATTAAATGACATTTACTATGGAGAAAGCATTACGGGGACATATGAATGGATTCTTAGAAGCATGCATACTTGCAAGTGTGTCTGTAGCAGGGCGCCTGTTGACCGTTGACTGTTTCTTCACAGGCGTACATGAGGGGGGATTTAATTATTGAAAGGAAAAATGTCCCAACTTGCCAATATCCACATCCTCTCTTTCTTGCCCTTTCGATAATTTTTTCATTATCACTTAATGGTTTCCTTTTCCTTCAAGCTAAAAAATAAATAAATAATAAATAAAAAACACAGGCCCATCAGGGCAAATTAATGCTTATTCTGGCATCTTTTGTCAGCCAGGCCTCAGCAGATTTCACACCAAAGTCTCTCTGAGGAGATAAAGTTGGCTGATGTTTAGTGCAGATGGCTCATTATTCTGCACCCTGAAGATGCTGTCATTTTCAAGAGAAGAACATTTAGACCTCTGCTGACATAGGCCCCAGTCTTCATCCAAAAACTTGTGTGGGATGCTGTGTGTTGGAATCGGCTTATGATTGATTAATTTGATGAAAGGCGGAGATGTGGAAAATCAGGCAACATCCTCCTTTTTCCTTCGAGAGCTGCTCCAGCAGTGGGTGTAATTTAAAGGAAGTCTTAATCTCTCTTAGCACAGGAGTGATAGGGGGGTGCTTACCTTCTTACATTTGGTGTGTTTATTGTGCACAGTTTCAGGGCAGGAGGAAAATGTAAGTGGGGCGTTCTGGCTCGACCAACAGGGCAGGAAGAGGGTGAGGTCTGTTCTCCAGCAACTATGAAAGAGACTAAGGAGGGATTTGTATCCTGCAGGTCAGGTCAGACACTAGGTCGAAAGCTCAGTTGCTGAAATCGGTCTGGGCTTTTACTGCCCCCAGTGGCCAAAGCTGGAAGTGTTGCATGTAAGGGCACTGAGCAACAGCCTCTGGGTGAAATGTCCACAGAGTGTCAACAAAAGCGAATCGTACAGCAAGATGTATTTTTGATTGTAAATTATGTAATACAGTCAACACTAATGCATATTGTAACATAGCCATATACCCTAACATAAAGCCCAACCGTTAACCTAACCATCAGTTGAGTAAAATTGAAATCAGAATCACGTTCACTATTGACTATGTAAACACGATTACTTCCTGGTTATCATGGGACTAGAGCCAGTGTCTTTGTAGTTGCTTGCAGGAAAGGTAAACACATTTGAATTGATGCGAAAATGTCTGATGGGAGATGGTGCTTTTCTGTAATTCAGAAGAATGGGGTCAATTTCAGGGCACTGAAACATTTGGGGGCAACATGTCGATTTAATTTGTGATCATATACAGCTTAATCAGGTTAACCTGCCTTATTTATGTTCTGTTAGATATGTGATGGATGGTTCCAAGCAATCCATGTAATGCTTAGCTATTTCAGAAGACTACACTTTAGTGTTAATTTCGTCAGACGAGACGAGACTAAATGTGTTCGTCAACAACCTTTTTTTCCATGACTAAGACGAGACGATAACGAGACTGCACCAATGTCCAAAAACGCTGACTAAGACTAAATTAACATGCATTATTGTTGACGAAAAAAGACGAGACTAAAATGTTTTGCATAAAATAAAAACTAAGATAAAATCTCTCTTCATTTTCGTATACAATCGTCTCTACTTTTTCATCATGAGATAGAATATTCTGCTGTTACGCCTTCAAAATATTCCGAATGAGTTCGCGCTGTTGCTCAAGTAACGGTTACAGGTCTTATACTCCTGTGGCTGCAACACGAAACTACATGGAGCAAGAACACAACAATCATAGACAGTGGCGAACACGCGACGAGCGCCGACGACATGCTAGGTAGAAGGAAGAGGCTCGATATTTGGTCGCATTTTAGGTACAATGATATTGACAAAAAGTCCGAATGTGTCATTATAACTAACGGGAAGCACTGCGGACAAAAAATATCGGGGGAAAACACCACCAACCTTAAGCGACATCTAAATGCTAACCACACGCACATTCAGGTAAGTTAACTTAAATATACGTCTCATAAGCTAATGCTGATTTTAGGCATCTACGCTGTAAATTAACAAGTTATGGTGTTGTGGCACATACATTATGCAGGTTATATATATTTTATGTAACTTATTTGCTTAATAAAATACTCTTCAGAACAAGTTCATCATTTGTGAATGTGTCTCTTAAATCAGAAAATCAGCCACGTTTAACAAAGTGAATTCAACATATCATTCAACAAGTGTATTTTGTCAGGTAATTATGACATTTAACCAATATTTGAGATGTGTGAAACATTATTTGACTGAAATGGTTATCTCAGAATTAATCTCAGAAATAATTTATTTAAAAAAAGACTAAAATGTTTTGAAACTTGACTAAGATACATTGAGTTTTCTTTTGACTAAAACTAGACTAAAATGACGAGACTTTTATTTGACTAAAACTTGACTAAGATACCTTAAATTCTCTTTTGACTAAAACTAGACTAAAATGACGAGACTTTTAGTCGACTAAAACTTGACTAACAAAAAAAGATATGTGAATGACTAAATATGACTAAAACTAACAAGGACATTTGGCATAAGACTAAGACTAAGACTAAATTAAAAATAGGTGACAAAATTAACTATACTACACTTACAAAAGCCAAGGGTCCAGGTTTGGCTGGATAGTAGGGCCTAATTATTACCTGCTGGTACCATCTTGGCTACACCAAAAAAATATTTCACTATTAACGGCCAATCAAAAGTATCTGTGCATTCTGATTACCTTTTTTGTATTTATTAACGTAACATAAAATCAAATTTATTTAATTTAATTATATTTTACAATATGGTCTCTTTAGGGCCTGAAATTGATTTACTTTTTCTTGTAGTACCATTAGCCCATCAGAGTTGTCATACTTTCATTTACCTACGACCTACGAGTGGTTAGTCATATGCCATTTATTAGTTACTGGCTCAAAAAACCTGTCTGAAGAACTGAGCGCCCTTTAGCAAAGATAGCAGATTTCAAATTGCACACTTCTGGGGGAACTGCCATTGAGATGAATGGGAAAGCCTAGGATAACTTTATCCCCGGTATTATAGATGTCATTAACTAAAACACAGAAGACACGCCTCCTATTAAACAACATTTTTAGTGACAGCGGAACAACCTTGACTCTCAATGCTGCTGGATCCACAAAATAAGCAAAGAGGCCAGAAATAGTAACCCCTCAGGAACTTAGTTTGAAATTTCCATGATTTATGGTCTCTAAGAGAACAGAAAGAAAAAAAGTTTGTTTCCCGGGCTAATCAGTCAGTCATTCCAAGTTCTGCCTCCATGTACGTGCTCTTGGGTCTGTCAGTTACAATAAGAGGGAGTAATTGTCTCAGTCACATGGGGAGCATAAACATGCTTAATCCCCCTTTCAGAAACAAATCTTGTGGCCCCCAAAATTAACTGGCACTTGAGTCACTCTTAATTTATAAATGTCTCTGCATTACATAAGCAGTGTTAGGTAAGTTACTAAAAAAATAATCAATTCCAAATTACTACCTACTTAATTATAAATGATACTACCTATTAAATTATAATTAGATTACTTTGTTGATTTTTTAATTGAAAAAGAAATCACATTTTGAATTACTTTACTTTTAAGTTACTTTTGTTTTGGTTTTTCCACTCAAAAAATTAAGTCTATTTTCTCCTTATTCATTGTCGCACACACTTCAGCTCTCTCAGAAATGCAAACAGACTTACATATCAACATATTAATTCATATTTTAATTATCTTAATAGATTAATTGTATTACACATAAAAAATATATTATTTAGACACATTTGTAACCCATGTACTTAAAAGTAATAACTTTCTTTGAAAGCCAATAACTGTAATCTGATGACAAGAATTTAAAATGTAATGAATTACACTACTTTTTGTTCCTAAAAGTAATTACTGTAGATTACAGTAACTAATTACTTTGTAATCCAATTATACCCAACATTGTACATAAAATAATGTCAAACCAATGGAATTTATTTGAAAGAAATATAGCAGACTTTTCAAGCAATACATTTCACAAAAAGAAGTTTTTTAGGTTTCATTATAAAACATACTGTATATACACTCACCGAGCACTTTATTAGGAATACCTGTACACTACTTATTCATGTGATTATCTAATCAGCCAATCATATGGCATCAGTGCAATGCATAAAGTCATGCATATACAGGTCAGTAGCTTAAGTTATGTCCACATCAATCATCAGAATGGGAAAAAATATGATCTCAGTGATTTCGACTGTGGCATGATTGTTGGTGCCAAATGGGCTGGATTGAGTATATGTAACTGCTGATTTCCTGGGATTTACATGCACAACAGTCTCTAGAGTTTACTCAGAATGAATGATGCCAAAAAAAAACAAAAAAAAAACATCCAGTGAGTGTCAGTTCTGCGGATCAAAACGGTTTGTTAATGAGAGAGGTTACTGGAGAATGGCCACACTGGTTTGAGCTGACAGAAAGCCTATAGTAACTCAATTAACCACTCTGTACAATTGTAGTGAGCTCAATAGCATCTCAGAATGCACAACATGTCAAACCTTGAGGCGGATGGGCTACAACAGCAGCCGACCATGACGGGAACTTTATTAGGACCATAGTGTTCATAATAAAGTACTCAATTAGTGTATATTGCTCAGAATTAAGAAAAACATGTATTTTCATTGTGCATATAAAAACATTTATAGAATTTTTTTTGAGTGCTCGCAAACATGGATGTGCTGGCATAAATAAGTTCAGACTTAGGCTTCAGGACAGGACTATTGACTTGATTGCCTGCCCCTCTATAATGTCACAAACAAGAGGACTGTATTTCCTCTCAAGTTACATTACATGCATACAATGCAGATCTGTGAGGATAATGTGCATAAAGACAAAAACATCCCTAACAAATTGCAACATCAGAATCTATATTGAAATCATGCAAATGTGAGTCAAGCGTCATGCCATCCTGTTCATGATAAGTCTGCATTGACTGCCAAACAATCTGTGTTGCATGCAACAGACACCTAACTGATGCCAGGTGTATGATAATGGATCCCACTCAGGTGAAGAACACAGGAACAAATTATAGCTTTATTGAACTTGAGGATTTATTTGATGACCTCTGTCCGAGGTTCCCGAGACCACACACAGGGGAAAATAGTTCTAGATCAGTGTAATATATTTCTGCTTTTTACATTTATTTGACTATGTATAGTCTATGTGACTGCCTGTAAAGTCATTGTCATTCTGTATTTTATTTGTCGCTTATTTATGTTTATATTGCATAAATATACTAGCTGGGATGCCTGAAACTCTGAACAAACAAGCTCATTTATTTAGATGTACGTACAATCCCTGAACTTGTTTTCATTTTAAGTTCTTTTGAATATACAAACACCTCATACCCGTTTACCACTGTGAAAAAGATAAGTGAGCTTAGGCACAATATGGAAATCATGTTAGACATGGCATCCCCATTCTTAAATACTCATATCCACTGACTGGGCAGCTGTTTCTAGTTATTTCATGGTGATTCACTGTGAGTCCACACATGCTATATTTATCAGGTCTCTCCTGGGAGTGTGCAGCGGATGCAGATGGCTATGGTAAAATCTGATTCAAGCCAGGCAACAGGGAAACCCTCGTTGCAGTTGGAAAAAGACAAATTGTGCATAATTTTAGAGTATAGAGTCCATGGTAGCATGTCTGACTATGATATGTTAAAAAAAGAGGTGTAGGGGGGAGTGTAATACAGTCCAGATGCAAAACCCTGGTAAAAGTGATGCAGCCCTAGATCTGAACTGCCCTGCAGAAAAAGAGAAACAGGGATATGTGTGCATATCTGCATGTGTGTGTTGGCTGGGGTTAAGACATGAGGAAAAGAGGCCACCTGCTGTATTAATATGCTAGAAGAAGAAAAAAGTGCTGGATTTAGGTTTAGAGCTTTATGATGCTATCCATCCGATGAAGGTTATGGTTCTATCATGGAGCAGGGGGTTTCTATGGAATGAGAGACAAAGAAACTCACACACATTTGGCATGAACAGATGCATTGACTGGGATGGAAGCAGATGTGATTTATTATATTTACAGTGTCAAGCTGAAACAGTGGGTGGATATCAGATGGAGTTGGACCAATCACATTGCTTCTATTTACACATCCATTCTGCGGCCTCTACACTCCGGCCACACTGCATGTGTGAGCTGTATGTCCAAAAAGTCCAAGATGACATCCCACATTCTCACTTTATAGTAAGCAGGGAATCCATCCAAGTGTAAATGTGCCACTTCCATATAACTCTAATGGAACTGCAAACATATATGACCCATTTTCAACTATTAATATTTTCAGTTTTCAGCTATTAACAGGCCATGTCCAGGTTTTAGAATCCTTTTCCCAATACTATCACATGTTCCAACTGGAAAACACTGCTGTATGTGACTTGAGTCCTATAATGGTCTCTTAAATGCTAACAATCAATGTTTCCAGCACCAAAAAAATTGTGTATCTCTTCGCCGGGTTGCACTGATTTAATTAGCAATGATAGGTGCATATATTTGGTAGTCAAAACTTAATACATTTGAATCATGTGCTGTACTATTCAATAAGATAGTCTAGTTTATAAATAAGTTAACAATATATAATACAACTTTATACTTTATTTTACGGGACTTAACATGATACAAAAATAGTGATCACAGTGTTTTTCTTCGCAAGAGATTCGAAATTGCTATGAACAAGGGTGTTTCAAAACATTTCATGGCAATAAATTATATAATCATTATCTGACAAATAACGAATAGACATTTCAATTAAAACAATAAAAAGATCATGGCTCCAGCCTTTATAAATCTTTCTTGGTCTTTGATAGCTCCCACCATGCCTGATATGTGCGGTTGGATGTGGACATTTCTTGTCTCCCACTAACGAATCTTTACTCCATGCTAGTCCACATGACCAGCACATGTGAGTCTGATAAGCAGTAGCCAAACATTAGCACTTCTCCAAATGCCAGCATCTCCATTAGCATTCAGCAGCACCTATCCTGTTGGTTGTGTTTAGTCCAGTCTCCCCCAGTATGTGGGTATACAGTGACACAGTTCCTCACTGAAATACTCGTTGTCTTTACATCTTCTTCTCCGGGGGTCCACATTACATGGCGGCCTGAAACAACTAAAAAAAAGAGAAAAAATTAAATTGATTAGTTGTGACATTTGTAATATCTCTATGACAGAATGACCTAAACAGAAACAGCACAACAACAAAGTTGTGTAATTGAAACTAGGCATGGATATTACAATTTTAATAAAAGCTATTAAAATTAAAGGGGGTCATGACATGAGGAATCACATTTTCATTGATCTTTCGACATATAAGGGGTTAAACATACTGTAAATTTCAGAACTGAAATCTTCTATCTTAAAAGAAAAAGAGTATTTTATTAAACCAAGCTGAAAAAACAGCTTGTTTGGAATTTGTGGAACAAGGACCAAATACAGTACTGTGCAAAAGTTTTAGACACTTGTGAAAAATTTGACATAGTGAGGATGTCTTCAAAATAATGATATAAATAGTTTTAATTTATCACTTAATGTCATACAAAGTCCAGTAAAAATAAAAAAAGCTAAATCAATATTTAGTGTGACCACCTTTGTCTTTAAAACAGTACCAATTATCCTAGATACACCTGGACAGTTTTTCTTTGTTGTTGGCAGATAGGATGTTCCAAGCTTCTTGGAGAATTTGGCACAGTTCTTCTATCAATTGCTTCTGTCTCTTTATGTAATCTCAGACTGAAACGATGTTCATTGGGGGGCTTTGTGGGGGCCATGACATCTGTTGCAGGGCTCCTTGTTCTTCTATTCTAATCTTTTCTATTTGTAAAATGAATGTTTGGGTGTCTAACATTTATTTTTCCTTATGACACACTAAAGCTGAAGATATGTGCAAGACTTTTGCACAGTACTGCACATCTGCATATGAACTCTTCGGCTCAACATCAACACCTTTTTTTCCCCATCATTTTCATCTTTGGCCCCGCCCACCGGTGCTCAGTCAGTCACACAGGTGAAGAGGAGGGAATGTTTTTCTAACAAAGTGGACTTATAACCACAATTCTGAAAAAGTTGAGACAGTATGAAAAATGCTAATAAAAACAAAAAGGAGTGATTTGTAAATTATTTTCACACTTTGCTCTATTGAAAGCACTATAACTAAATATTAAATTATGTTTTACCTTGTGAATTTCATAGTTTTTTGAAAATGTACAGTAATTTCAAATCAAATGATTGCGGGGCCTGGGTAGCTCAGCGAGTATTGATGCTGATACCACCCCTGAATTCGCAAGTTCGAATCTAGGGTGTGCTGAGTGACTAAAGCCAGGTCTCCTAAGCAACCAAATTGGCTCGGTTGCTAGGGAGGGTCACATGGAGTAACATTTTCGTGGTCACAATTAAGTGGTTCTCACTCTCAATGGGGTGCATGGTAAGTTGTGCGTGGATCGCGGAGTGTAGCATGAGCCTCCACATGCTGTGAGTCTCCACGGTGTCATGCACAGTGAGCCACGTGATAAGATGCGTGGATTGACAGTCTCAGAAGCGGAGGCAACTGAGACTCATCCTCCGCCACCTGGATTGAGATGAGTAATCGCACCACCACGAGGACCTAGTAAGTAGTGGGAACTGGGCATTCCAGTTAAGCATTTAGGCACTGAAGACACAAGTTTGTTAAGTTTAAAAAGTGGAATTTCCCCCCATTCATCCATTATGCAAGTGCTTGATAATGCACCACACATTCTCAATTGGAAATGGTCAGGACTGCAGGCAGGCCAATATAGCACCTTCACTCTCTACTTATTCGGCCAGTATGTGGTTTGAAGTTGTCCTGCTGATAATTCCACAACCTCCCTTGAAAAGACGGTGCTAGATGACAATATATGCTGATCCAAAATGTATACATATCTGTCTGCATTAATGGTGCCCTCACAGATGTGCGAGTTACCCAAGCCAAGGGCACTAACACACCCCTGGCCCAAACAGACACCAGCTTTTGGACCTGACGCTGATAACAGAATGGATGTTCCTTTTCCTCTTTGGCCCGGAGAACACGACGGCTGTGTTTTTCAAAGACTATTTAAAATGTGGACATATCGGACCAAAAAACATGGTTCCCCTGTTCCATCTAAGATGACACAGAGCCCAGAGAAGTCATCAGCACTTCTGGACGGTGTTGAAGTAGGGCTTCTGCTTTGCATAGTAAAGTCTTGCATCTGTGGCGAGTACAGTAGCGAGTGGTGTTGACAAACAAAGGTTTATTAAAGTAATCCTAAACCCATGTTCATGATATCAATTACAGATGAAAGATGTTTTTTAAGATAGTGATGTCTGAGAGATCAGAGATCATGCACATTCAGAACTGGTTTTCATCTTGCCCTTTATGCACCAAGATTTGACCAGATTCCTTACATTTTTTTTTTAACTATATTGTACACTGTAGAGGGTGAAATGCCCCAAATCATTAAAAATTTTTTTGGGGGGGGAACATTGATCTTAAAATGCTGGATTATTTGCTGAAGCATCTGTTGGCAAATTAACAAGTCTGGAATGATCCTCGCTCTTGAAGGACTAGGCTGTTTTTGGAGAATTTTTATATACTATGATACGAATGCCTGTTTAACATATCCTGTTTCACATTGCCTTGTTATTTTAACTCGTCTTAAAGTCTTAAATTGCCCCATCTTAACTTTTTTGGAGTGTATTGCAATCATCTGATTTGAAAATACTGACAACAACAACAACAAAGAAATTCACAAGGTAAAATATAATATAAGGTGTAGTTGTAGTGTTTACAATTTAGCAAAGGATGAATATAATTTAAAAATCAGTTCTTTTTGTTTTTACTAGCATTTTTCATACTGTCCCAGCTTTTTTGGAATTGGGGTTGTACACAAGACACCTTTATGTGCCTGTCTGGATTTAAATGATTTTCATAAACTTGCACAGCTGTGACTGTTATCAAACATCTCGGGCGATTTTAAAAGACGCAATGTCAAGATATAACTCTAAAATTATCCCTCATTGTGTTTCATTCAGCTGTGCTGTCGCTCTTTTTTGTAAACATGCACTACATTGACATCTTTGATAGTTTTGCGTTTCCCACAATATGTCCCACATATTAATAGCGGTACAAGTGCAGCTTCTAAAAATGTTTCTCATTCTGCTGCTGCCACTGACTAGGAGAAACACATGCAGTCCTGTGTGTAAACAAACAGGGAAGATGTGATATATGAAGACCAGCGTTTCTGCTTTGGCCTTTGGATTAAATACCAATCTGATAAGATCTGAAAGGACATATAATGACAGCCTTGTCATCATGTTCCAAATAGCATTATGTAGCATTCTCGTGATTTCTATTAAATGCATGGAAATGCCACCAATGTCTGTGTAGATTTTGACACTTTGTTTGAAGAGATCAAATAATATAGTTTATATTATATTATTATTAATATTATTATGGTTTATATTGCTACATATGCTGACATAATGAAATTAATTTGAATCATTATTCATTAGGATGTAATTTAAGGTCTGAATGCATCATGGGCAGAGTACCAGATGAGGCAAATGCAAATGCTCTTACAGCAGAGTAGACAGACACCAGCTTTTCTGGATCTTTAGCTGTAAAACTGTAAAGTCTCTGTCATTACAGTGTATGTGATACAGATTATAGCTCACCCAAAAATTAAAACACAATGAAAGTGAATGTGACTAAGGCTTTCATGAGTAAACAATGACAATATTTTAAATTTGGGATAAAATAATCTGCAATCATTAAAATCATCAAAAATACTTTCTCACCTGCATGTGCCTGGGTGGAACCGCCTTCCTTTTAAGAAGCACTTGTTAGGGGACTCTGTGCATTCACACACACATTTGGTGCGGTTGAGGGGCTGACTCTTAGGACAGACCTTGGCACAGGTGCACTGGCATGTGTCCTTATTGAAGCTCTGCTGAGGCCCGCAGACAGAGGGCTGTGCTTTACACACGCACTGACAAGTGTTCTTGTCCAGATAGCGGTTCGGTCCACAGCCTGCTGTTCTCAGCTGCTTTCGACATACACACTGGCACGTCTCCTCATCCTGCTCTTTATCTGGACCACAGAAGTCTTGCTCAAAATAGTCTATGTATGGAGAGAAGAAAAATAGAAGTCCTTATTTTCATCACTTAAACATATAGTTTTACAGTAAATGTTGTCAGGAAATCTTTGGTTAATGCTATGGAATTCTTAGCCAATTCCAAGAGCATTACACAAGTAAAGAACAATGACCAGCACGCATATTTGTCAGACATGACAAACTGTTTAGCAATACAGCATTTCTGCCCAGCATTCCTTACTTTATGCTACCCCCCAAAGGCCTAAACAGATGTTTGTCTTTGCAACTCATTAAAAATATGAATTCTGTAAAAATATTCATTCAACAAAACTGGCTAGTTCTACTCCCTTTATATTCGCTTCTTGTCTTGGATTGCATAATATGGCCTAAGTCCTTGGCTGAAGAGGGGAATTGAATTCCTGTCACAACTGTTTGTGTTTCCTAATGATTAAAATCATATTGTGGTGGCAACATTATAAAGAATCAGACTAATTTCTAGAGTTTATATATAGTCATATTAAAGGTGCTGTAGGCAATTTTTTAATTTAAAATTATGCAAAAAAATGTCCTACTCCCTAAAGGATAATCATGAAATAAGTGTTGTGAGATTTCTCACCTGTCTTTGGGAAAAATCTAGACTCAGTAAACAGCAAAAAAAAAATAAATACAAAAATGTGTACGCAGGCCGTGGTCTCTGCCTGTCATTCATTTTGCGTGTTCTCATAGTATTGTAGTTGCAGCGAATTATTGAGACTTAATGCCATTTTAATGCCATGTTGTTCATAACATTTGTCAGTGCTATTTTGCTGCTGTTGTTTTATATATATATATATATATATATATATATATATATATATTAGAGGTTGACCGATTCATCGGTTTTGCCGATTAATCGGCACCGATAGTTGATTGGCGGAACTATCGTTATCGGCAAAAATCCATACCGATAGTTTTTCCTGTTTGCGTCCGTTGCTGGAGCGGCTGAAAAGTGCGCGCTGTCATTCATTACACAGTACGAGAGAGCTGAGAAGGGTCTGCTGGCATCATGCAGTACAAGAGCGGCCTCTAGAGGTGTAATAAAAACTATCACTGATGCCTCGTATTGTTTATTTCGACACGTGATGCCGCGCTCTGCACTGAGAGCACACGGTGGAGAGCCCTGACATCAGATGCACATTTAAAGCACAGAGAGCGAAAAGGTATGTATACAGTACATAAAATGATGTCATATCATTAGAAATTGATTAATTTGTTGACTGGATGCTGCATTAGTAGAGAAAGAACAGCACAACAGTATGTTTCTTTGCCTTCAAGGCTGAGAGGATGCTAACATTAGTAGTAACGTTACCTCAAGTGGTTAAAACACTGACAAAAATAAACCTAAGTCCGACCCGAATGTTTAATGTCACAATTGTTACCATATAATTGCATTAGTTTATATACAGCTGGTCACTTTTATGCATTCATTATGCAGAGAAGTTGCATATTTAAAGCTAGAGACCTAAGATAGCAAACTGATATGTTCATGCAGCCGACAGAAACATATAATCAAAATCAGAAAAGCATTCGATTTCGGTTCTTTTTTCATCATCACTTTAATACATATTTTGTTATTTTGATTAGATAATCATCAAGTGTTATAAAATAGAAGCAAAAGTGTGAGACTATACATGTAGGCCTAATATTTATGTCCTTTCAATGCTTTGGCGTTGTAGATATTTAAATTTGGCCATTTTTAAGCATGACTGTTTGGATTTATATGAAATGATGACACTTACAATAAAATTCCATATGTAACATTAACTAAGGTTAATAACTGCTGTTCATTGTTTGTTTGTTATTAACCTGTACTAATACATTTTTAAATTAAGGTTTTTATTTGATAATAGTAATACACTATGAACTAACATCAATGATCAAGGTATTGCTCAAATATTAATACATGCTGTAAAAATGTATATTGCATAATGCACATAGTTCATGTAAGCTAGCTAATAAATCCTTGTTAACAAATTGGACTTGCAGTGTTATAGCTAAAGAAACACACATTTGACATATCATATTTTAATGTTTAAATTATTTAACTATCGTTGATTAATCGGTTATCGGCAAATACGGCCCAACATAGTTATCGTTATCGGTAAAATCCACTATCGGTCGACCTCTAATATATATATATATATATATATATATATATATATAATGTTATGCCATTTAAACCAGCTAATGGACACAAAGCATTTCTGTGGTTTTATATTGTTGTTTCAAGACATTTAACTTGGGGAACTGCATAGTTACAGTTAATAAAAAACACCACATTGGGTTTTCAATAGAAAATACCTGCATGATTTTATGCACTGCACTGCTGCCACGCAATTGGCTGATTAGATAATCGCATGGATGATTGTTGGAGCCAGATGGGCTGGTTTGAGTATTTCTGTAATTGCTGATATACTGGGATTTTCGAACACAACTTTATCTAGAATTTACTTTGAATGGTGCCAAAAACAAAAAACATCTAGTGAGCGGCAGTTCTGTGGATGGAAATGCCTTGTTGTCAACAGAAAATGACCAGAATGGTCATTGACAAAGTCTATGGTAACTCAGATAACCACTCTGTACAATTGTGGTGAGAAGTATAGCATCTCAAAATGCTATTCTGAGATGTGGGTTGGCTCTGTTTTGGCAGCACAAGGGGGACCTACACAATATTAGGCAGGTGGTTTTAATGTTGTGACTGATCGGTGTATAACATATCTCGAAATGTGTTCTCTTTTAGACATATGGGGTTTACCTCCTTAAACATATCTAAGATTCAAGTCAGGATTCATATTAGTAAAAGTAACATGGGAAATGCAATGTGTTTTGTGAAACAAAGCAAAATGGATTCTGAAAGTTGTTCTGATACACTTCTACCGTACTTCGGAGGTTGAATGAATGACCTATAATTTGGTTGAATGGACATGAAGAGCCCAATCTTTGCAAAAAAATCTTTGGCAACCAACAGCTTTAAACTCAAGCAGCAGATTTGAATGGTTAATTAGTTTAAAACACACACAAAAAAAACATGTATCACTTTACGATTAGTAGGACTAGGATGAACAGGAACTAAAGCCAATATGGAGTGAAATGCTGTTTATCCATTCCAAACATTCATCCTAGAGAATAAGAGATTCTTTCCAAACACAATCTAGTCAAAGTTGCGCACTCTGACAGCAATAAGTGCTTTTGGAATGTTGCTACAGTATGTCATGGTCAAGTCATATAACAGCCCCAATATACACTCACTCAAATGTATCTGTGCCTCTAAGGGCATACAGAACAGTCTGGGGGAGAAGGTGGAAGACAGAGAGATAGAGATAAACACCCAATGTGACCCTTAAATTTTATATCAGTGTAGCATCAGTTCCCCTGATCTAATCTACCACTACAGCTGAAGATCACTACCTTTGAAGTAAGCATCTATAATTTGAGATACACTCAGGGTCCAAAGTTAACCATTGCCAAAGCACCAAATTAAGCTGAATAACAAGTCTGATAATCTGACTCTCACAGATGTAAGCGTCATGAGACATACAAACCGTCTACTAAAGAAAACATCTGTCAAGGCTTCATCGTCTTTAACTTTTTTACTCAAAATAATTCACAAAATGTACCATTAAAATATTATCTAGGAAGTGTTTTTTTTCCTCCACAACTCTGTGTGCCAACACGATCTGTAACGTATGTGAAACATTTCTCACATTAAGGCACCTAAATTAAAATATTAGGAAGAAAATTAACAATGTTTCTTAACTTTTTTTGACAGATACATCCATACAGAGAAAGACTCTAATTTTGTCACAAATATCCAACAGAAGAAAATGCTAAATACTACCATTCTCTTGGGGATGTATATGTATATTTAATAATGCAAAATACAGTTTCTTGTAAGGAATGCCTTCGCCATTGGCAGGTGACCAAAAAATTTGGTTCCACGTTATATGAAATTACATAACTGGACAGAGGTAAACCCATAGTGCTTACCTGTTTGAAGTCAAGGTAAACTGATCCACAAGATAATGTGCTATTATAGCATGTAACATAAAGCTTTTCTGGCAACGGACTGGGACAAGTAAAAGGTGATATGGGACATTTCCATGAAGCAAGCAAAAAGAATAACAATTCTGACATATTCCTCCAAGTGTGTATGCTTCATGAAAGATTCATTTCACCTGCATTTCACTCCTCAACCTCAACAGTGAAGCTGAGTGCAAATCTATTATTCCAATTTGGTATTACAGTCAACAAAAATAGCCAGGATGTTACAGCAATATAACCATCCACTCTTAATCAACCTGTCTCTTCAAATAGAATACAGTGCCACAGTATACATACAACATAATCTGTACAGTATCTATATCGTTGATCTCACATACAGTATACCTTCCTGTCTAGTTTGAGAGCTGCTATCTGTTTCTCTTAAGACTCGAGACTAGTGATACATATCAGCCTGGGGGGTCTTCTGACTGTAAGCATTCACATACTGAGTGCACCACGGGCTCTTATAGCAGGTATGACCTGTCACATAAACTTAGCATGGGGAAGACAGGTACATCACTTGAACTTGATTACATCATCGCCCACTTAACTGGAACTCTGATTGATTAGTAGGGTGATGAATTACTTGCTTTTAGGATAGCCTGCTTTGCTGGGGATATTTTTGTGTTGAATGAAGCATTCTTGATTGGATTGCGGCAAAGGGGGAATATGGCAGCTTTCTTCTACAAACAAATCTGTCGTGGGTTTAGAGTTCAACTGGAGGGCTTGTTTTATTGACATTTATTCAGGGGTGTTCATTTCAGTGTTTTGTTTTTCTTGCATCAAAGCAGACTCTTGCTGTATGATGATACTATCTGCCTTCAGGACAAAGGACTGGCACAGATAGCATGGTTGCACTGCTGCAACCCACTCCGAGTACAGAATATACATTTTATACCAAATAGTTTTTCATCACTAAAGCATAAAAACCCTGAAAGTGGATGGTCTACTTTTAGTATGATGTTATCATCTTCATAGTGTCTTTTCTAAATAAAGTCAACACAGGCTGTTTATGTGTCTTTAGTGGTAATTGTGTGTACAACTATCTTGTTAAAAGTTCAAAATTGCTAAATTCCCTCTTCATTGAAAAAAAAAGTGAAGCATGTAATTTCTGTGCAATTAGTGTCATCAATAGGAACTGTAAAAATAATCACTGTTTTCAAACAAATATCAGAAAACTCCCCTTCTTCCATTGGTTGTACAGTCAGATAGTCCCACCACAAACTCACACCATTGGTCAAGCCAATGTTGCTGTTTTGGGCTGGTCGGGAGGATAAAAAACAACAACAATTGGCTCACTAATAGTTGACCCTGCTTATTAAGCTGGGATATGAGAAAGATTTTTAACATAGAAAAAATAACATTCCAGCTTTTAAAAAAATGTAAGGTAGTAAATAAGATAAGTTCTCCCATCAGTTTTCTCTCTTCTTTAAGTCACTGTTTCTATGCCCATTTATCTTGCATATTTTAGCATTTGAAGGCTGTAAACAAGTGCATTAGCACTTACCAGAATGTGATTTTGAAAGAAGGGTGTCAGGCAGTGGCACACATCTGCATAACTGATTACTCCAGCTGTGATTCTTCGGGCATGTTTTATTTGCCACATGACATCTGTGGAGGAATTAAGTGATTAGCAATGAGACAGACAGTAGCGTGGGATTAAAAAAAAAAAAGGCAGAAATTAAATCTCAATTCATCCTCTCTCAACAAGCGTTGATTTATCTCATGACAACAAATGCTGGATGTTGACTTTACTGTTATAACTCAAAAATTGAATTTCATAGACACATCTCTTTTGATAACACACAGGGGCAAAATTTTAAACTGAAAAATCATAACCAGGTGCTATCTGTGTTGGTATAAAACTAAACAGACACACATTTAAATAAGGTGATTATCATTCTTTTCAGCACAAACACGCATCTTTTCAATGTCAATAAGGCATATTATCGAATTTGCCTTAATTCACAAAAGTCAGCATTATTTGCCAGTTGCAGTTAACGTTGCAATATACTAGGTCTGTCGATTTAACATGTTAATTCAGTTTGATTAATTATCTAAAATAAAGTAATAATAATAAAAAAAACAAGTAAAAACAAATGACTCAATTTATGTCCCCGGACCGTGAAAAGGAATAATCTTGCCATCTGAGCAATTCAAGCTTGAAGTTCCACCTGTTTTCTGCAGGGGGCAGTAAGTGAAACTCCAGCTTTATATGCAACACGCAGCTGTACAGAAAACAAACCACACTTAGCTTTCTTGACTGTAACAATGGAAGAAGATGAAAGAGCATTCTTTTGTTCCAATACTGCTGGATGGAGCACAATTCTGAATGCAGGGTTCTGAAGACATGTTAAAGAAGTTTTATATAAATTTAAACTGATGCAGCAGTGATTTGTTTGTGAAAGAAACGTTTGTGTACATATTCAAGTGATCATGACAGCAGCAATTCATCAAATGATGTTCAAATGATGGAGTAGATTGTTAAAACCACAAATATATCCAGATGTGCCAATTAGTCGAGGGCACTTTCAGTATTTTAAAGAGCCAAATCAGGTGCTTGAATTCCAGTGGGATGCTGTACAATCCCAGCAAATTATGTAAAATTGTGGTAGTCTGCTGCATCTTTCACAACTTAGCTCAAAGAACCAGCCCTCACATGTGGAATTGCAGTCAGTAAAGCACTATTTTAGGGGGGCATGTTTGAATTGCATAGTTTCTTCAGTGAATTGGGTGCTAAAACAAAACAGACACAGCTTGAAAATAAGCAATGCTATCAGTGGGTGCAGTTTTTATTGTTTTATACTGTGTACTTGGTTTTGCTTGACTCTGCAGGGTCTGTCAACAGGAGGGAAGACTATGTGCGATTTAAGACTGAAGGAAGAAGGGAGTGAATCTATCAGAGTCCCTTGCTTTCCAGCTAACAAGTAGCACATGTTGGAGCTGGCATGCAGGTCATATTGATTGAGGTAGAAGGCACCAGCACACTACAGAGCATTAAATCGTGAGCAGTATGGGTCAGATTATTAAAGATCTTTCAACTAAAATATTCAGATGCCACAAAATCAAGCACTTTCTTAACTGTACTATTATTTAAGAACCTAACTTGATACAATAACAGGTCTGTTATGAGACACAACTGAAGGATTCTTTCATGGAAACTTAAATGGAATGTCATTCACTCTCATTTTGCATGTGGTGAAAATGTTTCTGCCCAATGTTTCTGTTTGAAGGGATGAGATTCACCAGCAATCAAATGTTTCAAAACATCCAAATATTTCAAATGTTTTTTTTTTTTTTTAAATATATAAATAGTGTAATTCTTTGAATGTTGTGCAATACTCCAAGTATTGCAATACAATTCTGCAATACAGTGTGAAACCCTTTTGTGCCTTTTATTTGATATTGCTTGCAAAATACATATTGCACATCAAGATTTTTTGTTCCTTAAACAGTGTATAAACTGACATAAATCCACACATTTTTTGATTGTGAACAAAGCATCATCAGTGAAGCCAAGTTGCCAGGTAACCTAAATGTAAATAAAATGTGCTTCATGTGGTAACATCTAAACTAACTTTCCCCGTCTGTCGCTCACTTTGACGTTGTGTCGAAGAAGCGACACTAGGGGTCTCTCTCTTGAGCACCGAATATGCCTATGATCTATGAAAAAAGGCCAATGAGAAGTTGGCAGACAGTATTTGAATACGGGTATCAAAGCGGGGAAATACGTCGAGTTCATTCAGAAATTTTCTTCTGAGCCAATGGTCGTGTATGCAGTGAGCTGCGAGTCACACACCCGTTCCTGTTCCTCTGAGCTGATTCTGCTGTTGGATCTACGGCACACTACAGCAACTTTCTCCTTCCCTGCACGGCAGTGCAGTTTGCCCCTGGGTGCTTCGACAGCGCAGTTAAAAGAGTTGTTTCTCTAAAAGAGCAAATACACAGCTGGTGTTGAACGTCCTTTTCAGGACGCATCTTTTTAAAGACATTTTTCTGCCTCTGTGTAGTTTCTGGATGCGGTTAATTTCTCCCCACCTCTGACGGTCATAAAAGTTTCTGGATCGACTGGAGGCTTCACCCCCAGTCAATCCAGCTGACTTGGGAACGGTTTGGCAAGGCCTAGGTAGACCTGATTGCCTCCCGAGAGACCTCCCACTGCCCGCTCTGATATGCCCGAACAGAGGCTCCCCTCGGGGCAGACGCACTGGCACACAGCTGGCCTGCGGGTCTGCGCAAGTACGCATTTCCCCCAGCGAGCCTTCTTGCATAGGTGCTGTGCAAGGTCAGGGAGGACGAGGAACAAGTCACCCTATTGGCCCACCCAGGCCTGGTTCTCGGACCTCGTACTCCTCACGACAGCCCCTCCCTGGAGAATTCCCCTGAGGAAAGACCTTCTTTCTCTTGGACGGGGCACGCTCTGGCATCCGCACCCAGACCTTTGGAACCTCCATGTCTGGCCCCTGGACGGGACGCGGAAGATCTAGCTGGTCTACCACCTGCCGTTGTAGACATGACCAACCAAGCCAGAGCCCCCTGTACCAGGCAACTTTACGCCCTGAAGTGGTGCTTGTTCGTGAATTGGTGCTCTTCCTGGGCTGAAGTCCAACAGAGGTGCGCAGTTAGGTCAGTGCTCTTATTTCTGTAGGAGAGTCTGGAGGGGAGGCTGCCCCCTTCCACCTTGAAGGTGTATGTCGCCGCTATTATGTCCCACCACAACGCAGTAGACGGCAAGTCTTTGAGTAAGCACGACTTAATCATCAGGTTCCTAAGAGGTGCTCGGAGGTTGAATCCCTCCCGGTCAAGCCTGTTCCCCTCCAGGGATCTCCACTGAGGTCCTCGTGGGCCTCCAGAGACCTCCCTTCGAGCCGCTAGAATCAGTTGGACTCAGGGCCCTCTCTCTAAAGACGGCCCTGCTGATTGTGCTCGCGTTCTCTGTCAGCGACACCTGCCTGGAGTTCGGTCCGGCAGACACATATGTGATCCTAAGACCACGACCGGGTTATGTGCCCAAGGTTCCTACTACGCCCTTTAGAGACCAGGTAGTGAACCTGCAAGCGAAGCTGCCCCAGGAGGAGGCAGGCCCAGCCCTTCGTTGCTGTGTCCGGTACGTGCTTTTCGTACCTATTTGGACCGCACACAGATGTTCTGAGTAGCTCTTTGTCTGCCTTGGTGTACAGCGGAAAGGAAATGCTGTCTCCAAACAGGTTGACACCAGTACTTGGCTTATCACACCCCGGCCATGCCCCTCCACTTACGGGTCCGAGCACACTCGACAAAGAGTGTGCATCCTCACGGGCACTGGCCAGAGGCATCTCCCTGGCAGACATATGCAGAGCAGCGGGTTGGGCAACACCTAACACCCTTACAATCTCAGGGTAGAGTCAGTTTCATCCCGTGTTTTCTCAGGACCCAGCCGTTCAGCAGAGGAACTCACCGACCCAATCCACTGCGGGTACTTAATCTATCCTGTACTGGAATAGCTGCTCCACAGGTCAGGACTCCTACATGGACTCCCCCTGTGTGTATCGTCCGCGGTACGGTCCCCTTACGAAGTGGACCCGCGTCTCCCTTAGGCAGTCCTAGCTGCCCTCTGGTCGTCATGTTGTAGCAACTCCCTCCTCCTTGAGGCTGGATCTACCACTGCGCCACTTTCCACATGTCATCTAAAAACCCATGTGATGTATTCGCCACCTTTACCTCCCCCTTTTGGGCAGGTGTGGCCTCCACAGGGTCTTTTCCCCCTAAAAGAATAGGAAACTGGGTAAGACCCCCTTCCCTCGATTCGTGTAAGGGCCCCGTCTGTTCTTGCTCTATGCGGAGAAACATAGAGAGAAAAGATGCCTAGCCAGGCTTGGCCCATTCCCAGGTTGGCAAGCGTCACCTTGTTCTCCTGCCTAGGGTAACCAGAAGGATTCCGATGACTATTTTGGGGCATTAGGGAAGGGTACGTTCAGTCTGACACAGCTGGTCGCCTTTGCACATCAAATACCTGCCTGCTCCTGTGTCAGCAGTACAGTCCCTGATGGAGGGAACGAGACGTTGTGTCCTCCCGGCCACGTCGCTGAGCCGAGCCAATTTCTGGCTCCTCAGAAAAATCCTGAATGAACTTAATGTATTTCCCCACGTTTATACCCGTATGTCCGGAGGCAGGGTATGCAAATACTGTCTGCCAACTTCTCATTGGCCGAGAAGCATATTCGGCGCTCAAGAGAGACCCCTAGTGTCACTTGTTTGCCACAACGTCTCGTTCCCTCCATCAGGGAACAGAGGTTATATAAGTAACCTAGACAATTTTTTATGTTATTTAATCTGACTTAAATCAACCTGACAAATTAGGTCACACAAACAAAAGTAATTTTTATTGGTTAAATCAAGTAGGAAGAGATCATTGAGGTAACAAATGCATGTTAATTGTTTTGTTTTTTCAGTGTACTTCTGCCCAAAAATAAAACAAAGAAAGATCTTTAACAAACTTTAGAGGCAATGCATTTTGTAATATTTAGCAATATGCCTTTAAATGCAATTGTCTTGAAATATCAATGCCTTGTATCAGTGTCTCAACCCAACTTTGTGTCAACAAATTGTGACACCAAATTTTTCCATCACCTCTACTATCCATCACTGACTATGCGTAGGGTCCAGACTGAATTCATAAATTGGCACAAGCCAATCTCGTTGTCTGCACCAGTATCCATCTATTTTCTTTTGACCTCAGAATTTAAGTTTGCAGCTACTAGGCAATGAAATCACAGGCATCCACCAAGATAAACTTTACTCTGGCTTCTCTTTTTTGAAGTAAGATGAATCTCGAAATTGGAAGGAAAGTGAGTGCTATACTCAGAATGGATTTTAGATAAGATTAGATTAGATTCAACTTTATTGTCATTGTGCAAAATATAAGTACAGAGCCAATGAAATGCAGTGATTGAGATTGGTGTGAAGTGTTGCTTAGCTTTTCCACTAAATATGGACTGCAATCTGTCTGGGATTTGATAGTGCCTGCAGGCAAGAAAAATGATATGGTGTAACTCATCGACAAAAGTCTTGTTCTATTAAACTGTGTAAAGATGTTATTTCTAAAGCCTCCTTGAATTTCAAGGCTACCTTTTCTATTTGCATTGATTGTGATCGGTGTATATGCATATGGTTATAAACATCTGCTATGCATTTACATATATTCACAGCTGTAAGGCAACTATAAACTTCAACACTGTGGGGCCTACTGAAATCTATTTTTAATTTTGTCTCCATTCGTAGAACATATCACTATCAATGCTGGGAGTCAAGCCATATACAAAACATTGATTCAACCTTCCAATCCTCTTTAATTATATACACAGCCCCAAATCTCAGAAATACCACTTAAAACAAGCCATATTCTGTAGTCTGCCTTCAAGTGCACCTGAGAAGCTCAAACTTTCTAGTTGGGCAGTCGTTATTATGCCATTTTTCATGAGGACATGAACATTCAACAACCAGGCAACTCAGGTATTCTTAAGAATTCAGAGTTTCCCACTGGTAAGTATGACATTGCTGGCAAGAGTACGTGACTCGTAATCACGATATTGCTGACTCCACAGGAAGGTTGCATGGTTGCATTCTGTATATTGTATTGCATACTGTCTAAACACTGCTGTACTAAGTTGTATGTTTTTTCAACTTATTGTAACATGCACAAAATAAACTGTTCACTTAATGTAGTAAAATCAAAACTCATCTGGTTTTATTCAAATTTTTTTTAAAGGTTAGATCAGGTAGAATTAGCTCCTTAAAGGGACAGTTCACCCAAAAATTAATAATCTCTCATCATTTACTCACCCTCATGCCATCCTAGATGTGCATGGCTTTTTTTCTTCTGATGAACACAAACAAAGATGCTTAGAAGAATGTCTCAGCT
The DNA here is from genome assembly GCA_032164185.1 of Moxostoma hubbsi. Classification (NCBI taxonomy): domain Eukaryota; kingdom Metazoa; phylum Chordata; class Actinopteri; order Cypriniformes; family Catostomidae; genus Moxostoma; species Moxostoma hubbsi. Next base: position 15,988,517 of record JAVLUX010000006.1, on the reverse strand, counting down.
CTGTAGGTCTTCACAATGCAAGTGAATGTGTACTTAAAGCTCCAAAAAGCACATAAATGCAGCATGAAAGTAATTCATAATACTCCAGTTGTTAAATCTATATCTTCAAAGCAATATGATAAGTAAATCTATCCTGAGGAAATACAAGTAATTCAAAAGTTAATGGAAGTTAAAAAACGAGAGGGAACAACTATGGGGGTCATTCTAGATCTGGCCTCAGAGTAATCCAGCAAAATACCAGGATCAGATGTTGATTTCCCCTTTAGATCAAAGGGACACGAGACTTCACAGTCTGCCCTCAACATTTGCACTGGAAGATATGTGTATTGGCGTGCAAATGTGTATGTTTATGTGTTTGTATGTGAAGCCTCACATCCAGCTGACAAATGACTCGGATGTAACAGCTCCAGTTACAGGTCCACAACCATTAACCTCCCTTTGCTGAAAGGTGAGAGGTCAGGACTAGTTAGCATGACCCAAGGCTGGATCAGGACAAAAGAAAGACCAGTCTCATGCATATTTGAACTCCCTCTCCCCTCCTTTCTGCCTGATCATGGAATCACCACTTTTCCATCTGGAAGCATGGGTGATATATTACCCATGTAGAATTGTTGGTTATTATGAGGGCATAGGAGTAAAACTTGAGCCTGATCTTGAATAAGCTCATGACCAGATTGGTTTATTGCAACAAAGTCAACAGAAAGTGTAACTAATACAAGTTGACCCCTAGGAGACCGCAAGGGTTGCTAGTGGGTCCCCAAATGAAAATGAGAAAATATGGTAAAAAGAAATAAATAAACAAACAAACAAACAAATACATTTATAAATAATAATAATAATAATAAATCATAATAAAAAGTTGTTTTTTAAAATAAAGTAACATTCTGCTTTTAAAAGTCTACACATTTTTCAGTTGCATTGCAAATGTTTATCTTTAGGTTTATACATCTAAAACTAATGTAATAGTAGTTACAATAAATATATGTTTAATATTGTAAATATTTTCCAGATAATATTTTAATCATTTATTTTGGGTGTAGAACAATTACAATTTAGAGGTCCTTGGCATCAAAAACTTGTTCAAAACCCCTGTTCTACCGCACACAATGTATTTGTTTTGAAGACGACGGAGCAACAAGTTTGCCTTTATGACAATGTGCATAATAAACACCACTAAATGTCAGTCCACCATGTATTCAAACATACCATGTAAGCTATTCAAACAGATGTTGGCATAATAAGTGTTGCGGGCTGTTTACCTAGAAAAAGAGAAACAAGTTGATGATTATCAGAACCATGAAGTAAAGCAAATTAGCGTCGTCACCCCACAATGGTTCAGTGGTGAGCTACACATGTACAAGGTTCTCAAAGTGTTTGTAAAGATAAAGAGGAATTTTGATATGGTCCACGCGAGTTGGAAGGCAACCTATCAGATGACTAACATGTGCACTTGCACTTGCGTAACACGAAACAGACGAGTCCATTTAGTCTAGCAATGTGTCAGAAAGATAATATATAACCCAGGATAATTTAGAGTGCATGTTCCTAACATGACAATACTGCCCTACACATCCATATGCTGCACTGAGATAAATCTTTGTTCCCACCTCTACAGTAATACAACTAAGAAGGTCAATATAGCCCATATGTTGTTTGATGCAGAGAGCTATATCGTTCTTTGCTGGGGGCAATCTGAGGAGGTCTCTAGTTCAAATTATTTACATATAAGAGTCAAAAGAGATTATAAATATCCATTTCCCATATGTTAAGGTAAACATGTTTGGTAGGTGCATGGATTTCCCCGTCCACTCCTGCATGTCGCGGCCCCCTTCGGCATATATAAGTGCCCTTTTGTGGCACGTTTCGAGGCCAGCTCACCGAGAAAAGTCCCGGTTCTCCCTATGACCAGTCCGCCCTTGACAATACCAACATTTTGTAGCTTACCAAAAAATATCGTGGCAGTTTCCAGGTGAAATTAACTCTAGAAGAGCTAAAGCAAGACTTACGTTTATTAACTTTCACACAAAGAACTAGGAAAACAGTAGATTATCAGTTAATAAACACTTATTTCCCCTTGTTCTTCAAACAATGCTATCTTATGACCTCAAAACACTTATACTTTAGTGCAGGGGTCAGTAAACTATGGCATGCATGCCAGCACTGGCACGTAAAGGGGTAATCACTGGCTAGACAGCAACGGTGAAAGAGGAGTAGACTATTTTATTCATATGAAATTACGCACCTGCTGTCCAATCTACATCTTGATGTAATCCTTCCTCATGATCAAGCAGCATGTTTTCATGTGCTAAATGGGAGGCTAAACAAAAAGTAAAAATGTTTTGAGACTGCAGTATTACTCGTGCAGCGTGTGCAAGCCATTCACAAATCACGAGCCATCACTTTCAGTTAATCGTACGAGTAAATGCGACCGCTTTGCTTCGGTCAGGCTGCGTGGATGACAGCTGACATTCTGTGTTTCATAAATGAATCAGCCATTGACCAGGAAAATAATAAAATAGCACTCCATTTCAAAAAGGTTGCCAACCCCTGCTTTTAGTGCCTGACTTGAACGCAACAGATTTTAACAATTACATTATACAACCATCTCCATTTATAAGGTTGTTCGGGTGCAATAACATTGCCTATTAGATCAACTTTAAGAGTGTTGAACTTGAGTCCTAAAGAACAGCAATTGCATATTCCATCTCACATTTGATTTTTCTGACACTTTCGGTAAGGCTTAGCATTAAGGTTTAGGGTAAGGGGTAGTTTTTTTATTATTTAAAACACTATAGAGCATTACTCTTACCCTTTTTAGGGAAAAGGTAACTCGTTTTTAACACCACCTGGAGGACAGTTCACTTTAAAACTGTTGTGACAAGTGTGAGGAGCAACACAACAACATTTTGCCCCAAAAACTAAAAATAATATAATAAAAATAAAGCCATAGTTTTTTTTTTTTTTTTTTTTTTTTATGGGCTCAGGATGAAATTAGCTTTTTAAAATACAGGAGTGCTCAACAACATTGCACATATAGATATAGGAGCAGTTATGATGCAATTTTTTTATCAATTAAAACGAATCGCTAGAAAATATCTTTTAAACCTATAATTAATTTTTTTTTCACTTCCAGATTTCTGCTAGTCTCAAATAGAGACAAACCTATGACTATGGCATACGTCTGGACTCAATAGCAACTTAAATTAACCAAGAACTACACATTTAGACAGGAAAAACCATCTAACTGACATGTTAAGTGACCAATCACAGTCGGTTTTGTCATTACGGGGTGTTTAGGGGCGGGTTATTGGAAATGCATAATACCATTATAAAAGACTTAAATAATGCAGAGTTTCCATGACTGATTGCACAGAAAGCACACGAGAGAATAGAAGAAAATATGTAGAGAGTCCAAGTACAGCAAAGAAAACCTCATTATAGAGAATTTCAGAGACTTAACTAAGCAAACAAAGCAGAAAATGCAGCTCTGCTTGTGGATATCCCGCTTTACTTTCTGCTACGTGCCTCAAATAAAACTCTTGATTACCTTTAAAAGATTTGATGTCACTAATCAGGCAAACTTGGGCAAAGATTATTATATCCTCAAAAACACTCATTCTTTCAATGCTGAACCGATCGAGAAACGTTTTCCAGCTTTGTGTGCTAAAGCTTTCAGCAGTAAAATATGAATTGTACCAGGCAAAAAGTGCTGAGTTTTGGCAATAATGCGCAATAAACAATTTACATATAGACAGTTACTTAATTTAATATGGCGCAGTGCTATTTTAGCTCATCTGCTTAAAATGCATTGTGTGTGTTTAGTGAATAAGAGCAGCACACAAAAGTGGTATAAATACAGCATGCCAAAAGTAGAATGCATGTTTAGTGAATTCACCCAATTATAAGGGAGTGATATACTTGTCACAAAACTGGCATGAGCATTTTATTTGTAATTACATGGTGCTTTGTTTCTGCTGCCATTTGTACTTCTTGGAAAGTTTTGGTCTAGTCTCTACAGCTTTCCTCATTGACAGAAAAATGCATTTAATGTTTACTGTGTAATATCCTTAGCATAAACATCACATGGGATGGTGTTTTACTGTTTTCTCGTAACTGTCGTCTGATTGGGTATAATAACTATATTGGCATTTGCTCATTCTGTGTGTGTTAGTACAGAATACATGTTATGAAAGAAGCTTTCAGTTTACAAAAAAGTGTGGAAAACAACGGTAGACTGATGAATATCTGAATAAACTAATCCATTGGCATGTGCACACTAGACAGAGCAGCTCCAGGTCAAATGTTATTAGGTAACAGTCTGAGCAGTGTTTGATAGCTTTAGTAATATCTGAATCTTTATCCTCCACTGAATCTCTCCACATTTTATATAGTGAGTCATCACCTCCCAAACAATAGAGAATAAGAGAATGCGAGAATATAACAAAACCCATGCCAACTGCCCATAATCACAAACAGCCCTCTGCCATCGCCTTGCACAAACCCTGATATCACCAATAGCTTTTATATGCTGCATTTACTAATTTCACGTTGCGTGTAAACAACTTTACCAGAGTTCTTACTCAAAGAATAATCAGATGATTTAAAATCTCATTTAAACTTGTTTTTTCCCCCTCGATTTTTTAGATACACTGATCGTTATTTTTAGAGCATGTAAACACACTCTATTTTAGCAAGCTGGATACCTGATGTGTGCAGACCACCTGGTGTTAAACCCCCAGAAGGAACATATAGCCCTTGCCTTTATCAGATGGCACAGGTTAGAGCAAGATTTTTCCAAATATATACGATTAGAATCAAGCTGAAAGTAATCAAAGCTAAACTGGAGAGATCTTGGATTAATCTGGCCTTGGAGTCAGATTAAATGAAATAAAAAAAATGTATGTTGAAGAACGAATCCATAGAACACACTATGAAACATGGACCAGATTGCAAACAAGTGTCCACAGCATGGTTGTTGACCTTTGTAGTAGTAAAGACAGTTTTACAGACAGCTGAAAATAATTAAAAGCAGCGTAAAAGACAAACACACCAGCTAATGGTAAGCTATCATAGAGGCTGCGTAACTGCATGTCTGCATTGAACTCTCAGTCTCTAAAAAGTGGCATCTCACATACACAGGCATTACACTGTACAACTTGCGTGAAAGCACTAGAGGAATGAGGAGATGAAGTCTCAGTGTGTCCAGGAAACCAAAACAACATATAACACACTTCCACAGAACAGGTCGCCCTAGGAACACATCTGCTTTTTCTTAAGCAAGGCCTGGCTGTGCAGGACCTTGTGGGGGGATGATGCCTCTTCCCTTTTTACTCCCCCCTTCTGCAAATCAATTTGACAGGAGATGGCTTAAGAGAAAAACAGTGCTGAAACCAAAAAAATACAATCTTTTATTTTTATATTTTTGGTTCCTTACTGATTGTTGGGAGTACTTACGTTTTAACATGTGAAACAAATAATTATTTGATATTAAAGAATTGATAGTTCACCAAAAATGAAAAGTCTGCCATCACTGACTCACTCCCTGTGTTTCTTTTTTCCATGGAAAATAATTATTCAAATGTTATCTTCAGTCACCATTTACTGTAAATGCATTTTTTTAATTATTATTAAATAAATAAAAGTGAATGGTGACCAGGGTCAGAAATTCATCATAAATGACAAAAATGCCCCTAAAATTCGAAATTCTTGTAATAAATTATTTCTTTTTTTATTTGCAACATCTGATATAACTTTTAATTATATTATAGTCTTATTATACTCTTAGTAATACACTCACTGAGCACTTTATTAGGAAGACCTATCTACCTACTTATTCATGCAATTATCTAATCAGCCAATTGTGTGGCAGCAGTGCAATGCATAAAAACAAGCAGATACAGGTCAGGGGCTTCAGTTAATGTTCACATCAACCATCAGAATGGGGAAACAAATTAGATCTCTGTGATTTCGACAAAGTGGCATGATTGTTGGTGCCAAATGGGCTGGTTTGCTTCTGTAACGGATCTCCTCGGATTTTCACGCACAACAGTCTCTAGAGTTTACTCAGAATGGAGCCAAAAACATCCAGTGAGCGGCAATTCTGTGGACGGAAACTGGTTCGAGCTGACAGAAAGGCTACGGTAGCTCAGATAACCACTCACATTTGAAAAATTGCTGTACAATTGTAGTGAGCACAATAGCATCTCAGAATGCACACCACATTGAATCTTGAGGCAGATGGGCTACAACAGCTGAACAAAAACAACAAAACAAATCCTGTTAAAGGTTAAAAGAAGCCTCTTAAAATCAAATCCCGGGGGGGCAAATATTGCTCATTAATTTAAAAGTTCATTTCTGACACGGATGGTGACTGAGGTTGTCATTTTGCCTGACATCCCTTTTTATATTCCATGGAAGAATAGAAGTCATACAGGCTTGGAACAACATGAGGGAGAGTAAATAATGACAGAAATTCCTTTTTTGGGTGAACTATCCATTTATCATCTTAATTTATTGAAGTTAATCGATGTCAACTAAAAGTTTGTTTTTTGATGTTTGTAAACACCATTAAATAATATGGATTTGTTGACTAACCCAAAAACAAAAAACAGCCAAAAGTTGTCAACTAGTTTATATTTCATCATTTACGCAACACTTCTCTCATTCCATCTGAAAGCTGAATAGCTTATTGCTAAACAAATACCTCAATTATGTTGTTGGCAGCTGCAGCACTTTATAATACGTGTACAGGCCAGTTTCCGAAGCGTGTCACTGAGTGCCTCACTGGCGTGAGCCACGCATCACAATTCAGCACGGGCAATACCTCATTGTGAATTCCCCTGCTGTTTTCAAATAGATCTCTGGGTAATGCTGTAATATACTTGCTTCCAACCGCACACATGTGGGATCCATACTTTTACTTGCAGACATCTCTCCACACAGAAAGAACAGGAGCTGTTTTCCCATACAAAACATGCTTTATTAACAAGTATTTTTCGCTCTTTTTCTCCCCTTTCATCTGAGTGTGTGTGCCCGTGAGTCTCTGCCGGCATGTTGACTTCTGTCACGAACAGGCAAAAGAGCTAATCCTCTGTTCTCTGAGAGGATAAAAACGATAAACATTTACACAAAGTATGCAAGGGAACGGCGTAGGGTTGAAAACAGGGGGTGTGCCTTATTCTACGAAAATATCTGATGATAGGAAACAGACTGTGGTGTTGTGTTTGTCCTGCCTCAGGATCTTCCCAAACAGTAAAATAACATTTTATATAATGTCCTGTTTTACTCGTTTATAGTAAATGGGTTAAAATAACCTAATTTATCTCATGCTTTATCGAAATCGCAGAGGGCATTCCATCTAATTAACATCTGTAAACATGTTTTAACATGTTAATTCACATGTGTATTTGCAATCAAATCCAGAACCTCTGCAAGCAGACCAGGCCTTGGAATTTTGTCTACTGCACATTGCTTTTACCACTACTCACAATTATAATTTTACCTCTTTCTTGAGATGTTTGCCACACATACAACAACCCATTTCACACTCATTCTTTTTTATCTCTCTTTCTCTGGGGTTTCATTGTTTGTTCAAGTCCTCCTGGGACGTTTGTACTTATGAGGTCGGAGATGGTATATGCGATGTGATGTGCATTCAAGTGATTTTAGTCGCAGAGAGGGAACCATTTTGTAATCTCATTTTTCTTTCTCTTTTTCACTTACTAGTGAAGGCAGGAAGCTTTTTAAGGACCAATGCAACAAAATGAAGACCAAAGCCACACATTAGGAATGTAATTAACTAGGGGTGTGTAGCAAAGCCATGATCTGTATCTGTATTTGTATTTGTTCATATGACAAAATTATCTGTATCTGTTCATTACAGAATACTTGACCTACAAAATGAACCCAGCAGTTCAGCTACTGCGTTTATGTCAAGGGAGTCTTTCCATTGAGGAATTTGTTGTGGACTATGAGACTGGGTGAACTTCAATGATATCGCTCTCAAAGATTGTTTTTGTGTTGGCTTAAATGAGCCTCTATGTTCATTCAAAAATTAAATGGACTCTGGGTCAGTTCATGGAATATGCATTGGTGCTGAGAGGTTTGTCTTTCACCGTGGGAGTGGCTGATGAGGGAATCCACACTCCCACAGCGTCCACACTCCCAGCGTCCATGCCTGCCATGTTCCACGAGCAAGTGCCCAAGCTTGCCACATTCCACAAGCCCACGCCTGCCACATTCTACAAGCCTACACCTGCCAATGTCTGAAGTCTTGGCTGCCACGTCTGCCTAATCATGCCATGTTGCCAAGCCTGCCATTCCTACCTCTTCATGCTATGTCGCCATGTATGCCACATCATGCCATGTTTCCATACCTGCCATGACTAGTCAAGAGGCCCTGCCTTGCCATGTAGCCATGTCTGCCTCGTCATGCCATGCTGTCCCGCCTGCCATGCCAAGCCGCTACACCTGCCATGCCTAGTCAAGTGGCCTGGTCATGTCACCATATCGGCCCCACCTTGTACGCCTATCCCATCATGCCAAGTCGCCATGACCCCTGAGCTTGCCACGCTCCGCACTCAGATCCTGCCACAGCACCACCCTTAGAGCCTTCCACAGCAGTGCTCACAAACACGAAGGTCATTCCCCAGTCACTGCCCATGCTCACGACCACAGGGCTCGTTCCCCTGTCCCTACCTGTTCTCACAGCCACAAGCGATGTTCCCGTCAATGCCAATGCCCACGACCACGGAGGTCGTTCCCTCATCACTGTCTGTGCTCACGGCCATATAGACTGTTACCCTGCCACTGCCTGTTTGTCACAGCCAATCCCTGAGACTTCTACAGCTCCACCTTCTGTGCTGCTCCATCCTGTACCCTGTCCAGCGGCCACAGCCCAGAACTCTTTCCCATCTGCCCTGTGGCCGCATTCCAGGCCTCCTTACCCGAGGGACCCCGCTCCCTTCCTGGAGCCACTTCTCTAGCCACTGGCTATGCCCTGGTGTCCTGATCCACGCCCTGTCTTGCCAGACCACGTTCAACGCCATGTCTTGCCAGACCACGCTCCACGCCCTGTCTTGCCAGGCCACGCTCCACGCCCTGTCTTGCCAGACCATGTTCAACGCCCTGTCTTGCCAGACCACGTTCAACGCCCTGTCTCGTTAGGCCATGCTCCACGCCTTATCTCGCCAAACCATACCTCACCAAACCCACCACCATCATGGTCTCCAGCACCCTTTTGGTACCCTGGTTTCACTGCCACACAGCCCATGTCCGCCCCTACCCCAAGGTACACCACTGCCTCCAGACCCGCCTTGGCTGATAGCTCCTTGTTGGATCTCTTGTCATGTTTTTGTTTTGCTGTGGGGCGTCGGGAGCTACCCCTTGTATTATGTCATATTTTTTGTTTTCATGCCTTTTATTTTGAAATTAGCTTACTTCCTGTCCCTTGTCACGTTCACGTTCATGTTATTTCCTGTTCCCCCATTTGTCATGCGAGTATCTGGTTTCATGTGTCTTGCTATCTTATTGTCAGTTCTGTTTTATCATTGGTTCTTGGTTTATTGCCTAGTTATCTTGTTATTAGTTCATTTTTCCCATTGGTTGTCATGTTACCCTTGTCCATGTATTTGAGCCCTCATGTTTGCCATTGTCTTTTGCCAAGTATTGTGTTGGTGTAACGTTGTGTCAGTTTTCATGCTGTCAAGTCAGTTTGTTTTGGATTCACGTGTTTGATACAGCACTTTGCAAATAAAACTGCACTTGGGTTCTCACATCAGCATCATCATCTGTTCCTATGTTCATCCTGTCCTGCCTTTCTCTATGTTACAATAGCCTACAAACCGGTGAAAATCCCATAAGTCTATCAGGAATTTTTTATGATAGGACACCATTATTCAGTTAAATAATAATAATAATAATTAAAAAAAAAAAAATACAACACCTTTTGAATACTAAAGAACACTTAACATTCTCAAAATAAACACAGTTTAAAGAAAAACAATAAAAAAGACTTGTTTCAACTTTAAGCAAGTTTCAGTTTCTTGGATTTACATAAGCAGGAATATTCTGAATAGATGAATACTAGCCTATATGGAGCATTTTAACTTTTTTGGAATTAAGTCTTAACGTCTAGGTTACATATGTAACCTCCGTTCCCTGATGAAGGGAACGAGACGTCGTGTCGAAGAAGCGACACTAGGGGTCTCTCTTGAGTGCCGAAAGATATCTCTGATCTATGAAAAAAGGCCAATGAGAGTTGGCGAACAGTATTTGCATACTCCGCCTCCGGATACGGATATAAAGGCGAGAGAAATACGCTCGTTCATTCAGGATTTTTCTGAGGAGCCGGGAGTGTACCGGGCACCTCAGCGGCTCGGCTCAGCGACATGGCCGGGAAGACACGACATCTCGTTCCCTCCATCAGGGAACGGAGGTTACATACGTAACCTAGACGTTCCCCGTCTGTCGCTCACTTCGACGTCGTGTCGAAGAAGCGACACTAGGGGTCCACTTCAAAACTCGCCATGCGCTGAGCCGTGTACATGTACTGCTTACACAGAAGCGGGCAGGTATTTCTACATGCACAGCGACCAACTGTGTTCAGACTGCACGTACTCTTCCCCAATGCCCCGAAACAGTCGTCAGAATCCTTTTGGTCACCCTAGGGGGGAACAAGGTGACGCTCCCAACTAGGGAACGGGCCAAGCCTGGCTGGGCCTCTTTTCTCTCTATGTTTTCTCGGCATAGAGCAAGAGCAGCCGGGGCCCTTACCGCATCGAGGGAAGGGGGTCTTAACCGAATTCCTATTCTTTCAGGGGAAAAAGACCCTGCGGAGGCCACACCTGCCCTGCAGGGGAGGTAAAGGTGGCAAAATACATCACATGGCCACTTTGGGCATGTGGGAAGAAATGGCGCGGTGGTAGATCCAACCTCGAGGAGGGGGGAGTTGCTACAACACGGCGACCGGAGGGCAGCGAAGGACTGCCTAAGGGAGACGCGGGTCAGCTCGCAAGGTGACCGTACCGCGGAAATACACACAGGAGGAGTCCCGTAGGAGGCCTGATCTGTGGAGCACCTATTCCAGTAGGGGTAGCCGGAGGTACCCCTAGTGGACTGGGCCAGCAAGTTCCTCCGCTAAACTGTTGCGGGCCCGAGAGGGCTAGGGAGGAATCAACCAGGGACCTAAGCCCTCTGGGAAAGAAGCGCACTGTTCTGCCTCGGAGAGGGAAACGGCGCTGGAAACAAGCGATTCACCCGGTCAGATCGTCGGCGTGTACCGAGTTCTACGGGCTCGGACCTGAGAGAACACGGGACGAGACTGACTCAACCCTGAGATTGTAAAACCTCGTAAAGGTGTTAGATGTTGCCCAGCCCGCAGCTCTACAGATGTCTGCTAGCGAGGTGCCTCTAGCCAGTGCCCATGAGGATGCCATGCTCCTGGTAGAGTGGGCTCGAACCCGCAAAGGGGGTGGCACGGCCTGGGTGTGATAGGCCAACTGAATGGCCTCCACCACCTAGTGAGACAACCTCTGTTTGGAAACAGCATTCCCTTTCTGCTGTCCTCAAAGCAGACAAAGAGCTGCTCAGAGCACCTAAATCTCTGGGTGCGTTCCAGGTAGGCACGCAAGGCACGTACCGGACACAGCAGTGAGAGGGCTGGGTCTGCCTCCTCCCGGGGCAGTGCTTGTAGGTTCACTACCTGATCTCTGAAGGGCGTGGTAGGAACCTTGGGCACATAGCCCGGTCGAGGTCTTAGGATCACATGAGTGTCTGCCGGACCGAACTCCAGGCAAGTGTCATTGGTAGAGAACGCTTGCAGGTCCCCGACCCTCTTGATGGAGGCGAGCGCGATCAGCAGGGCCGTCTTTAAAGAGAGAGCCCTGAGTCCAGCTGATCCTAGCGGCTCGAAAGGGGATCTCTGAAGACCGGCGAGGACCACCGAGAGATCCCAGGAGGGGAACAGGTTTGGCCAGTAGGGAATTAACCTCCGGGCACCTCTTAGGAACCTGACGATTAAGTTGTGCTTACCCAGGGACTTTCCGTCTACTGGGTCGTGGTGAGCTGCGATAGCGGCAACATACACCTTCAAGGTGGACGGGGACAGCCTTCCCTCCAACCTCTCCTGTAGGAACAGGAGCACCGACCTAACTGCGCACCTCTGTGGGTCTTCTGCCCGGGAAGAACACCAATTCACGAACAGATGCCATTTCAGGGCGTAGAGTTGCCTGGTAGAAGGGGCTCTGGCTTGGTTGATCGTGGCTACGACCGTGGGTGGTAGCCCAGCTAGATCTTCCGCGTCCCGTCCAGGGGCCAGACGTGGAGGTTCCAGAGGTCTGGGTGCAGATGCAAGTGTGTGCCCCGTCCCTGAGAAAGAAGGTCCTTCCTCAGGGGAATTCACCAGGGAGGGGCTGTCGCGAGGAGTATGAGGTCCGAGAACCAGGCCCGGGTGGGCCAGTAAGGAGCCACGAGAGTGACTTGCTCCTCGTCCTCCCTGACCTTGCACAGCACCTGTGCAAGAAGGCTCACTGGGGGGAATGCGTACTTGTGCAGCCCCACCGGCCAGCTGTGTGCCAGTGCATCTGCCCCTAGGGGAGCCTCTGAGCGGGCGTACCAGAGCGGGCAGTGGGAGGTCTCTCGGGAGGCAAACAGGTCTACCTGGGCCTTGCCGAACCGTTCCCAAATCAGCTGAACCGAGTGGGGGTGAAGCCTCCACTCTCCTCCAGGCAAGCGTTGTCGTGACAGTGCGTCCGCCATCACATTGAGGTTGCCGGGGATGTGAGTGGCACGCAGCGACCTGAGTCGGTGCTGGCTCCAAAGGAGGAGACGACGGGCGAGTTGCGACATGTGGCGGGAGCGTACGCCGCCTTGGCGATTTATGTACGCGACCGCAGTGGTGCTGTCCGACCTGACCAGGACATGTTCGTCCCGAATTAACGGAAGAAACTGCCGCAGGGCTAGAAGGACGGTCAACAACTCGAGGCAGTTGATGTGCCAACGCAGCTGGGCCCTTTTCCAACGGCCTGAGGCTGCGTGCCCGTTGCAGTACTCCAGCCCGTAAGAAACAGAGGTCTGTCCAGGGGTTGAATGCTTTGCGGCAGGCGGGGGTGATTGTTACCCGGTGCGTGCCATGGCGCCATGCTCGTCTCGGGACTCGGGTCAGTGTTGGAGCGGTCTCATATGCATCAACCCCAGCGGCGCGACCGCCGCGGAGGATGCCATATGCCCCAGGAGCCTCTGGAAAAGTTTTAAAGGGACCGCTGTGCCTGGCCTGAAGGCGGCGAGGCAGTTCAACACTGACTGGGCGGGCTCGTTGGTGAGACACGCCGTCATTGAGACCGAGTCTAACTCCATCCCGAGAAAAGAGATGCTCTGAACTGGAGTGAGCTTGCTCTTTTCCCAGTTGACCTGAAGCCCCAAGCGGCTGAGGTGCCTGAGCACCTGGTCTCTGTGAGTGCATAGTGATTCTCACGAGTGGGCCAGAATGAGCCAGTCGTCGAGGTAGTTGAGTATGCGGATGCCGGCTACTCGGAGCGGGGCAAGAGCTGCCTCTGCGACTTTCGTGAAGACGCGAGGAGACAGAGACAGGCCGAAGGGGAGGACTTTGTACTGATACGCCTGACCATCGAACGCAAACCGCAGGAAGGGGCGGTGTCGAGGCAGGATGGAGACGTGAAAGTACGCGTCCTTCAGGTCTACCGCTGCGAACCAATCTAGATGCTGGACGCAGGTTAGAATGTACTTCTGCGTGAGCATTTTGAAAGGGAGTTTGTGCAACGCTTGGTTGAGAACTCGCAGATCCAAGATTGGTCGTAAGCCGCCGCCTTTCTTGGGCACGATGAAGTACGGGCTGTAGAAACCCTCCTTCATCTCGGTTGGAGGGACAGGCTCTAACGCGTCTTTGGCCAGAAGAGTCGCGATTTCCGCGCGCAGGGACTGGGCGTGTTCGCCGTGTACTGCGGAGAAGCAGACGCCCATGAAGGGGGACGGGGGCCTGGCAAACTGATTTGCGTAACCGAGTCGGATGGTCCGGGCCAGCCAGCGAGATGGGTTGGGAAGTGAAAGCCACGCATCCAACCTCTGCACTAGGGGCACCAATGGGACGATTAATTTTGACGTGCCCGGCGGGGCTTTGCAGCGGGGCGGAGCAGGTAGGGCTGCGTTGGGCGTCGACGGGGCGACCCGCGGCTGAGGTGCTGAGAAAAGACTCAAAGCACTTAACTTGCTCCGCACGCCCGGCAGGGGGCGGGTTAGCGACTGAGGAAGAGGTCCTGGGTAGGCATCCTCTGGACTCGTCGGAACCGGCCGGCCGGGGAACAGTCGTGGGGCTGAAGACGGGTGGTCCGTGTCCAGGGGGCCAGGACTGTTGAGATCTGTGGGCAGAGCGCCGTGAGAACGGCGTTTGCGGGCCAGGTGACCCAGAGACACAGGAAATAGCTCTTTCATTGAGAATGTGGGTACCGCAACCCCATCTAAGGGGGGGCGGCAAATAAAATTGTTTAACAACAAAAGATTCTCCTCCCGGCCCTCCACCGGGGGACGGAGCGGTCTTACAACCTCCGGAGCTAACGTCTGTGTCGCTGGGTCGTCCGTCTCAGGACCGCCTGGGAGCCTTCCGGGTCCTCGAGGGAGTCCGAGAGACGGGGGGCGTCGGTTTCCTGCGGTGTGCTCGACGCAGGGGCTGAGAGCTGGGCCCGGGTTGAGGCGGAGCAGGTTTCTTAGCCGCAGGGGGACGCCCTCGGCGAGCAGACGGGGCAGTGGCCTTGGCGGCAGGTTTGCGGCGAGGCAGGATGTGTGATATGGCCTCCGTCTGCTTCCTCACCGTGGAGAACTGCTGGGCGAAGTCCTCGACGGTGTCGCCGAAGAGGCCAAGCTGGGAGACAGGGGCGTCGAAGAAGTGAACATTGTCGGCCTCGTGCATCTCGACCAGGTTGAGCCAAAGGTGACGTTCCTGGACCACTAGGGTGGCCATCGCCTGCCCGAGTGCCTGCACGGTGACCTTCGTGGCTCTGAGGGCGAGGTCAGTCGCTGAGCGCAGTTCCTGCAGCACATCGGGGTCAGGGCTACCCTCGTGCAGATCTCTGAGCGCTTTGGCAAGGCGGAGGCGGCCTGTCCCGCGGCCCTGTAGGATTTGTGGTTGAACAAGGACGCAGTCCTACAGGCCTTGGAAGGGGGTACAGGGCGCCCATGCCAGGTGGTAGGGTCACTGGGACAGAGATGGATCGCAACCGCCCTATCCACCTGGGGAATCGCCGTGTACCCGTTGGCCTCTCCGCCATCGAGGGTAGCGAGAGCGGACGAGCAGGGCTTTTGACGGACGGAGAGCGGGGCTCTCCATGACGACGTCAGCTCATCATGCACCTCCGGGAAAAAAGGGACCGGGGGGAGGGGGCGTGGCTGTGAGCGGCGCCCAGACCCCAGGAACCAGTCGACCAACCATGACGGGTGTGGTGAGGGTGGAGGTTTCCAGTCCAACCCCACCCCGACGGCGGCCCGGGCAAGCATGTCGGACATCTGCGCATCCGCCTCAACCTGGGCGTGCTGGCCCGAAGGCGGCAGCCCAGGGGAGGAGTCAGCGTCAGACACCGCGCTCTCCGATGGAGCGGCGAGCTCATCGGCTTCGAGCTCTAGAGGATAGGCAAACCGGCCCGGAGGCGAGTCGCCGTTACCTCGAGACTGAACGGAGGTCAGCAAGCGTGTCGGTGGGGCGGGTGGTCCGAGGGGGCATACCCGGCGGAGCTGCACCCGCTGCCCTCCCCAAATCGCCTCCAGCGCCAACCGCATCGTCCTCAATCCTGTGGGAAGAAGGAGCGATACGGGGGGCGGCAGGAGTGGCGTGCTTTCTGTTGAAAGCAAGCCACGACCGCAACGCTGCCACGGTCATATTCTCGCAATGAGAACATGAACCGTCCACAAACGCTGCCTCGGTGTGATCGGCGCCCAGACACACGAGACAGCGCCTGTGGCCGTCAGAAGCGGAGAGCACTCTACCGCATCCAGGAACTACACAGGGTTTGAATGGCATCTTTATAAAGACGCGCCCTGAAAATGGCGTTCAACACCACTGTGTATTGCTCTTTTAGAGAAATAAACTCTTTACGAGAAAATTGCTCTTTATAAACTCTTTTAGACACTGCGCTGTCGAAGCGCTCAGGGGCAAACTGCACGCCGGCAGAGAAGAGAAAAGCCGCTGAAGGTGCGACGTAAATCCAACAGCAGCAGCGCGTCAGAGGATCAGAAGCAGGGTAAGTTGTGTGTAGCACAGCAGACAGCATTCACACGACCATCGGCTCCGAAGAAAATTACTGAATGAACGAGCGTATTTCTCTCGCCTTTATATCCGTATCCGGAGGCGGAGTATGCAAATACTGTTCGCCAACTCTCATTGGCCTTTTTTCATAGATCAGAGGTATCTTTCGGCGCTCAAGAGAGACCCCTAGTGTCGCTTCTTCGACACGACGTCGAAGTGAGCGACAGACGGGGAACTAGATAATTACCTTTATCACTGATGTGAATATAAAAGTGGTCAAAGTAAAGAGATGGCTAGATGAGCTCTGACATGAAATCATTACTTCAGGTCAGGAATTAAACGTCGCACTCATGTTTAGGCTATAAATAAATGCATGGGAATCGCACATGAATCGTGTGAAACATTAACATAGACATTCCAAGAAGTGGAAAGTGTACATGATGTCATATCTTAGTTACTATTACACTCGACAAGCTCCAGACGCACACAATTTACAGGAACCGCAAATGGAGTTAAGACTGCGGCCATCCGAACTGAAATCACACCTTGCGCATTTTCATTCATAGGGTTTACACTTTAGAAATATTGGCTGTAAAGATTCATAAATTAATTACAATTTAAAATATGTTCATTTTTTAATGTCAAGTCATTTTTCGTGCCTTTCCGAATAGGGCTTGGGCACATCCCTATAATTAGGAGGATAATTGTGGCAGCGGGGGCGTGGTCAAGCATCCGTACGGAGAGAGAGAAAGCCTGAGCTAAATTATGTCTAACACCTGTATCTAATTACAGTGAGCCCAGGGAGAGCAGCATAGAGCCACGCCACCAGCAAACTGGGCGAGAGAGAGAACGAGTCGAGTGTGCAGCGTTGGTGTGTATTATCTATTGAGTGTTTAACCCATGTGAGTGTTGTTGAGAAGTTTGCATTAATTTTGAGAGTGCTAATTTGTTGTGCTGACTGGAAGCACCAGAGAAGAGTGTACACACTGTACAGAGAAGCAAAGAAATAAAGTGCATTATCTGACTGGATCATTGCTTCATCTCTTTCTCAACCACAAACCTTTTAGTGTGATACAATAATGGAAAATGTAGTTTTGTTACAATCGCTTGTTGCTGCATAAACCAGCCAAGTTTTATCGTTATTCTTCATTAACAGGACAAAACATGCATACAAACTAAACAGCTCAGTCAAAATACTCAATTAAAACTCAATTATTAACAATAACAATTTGCTTCCACCACAATTCTTAAATCAACACATCTGAAAGTCGGGGCTCAAAGAAAATTCTAACTTTTCCACTTGTAATTATGAATTTGTGGTGTTGTTAATGTTCGCTTAGTTTCAGCCTCAGACAACACGCCCATGGACCATCCACAGTTCATTCTCTAACAATCAGATTCACAGCATACAAAACTGGAAAACTCTTTCCCGAACCACTCAGCAACAATCTGATTGGCTGGTTTGATGGAATTTCCATGAGTAGATGCACACAAGGCATTTTATCAGTCCGCCGAAGTGGGCATGAGCATTAGTTGATCAAGAAAATGCTAAATAGTTTATCATTTATTACAAACAGCATGAATATAGGCTGTACTGTTTTGCCAGCAGATTTATTTATTTATTTATTTTAAATACATGTGCTTAATAAATCACTTGTAATTGTCAGTGATGATTAGTTTATCAAGCCAACACATTGCATGGTAAGTTCATTAAGATTCCCCACTGGGATTTTCCTCCCTGACTTAAACTCCTACAAAAACAGATGAACAGGAAGTTCTCTGTTGGCCTTTACAATGGGTAGCTACACCAAACCTCCAATATGAAAGTCAATCTGATGAGCTGTGTATATCAGTGGGTGCAGCTTGCTGCTGATGAGACACTGCACAGAGCCAAAGTACATTTTAAAGACTGTAAAGTCAATATGTTGAATTTGTTGATGCAATATTTGAACTCTTTTTTTATACTACCATTGGCTTCTCCTACAACACATGCACACATTTTCACAGGTGTGTCTTGTTACTAGTCTTGTAGCCTTGTTGGTCTTTGTCTATATAATGCCCTCATGTTATCTGTGTCTTTGTCAGTTCTTGTCCCTGTACAGCTGTATTTATTGTGTGGTCTGTGTTTCTTGTTTTGTTCATGTTCTTATTTAAAGGTTGTTATTATGTCCTCATCTTCACTCTCTAGTCAGTAATGATACAAAATGTCTGTGAAGAGTGAGTAATGACTTTAATGTGTGCCCAAACTTTAAAGGCAAACTGATATTCTACAAATCCTCCATATCAAATAATGATAATCTATTCCATTATCTCTAATGTTCAAAGTAAATACTTTGAAGGTAGAAATGTAACACATAAAAATTTTCACCAAAGCTTGATGTAATAAATTGTGGTGTATATAGGGCTCAGGGAGTGTGAACACTTACTCTGGTAGGGCCCTTCGTATGATTGAGTGTCGTTGTCGGTACACATCCAGTTTTGACAGACAGCTGCAGGAAGTGTGATTGGCAAAGCTTATGGTGACTGGCTTGGTCCCTTGTTTGACAGGAACTGTAATTTCGAACAGCTGCAGAATGAAAAGGGAAGAAATATCACATTTTCAAAAAATATCCCAACAAGTCATAGATTAATTGACAAAAGATGTGTAACTGAATGAAATGTTACTTAAACTTTAAGGATTTCTGTGCTGCATGTTAGGGGACAAGAGTAATGAATGGTATGTGTCTACTGGTGTTCTGCGAAAAAATTGTGTAAGTGTCTACAGGCACAACCACAACTACTGTTTCATCAAACAAACTGGTAAGCCAAAATGGGGAACTCATGCAAGAAAACTTGCAAGGCAGGCGAATATTGTTAGACCAATAAATCAAAACCTCCTCCAGCGATGGGGAAATGTTCCAAGAAGTTTGTTTAACCAGCAATCATAAGTGGTAGTAACTGGAATGGGATGCAAAATAGAGCACATACTACATTTATGTACAGTATGTACAATAATATGGAATGATTTTTAGACGGCTGTCCGTGTTGTCCTCATTTGATTTCTGATTGTTTATTGTAAGATTGAGAAAAAAATCAGGAAAGAAGGTGAGCTTTTAAGTAATGAGTGTTAACAATGATCAGAAGTATCTTGGTATGTAACTAATCTTTATGATTCAAAAACAAAGAACCTTTATTAATCATTTATAACATGTTAGTATAAATTGGCTCATCATTTGGCAAGTATCTCATGAAACACCCTTTTTATTCATGTTGACATAACTGCATATAAATGATTTGTAATGCATTTGTAGATGAGTTATTAGTCATTAATGAACCCCTTTATAAACCCTTTACAAAGGGAACCTTAATGTAAAGTGTTCCCAAATCCTCTTCCTTTACTATACAGTGCAGTCTCATTGAGGTGATTACTGGGTGTTACAGAAAATTCGATATAGCATGTACTGAAACAATAAAAGGGACAGTTCACCTAAAAATGAAAAATCTGTCATACTCAATTTTATGTTGTTTCAAACCTGTATGACTTTCTTATTTGGAACACAAAAGGAGATGTTTTAATTAATATCTCAGTCTATCTTTTCAATACAATGGCAGTAGATAGTGCCTCACTCAAAGCTTAACAAATCACCAGAAAGTAACATGCGTGCCACTCTGAACAAGCTTCTCAAATAACACTCGTGAATGTGCAATTAATGTCAAGTTTATCACTGAAAAATGACTTTTGGGTTGTTTCTTGCAAGTTAAATTAATGTTAAGCTAAAAGTGAGACACTATCCACTGCCGTTGTATTGAAGATGTGGACCGAGATATTCATCAAAACATCTCCTTTTGTGTTCCAAATAAGAAAGAACATCAAAAGGGGTTGGAACGTCATAAGAGTGGTTGAATTATGACAGATTTTTTTTTTTTTTTAACAAACTATTCCTTAAAGGCAGCAAATTCTTAAGAAGCACTTTCAAACATTTTAGCGAAACAATAAAAAACTTTAAAAAATATCTGGTATGTTAAACCTTGCACATCATCTCCTGTAGGACTAACAAACTCCCCAAAAAACATACAGTAAAGGCATTGTGCCTGATGAGGAAGTGAATTATGGGATGTTCCAGTCTGACCCTGATCCCCTGGCTGGCTCGCTTCACTCCACAGGGTTTCCTCCCAGCTTTTCCCTGGATCCATCATCTACTATGCCTCTTCTATACACATGAGCATGAATTAGATACTTGCTAATCAACAGGCTAGATCTAAAGACAACAGCCAGAGCACTGATTCTATGAAAAACTACTGTATTTGACCAACATCAATCCAAACTGCACTGACAATACAGTGTAAGAAAGTCTCTTTCTCACACTCTCAGTCTTTAATGTTTGCAGAACTCCATTATTCAGTTGTTAACCTCTTTTACCAGGACAAGCAATCCAAAAAGCTTTACTTGCTCAGTCTGTAAATGTGTCACCAGTCTTCATAATAAAAGTACTTTACTGCAGTATTTACAGTCCACTAGAACTGAGTATTTTGTGGGTGCAGGTAAGACAAGGGACAGATGAAACCAGAGATCCATTTAATAGCTTTAGTTTTAAAAAATAGTTATGTTTTTTATATGGCCCTTGACCCTTGCCTCTCTCTCTCTCTCTCTCTCTCTCTCTCTCTATCTCTCTGCTAGCAATTTACATTAATACTTCAATGTGTTTAGCTTTTTTATGACAATGAATATGAATAATGAATATTATTATATACTACTGTTCTCAATGTCAATATCTTACCAGTACTAATAAAATGTTGCTGCTGAAAACACCAGAATTGCTGGTTAACTGGATGTGTGTTTTGGATACTGATCTCCAATTAGTGATGGCATTATGCTGGAGACTTTATCAGAATCTTAACCAGCAAGCCTTCCTTGGTCATCAAGTTTCATCAGAAAGATCTATTAAATACTATTTGATTGATTTTTTTTTTTTGCTGATGAACAAAGTGGCTATTCACATCTCATATTACATCATATTCTTGTATATTTTAATCTTGACCCAGACATTTCTTTAATGTAAACTGGTTCTTGTAATTTCAAAGTGTAGGTCTTACTAAAATTTTTGCAATATCTCCATGTTGTATCTGCTGTTCAGGAGTGGGAGTGTTACTTCTCTTGTGCAGTAGGGTGGACATAAAGACCTTGACCTGCTAAGGCAGCTCAACTGGTGGGAGGCATCATGGTTTAAATCAAAAGAGACCACATCAACTGCTGAGGTCAGCCCACCCAATTACTGGAGGCCTGCTTGCAAATAATTCAGTCATGACCTCCCAATCAAACCCCTGCCTCATCCACAACTCCCTAAAACAAAGCTTACCAGATCATCGAAGTTCTCTACTCTGGAGAGCAGGTTTTAAAAAACAAAGCCAATGCAACTCATATAGTCTATTAAGCAATACCTCGAAGCAAACACACAGCATTGTGACAAATAAACATTAATTACAACACCTTTGTTACAAGTTATTCTATGAAGCATGTTTAAAAGCCACTTTTGTAATGTTTATTTAATCATTTAATTGTTTGCCACAACAATTCATTATTTTTAAATTTTCATTTGGGGGATATTCTCAGCAATATTTGGATATGTGATTATTTGTGAATAATTTGATTAATTAATCATCATATAATATTTAATTTGATTAAATGGATAGTTCACCCAAAAATGAAAATTCTGTCATCGTGTTTTACCCTCATATTGTTTCCAGTCTAAATCACTTCTCAACCAGAGAAGAGATGTTAGGCAGGTTAACATAATACTACAAAAAATGTGATGTTTAAAATCTCATAACGTCATGGTTACTGTCGTAACCTCCATTCCCTGAGGGAGGGAACGAGACATTGTGTCAAATGAAGTGACACAAGGGGTCTTCCTCGGGAGCCTAGCGTACCTCTGAACTTGAGAAAAGGCCAATGTAAATTGGCAGAAAGAATTTCCATGTCCCGCCCCCGGTCATACGGGTAGGTCTAGTGCTGTGGCAGGAGGGACACAATGTCTCGTTCCCTCCCTCAGGGAACAGAGGTTACAACAGTGACCATGACGTTCCCCTTCTGTCACTCACTCGACGTTCTGTCGAATTAAGTGATACAAGGGGTCCCATTCAAAAATACCACACACTAGTTCGTGTTACGTGAACTGTTGAGACAGGTGCAAGCAGGCTGCTGCGTGCTAGAGGCAACTGTGTCGGCAGCACTTAACCCTCCCCAACACCCCAAAAGGGACGTCACATACAGACCATAGGTTACCGGCACCCCTGAAGGGGGAACAGGTGCTACATGACTAGCATGGGAGCAAGCCCGGCAGCGACACCTTTTCTCTCTCTATGTCTCTCGCATAGGGTGTGAAGCGGCTGGGACTATCTTAGTGCTATGAAATGTGTCAGGGAAGGCGGTCTTTCCTGGTCCTATTCTTTCAGGGGGAAAAGACCCTGCGGAGGCCACATTCTGCCCCGACTAGGGGGAGGTAACATGTGGCAAATACACCACAAGGGTTGTGAAGCCATACGTGGGAGCAGCGCAGTGGTAGCTCCTGCCTGATGAGGGAGGAGCTCTACAAGCACGGCGACCGGGGTCCGACCGGGGTGGAGCCTCCACTCTCTGCTGGGTGAAACATGTCGCGACAGCCTGTCCGCCGAATGTGTTGCAGTTGCCAGGTATATGAGTGTCGTGCAGTGACCTGAGTCGCTGCTGACTCCAAAGGAGAAGATGGCGTGCGAGTCGTGACATATGACGAGAGCGCATGCCACCTTGGCGACTTATGCACGCTACCGTCGCGGTGTTGTCTGAATGGATCAAGACGTGCTTGCCCCGAATCAGGGGGAGAAACCTCCCCAGGGCAAGGAATACAGCCAGCAACTCTAGGCAGTTGATGTGCAAACGCAGCCGGGGCCTTGTCCAGGAGCCAGCGGCAGCGTGCCCATTGCACACAGCACCCCAACCCTGTTGAGAGATGTCTGTGGTGACCACACCACGTCTGGACACCTGCTGTAGGGGGACTCCAGTCCACAGAAAACGGAGGTCTGTCCAAGGGTTGAAAGTCTGATGGCAGGAGGGGTGATTACCACACAGAATGTGCTGTGGCGCAATGCCCATCTCAGGACTAAAGTCTGAAGCCAGTGCTGAAGCGGTCTCATATGCATCAACCCGAGCGGGTGACCACGGCTGAGGATGTCATATGCCCCAAGAGCCTCTGGAATTGTTTTAGAGGAAACGCTGTGCCAGGCTCGAAGAGAACAAGGCACCTGAGCACTGGCTGCATGCACTCGTTCGAAAGGTGCAACTCTATGCCAAGAAGTCCAACTCCATGCCGAGAAAAGAGATGCTCTGAACCGGGGCATGCTTGCTCTTTTCTCAGTTGACCTGAAGGACCCGAGGGCACGGGGACAAGCCAAGGGGAGGACCTTGTACTGATACACCTGGCCATTGAACGCAAACCGTAAGAAGGGTCGGTGTCTAGACAAGATGGAGACATTGAAGTACACGTCCTTCAGGTCTACTGGCGCAAACTAATCTAACTGTCGAACGCAGGTAAGAATCTGTTTCTGTGTGACCATTTTGAATGGGAGATTTGCAAGGCCCGGTATGAGAACTCGCAGGTATAAGATTAAGATAAGATCCACCACCTTTTTGGGTGTGATGAAGTAAGGGCTGTAGAAACCCTTCTTCATCTCAGCTGGAGGGACAGTCTCTATCGTGTCCTTGAGAAGCAGATTTGGATCTCTGCCCGTAAAGCACTGGCTTTTTCACCACGTACTCAGGTGGAGCGAATACCGCTGAAACGAGGCCGGGCGAACTGAATTGCGTAGCCGAGTCAGATGGTCCTGGCCAACCAGGGCGAGTTGGGCAGCGAAAGACATGTGTCCAAACTCCGCGCGAGGGGTACTAACGGGACCATCGATTTTGACATACCCGGCAGGGCTTTGTGGCGGGGGGAGCAGGTAATAGCGCGTCGGGAGGCAGAGGATCCTCCCGATGCTTGGGTGATGAGAAAAGACTCACTTACCTTGCTCTGCGCACCCAAGGTGGGTTAGAGACTGGGGACGAGGTCCTGGAAAGACATTTTCGGAACTCGTCAGCGCTGGCCTGCCTTGGTACCAGCTCTGGAGCAAACGTTTCACTGCCTGGGTCAACCGTCTCAGGAGCGCTTCGGAGCTTTCCTGGTCCTAGAGATGGGGGGCGTGCGCCGCCTGCGAGGTGCTCATCGCTGGGGCTGAGAGCTGGGCCCGGGATGAGGCAGAGCTACCTGTTGTTTAGTCACAGGAGGATGCCCTCTGTGAGCAGGCGGGGCGTGCTGGTTTGGCGACGCCATGGCATGATGTGGGATATCGCCTCCGTCTGCTTCTTCGCCGTTGTAAACTGCTGGGCGAAGTGGTCGACGTTGTCACCGAAGAGGCCAAGCTTGGAAACGGGGGCGTAGAGAAGTTTGCCTTGTTAACGTCGCGCATCTCGACCATGTTCAGCCAGAGGTGACACTCCTGGACCTCGAGGGTGGCCATCACCAGCCCAAGTACCTGCGCTGTGACCTTTTTGGCTCTGAGAGCGAGGTCGGTGGTAGAGCGCAGTTCCTGCAGCATGTCGGGGTCGGGACTACCCAGGTGTAGATCTTTGAGTGCCTTGGCTTGGTGGACCTAAAGCAGAGCCATGGCATGCAGGGCAGAGGCGGCCTGTCCGGTTGCGCTGTAGGCTTTCGAGGTCAGTGATGACATCATGACGGCTCTGGAGGGGAGTACCAGGTGGTCCCACCAGGCGGCGGTGTTCTTGGGACACAGGTGGCTAACGGCGGCCCGGGAAAGCATTGTGGACATCCGCGCGTCAGCCTCAGACGAGCTGTGATGCTCTCCGATGAAGTGGTGATGTCGTCATCCAATTCCGGGGGCTCAAGGGAGAAGGCGAGCCACACTCATCCCGAGCTCGGATGAAAGCAAGCGAGCATGCCTGGGGCGGGTGGTTAGTGGGGATTTACCTCGTGAAACCGAGCCCCTCGTCATCCTCAAATCGCCTTCATCGCAAGCTGGGTCAACCTCAATCCCATGGGAAGAAGCTCTGCATGTGATCGCAGCCCAGCTACGTGAGGCAGCTTTTATGACCATCAGAAGTGGAGAGAAATCGACTGCATCCAGGAACTAAACAGTCTTAAAGACATCTTTAAAAAGATGTGTCCTGAAAAGGACGTTCAACATCTGCTGTTTTTCTAAAACGCAAACTCTTTTAGAGAAAAAAACACAAGGAGGGGAAAACACCCTTTTATGCAGTGAAAGCGCTGTCGAAGCACCCAGGGGAGTGGACTGCACAGCATGCAGAGAGAGCGAATGCCAGCTGGTAATGCACCGTAAGATCCAACAGCAGTGCTTCTTGCCAATAGAGGTTAGTGGATAAGTGGTGAACTCAGCTTGCTGTTGCACAGTCGCTCGGCTCCGAAGAAAAAATCTGACTGACAGATGCATATACCAGTATGTCTGGGGGCGGGACATGCAAATTCTGTCTTCCAATTTCACATTGGCCTTTTCTCAAGTTCAGAGGTACACATGGCTCCCGAGGAAGACCCCTTGTGTTAGTTCATTCGACACAAAGTCTGCAATTTAGTCTTCTCTGGCTGCAATTTAGTCTCTCTCACACGGTTTTGCTTTTGACACTGGTTCAGATGACACTGAGTGAGCATTTTTGTGCAATGCGAATAGATACACCAGCTTGCCCATATCTCTCCCACACCTGGCTCACCACTTGTGCGTGAATTCTCATGTATTATATCCGGGACATGTGCCACTCATAATTGTTGAAACACAATCCTTTCTGTGCTAGGATGTGATGTCAAGTCAACCTCCTGGAAATTTATAGATGCCAATTTTAGAAACAGGAAGTGCGGAAATACATTAGTGAAGTTTCAGTACTTGAAAAAATATTTTTTCTACATTAATTCTGTTTTTTTTTTTTTTTTTTTTTTTTTTTTTTACTATTAACTATTAATCTTAGAAATGAAAGTTTTAATTTCACAGCATATATATATATATATATATATATATATATATATATATATATAGATAGATAGATAGATAGATAGATAGATAGATAGATAGATATGTTGCAGTCTTATGCTAAAATGCTTTAAAAAATTATTGCAACATTTAACAAGAATCATATACAATGTAGTAGTTATACTGAATGTAGTAGTTATTGTCTTATGTCCTGTATGCAAAGTTCATATTTGGTTGAATATAAAAAGAAAGTGGTTAAAAGAGATAATGAAGAGAGAAAGTATGATAAATAAATAAACAGATTAATTATTAATTAATAATTTTAAATATAAAAGAGTTTATCATTATTATTATTATTATAATCATCATCATCATTTTAGTATTTGGATGAAGGGAAAAGAATAACACAGAGGGAGTTGATGGGGGAACAAATGTAAAAGTATAAGTAAAATTAAGAAGAAAAAGAAGGGAACAGTTTATACTGTTTGTTCAGAAATGTGTTCCAGAAAGCTGTTTCCAGAATTCTGTGTTGATGTTGAGGTCTTTCTTCCATTGTTTAACTTGTATTTATTTTGTTGTGTCTGTAGATATTAATAAGGCATACAGTTTGGCCAATAATTGTTTTGAGTTATTAATATTTTTTTATTTCCTCAATGAGTGGTGGTAGTTTGGGGAAATTGCTTCCAATGTTAGCTTTGATAGCATTTTAATTTGTAAAGAGTAAAAATATAGTTCCCTTTACAAAAAGCTTCACTTTGATGCTGCGCTGCTAAGCGCTATGGGGGAAACAATCTTATTGTGAGCTGCTCTGAACATGTGTAACACGTCAATGAAATTGACTGGAATTTATAGCCTCGGTTGGTGAGATCATTGGACGCACCTGTGGCCAGGCTATAAATAGGAGGCGTCACCAGAGTGTCGTCAGACATTTTTCTTCAGAGCTTTCTCTCTGTGTGTTTTCACAAAACTCTTGTTAGAAAATTGTTTAAAAATCTAAGTCTTTTCCTTCCTTCTCTCTTTATATATATATATATATATATATATATAAAAAAAAAAAAAAAAAGAAAAAGGGGAAAATGGCGGAAAAACAGGGCAAACAATACGTGTTTCCTTGTCAGCGTTCTATGTCTGACAGGGACACGCATCAATTTTGCTTTGTTTGCTTGGGGGAAGAGCACGCTACTCTCGCGTTGGAACAGGGCGGGTGCGCGCATTGCGACCTACTTTCGGTCGGGATGCTTCGCGCTCGCCTTCCTTACTTCCGAGAGCCGGCACCCACACTTCATTCGTGGGGCTCTCGCATGGATCTGGCTGAGGAGCGAGAGACGGGTTCGCCCCTTTTGCTCGCTCTCTCCCCAGATCCTGCTGGTCCCTCGCGTGATCCTGAAGCGTGCTTCGGCGCCTCTTCAGTTCACGAGGGGGACCTCCATTCCCTTGGGTCAGATTCCGAGTTAACCGCATCTGAGCGCTCCAATCGCGATTCTAAATCTACGGAGGAGCTGCTCGATGTGGTTACTCGCGCGGTGGCCAGGCTTCAAATAGACTGGCCACGTGACCAAGTTCCCCCCAAGCGCTCTAAGTTAGAGGACAGATTTCTGTCTGGTGACCAAGGGAAGGGAACACCTCATCAGTCCCTTCCCTTCTTTGATGATCTCCATGACGAGCTTTCTCGTTCTTGGAATAAACCTTATACCTCGCGCATTCACGTGCCCTCGACGTCAATATATTCGACTATCGTGGGCGCTGAGGCGCGAGGGTATTTAAAGATGCCACCGGTCGAAGAGACACTTGCGGGTTATCTCTCGCCGGGTTCGGCATCGTCGCTTAATAAATCTGCTCTCCCTTCTAAGCCATGCAGGGTAACCTCCATGCTGGTCGGGAGAGCATATCAAGTGGCGGGTCAGGCTGGTGCTGCGCTGCACACCATGGCTGTCTTGCAGGCGTACCAGGCAGACCTACTAAAAGATTTGAGTGCTGGAAGAGGCCTCGACGACAAAGCTTTTTCTGAACTTCGTCGAGCTACGGATTTGTCTCTCCGTGCCACCAAGCAGTCAGCCCGTGCTATTGGCCGGTCTATGTCCGCTTTGGTTAGCACTGAGAGGCACTTATGGCTTAATCTATCCGGCATCAAGGATAAGGACAGAGTTTTCCTCCTTGATGCCCCAGTTTCGCCTTCTGGTCTCTTTGGAGACGCCATGAACACGGTTATCTCCAGATTCCAGGAGGCGAAAAGCAATGAGGAAGCCTTTGGGCAATTCCTTCCTCGTCGCACTCAGGGGGCGAGGCCGTCGGTCACCCAGTCTCGCCCTGATTCTGTTAGGAGGGAGGTTCAGAAACAGAGTGTGGCAAGTCATACTCCCCCTCGCAGAGATTGGGGACAGGCTCGTCGCCCTCAGCAACCTCCCAAACAAGACCTCAGGGCTTGTATCTCCAAGACAAAGAAGCCCTGACGGTCTTGTATCCAACCCTGTGAGGGTAGTTCCCTTCGGGACGGGGCGCGTGTATCATTCACTTCGGCCCTCCCGATACCCTCACGAAACCTCTTCACTCCCGCCACCCTTGGTGTTTCGGGTGACAGGGGTTTCCAACAAAATGTTGAATGTACCGTTGCTCCCTGCCATAATCCAGGACACGGAACAATCGACACCCCCTCGACAGGAAGTCTTGAAATTAGTTCCCATCTCAGAGAACCTGGCAGCGTGGAAACTTCTGCCAGGTATTTCTATGTGGGTTCTAAAAACAGTAGAAAAAGGCTACAGAATTCAGTTCGCTGGCCGCCCTCCGAGCTTCAACGGCGTGGTTTCCACTACCGTAAGCCCGGAACAGGCATGTCTACTTCAGGTAGAACTGCAAAATCTCTTGGAAAAAGGGGCCATAGAACATGTTCCCCTTCCAGAGAAAAAGTCTGGCTATTACAGCAGATACTTCCTGGTCCCCAAGAAAGGGGGGGGGGGGGGTTGCGTCCCATCTTAGATCTTCGTGCCTTGAACCGCTCGGTCAAGACGCTCAAGTTCAAGATGCTAACAGTCAGGTCCGTCGTGTCTCAGTTCCAACGTTTCGATTGGCTGGTCACGATCGACCTCATGGACGCATACTTTCATATTGGAATTCTGCCATAGCACAGGAAGTTCCTGAGGTTCGCTTTCGGGGACGAAGCCTTCCAGTATCGGGTCCTTCCATTCGGCCTAGCCCTATCACCCCGCACATTCACGAAATGCATGGATGCAGCACTGGCTCCGTTGCGACTCCAGGGCATCCGCATTCTGAATTATCTAGACGACCGGCTGATCCTAGCCCAGTCTCAAGAACTGGCAGTTCAGCACAGGGATATCGTCTTGGCTCATCTAGGTTCTCTGGGTCTGAGACTCAACGCCAAAAAGAGCGTTCTTTCCCCGACCCAGAAAATTTCCTATCTAGGGGTTATATGGAATTCGATCACGATGCAGGCACAGTTGTCTCCCGCTCGTGTCATCTCCATTCAGAACTCCCTGAGCATTCTCAGGCTAGGTCAAGGTTGCACTGTTCTTCAGTTCCAACGAATATTAGGTCTCATGGCGTCTGCGTCCACGGTGATTCCTTTGGGCCTTCTCCATATGAGACCGTTTCAGCTGTGGCTAAAAGCCAGGGGGTTTCATCCAAGGGCCAGTCCCCTCAGGCAAATAAGGGTTACGCGCCCAGTGCTTCGTTCCCTTTCTATGTGGTTCAGACCCCGGTTTCTCACCTTGGGTCCCACTCTTAGTGCGTTGTGTCGTCGCAGGATGCTTACGACAGACGCCTCCCTGACGGGTTGGGGTGCGGTCTTAAGTGGTCGTCCAGCCCAAGGGGAATGGGAGAGTCATCAACTCGATTGGCACATAAACCGCCTCGAGCTAATGGCAGTATTTCTGGCCCTGAAATACTTTCTCCAACATTTGAGAGGCTGCCATGTCCTTGTGCGGGTGTACAACACAGCAGCAGTCTCCTACATAAATCATCAAGGAGGCCTACGTTCTCGCCACCTCAATTTGCTGGCACGTCGGATTCTCCTTTGGGCCCAGGGCAAGTTACTGTCACTCAGGGCAGTCTATATCCCTGGACGCCTGAATGTGGGAGCAGATTTTCTGTCCAGACAAAACTTACCATCGGGCGAGTGGAAACTCCATCCCGAGGTAGTACAACAGATTTGGGAGAGATTTTACAGAGCCGAAGTGGACCTCTTCGCCTCTCAAGAGACTGCGCAATGTCCCCTCTACTTCTCTCTGAGTCACCCAGCCCCCCTGGGTCTGGACGCGATGGCGCATACATGGCCCAGAATGCGCCTGTATGCGTTCCCTCCGGTTTCTCTGCTCCCGGGAGTCCTGGCCAGAGTTCACCAGCAAGGGTCTTGCCTCTCATTGATAGCGCCTCGCTGGCCGAACAGGGTTTGGTTCTCAGAGATGATGTCTCTCCTAGACGGCTCGCCCTGGGCGATTCCGGACAGGAGGGACCTTCTGTCTCAAGCACAGGGGACAATATTTCATCTCCAGCCCGAACTGTGGAAACTTCACGTTTGGCCCCTGAAGGGTACCAACTGAGGGACACAGGGCTGTCGCTTGGGGTTATTGAAACCATTCTTAGTGCTAGGGCTCCCTCCACCAGAAGAATTTACACCAATAAATGGGGTGTCTTCGAAAGGTGGTGCAGTTCACATGATGCAGATCCAGTTAACTGCCAAATTGTTTCAGTTCTGGAGTTTCTGCAGGAAAAACTGTCAGCAGGCATATGCCCCGCTACTCTCAGGGTTTATGTGGCCGCCATTTCGGCTTGCCATGCCTTGATTGACGGGGTGCCTTTAGGGAGACATCCTCTACTCGCCCGCTTCATTCGTGGAGCCAGGCGACTGAGGCCTCCCGTTAGGGCCAGAACTCCTTCGTGGGACTTAACAATAGTCCTGGAGGCTCTGGTCGAGACCCCTTTTGAACCTCTGGAGTCAGCGTCTGACAGACTTCTGACTCTCAAGATGGTCTTCCTTATGGCTATTACCTCTCTTAAGAGGATTGGGGATCTACAGGCTCTGTCTATTCTGCCGACCTGTTTAGAATTTGCCCCCGGTATGGCCAAAGCAATTTTGCATCCTCACCCTGATTACCTTCCTAAAGTTCCTTTTTCGACAATACATCCTGTCACTTTAGAAGCCTTCTGCTCCCCGCCGTTTTTAACGCCGGAGCAGGAAAGACTTCTTACGGACTCTGCCCAGTCCGTGCCCTTCAGATTTATGTCCACTGCACAAGCCAGTGGCGTAAATCAGGGCAATTGTTTGTTTGCTATGGGGGCCGCAACAGGGGGGCGGCCGCTACTAAGCAGACTATGTCACATTGGGTGAGGGATGCTATTGCCCTGGCCTATGAGGCACGCGGTCAAGCTTCGCCAGTAGGTGTCAGGGCTCACTCCACCAGAGGGGTCGCTTCCTCTAAAGCCTTGGCTAGAGGGGTCCCTCTGCAGCAAGTTTGTGATGCGGCAGGTTGGTCCTCTCCGCACACATTCATTAAATTCTATAGTTTGGATGTTCATGCTACTCCGGGCTCTTACGTCCTCGAGTCGACATCTCAAACTCATGCAGGAACAAGTTTGTGACGTGGCGGGCTGGTCCTCTCCACGCACATTCTACAATTTTCTACATGGGCTAGGATGTTTTGCTACCCCGGACTATGTCCTTGGGTCGACATCCCAGGCTCATGCCAAATCCAAGTTCATGGTACGAACTTTTGAGTTAGAGCCCTTGGATCGGCTTCTCAAACTCATCTTTTGACTTTGTGGGCTAGATGCTCCGCTACTCCGGACTCTTATGTCTTTGAGTCGACATCTCAAGCTCATGTCTAACCAGGTTTGTGATACGGCAGGCTAGTCCTTTCCGCACACACTCTTCCGATTTTATGGTGTTAGATGTTCTGCTACTCCGGGCTTATGCCCTTGAGTCGACATCTTAAGCTCATGTCTGGAACCTCTCGCGTTCTGTGAAAACACTTCACAACGATCAGGGGTCCGGACAGCCCCAGTGCGGCGGCGTGGGCATTTCGTTCCCCATAGCGCTTAGCAGCGCAGCATCAAAGTGAAGCTTTTTGTAAAGGGAACGTCTCGGGTTACTTGTGTAACCCTTGTTCCCTGAAAAAAGCGGAACGAGATGCTGCGCTTCTTTTGCCGCACTGGGACGTCCCAGGACCGCTCTTCAGAAAAATAATCTGACGACACTCTGGTGACGCCTCCTATTTATAGCCTGGCCACAGGTGCGTCCAATGATCTCACCAACCGAGGCTATAAATTCCAGTCAATTTCATTGACGTGTTACACACATGTTCAGAGCAGCTCACAATAAGATTGTTTCCCCCATAGCGCTTAGCAGCGCAGCATCTCGTTCCGCTTTTTTCAGGGAACAAGGGTTACACAAGTAACCCGAGACGATTTTTGCTTACATTATATTTTTCTGTCAGTTCTGGAAATGTGATGAATTTTTATCTATGAAAAGTTTATGTAGATGTGTGATTCCATTTTCTTTCCATCTGTCATTAATGAGTGGCTAATTATACATTTATTTTAATTCAGTCTGTTATAATTATAACTATTGGTTGTAGAGATTATTACCATATATCCATTTGCAAATATACTGTAATTGTGCAGCTAAGTAGTAATAATGAAAATTAGGAGCCCCAATCCTCCCATGTCCTTCCTTTTTTGAAGTGTGTTTACACTTATTCTAGGGTTCTTATTTTTCAAATAAAATGTATTTACTTTGCTGTGTAATGTGTCAAATCATTTTTAGTGGGTTGAATCAGAATCATTGTGAACAGGTAGTTTAATTTTGGTAATACTGACATCTTTACTGTAGCAATTCATCCTATGAGAGAGAGTGGTAGATTCATCCAGCGTTTTAAGTCGCCTTCTATTGTTTTTAGTAATGGAGTAAAAAGAGATTAAATAAATCCAGTAGGTGTTGGATATGTGTATTCCTAGGTGATATTTTCTATGCTAAATGGAGTGTTCTGTAGTCCAATGTCCTATGAGGTTTTTTATTTATAGGCAAAATTGAAGATTTAGTCCAATTTGTAGTGTAATCTCATATTTTAGAGTAATCATAAATTAGTTTGATGATTTCTGTAAGTGATCTTTCTGGGTTTTGTAGATACAGTAGAATGTCGTCTGCATACAACGAGATTTTATGTTTAATCTTTATCAATGAAAATAAGGTAATATTATTAATTTGTCTTATAGCTCCTGCTTGAGGCTCTATGAATAATGCAAAAAGTAACAGAGAAAGTGGGAATCCTTGTTTTGACCCGTTACAACTGAAATGATGGTGATATGGTGTCATTAGTGATAACTGATACCTTTGGTGTACTATATATAGTTCTGATCCAGTGGGTGAATGATTCTCCGAAAGTTTTATGTGGTAAGAAAAAGTGCCAAATTACTTTGTCATATGCTTTTTCAGCATCTAGTGATACAATAAATGTGTTATTTTGTGGTTTACAGAGATTAAAGATATTGAATTAGTGGTGTGTTATTTGATGAGTTACATCCCTTAATAAAGCCTGTTTGGCCCATGTGAATGAGATATGGGATGACGGATTCTAGACATGTGGATGTGGCACGGTGGAGGGCGGGACCGGCGCGTGATTACGCACGCCCGGTCCCGTATCAGGCTAATTGAGCCGTCAAGAGGGATAAAGGCCACTCGCAGACGGCGATCGAGAGAGAGAGCTGAATCAGCAGACATGTCTGCTGTCCTATGTGTTTGTTTTAAGTTCTTCATTAAATTATTATTTATATTGACAAGCCGGTTTCTCGCCTCTTCCTTGCCCATGTACGTGAACTGTCTTTACAGTGGATAAAGCTTTACTTATTATTTTCATGTCTGTGTTAATGAGAGATAGTGGCCTATAACTTGTGCATAATGATGGGTCTTTGTTTGCTTTAAGTAGAACAGAGACTAATGGAATGTTCATGTGCTGTGCAATTTAGTTGTAGTTTTTAATTTCTGTTGTCATGTTTAAGAAAAGGGGTGAAATTGTTGACCAAAAATGTTTATAGGAATCTGGGGGGTAACCGTCTAATCCTGGAGCTTTATTATTTTATAAAGAGATAAGGACTTTCCTGTATTCATCTTTTGTAAGTGGCTTTTCTCGGTCTTTCTGGTTGGAGTTTAGTCTGGGTAGAATTATGTTGTTTCAAAAATGCTGAGTCTCTTCATCGTTGTTTTCTTTATCATTACTATACAGATTTTCAAAGAATTTTTGAAAATTCTTGAAGAACTTTTTAAAAAAAAATAAAAAATGTTTTTTTTGAGGTGTGAAAGTTCTTGTTTTAGGGTTTTTAATTGTAGGTATAATCGTTCCCTCCTTATTACATTTAAGCATGTTGGCTAGATATTTTCCTAACTTGTCATTATGTTCAAAATGTGTGGATCTTAGTTGTTTTTTTTTTTTTTAATTCTATATTTTTATGTGAAATATCTTCAAGTTTATTCTTAATTCTGTTAATTTCATTTAACATCTGTTTGCTGGGATTTTGTAATTAGGTGTTTTGTAACATTTTTAGTTTTCCTTCTAGGGCTTTTTCTAGCTCAGGCTCTTTTTTATGTTTATGTGTGGATTGTGATATTATTTTCCCTCTCATTACAACCTTTGCTGTCTCCCAGAGCGTTGACGTGAAAATATCTGGTGTGTTTATTTCAAGTCAAGTCAAGTGGTTTTTATTGTCGTTTCAACCATATACAGTTAGTACAGTACACAGCGAAACAAGACAACATTCCTCCAGGACCATGGTGCTACATAAAACAACATAGGACAAACACAGAACCACATGAGACTACACAGACTAAATAAAATACCTATATAAAGTGCACGTACAAACGTGTGCAAAAAGTACAGGACAGTACAATAAATTACTAACAATGAACAGGACAATAGGCACAGTGAGAGACAGTGCAGCGCCGACCAGTACACAGTAGTGCAAAAAGATGACAGTTTCTAAAAATGCCAAATGTAAATATAACATACTATGAGATAGTGTTCTATGGACATGGCAGTTATTGAGGTAGCAGACAGTTATAAAGTGACAGTAATTAAAGTGCAACTCAGGACATGTGTGTGTGTGTGTTTCAAACCAGTCTCTGAGTATTGAGGAGTCTGATGGCTTGGGGGAAGAAGCTGTTACACAGTCTGGCCGTGAGGGCCCGAATGCTTCACTACCTCTTGCCAGATGGCAGGAGGGTGAAGAGTTTGTGTGAGGGGTGTGTGGGGTCGTCCACAATGCTGGTTGCTTTGCGGATGCAATGTTTTTTGTAAATGTCTTTGATGGAGGGAAGAGAGACCCCGATGATCTTCTCAGCTGTCCTCACTATCCTCTGCAGGGCTTTGCGGTCCGAAACGGTGCAAGTCCCAAACCAGTGATGCAGCTGCTCAGGATGCTCTCAATAGTCCCTCTATAGAATGTAGTGAGGATGAGGGGTGGGAGAGGTGCTTTCTTCAGCCTTCGAAGAAAGTAGAGACGCTGCTGGGCTTTCTTGGTAATAGAGCTGGTGTTGAGGGACCAGGTGAGGTTCTCCACCAGGTGAACACCAAGGAATTTGGTGCTCTTGACGATCTCCACAGAGGAGCCGTCGATGTTCAGCAGAGAGCGGTGTCCAGGCCCAGCAGGTTCAGCTTTCCAATCAGGTGCTGGGGAATGATTGTGTTGAATGCTGAGTTGAAGTCTATGAACAGCATTCAAAGGTATGAGTCCTTTTTATCTAGGTGGGTGAGGGCCAGATGGAGGTTGTTGGCAATGGTGTCGTCTGTTGAATGGTTTGGATGATAAGCTGCAGTGGGTCTAGTGAGGGGGCAGCTGGGTCTTAATGTGCCTCATGACGAGCCTCTCGAAGCACTTCATGATGATTGGTGTGAGTGGTAGCGGGACGGTAGTCGTTGAGGCAGGACACTGAAGACTTGGTGTTGCTGAAGACGGTAGTGCTGGACTTGAAGCACGTTGTAACGACGGTGCTGCTCAGAGAGATGTTGAAGATGGCGGTAAGAACATCTGCCAGCTGGTCTGCACATCCTCTGAGCACTCTGCCAGGAATATTGTCTGGTCCAGCAGCCTTCCGTGGGTTGACTCTTCATAGAGTTTTCCTCACATCCGCCGTGGTAAGACAGAGCACCTGGTTGTTGGGAGGAGGGGTGGTCTTCCTCGCCACCACGTTGTTTTGCACTTCAAACCAAGCACAGAAGTTGTTCAGCACATCTGGAAGGGAGGCATCTTTGTCACAGGCAACCGTTGTTGTCCTGTAGTTGGTGATGGCCTGGATGCCCTGCCACATGCGCCGTGTGTCACCGCTGTCCTGGAAGTGACTGTGGATTCTCTGGGTGTGTGCGCGCTTTGCCTCTCTGATGGCCCGGGACAGTTTGGCCCTCGCTCTTCTTAGGGCTGCCTTGACGCCAGCTCTGAAGGCGGAGTCTCGGGACCTCAGCAGCGTGCGCACCTACATAGTCATCCACGGCTTCTGATTGGAGCGTGTGATAATGGTCTTTGAGAAAGTGACATCATCAATGCACTTGCTGATGTAGCTGGACACTGATGCTGTGTATTCCTCCAAGTTGGTAGAATCGCTATATGTTGCAGCCTCACTGTACATGTGCCAGTCAGTACACTCAAAACAGTTCAGAAGAGCAGAGATGGCTCCTGCTGGCCAGGTTTTCACCTGCTTCTGAAGCGGTTTTGTGCGTCTCACGAGCGGTCTGTATGCTGGAATTAGCATAACAGATATGTGGTCTGAGTAGCCGAGGTGGGGGCGGGGCTCCGCCCGGTACGCGCCTGGGATGTTTGTGTAAACAAGATC
Source organism: Moxostoma hubbsi (assembly GCA_032164185.1). Lineage (NCBI taxonomy): Eukaryota > Metazoa > Chordata > Actinopteri > Cypriniformes > Catostomidae > Moxostoma > Moxostoma hubbsi. The sequence continues at coordinate 15,951,453 of JAVLUX010000006.1, read as the reverse complement.
AAGCGCGTTCGCCCTCTCGTTGCAAATTCCACAAACTGATGGAATTTAGGGAGCACTGTCTTGAGATTCGCATGGTTGAAATCTCCGGCGACAATAAACAGTCCGTCGGGGTGAGCGTTCTGCAGTTCGCTCATAGCCCCATACATTTCACAGAACGCTTCCTTAGCATTAGCGCTGGGGGGAAAGTAAACTCTGGTTATGATAACAGTGGTGAATTCCCGTGGTAAATAAATAGGTCTGCATCTACCAGTCACAAGCTCCACCAGCGATGAGCAGTAGCTAGAGACTAGCATAGAGTTCTTGCACCATTCCCTGTTGATGTAAACACACAAGCCACCACTGTGAGTCTTACCGCAGAGAGCTGCATTTCTGTCGGCACGAAACGAGGGGAGCCCGTCTAGCTGAATGGCGGCGTCTGGAACTCTGTCGCTGAGCCACGTCGCCATGAAAACAAAGACGCAGCAGTCTCTAAACTCACGCTGTGTAGCCTGCTGGAGTCGGATGTAGTCCAGTTTATTGTACAGGGAGCAAATATTTGAGAGCAGGATAGATGGGAGAGCTGGCCGACTAGGGTTTGTTTTTAGCCTAGCATGGACCCCTGCCCTCTTGCCGTGCTTCCGCTTTCTCACACACCACTTACGATGTCCTCTCCCCCAGCCACCGGCATCAGGCGACGCCGAGGACTGGAGGCCTGGTCTCCGAAGCAAGCCGAGTATGCGTAGCGCCTCCTGTAGGTCATCATGCAGCTTGGTTGTTGCATGGATCCTATATTTGAGCAGTGTCTTGCGATGGTAGACACGAACACCGGTTTCTCCGATGTCCATGTGCCACAAAAGTCGGGTTTTTTAACAAAAATAGCACCATTTTGGATCCGGAGTGGCCGTTGCGTGCTACCGCGCCGCCATCTTGGATCATCATTCAATGAATGATGCCCACTCTCTTTTAAAATACTCAAGCAAAAATACTTCTTGCTCTTGAAGTAGTTAAGTGTAAGGACAATTGGTGCATAGTCAGAGATGATAATGGGTTTTATTGTGGTGTGTGATATTTGTGGGATAATCGTTTTATTTGTTAAGAAAAAATCAATACACAAATGTGATTTATGAACAGGTGAGAAGTAGGTATATTCTCTTTTTTTTAGGATTATTTAGTCTCCAGCTATCGCCAAGGCCAAAATCAGTCATATATTGTTTTTATAATCTCTGAAGAGTGTCATATTTTGTCTGATATTAGTAATTATATTTGTCTAGTATTGGATTAATAACTGTGTTGAAGTCTCATCCGATGATAACTATTGATTGTGAGAAGTTGGTTAATTGCAAAAAAAAAAAAAAAAAAAAAAAAAAAAAAAATTGTGGAATAATTCTTCATTGTCTGTGTTTGATCCATAAATATTAGCAATCTTTATCATTTTATTGTTAATTGTAATATTAATTATAATATACCGACCCTCTGTGTCAACTATTGTTTTATTTATAATAACTGGTATGTTTTTTTTTTATGAGGGTGTCTACTCATCTCATCTCAAAAAACTAAATGTTGACATATGTTTATTACAAGAAACCCACCTATTAGAATCTGAACAAAAGAAACTCCAAATTTCACAATTCATTCAATATATTTTTCATTTTATAATTCAAAGAATAATCTACACTAAATAATAAGTTAGTGTACACAAAGAATAATTCTTTGAAAGATTTAATATTTTGTATCTTTTAATCAGTGAATTAATGCCTCTCACATTCCAACTAACACATATTATAATTTTTATTAGATAGTATTGCATCTTGTTCATATAATATATTCTAGCTTGTCAGTATGGAGTATGGAGTGTAGACTGATTTGAAAAAAAAAACGAAAAAAAAAAACATTTAAAGCATTTTAGCATAAGGCTGCAACATAACAAAATGTGAAAAAAATTAAGGGGTCTGAATACTTATATAAAGGTGTTAGTATGGAGGGAAGGAGTGCAATCTTTTCCATTAATTTCTTCCATTGGGATTACATAAATTCATAAAATATTTCAAAGGTGTGAGCCAAACCAACCAACTCCGAGATGAATTATGCCATTACAAACTTTGATTTAAAGCAAAAAAGTATTTTAAAAGTTGACAAAAAATAAATAAAAAATACAAGACTGTGTACTTAACATCTTTCCTGAGGACATGAACTACTGTACAATCCCATAAGGCATTGTGAAATTTGTAATTTAATTAATAACAATGGAAACATAAATCTATTGTGTCAGTGGTTCCCAACCCTGTTCCTGGCGGCTCCCCAACACTGCACATTTTGTATATCTCCCTTATCTGACGCACCTAATTCAGGCTGTGGAATCTCTACTGATGAGCAAATTTGTTGAATCAGGTGTGTTTGAATAGGGAGATATTGAAAATGTGTAGTGTTGGGGGACCCACCAGGAACAAGAGTGGGAACCACTATTATAAATATAGAAACAATACTTGTTAATTTTATTGCAAAATATTCAGATATTTGCAAATATATAAGTAGTTTGAGAGTGTAGGTAGACCAATTAGATTGCACTATTCACAGTGTGTCATGGGAATGGGTGGCCACTGCAGAGCTTTGTTGCTTTGTTGGCCATGACTCACTGATTGGTGGAGTGTTTCTCTTCAAGATCATGGGTAATTTAGTTCTTCACCAGGAAATCTCTCATCAAACAATTTCTAAAAAGTTACGTTGAAATAAGGCTGACTGATGGCTTCAACAGAAGCATATACCATAGAATAACCACCTTTGAGATCATGGTAGGTTTGTTTTTTAAGTTTTATAAGATATCGTTGTGACAGGGCGGAGGGCGGGCCAGGTCGTGATTATACACACCTGGTCCCTTATCAGGATAATTAAGCCTCCGAGAGGGATAAAGGCCGACTGCGGAAGGTGGAGCGATGAGAGAGAGATTGTTTATGATCAGCTGACAGTCATGTGTGTGTTTATGTCTTTTTGTCCTCGCTGCCGACTGCCTGGAGCAGGAGCAGGAGCAGGGGAGACCCCTTCTGTTCCCCGAGAATGCGGTGGGGTGGTACACCCCCCCCATTTTAATTATTTTTGTTTCCCTCCACTTGTCCCTTCCCTCATCCAGGTGGACGGAGATGACCTGCCGGCAGATGGGCCGGAAGGCACGCCCCTCCCCAGGGAAAGAGGGGAGGGGGTGTACATCATGCCGGGGGCTCCCCAGCCTGAGAGAACGAGGGAGGAATGTAACAGGGTGGAGGGCGGGGCCGGGTCGTGATTATACACACCCGGTCCCTTATCAGGCTAATTAAGCCTCATATATGGATAAAGGCCGACTGCGGAAGGTGGTGCGACGAGAGAGAGATCGTTTACGGTCAGCTGACCGTCGTGTCTGTGTGTCTTTTTGTTCAGTTTTATATTAAAACTATTTATATTGTCAAGGCGGTTCTTGCCTCTTCCTTTCCATTGTTCCCTTTACAATTGTTTAAAATGAATTAGCCTATAGAAAATTTACCGGTAATAGTTTTTTTTTTACTTCCGTAGTCAGACTGTTTGTGCTTTATTGAGGACAATATTACTATTGGTTAATGTTCTCCTTCACCCAAACAGATTTGTGAATGCAGACTCACAATGAAAGAGTCACTCACCGTCTTGCTGATGTAGGAGGTGCTGATGTTCATACACTGATGCTCTTCACTGTTACAGCAACCCCCACATCTGTAGACAGACACGCAGGGTGGTTTATAGAAGGTGTTTGTAGCTGCCCCAAACTCTTTCCCCACATCTAAACAAACTTGGCGTGGCATGCACAGGGTCTTTCTCCACTCTGCCTCAATACCTGTAGGACATGAGGCAAAAGAAAAGCAGCACTGCAATTATTGCAGATCACAGTTTCTGACACATTCTTGGCAGCCTTAGAACACTTTGTGCCAGGATTGTCAAAAAAGTCTCCCAAAAGTAATACTTGACAACTATACAAAAGCTGTAATAATATAATGACAGCAAACACCGCCATCACAGACTGTGCAAGTCTTAAATTAATAGTCACTCACTTTTAAGCATTTCAAAGTTGAAGTAAGCAGCCGCAAAGGAGGCCTCCTCCGACCTTGTTTCTGTGGAGCTGTGCTCTCTGTAAGGGAAGCGTCCTCCTGCCTTGGAACGACACTTCAGCATGCTCCAGTAGCTGGGGTAAACTATCCTCATAAGTTCATCCACGCTACCCGCCGATCGCAACTGCTCCACCAGGTCTGGCTCTGAATGCTCCAGCTAAGACACAGAGAAACTGAGTAAGATTGGGAAAAAGTAGCCTGTCAACCCTTATGTTACAGAAACATTCAGAGAGACTGAATCTCGTTGTATGGTTTTAAAAAACATGAGGGTAAGTAAATGGTGACAGAGTTTTTTATTTTTTATTGAACTACTGCTTTAACCATCAGGCTGCTATGGTACTGTTATTTGCACCATAATACTTTAATACTTTAATACTTTCGCACCTATGTTGCTTCAAAGTGTTTTTCAACAAGGAGTTACAGCCCAAAAAGACAACATTTTTTGTTCTGTAACAGCCCCAGTTTGCTTTGGAATGATACAACTTATGAGGCTTCACAAGTTTGAATGTCCACTTAGTCCTTGAAGTGGAAATGTTAAAGATATTGTTAAAGGTAAACAAATTTGGCTTGCTAACTGAAGTTAGCAAGGGTTAAAAATAGAAGTCGGTTTTGGGTGGTGAAAGTTTGCTGGAAGAACTGTGTTGTTTGTTTTGTGGTGTACAGGACTAATTTGACAAACTCCTCCCAAATCTTTGTTTAGAACTCAATTTCATTGATTGAAAGCTACACCACAGTTAATGTTCCATTAAGGCTAATCATTTTCTGCTGTGGCCATCTCTACATTTCCTGGGCAATGCCTATGAAGGCAAGTAACTGTTTGAGAAGTATCTGGCCACATGTCAAGGTCTGGGTAGATTAGATGGTAAGCGAACAAATAGTTCTCTTAGTCAACATGCTGAATGCAGGAGAAATGGGCAGGAGTAAAGACCTGAGTGACTTTGACAAGGGTCAAGCGCCTACAATGGGCACGTGAGCATCGGAACTGCAGCAGTGAAAGAAGGTTGCCTGGTCCGGTGAGTCCCCTTCTCTTTGACATCACGTGGACGGCCGTGTACGTGTGTGCCGTTTACCTGGAGAAGTGATGGCACAAGGATGCACCGTGGGACCAGTGTCAATTGTTAGAGATTTTACAATATCATATAAATCGCGATATGTAAATATCCATACGTGAAACATGGGCTTCCCTATCTGTTGCAGGGCTTCACGTGAGACTGAGTGAATTTAAGAAATATGGACAGGGTTTTTCCGGCATAAATTTTTTTTCTTCTGCCTTTATCGATAAAAATGTTCTGTGGAGATTTATTTCTCCACTTGGGGTTTTCTTGGGTCAAAAATTATTGAGTTGTGCGAGTAATCCCACTCTGAGCTATCCTGTCTATGGAGCACAAATATCAGAAAGCCTGCTAGATCCGCACAAACTTTGGAGCTCCAGAGACAGCGCTCACCAGAGTCACATGAAATATTTGTGTGTCATCAGGAAGTTTAACATTTTACCTGACTGCAATGTTGTTGAGAATTGTAGTAACCACTACAACAGCACAGACAGTACTGCCGTAATAAGCAGACTACGCAGTCTGTGTAGGGCACCAAGTCCCTAGGGGGGCACCAACTTACCCAAGGAGGGCACCATAAAGTCCACCAGCTGCCCTTACTCACACGTTATACGTTATTCAAGGACCTGAAAGAAGTTGCGGAACATGCTCATATCACGCAAACCCCTGGAACTCTGCGTGGGCATCAATTTGGCCAGCGCCGGCCTTGAGCACAGGTTTTGAAACGGTTCAGCTTCAGGCCGCCACTAGACTTGCTCATGCAGTGAAAACTGTTTCACACTCCTATAGCCCTCTCCACAATAGAGCATGTCCTTCCATGGGCCTGATTGAACCTTTCCTCTGCAATAGTGGCTGGATGCTGCACAGGTGTCAAGAGGTATGGGTGAAGAGGACATTCAGTGTTCCCCAAATTGCTGAATTAGCCCACTTTAAAGAGTCATGTGTGCTTCCAGGCCACTTTGCCACAATGTCAGTGAAGTCCCCAGAAGTCAGCATGGTGTTCATAAGCTGTAACAGCAAAGGTGTTACTGCTGTCACAAATTTGCTGACTGAAGACTTGCTGAGCCACAGCCCATCGCCAACCACCTCCATAAAAATTCCCATAGCATAATTACACAGTGCAGCTAAGAACTGCATTGCTGGACTTAAGGCACAGTTTCTCCTTGTGGCCCTCTCAAGGATCTTGGTCATTGGAAGCTTGAATATTTTATGATGTTGTCATTGGATAGAGTCAGGCGGGGTGAACGTTGTCCTTTTGTAGTTCATTTTTTTACACTGAGTTCTGTGTCACCTTCTGTGCTCAAGCTGTAGAATACTTTTATAATACTTTTATATTTATAGTATTTATACTTTTATACTAATGTAAAACCACCATTGTTGAGCAGCTGAAACTCACATAAATACTGTTTTATTAGGAGAGTCATTAGCACACCTGACAGTAATGTACCAGAGAGATGGATAGAAACAACTTGGTGACTAATAATCATTCTAAATGAACTAGCTAAACATAAGTGATTCATCAATGATTTGAGACTAATAGGGCACAGTTTAATTTGATTATCATGTTTCTCAAATTGTAATTCTATTCATCAGTTAATGGGTTTTAGTTTTAAAAGAGGCTGTTTTCATGTTGTTTTTTTCTTAGTTTTCATGCTGTGGCTTGGGAGAAATGAGAAGTAAGCATCTCTTGAGAATTGCCTGAGGATTTAAATAAAGGATATGCATGTATATATTAGTATATTAGTACTGAGCAAGTCCTAAGATGTTTCACAAAAACATTTGTCTTAAGATGGTTATTTATATCTGCTGTTTTGAAGTCAAATGTGTTCACACCAAATATTGATTTAAGATCTTTTTCTGTTTGCTGGACTTTGTATGATGTTAATTGATTAATGAAAACAATTTGTCATTATATATATTAAGAAATCCTCACTTTGAAGTTTTTCACAAGTGCCTAAAACTTATGCACAGTACTAATATATATATATATATATATATATATATATATATATATATATATAATAATTAAAACTATTTTTTTAGCCACTCCACAGATTTAGCAAACTATAGTTTTGGCAAGTCTTCTTCTCAAATCTACTTTGTGCATGACACAAATAATTTTTCCAACAATTGCTTACAGACAGATTGTATAACTTTTAATTGACTATTTCACAATTCCAGTGGGCCAGAAGTTTACATACACTAAGTTAACTGTGCCTTTAAGCAACTTGGAAATTCCAGAAAATGATCTCAAGCATTTGGGCAATTAGCAAATTAGCTTCTGGAAGGAGGTGAACTGAATTGGAAGTGCACGTGTGGATGTATTTTAAGGCCTACCTTCAAACTCAGTGCCTCTTTGCTTGACATCATGGGAAAATCAAAAGAAATCAGCCAAGACCAAGTTTGGTTTATCCTTGGAAGCAATTTCCTAATGCCTGAAGGTACCACGTTCATCTCTACAAACAATAATACGCAAGTATAAACACCATGGGACCATGCAGCCATCATACTGCTCAGGAAGGAGATGCAGTCTCCTATAGACAAATGTAGTTTGGTGCAAGAAGTGCAAATCAATTTCAGAACAACAGCAAAGTACCTTGTGAAGATGCTGGAGGAAACAGGTATACAAGTATCTATATCCACAGTAAAACAAGTCCAGTATCAACATAACCTGAAAGGCTGCTCAGCAAGGAAGAAGCCACTTCTCCAAAACTGCCATAAAAAAGCCAGACTACAATTTGCAAGGACACATGGGGACAAAGATCTTATTTTTTGTAGAAACATCCTCTGGTCTGATGAAACACAAATTTAACTGTTTGGCCATAATGACCATTGTTATGTTTGTAGGAAAAAGTGTGAGGCTTGCAAGCTGACGAACACCATCCCAACCATGAAGCATGGGGGTGGCAGCATCATGTTGTGAGGGTGCTTTGCTTCAGGAGGGACTGTTGCACTTTGCAAATTAGATGGCATCATGAGGACGGAAAATTATGTGGATATATTGAAGCAACATCTCAAGACATCAGCCAGGATGTTAAGGCTTTGACGCAAATGGGTCTTCCAAATGGACAATGACCCCAAGCATACCTCAAAAGTTGTGGCAAATTGGCTTAAGGACAACAAAGTCAAGGTATTGGAGTGGCCATCACAAAGCCCTGACCTCAATCCGATAGAAAATCTGTGGGCAGAACTGAAAAAGCGTGTACAAACTAGGAGGCCTACAAACCTGACTCAGTTACACCAGTTCTGTCTGGAGGAAAGGGCAAAAATTCCAGCAACTTATTGTGAGAAGCTTGTGGAAGGCTACCCAAAACGTTTGACCCAATTTAAACCATTTAAATGTAATGGTACTAAATACTAAACATAGTGTATGTACACTCTGACCCACTGGGAATGTGATGAAAGAAATAAAAGATGAAATAAATAATTATCTCTACTATTATTCTGACATTTCACATTCTTAAAATGAATTAGTGATCCTAACTGATCCTAACCTAAAACAGGGAATGTTTCTACAATTAAATGTTAGGATTTGTGAGTTTAAGTGTATTTGGCTAAGGTGTATGTAAACTTCTGACTTCAACTGTATATATACACTGATATACTAATATATATATATATATATATATATATATATATATATATATATATATATATATATATATATATATATATATATATATATATATAAGGTCTGACAATCACTGAAATTTTTTTAATCAAATTAATTACATGGTGTCCCGATTAATTAATCGCAATTAATCGCATATACAACTATTTGCTGAGAAATCCCCTCATATAACAATAATTCAATATCTAATGGTGAAAAAATTATACATAGTTATATTTAAATATAAAAAAGTATATATATAAAATAACAAATATTCAGATAATTAAAATGCATTATATTCTTGTGGCAGAAGAGTTCATCATTGATAAGACAATACAAAAAGTGGCTTTAAAGTACAATTTATTGTTTACTACCATATTATTGAACATAAGCCAATCATTGTCATACAGTTCACAGCAATTCATTTCACAAGTGAATTTGTCAATCAGTTCGAGATATATTATGCGGGCTTGTTCTCGGGTGCATTGCATCATAAACATAAAATTTTTAAGTCACTGTGTCAAGTTAACTATAGTTTAATACTTAGAATACATATTGAGATCCCTTAATTCGCATTTGCGCTCCATCAAGTGTTTTGAACACAAGAACGTAATGCATGTTTTGTGTTGTCTGCTGAAGGGTTGTTTTTTTCACTGTATAAACTGCACAATGCCCATAGAGCTGAAGTTTCACTTACTGCACTCTGAAGTAAACAGGTGGTACTACAAGCTTGCATTTCTCAGGAATCTTCCTTTTTACGGTCCGGGGGCATTGCGATTAATTGCGTAATTTTTTTTTAACACGTTATTTTTAATAAAATTAATTGCACTGAATTAACACGTTAATTGCTCCGCCGACCGCCTGGAGCGGGAGAACCACTGCCAGGGGCTGGGGGAGGCCCCTTCGACTCCCCAGGAATGCGGTGGGGCGTTCCATCCGCCAGGGGCTGAGGACTTCCTCCGATCCGCCCGGAGAGGCGTGGCTGTCGTCCTGTAGAGGGTGGAGAGGTGGCTGAGGAACGAGCTACAGCGTATCAGAGAACCGGCAAGTAAGTTTTTTTTTTTTTTTTATCTCTCTCACCTCTCTCTCTCTCACTGCCGCTCTGCGTTGGCCTTTTCCCTCTTTTTTAAATTATGGTGTTTGTGGGAGGGGAGGTACTGCCCAGTGCAGGACGGACCCCCCCGTTTTTTTTAATTATTGTTGTTTCCCCTCCCCTTGCCCCCTCCCTCGTCCAGGTTGATGGGGATGACCCGCCGGCAGACCGCATGGGAGGCGGCCCCCCCAGGGGATGTACGTCAGGCCGGGGGTCCCCAGCCTGAAAGAACGGGGGAGGAATGTGGCACGGTGGAGGGCGGGACCGGGGCGTGATTACGCACGCCTGGTCCCATATTAGGCTGATCAAGCCGTCAAGAGGGATAAAGGCCACTCGCGGACGGCGGTGTGGGAGAGAGCGATCGTTCACGGACATGTCCGTTGTCTTATGTGTTTGTATTTTTAGTTTTCCATTAAACCTATGATTTATATGTTAAGCTGGTTTCTCGCCTCTTCCTTACCCATGAGTGTGAACTGTTTTACATACGGTTATTGCTGTTGCTAACTTTAAAACTAGCAGGTTGATGTCACAGGACAGAAATCCAGTGACGCTGGTAGTGACGATTCTCCCTGACCAATCGGTGAGCTGCAGGATTTTGACGTCGCATTTAGTATCGGCTCGGCTCGCTTGGAACCTCGACTGAGGTGGTACTAAAAAAGTATCAGGTTCCAGGTAATATCCACAGTGGAAAACCCCCAAAAATCGAGCAGACTCTTGTTGAGTTGATTTCTACCGTGCAGTGGAAAGTCCCTTTAGTTATTCGGTCTGTTCCATGCACATGCACACTCTTCAAAATCCTGTAAAAACGTAAAATGCGTTCTCCAGAAGAAAGTCAGGTGTGTTAAACTGCTTTCTCTTAATCCCTTAAGCGTAAGTAAATTATTTGTCTCATTTAAATGACATTTCAGAACATTTTTTTCTGCAAAAACCCTGGAATAACCCATTTTCCAATAAACCAAGTGAATGTAAGTGTCATATTGGACATTTTCCAGTGTAATTGAGGAAAAAAAGCAATTGCTGTCAAACTGTTTTTAATGCATTTTTGAATCACCCATTAGTTTAGAGAAGATGGTGTGTGACTCAATCTTTGAAGATGTAATCAGATCTACACCAGTGAACACTAATTGTAGAAATTGTAGTGTCTAATTGTAAACACACCTCTATGTGCATAACTTCCCATTGTACTCTTCCCACAATCCACCAGAGTTATAATTGCACCATTTATGTTATGCTGTTTGCCTCCACGTTAACATGCCTTCAGGAGATGCTTTCTCACCAAACATCTTCAGAAAACAAAATCAACAAAAACTCTGAAAGTTTGATTTCATTGTGATTCCAAAGACATTTGATGTTAAATTTTACTAAGCTGACATTACAAATCAATTGGCTGCCCTTGTCAAAAAATGTGAATGTAAAATGTATGATTTGGAATACTTTTCTTTCCTCTGTGAGATATGCAAATCATGCCACAATGGAAGGAATGGTCAGACCTCAATGGGCTATAGCGACCCAGCCAATTGAGAGTACTGCTTACTCAGTAAGCTGATAAGTGCGATCCAAGGTTGTCTGTGGAGACAGGGCCATGTCTGTCTGAAGCAAGAGACACCCCAGCACACGCAATCAAACCCCAGAATCCTTGACCTCCCCACAATCTGCAGCAGAATGAGAGTTTGTAAGAAGTGTGAAAACATCATCAGCATCTGGAAACAGCCAGAAGTCCCTGATGGAAAATGATACTGCTGTCTGGGACATTCCAGGAAACATGCCGTTTACCCACATTGCTGATCATGGCCGTCGATAAAGCATGCACCCTCCCCCATTTGTGGAGGTGTTAAAAAAAGTGAGAAAAATACAACAAGAATTGAGTCTCTCAGAATCCCCCTTCCCTCTTTAAGAGCCTTGGCATTGGACTGGTCTGTATAATTTTTAACTGGTATATTTTTACAACATTTTTAACAAATATCTCTGTAGTAGAGATCTCATTCAGCAACTCACTATGTTTACAGCAAAATTATTTATTATCTTATTAGGTAGGAAATGAGCTTTCTCTTTCTAAAATACACAGTTACATTTTCCTGTAAAACCTATTATTTACGTATGACAGGAAGTTTTGGCAGGTTAAATAGAAGCAGTGCTGTTCTAGGCCTCTCTTCTTATCTCACTTCAAAAGGAGATCTTCAGAATGAACAACAGTTTTAGAGAATGATAGTTTTTTAAGGGCTGTATTCTTGAGGGCCATTTTTCATGATACAGCCAGAAACCCACCTTCAATGAAAAATGTAACCATTAAGATGAAATATAAATTGAAGCCTGCATTGTTTTAAATTTTATCATACACCATCCACGCAGTAGCTGAACAAGTATAAAATGCACTGAAAAAGTTCAAAACAAGTATAGCATGTCTGAATCAACTTTGAATACATAAGGATAAATCAACAAAACCCCCCCAAAAAAGGGTAAGATCAGGTAGAAATAGTTCCTTAAGGTAAAAATTTTAGGTTACCACGTTTTACAGTGTGTATCCTGTACATTCAGTGCCACTGCACCAACACGATCACATGGGATGTCGGCATGTTGCTCCCGAATTTTGCAGTGCCCTGACATAGTCCTTATTCATAGTAGCGCCATATTTGATTTTTAATGAGAATGATAACGAGGATGTGATGGATAGACTTACCATCTCTTCAATGGCCCGCATAGTATAAAGCAGTATAAAGCTCATAGATCACATGTAATTTTTCACAACTAATGTTGTCTGGAGTTTTATGTAAACTGAATTTTCTTGGAAAGATAATTATTTTCAATGTTTTGTCTATGGAACAATCCAAAAACTCTTTAAACTGCATTACAGCCCATTGAAGAGAGTGTATTTCTATCCTTCACAGCCTCATTGTCATTCCAGTCAAAAATAAAATATGGCACTGCTGTGAATAAGGTCTTGGCCCCATTATGTCGAGTTACTGACAAGCGCCATCTCCCATCAGACGTTTTTGCATCGGTTCAAGTGTGTTAATTTTCTCCTGTGAAGCGCAACTGATAGCGTATTACATCAGTAATATGGGAGACCTGGGTTAATGTCCTGCATTGAAAACAGGAAGTGATAATGTGTGCATAAATAGTGACGTGTGATTCAGAGGTTCCATTGTCACTCTAAGATTACATTTTTACTCCACTGCCTGTTAGGTTTAGGTTTGTGTTTGGTGGTAAAGTTAAACACATATGCATTACCCTTTGCTGTATTGCATCATTTAAAGCAAAAATACCTCACTTTAACAACCAGATTTTGGTGCCCCTCTGTGGGCATTTCATCTGTAAAGTGGAGCTCACACGTGTTCTTACATTCAAAATCACTTCCCTCATTGGCCAATGGAGGCAGTGCTTTGCATTTCAGTGTGCACAGACCTAGTTTAGCTCAAGAAAAGTCAACCAACTGTTTCCAAAGTCACTGTGAGATCAGTCTGTCTGCACACCATGGAAATAGCTCTAATCATGGCAAGAGGAAAAATATAATTCTTGAAGGAAATTACTGTTTCTCCCAACATTGACTATTCTGTTTATTCAGGAAACTCAAATACTACAAATAGAATCTAAACAAGACTATTGTATGTGGCCTCTTCCATGTCTTTGTTTTCAGTGATTTCTAAGATAACACTCTGGTCTGTTTCCTACAAGAAACAATGGAGACTGAGAAAATGATGTGTGTATGTGTGCATGCATACAGACACATTCACACTTTAGTCTGCCTCAGACTTCAGGATTGGTAATTGTAAAAACACCAATACAATGCCCTATTATTATTTTTCAGTGACAAATAAAATAAAAGTGATTAATGGGGGAAAATACAAATGGGAACCATAAAGTCTGAGGGCAGCTGACCCAGACATTGTTACATTTTTGTGATTGTTCTGGTTTTTAGGGAAGACTTAATACAATATGATCACAAGGGATATCTGTGTAAGTGTTATTTCCGAATGTTTTTGCATCTCAAGACGGACCCAATGTCCCGAATCCCAAGCACCACCATACAGCCATTGTTCATGTCCTGAAAATCACTCGTGCTGTGCCTTTGACGTCACATCTCTTTTGATCTCTGGCAACAGAGAGACACTCTATTTGCACAGAATTAAGTGAAATCTCAGTGCAGAAGCTCTTGTACTTCCTTAGAAGTCCGTCTTCGTTCTTCTTTCAGGGGTAAAAAGAAGTTAAACAGCTGAGCAATGGTATTCTGTTTCCGAACATTCTGACACCGGTCACACCGCTGTGGGAGGCGTGTGGAAGTACATTTCAATATGAGGACAACGACACCAAAATGTGTTATCAATGATATTGTGCCTCATTCTATGAGCAGAATTCACATTAGATTAGTAAAAGGAGTTGTTTTATCCACTCGATGATGACAAAGTAATATATATGCAATAGAAAGGGTAATTTGTCTTATTTACATTATTAATTCATTACACTAATGTGCTAACACTCTATATGCAGTCTATATTGACATTCTGTTGTCAATTTTACCATGAATCAGCTTCATTCTAGTATTACACATTTTTTTTTAAATAACTAGTTTTAACGTATCTCAGAATGAGTTAGCTTTGGCAAGCTAGTGCAGAAACCAATATCTTTCATCTAAAAAAAAAAAAACTTGCTAAATGGAAATATTATTTAATATACAATTCAAATACACATTGCATTCAAAGACATGTAGCTTAAATATGTTTTTTTTTTTTAAAAAAAGGGTTACAATTGAACAAAAATAAAAAGCACAGCCAATTAATTGGGTTGAAGTGAGAATGGCATCAATAAGGGGTTGCAGGAAAGTGATTCATGTAAGTGATGAATAAATGAAAGAAGCATGCAACTTTCGTGGCCAAAGATGGGCCACAATTTCCTGTTAACTAATATAAAATACTTCACTGCTAATGCAAAAAGTATGTCTCCTTGGTTGAATTACATTTGACAGCAGCTTGATACACAGTATGGGATGTAATGACATCTGTAACAAAACTAGGATAGAATGCCACATTTGTCAAATCATCCCAATAAAGATGATGGCCCCATCACAACTACCATTATTTTTAAATTCAAACGCGAGTCAACAGCTAGATCATTTGAATCATTAGAGAGAAGGCTCATGTCAGAAATCCTAAAGCAAGATGCAGTCACCAGATGGCTTAGTGATTCCTCAAGCAATCCACAAAACTTGAATCTGACACATTGACAAAACTAAATCCTTTTTTGGCTATGGGGTAAGCATTTATCCCCTTAGCTGATACCAGTATCCGGAGCAATTTTGGATAAAGTTTCTGGAAGGCACCCTAAATGAACGAATTCCTTTAGTCTGATTCAAAATACTTCATATTTCTGCCATGTTCGTACAGTTTTCTTTTCCACTACATACCCCCCCCTCAACCATTCTCCTACATTAAAACTTAATAAAAGCTTAGGCCTTCATCAAAATCAAAATATAGGATTCTTTTCAACTAGCACAACTGACAGATGCTAAAATATAAAACTGACTTTTCCATATTTAAATATTAAGGGCACAAATTCACGCAGATTGAAATATTGTGTAATAGTGGAGGAAGGCACATCTTTAAAAAATATTCTCAGATCCTGGCCTTTGTATATTTGTGGTTCCCCTTCTGTCACTCACTCATCTGTCTTTGTGTAGTTCCTGGATACGGTCGTTATCCCCCTGACTCCAATGGCCACGGCTGCTGCTTCACATGTCTGGGCAGCAATAATGTTGAGGCAGCGTTCGTGGATGGTTCATGTTCTCATTGCGAGAACATGACCATGGCAACGTTGCGGTCACGGCTTTCCTTCTTCTGCAGGAAAGCCACTCCACCATGCCGTGCCTTCTACCAACGGGTACAAGGCCGACTTGGCTGACGCTGTAGACGATTTGGGGATTTCAATGGGCACGGTCTCACTGGGTAAATCACTGCTGACCTCCCATTCCCCAGAACGCTTGTTTGACCACGTCGAGGTCCGAGATGAGACCAGCTTGCCTCACGGCCAGCTTAACGTCTCTTTCGGAGCACACGAGCAGGATGAGTCCTCGATTGCTGCATTGGAGAGTGCGCTGGCGATGTCGGATGCCGAGGACTCAACTGGGCTGCCACCTTCGAGTCTGCCTGCCCAGTCTGAGGCCGATGCAAAGCTGACCACCATGCTTGCCAGTGCATGCTGACCTCCACCCTCCCCTGAGCCCTTGTGGCTAGATGATTGGTTCCTGGGTTCGGGGCGCCGCTCACAGGCATGCCCCCCTGGTCCCTTTTTTCCCGGAAGTGCATGATGAACTAACAAGGTCGTGGAGGACATCTTTTTCTGCCTGAACCCGACTTCCCAGTTCCGTACACTGTCTGCTCGCCGAGGGCATCCCCCGCCCGTGAATGCCCAGGCGGCTCCACCACAGCCTGAGGCCAGACCTCGGCCCCAGCGTAGAGCCTCCCACAGGGAGCAGACACCCCCGCCTCACAACCTGGCACTATGACCCAGAGGAAGGTTCCTAAACGCCCCTCTGGGTCCTTGTGCTTGAACCATCTGGCAAGATAAGAAAGTGTATCTAAATATAAGTGTATTTTTTAACTTGGTTATACCTCTGCGAGTGCAGTAAAGACAAAATATACTTGTATTCAAGATCTATTCTCTAAGAGCAAGTCTAAATACCATATATGCTGCTTAGGTGAATGCATCTTTTTTAAAGGATTTTTAGATATTTAAATATATTTGTATTTTTAATATTATATTCTACATTTTCAGATAACAATTTTTTCTTCTGCAGAATGGGGCGAAGACTACCCACTCTCAACTTTCTGTTTACTTTAATCCATCTTTAACTCACTCAAAAAAAAAATCTCTCTTTTCTTAATAAAGCTGCATATTGCCATTTCTCTTCACGATAAGAAATGCACAGTGACATATATTATGATTCAATAATATTGGAGTATAATGATGACATGGGATGTATTAAGTATTAATAATGATTCACGAGCCATTGCGTTATAATTTAGCTGCATTAAGCATGCACACTCGAGGGATGAACATCCCCGTGACAGAATGTGCGTTAGCCGGGTGCAGTTTCAATCTCTCCCCCTTAGATCGGGACATTAACGCAACTTATTAAACAGGCACTAACCGCACAGAGAATTGCCAGTTTTGGAGTTTGTAGTTATTTACTTGATCTGCTGCCATATTATTTGAACTTTAATAAAGCTAGAACGCATTAAATATAACTGCATTAAAGAAGTAACGCCGGGGTGTTTCATTTAAAGACACTCGATATGCAAGTTTTGCGGCAGCTCCAGCTCCACATATTCCACAACGAGAGTACTTCTTTATTTACCTATTTTGTATTTTTGCATTATAAGATTGCCTCATACTTTGCAATCTACATCTCCTGAAGCTGTTTGGAGAGTTGAGATTGCATCTGGACTGTGAGCTGTGTAATTCTTCCTCTCCTCAGTCTTGCACGAACTGCAGTGCTGCTCTCCCTCATCATCATTTGAGTTTAATGTGATCGCATGTTACGTTAAATGAGATGAAACGACTATACGGCACCGAAAATTTTTTTCAACAATTTTTTATTGTCTACATTGTCGATAACATCGACTAATCGTTTCAGTCATTATTAGCTTAAACATTTTCAGAATGAAAATGAAATATGCCTCTTTAATGAGACAAAGTCCTCTCAAGCAGTCAAGTTGCGACTCAACAAAAACTGTAAATACTAATAGTTATCTAAAACATTTTGGTTGATAGTTGTGATTTGTGTTATGTCACTATCAGGGTGATTAGTGTTACCTTGTGTGAACTTGAAGCCTGTTCAATTTAAGCCACTCTTCTTTACTCAATTGTACTTTACAAAAATACAGATTTATGTGCACAAAGAAGTACTGAGGAGAATCCAATGTGCCGTATGTCTAACCTAGAGTCCAGTCATAATTTCCCTTATACTGTATAAGACTATACCTGTGCTATAACTACATTTAAATAATTAAATAAAAACAACAATACTTTAGTCAAGGATTAGTTAAGTTTACTTGTTACTAGTAAACTGTACTTAAATAATTAAGTTCACTTTACTTGTGCCAAATAATACATTTACTTAGAATAAGCATGCAAACTGATTGCCTTAAACAATCTAAAGTTAACTAATTCGATCTTACAGTCAAAAATATTCAAGTAAACAAAACATTCAGTGAAATATAATAGTATATTTAACATGAACTGCATATGACCAACATTTGCAAAAACATAATATGCATAAATATCAACAGAACATGTCTTCACAAATAAATAAATAAACTCTATTTATCCTAGCTTCATTTGAACTTGTATTTAATGTTTTCTTGAACAATTTTTTTTGTAGTTTTGTATATAGTTTTGAGTTTGATTGAATGCATAACATCTGACTTCAACAACAAAAGATATTAAAAACATGATCTCCTACCTTTTAAAAGTTAATAATCATATTTCTTTTTCTATCCTAAAGTATATAGTTTATATAGCATCGGCAGTACTAAAGATAATAGACAGTTATAGTGAAAAAGACCAAATGCTCTCACTGTGGACTTTTATATATGTCATTATAGAACATCACAGATGCTTATTGAACTCAAGGGGGAAAAAGCCCCTGCTATGAACACTCTAGGAGAGTGAAGTATTGTAGGCACTGCTAAATCTGCACAAGAAAGAACACATGTTGCATCTGTTCTAGACATACCTTTCATCCCCAGTATTGGCCTCCAGAGAGCAAGCTTGTGTATGGTGCTGTGCTAACTGGACTGCAATGATGTAGTTGAAGTCTGTTGCTGAGGGCATGTCTGGGGCTGTGTGAGCAGACATTCAGGAGGAGAGGAAGAGGATCTGAGATATCATTAACCTGCTAATGACTCTAATGTTCTCCTAGAAACTCTAGAACTGACTGCAAGCTTTGAATCCTTGACCTAGGAAGAACTGATTCCTTGGAGAATAGGTCTGCCCACAAGTTTTAAGAGAAATTGAGACCCTCTTTGACATTCAACCTTTCCACAATTCAGATAAACAATTCAAATCTATTCTGTTTTCCTGAAGCAATTGAGATGTTCCCCAAGGTAGAGTACTGCACTACAAACCTCATGAATGCTATATTAAGGCCAACCGCTGGACCCTGTGCACACGCTAATGCACACATGCATGCGCTCTTGAGACTACACCATCCGCATGGAAATTATTTTTCCAGGCTTAAGCCTGCTGCCTGCTAGACCCATTAATATGAACTAGCAGCATTGGATACAATATAGAGTGGATAATAGAGGATGACATTGCCAATATTTGGATTAGCATATTCAAAAACATTGCATTTGTCTTTTAAATGCAATTCACAAAAGTCCTTGTAACTATTTATATGACACATGTATCCGTTTATGGGTTGTATTGATTATACCACACTACTTTCTGCTATGGCATTGTCTCTCTTAAAAATGCTTTTGTGGTTTGTACTGGAGCATAAATCAACCTAGAGAAATACGTGATCTTCAGTTCAAGATCTTGAATGATGTCAAGGCCTTAAGCCTGTCGGCTCAGCAAATTTTAAGAATGAATACAGAGCTTGCATCTCCACATTAAGCACATTTAAGTTTTATTCTCATCAGAACCTTTTTTCCATTTTTAAGAAAAATTACTTTCTTGGTCTGATCTGTTTCACGTGTGAAGGCCGGATTGTGTCAGGACGTAATTACTGTGCACTTCGACGCGTACTTGGTTAAGGTTTCTGTGGAGCAATAAAGCTATTAGCTTGGAGGGTTGCCCACTACTCAATAAGACCACAGGGATATTAGGCTTAATGTTCTGTAACCAAATTCTTGAGCTTTCCAAAACATAATAGAGCTTTACACAAAATCCCAATGAAACTCCCTGTAGCCTCATTTAAAAACTATGCAGATATAGGGGGACAGGGGAAGGGGTTCTTTATTTGGCATTCTCAAAACATCATTGTTATAAGCAAGTACCCAGCCCAGACAGAAACTGTCAAGAGCAACATTTACATGGCTTAAGCAGCATCCTGTTAGTAAGCAGTAAGTACAGGTCCTGGCATTTGGAGTGCACAGCTCTCCCAAATTATAATAAACCCAAGGCACTTTTTGTGAACATTCAGACACTGGCCACACTGCTGTGGGAGGTGTTTAGATGAGCATTTAAATAGAAGGATGCTACATGTGTAACTTAAAAAATGTGTTATCAATTGATAACACATTTTGAATTGAGTTGAGTTTATTCTTGATTCTATATGTAGAATTCACATGAGGGCAGTAAAATTAATGATTTAAAGTAATATTTATGCAGTAGAAAATGTTTAATCTGTCTCATTTAAATTCTAAATTTATTATGCTAATGCGCTACCACGCTATACATGGACATAATATTCACCAATTACACTAGGCTATCGTAATACATGATGACAATTATACTACTGCAAAGATGGATGTACAACCCCAATTACAAAAAAAGTTGGGACAGTATGAAAAATGCTAATAAAACAATAAAGGAGTGATTTTGTAAATGATTTGCATCCTTTGCTACATTCAAAGCACTACAACTACACATTATATGTTTTACTTTGTGAATTTCATAGTTTTTATATTTTTGAAAATGTACAGTAATTTCAAATCAGATGAATGCAACCTGCTCCAAAAAGTTGAGACTGGGGTAAATTAAGACTAATAAACATTTGATGAGTTGAAATAACAAGGTGATGTGAAACGGGATATTTTAAACAGGTGAGGCAATTGTGTCATAATACTGTATACTGTATAAGGAGCCTCCAAAAACCGGAAACCCTACCACCTGGCGGGGTCGCCCTGTGCTCCCCCCAAGGCCTGTAGGATGACGTCTTCATTGACCACCAAAGCCTACAGCACCGCCGGGCATGCCACTTCCCCCCTGCATGCCATGGCCCTCCTGCAGGTCCACCAGGCCAAGGCACTTAAAGATCTGCATGGGGTAGCCCTGATCCCGACGTGTTGCAGGAACTGTGCTCAGTGACCGACCTCGTCCTCAGAGCCACGAAGAACACAGTGTAGTCACTCGGGCAGGCGATGGCCACACTCGTGGTCCAGGAACATCCCTGGCCGGCCGGTTCTGACAAGTCTAGAGGACGCCACCACCAGACCTCCTCCTCAGTCACTAACCCACCCCTTGCCGGGTGTGCGGAGCAAGGTAAGTGCTTCGAGCCTTTTCTCAGCACCAGAGCTTCGGGATACGTCCTCGCCTCCCAACGCCGTTTTACAAGCTCCGCCCTGCTGCGAAGCCCCACCGGGTACATAAAAAATAATCGTCCCCTTGGTGCCCCTAGCACGGAGCTTGGATGCATGGCTTTCACTTCCCAACCCGTCACGCCATCCGACTCAGTTACGCAACTTAGTTTGCCAGGCCTCCGCCCCCCTTCGTGGGCGCCCGCTTTACCACAGTATACGGTGAGCATGCCAAATCCCTGTGCGCAGAAATCGCTACTCTCTTACTCAAAGACGCTATAGAGCCTGTCCCTCCAACCGAGATGGAGAAGGGTTTCTATAGCCCTTCATCATACTCAAGAAAGGCGGCGGCTTACAACCGATCTTGGACTTGCGACAAACTCCCGTTTAAAATGCTCACGCAAAAACACATCTTAACTTGCGTCCGGCATCTAGATTGGTTCGAAGCGGTAGACCTGAAGGATGTGTACTTCCACGTCTCAATTCTGCCTCGACACGACCCTTCCTACGGTTCACGTTTGACGGCCAGGCGTATCAGTACAAAGTACTCCCCTTCGGCATGTCTCTGTTCCCTCGCGTATTCACGAAAGTCACAGAGGCAGCCCTTGCCCCGCTCCGAGAAGCCGGCATTCACATACTCAATTACCTCAACGACTGGTTTATTCTGGCCCACTCCCGAGAGTTACTATACGCTCACAGAGACCAGGTGCTCAGGCACCTCAGCCGTTTGGGGCTTCAGGTCAACTGGGAAAAGAGCAAGCTTGACCCGGTTCAGATCATCCCTGTAAAGAAGTTCATGTTCACGGGCAAGGAAGAGGCGAGAAACCGGCTTGACATATAAATTATAGTTTTAATGGAGAACTCAAAATACAAATACATAAGACAACGGACATGTCCGTGAACGATCTCTCTCTCACGCCCATCTTCCGCGGTCGACCTTTAACCCTCTCGGAGGCTTGATTAGCCTAATACGGGACCGGGCATGTTGAATCACGACCCGGCCCCGCCCTCCACCATGTCACAATCCCTTTTCTCGGCATGGAGTTAGACTTAGTCTCAATGTCAGCACGTCTCACCAACGTCTACGCGGCAGGGGTTGATGCATATGAGATCGCTTCTGCACTGGCTTCAGACTCGCGTCCCAAGATGAGCATGGTGCTGCGGCACGCACCATGTGGTGGTCACCCTCGCCTGCCACTAAACTTTCAAACCCTGGACAGATCTCTACTTTCTGCGGGCAGGAGTACCTTTGCAGCAGGTGTCCCGACGCGTCCTGGTCATGACTGAAGCGTCCAGATTTGGTTGGGTTGCAACAGGCACACAGCCGCGGGCCGTTGGAAAGGGGCCCCGCTGTGCTGGCACATCAACTGCCTAGAGTTTCTGATTGTTTTCTTTGCCATGCAGAAGTTTCTCCCGTTAGTTTGAGACAAACATGTCCTATTCAGGTCAGACAGCACCACCGCGGTAGCGTACATAAATCGCGAAGGCGGCGTACACTCTGCCACATGTCACGACTCGCCCATCGTCTCCTCCTTTGGAGCCAGCAGCGACTCGAGTAGCTGCGCGCCACTCACATCCCCGGCAACCTCAATGTGGTATTGGACGCGCTGTCACGACAACGCTTGTCCGGTGGAGAGTGGAGGATTCACTCCCAGTCGGTCCAGCTGATTTGGGAACAATTCAGCAAGGCCTAAGTAGACCTGCTTGCCTCCCAAGAGATTAGTGGGAGGCCCGGTCTGGTATGCCTGAACAGAGGCTCCCCTCGGGGCAGACGCACGGTCACACAGCTGGCCCTCAGGGCTGTGCAAGTACGCCTTTCCCCCAGTCAGCCTTCTTGCACAGGTGCTGTGCAAGTTCAGGGAGGACGAGGAAAAATTCATCCTAGTGGTTCACTACTGGCCCACCCGGGCCTGGTTCTCAGACCTCATACTCCTTGCGACAGCCCCTCCCTGGTGGATTCCCCTGAGGAAAGATCTTCTTTCTCAGGGACGGGGCACACTCTGGCAGGGACAGGGCACACTCTGCACCCAGACCTCTGGAACCTCCACATCTGGCCCCTGGATGGGACGCGGAAGATCTAGCTGGTCTACCACCTGCCATCGTAGACACGATCAACCAAGTCAGAGTCCCCTCTACCAGGTAACTTTACGCCCTGAAGTGGCGCTTGTTCACAAATTGGTGCTCTTCCTGGGCTGAAGACCCACAGAGGTGTGCAGTTAGGTCAGTGCTCCTATTTCTGCAGGAGAGGCTGGAGGGGAAGCTGGAGGTGAGGCTTTCCCCTTCCACCTTGAAGGTTTATGTTGCTGCTATCGCGGCCCACCACAACACAGTAGACGGCAAGTCTTTGGGTGAGCACGACTTAATCATCAGGTTCCTGAGAGGCGCCCGGAGGTTAAATTCTTTGGGATTCCGTTCCCCTCCTGGGATCTCTCGGTGGTCCTCGCGGGCCTTCAGAGACCCCCCTATGAGCCGCTAGAATCAGTTGGACTCAGGGCCCTCTCTCTAAATACAGTCCTGCTGATCGCACTCGCCTCCATCAAGAGGGTAGGGGACCTGCAAGTGTTCTCTGTCAGCACACTTGCCTGGAGTTCGTTCTGGCAGACACATGGGATCCTAAGACCACGACCGGGCTACGTGCCCAAGGTTCCTACAATGCCCTTTAGAGACCAGGTAGTGAACCTGCAAGCGCTGCCCCGGGAGGAGGCAGACCCAGCCCCTTCGTTGATGTGTCCGGTACGTGCTTTGCATACCTACTTGGACCACACACAGAGCTTTAGACGTTCTGATCAGCTCTTTGTCTGCTTTGGTGGACAGCGGAAAGGGAACGCTGTCTCCAAACAGAGGCTCTCCCACTGGGTGGTGGATGCCATTTCATTGGCCTATCACACCCAGGCCGTGCCCGCCCTGCGGGTCCGAGCACACTCAACAAGGAGTGTTGCGTCCTCATGGGCACTGGCCAGAGGCACCTCCAGGCAGACCTATGTAGAGCAGCGGGTTGGGCAACACCTAATACATTTGCGAGATTCTACAATCTCAGGGTTGAGTCAGTTCCGTCCCGTGTTTTCTCAGGTCCGAGCCGGTAGAACTCGGTACACGCTGACAGACAGACCAGGTGGATCGTATGCACCTAGCGCCCTTTCCCTCGGCCGAGGTAAAACTGTGCTCTTTCTCTCCCAGGTGATCCCACTCATTCGGATCCCTGGAGGACTCTTCCCTAGCCCTTTGGGTCCACAGTTCAGCGGAGGAACTCGCCGACCTGATCCACTTCGGGTACTTAATCTACCCTGTACTGGAATAGATGCTCCACAGGTCAGGAGTCCTTCTTGGACTTTCCGCGGTACAGTCCCCTTACGAGTGGACCCGCATCTCCCTTAGGCAGTCCCAGCTGTCCTCAGGTTGCCGTGGTGTAGCAACTTCCCCCTCCTTGAGGCTGGATCTACCACCGCGCCACCTTCCACATGTCGCCTGAAAACCCATGTGAAGTATTCACCATACTTACCTCCCCCTTCCTGGGCAGATGTGGTCTCCGCAGGGTCTTTTCCCACTGAAAGAATAGGAAACTGGGCAAGACCCCCTTCCCTCAATGCGTGTAAGGGCCCCAGCCATTTCTTGCTCTATGCGGAGAAACATAGAGAGAAAAGAGGCCCGGCTAGGCTCGGCCCGTTCCCAGGATGGCAAGCGTCGCCTTGTTCCCCAGTTTAGGGTAACCAGAAGAATTCCGACGACTTCTATGGGGCATTGGGGAAGGGTACGTGCAGTCTGACACAGCTGGTCGCTTTTGCATGTAAAATACCTGCCCGCTCCTGTGTCAGCAGAACACGTACACGGCTCAGCGCATGGCGTGATTTAAATTGGACCCCTCTGTCACTTCTTTGATACAATGTCGAAGTGAGCAACAGACGGGGAACGTCTAGGTTACGTATGTAACCTCCGTTCCCTGATGGAGGGAACAAGACGTTGTGTCCTCCCGGCCACGTTGCTGAGCCGAGCCACTATTGTGGCCGGAAGATTTCAGGCTCCTCAGAAAAATCCTGAATGAACTCGACGTATTTCCCCGCTTTTATACCCATATGTCCGGGGGAGGGATATGCAAATACTGTCTGCCAACTTCTCATTGGCCTTTTTTCATAGATCAGAGGCATATTCGGCGCTCAAGAGAGACCCCTAGTGTCGCTTCTTCGACACAACATCACGTTCCCTCCATCAGGGAACGGAGGTTACATACGTAACCTAGACGTTTTTCACAATTCCTGACATTTACTCGTAGAAAACATTCCCTGTCTTAGGTCAGTTAAGATCACCACTTTATTTTAAGAATGTGAAATGTCAGAATAATAATAGAGAGAATTACTTATTTCAGCTTTTATTTCTTTCATCACATTCCCAGTGGGTCAGAAGTTTACATACACTTGGTTAGTATTTAGTAGCATTACCTTTAAATTGTTTAATTTGGGTCAAATATTTTGGGTAGACTTCCACAAGCTTCTCACAATGAGTTGCTGGAATTTTGGCCCATTCCTTCAGACAGAACTGGTGTAACTGAGTCAGGTTTGTAGGCCTCCTTGCTTGCACATGCTTTTTCAGTTCTGCCCACAAACTTCCTATCAGATTGAGGTCAGGGCTTTGTGATGGCCACTCCAATAACTTGACTTTGTTGTCCTTAAGCCATTTTGCCACAATGTTTGAGGTATGCTTGTCAATTTGGAAGACCCATTTGCAACAGAGCTTTAACTTCCTGGCTGATGTCTTGAGATGTTGCTTCAATATATCCACATTTTTTTTTTTTACCTGCAAGGCATGCTAGTTTTTTTTATTATTTTCAAGATATAATCTGGTGAGATTCGATACACCCAGTTACATTTGTTCTTTGAGGTAAACATGGCAAAGAAGTCAAAATCCTCAGGCTCTGGATATATAAAAAGACACTTACATTCTCAAGCTAAAACCTCTGATGGGCCATCAGACCGGGGACTCGGTTTGGAGTACAATACAGTACATGTCGGTGACGCTGACGAAGGTTGTTGCTGACTTGGAGGATCTCGCTGTAATACTTCCTCATGATGCCATCTATTTTGATAATTGCACCAATCCCTCCTGCAGCAAAGTACCCTCACAACATGATGCTGCCACCCCCATGATTCACGGTTGGGATGGTGTTCCTCGGCTTTCAAAACTCACTCTTTTTCCTCCAAACATAACAATGGTCATTATGGCCAAACAGTTCAATTTTCGTTTCATCAGACCAGAGGACATTTCTCCAAAAAGTAAGATCTTTGTCGCCATGTGCACTTGCAAAGTGTAGTCTGGCTTTTTTATGGTGGTTTTGGAGCAGTGGCTTCTTCTGGTTCTCAGGGCTGTGTTATCAGCCCACTCCTGTATTCCCTGTACACACATGACTGTGTGGAATCACAAAGCTCCAATGCCTTCATTAAGTTTGCAGATGATATGATAGTGGTAGGTCTGATTACTGACAATGATAAAACAGCCTATAGAGAGGAGGTGCACACTCTTAACACACTGGTGTCAAGAGCCCAACCTCTCCCTCAATGACAGTAAGACAAAGGAGCTTGTGGTGGACATTAGGAGAAAAGACAGAGAACACAGCCCGTCATCATCAATGAAGCACCAGTAGAGAGTCAGCAGCTTCAAGTTTCTCGGTGTCCACATCACTGAGGAACTCGCATGGTCCACCTACACTGAGGCCATTGTGAAGAAGGCTCACCAGCGCCTCTTATTCCTGAGACAGCTGAGGAAGTTTTGAATGAACCACCACATCCACACAGTTCTACACCAGTACTGTAGAGAGCATCCTGACTGGCTGCATCACTGCCTGGTATGGCAACAACACTGCCCTCAACCACAAAGCCATGCAAAGTGTGGTGCAAACTGCCAGACACATCATCAAAGGTGAGCTTCCCTCCCTCCAGGACATCTACACCAGGGGATGTGAGATAAAAGCTCAGAGGATCAATGCATCTTCTTCCTGAGTGCTATGATGGCTGCATAGTCCCATGGTGTTCATACTTGCGCACTATTGTTTGTACAGATGAACGTGGTACCTTCAGGCATTTGGAAATTGCTCCCATGAATGAACCAGACTTGCGGAGGCCCACAATTTCTTTTCTGAGGTCTTGGCTGACTTCTTTTGATTTTACCAAGATGTCAAGCAAAGAGGTATTGAGTTTGAAAATAGGCCTTAAAATATATCCACAGGTACACCTCCAATTCAGTACACCTCCAATCAGAATCGTCCTATCTCCTAACTGTCTAAAGTCTTGACATATTTTTTTTTTTTAATTTTCCAAGCTGCTTAAAGGCACAGTTAACTTAGTGTATGTAAACATCTAACCCTCTGGGATTGTGATAGTCAATTCAAAGTGAACAATCTGTCTGTGAACATTGTTGGAAATATGACTTGTGTCATGCACAAAGTAGATGTCCTAAACGACTTGCCAAAACTGTAGTTTGCTAATATTAAGTCTGTGGATTGGTTAAAAAAATTAGTTTGAATGATTTCAACCCAAGTGTATGTAAACTTCTGACTTCAACTGTACATCCTTTTGTGTTCTGCAGAAGAAAGAAAATCATGTAGATTTAGAACGATAAGGAAGGAATTTTCATGTTTGGATGAACTAATCCTTTAAGATGGTGATTCAGGCCTAGTCCTACAGTTCACACTCCCAGAGTGGCCCACACACTGGCTACAAAGTGAGAGATAAGAAGGTTCCTAGAAGAGGGTACTCTGTGTAAAAAATGTTACCCATTTTCAGTGATCTGGAAAACATTTTTTTTGCACTAACACACATTCCAATGCACATCCGTGCAGAGGAACTTGCAAACGGGGATTCAGATCACCAAAAAGGGCAAAACACAAAGACAATAAAAAAAAATCTCAGTTCCCCAGCTGTTTCAGGCACACTGCTGCGCCACAGTCAGAGCTGAATTCCTCCACTGGAGGGGACTGAGATACATCCATAAGCAGCTTACAGGCAGAAAAGAAAGCAGACATCTACACAGCAGCCTCACACTTACAGTAATTTATGCAAATCAAATGTGCGGTCATTTTAGATTTCTGAGTGAAAGGACTGCACAGATGTATGAGCCAAAAAGTGTGCATTCCTGTGTCTGTCCATGTAAGAGTGACTGAATGAGAAGGTAAGGACCATGGGAACTTACCCATGGCAACCATTGGTTGGTTCTACATTTAAAATAACTATTGTCAGCCTCATCTAAACAGCATTTTTTAACTGAGAATTAACAGTGGCCCCAAAAGGTATATGGACATTTAAATGGATATTTTACCCAAAATAAGAAAATTCTCTCATCATTTACTCACCCTCATGCCATCGCAGATGTTTATTACTTTTTTTCTTCTACTGAACACAAACAAAGACTTTTAGAAGAATATTTCAGCTCTGTGGGTCCTCAAAATGCAAGTGCAAAAGGTACCAAAACTTTGAAGCTCCAAAAGGACATAAAGACAACATAAAAGTAATC
Source organism: Moxostoma hubbsi (assembly GCA_032164185.1). Classification (NCBI taxonomy): domain Eukaryota; kingdom Metazoa; phylum Chordata; class Actinopteri; order Cypriniformes; family Catostomidae; genus Moxostoma; species Moxostoma hubbsi. The sequence goes on along the minus strand of JAVLUX010000006.1, from coordinate 15,922,879 downwards.
CATATGGTTAAATCCATACATAGAAGTGATATGATAGGTGTGGGTGAGAAATAGATGAATATTTAAGTCATTTTTACTATCAATATCCATTTTCACAATCTTCTTTTGTTTTTTGCAATTTGCATTATTCGTGCATATCGCCACCTACTGGGCAGGGAGGAGAATTTATGATTAAAAATAGACAAAGGCATAGTTCACCCAAAAAAAATTACATTCTCTCATCATTAAAAAAATGACTTAAATATTGATCTGTTTTCACCCACACTTATAACAATTCAGAAGACATGTATTTAACCACTGGATTCTTATGGATTACTTTTATGCTGCCTTTATGTGCATTTTGAGCTTCAAAATATTGCATTGCATTGTGCTGAAATATTCTTCTAAAAAATCTTTGTTTGTGTTCAGCAGAAGAAAGAAAGTCACACACATCTGGGATGGCATTTGGGTGAGTAAATGATGGGTGGGTTTTCATTTTAGGGTGAACTACCAATTTAAGTCACACTTAAAATGCATTTCATTGCATAGAAAACAAAATATCAAACCATATGGCATCAAAAGATGCTGGAGCTAAAAACAATTTTCAATCATATTTAACTGGTCTCAAGCTGATTTTTAGTGGATGAATGAAGTAGTTTCCCCTCAAGTTCACACAGGTGTCCTAGCAGAGTAACCATAGTTCATCACAATAACTTTGGCGTGTTCCACTACTTTTGACGTGTTCCACTACTTCTGACAATTAGAGAGTGTCCAAATACTTTTTTTAAGAATATATCCATTGTTTTAACATTTGAAACCTAACTAACTTGTTTTTGTGAAATGTTCTGCATGAAAAGTGTGTTTGTGCTATATTTCTTTCAAATAAATGCAACTTGGTTTGATTTATTGCTATATAATGCAAACACATTCATACATTTTTTTATGTGGTTTAATTTTTTTTAAGGCCATATGCTACAGTACACTCCCCAAAAACGTTTAAACTTTTCGACCATGTCAGTCCTTCCTAATTCGCAGGAGCACACATTGCACAATTATGAAAATAGCATTTTAAAGTAACAGCTATTGAAACACCCCATTTGCAACAGTTGACTAATTCAAAGAATGGCTGAACTGCTGACCTCCCCAAGGAGCCACAATCTTCTTGCTTATGTCATCTTGGCTTCCGACTACCCCTTCCCCCAGGGTGAAAGCAGAGCTCCTCTAAAGTTGTGAAAGTGTTGAAAGGTGGCTGAGTCAAATCTGAAGTTAAAGGATGACAATGGCTGGCAGATGGATTGGCTATTAGAGTGAGGAAGATAAGAGAGGCAGATGTGTGTAATCTGTTCCAACTGTGCTAACTTTCCTACCTAAGAGTTACAAATGTTGATGATGTCATGGGGAATCCCTGAGATATCACCAAGGGACACAAATAAACAAGCACTGTTCATGAGAGAAAGAATCTTCTTCTTTGCTGTAGCTGGAGGTGCTTTATCATGGGTGGTTTTTCTTCAAGCATTCATCATTATACATAAGACACATTCATGCAGACTGAAACATAATGCTTACTCAAACCAGAGCTTCCCAAGGGAATTGCAACATTGCGGCTAATAATATTTTATTTTTTTTAAATCAGTGTTCACAAAGCAGTTGGTGTCCCAGCTAAAAACTGATGGAGTTTCTGTAAAACCAGACAACACGGCAGTCTCCATGAGTAAGGTTGTGGGTTCAAACACCTTATGTGAGCATACAAACCACCCACATTTCCCAGGCAACAAAGAGAAAGACTTACATGACGATAACTCTCTATATATGTAAAAAGACGTAATTTACCATTACTCATGATTTACAGGACATCTTTGCCAAACAGATGAGTGATAGCCATGACTGAAATGTCCAAGGGAGAGAAATAAGGTCAGTATATTAGCCGAGTGCTGACTGATACCCAATGAATTATTGAGGACCAATACTGCTAGCAGAGTCACCAATCCCATACATTAATATTCTGTACAGCCACATGTGTAATTACAGAACAATTATTCAATTCCATGGCATAAGTGCAAGACAAATAACCCCCAAATTGACTGAAAATAAACCATTAGGAATTCAGCAGATTTTTAATGTTGCTGCTGTCGCAGTTAGGGTCAACTTTCCTTTCTCTCTGTGAATTCCAGCTAAATGAATCTTAATAACTATTGAAATTCACAGCGACCCAAAGGAGTTTGAGAGAGCAGTGAAAACAAAGTGTGTCTAATTTCAGGCAATCGTAATTAGTGTACGGCCCATGTCACACATTACTGATGGGAAGCATTTCAAGATCTTGTCAATATGTCAACATTGCTGTGTGTACCATATGGTATCATTTATCTACTGTACATAGTAAAATTCCATAGAGTCTTCTACAGCTGTATTTCAAAAGTAAGAATGCTGTGTCAAAGTAATTGTGTGTTTAATGGCTGTGTATTTTTAAACATAATGCCAGTGGTCGTGTAAGCCAAAAGCAGTATGGGGGGGGGGGGGGGGGGGGGTTATAGGGGAATTTATAGACATCTTCTCTCTTAAGTTAATACAGGCCACTTTGGAGCTCCTCCTGAGGGAGGAACAACTGGTAGCTATGGTGATCCCACCAATTAAGTGTACTGCATGATCAAATGGACACATGTTTAGGATTACCTCTCTTTCTCCTTAAGTCACTCTCCCTCGTCTCTTTCTAACACATAAAGTTGCTGACACCTGCTTCCACTCCTTACGGCAGTACGATTGTGCTCTCAAATAATCTCCTTTTCGAATAACTCTTTGACTTACAAATTCCATTCCTCTGTTTCTGTAAAATTAACTTTAAGAAATTAACCATGATTCTTAACTCTTCGCTACTACAACAGCATGGTGCCAATGATATCCCTGGGCACCAGAGATGTGTTGGAGAGCTGTGTTGATGTTTTGTAATCCAATTATCCTAATTTAATAAATATTTAACTTGAGTTTCCTTCAGGCTGTCTTTAGATTTGATTAACATGCGAAAATCAAAACCAAGGGCATCAAATCAGCACCAAGGACACATTTAATAAATGATCCATTAAACAAATTCCCCTACTTTTAAAATGTCACCAGAACTTGCCAATGCTTACCAGGGCATCTGCTTGATCTTGGTCATAATCGTAGTAATCGTGACTTGACTCCAAAGCAAGGTTTGCATAAAACAATGCGATACAGAAGACAGAAATTCCAAATAAGTGCATTTTAGAAAAAAAGTGGGAACAAATCTCTGAAATATGAGCAGAGTCTGTTGGAAGTTCCTCTTTTTCACGTTGCAGCTTTCAGCAGCAGGTTTCTAGAAAACTCTGTCCTTCAACAAACATAATACACATCCAACATTTTAAGAAGGGACAGTTGTTGTTGAGATATTGGTCCATGGAATGCACTTGAAGCTCGTCCCTTCACAAGCGGCTCTGAACATCCAGTCTGTGCGGAGAGAGATCGGTGTGGAAGTGTGCTGAGTGCTCAATGGCATGTTTTATGCAATTTCACGGCGTTACTTTAGACTCTTCTCCTCCCCCTCTCCGTTTTCCCCAGTCTGCCTCTCCGGTCTGTTATACACATTCCGAGACATCAAGAGAGGGATATGAGTCATGGCACGCGCGCTTCTTCAGGTGTGGTTTTATCAAAGTACAATCGATAATGTTTTTGGACTGTCGCGACTACAGTACGTCAAACTCATCGTGCGCATTTTTCTAGCGCGCTGACAGAGTCTTTACAGTAAGGGGCCGTCCACACCAAACACGTTTTTACGTCTGGCTGCACTTTTTCCAATTGTTTTTACGTAAACATGCTCTAGAGGGGTGTTTTGACTGCTGCGCCAAGTTTCGCTGTGTTTTTAAAGTCTCTTGTTTTAGACGCCATGCCAAGTTAATTAAAAAAGAACGACAACTTTTAAAAACGCGTCTATATACACCTGCGATTTGTTACATTCGTAGCGTTTGCGTCATGGGCTTGTTATTTTTTTTTTTAGCGCAAGAACGCGTTCGGTCTGAAGGGCCTCTTGGGTCATTTGTGGAAGGTCAGAGCCTAATAAATAGTGTTTTTAACAAGCGCACAATTTCGAAATAACTATCTTAGGTTAGGATAATAAAATGGGAATCTTCACTCAATGTTATCAATGAATTACCCGTCCTTGTTGACAATGAAATATGCTTTGCTGCAAGCTCACCAATTTCAAGCAGGCTAAGAAAAAAATATTAAATAAAATAGATACATAAAAGCAATAACGTGTAAGTAGTAGTAAATAAGATCAAAACATATTAGATGCAGGGTGAATTCAGGATAACTGGGCCACTTTTGACATTGAGATTAGAGTCAGTAATAGTAGTCTGATTAATGTATAAACATTCATTCCAGATTTTTCCATTCATCCATTTTGTGAAAAATTGATATTGAGGTAAGCCACTGCCACCGAAAAACATTATGATAAACTGTTAAAGTCAGCAATTTGTGGCACAAGGGAAAACAAGTGAGTTGCTTTTTGGGATGTTTTCATTCTGCTGAAGGGTTCTCAATTCACCAAGTGCTCTTCCAGTGCTGTGGAATTCAAGTCCCACTTCAGTCATTGTGTTCCATTCACCGCTGTCAAGTTAATTTCATGATCTCTTCAAATACTACTTTAAGTAGCAGGCTAAGCATGCACTGTCAAAAGCATTCATTGATAACACCAAATGTCTGTTTTCAATAGACAAAAAGGTAAAGGATTGAGGAAGAATAACCTTATAAGCCATGACACTAATAAATACTTCTAGGGCTGTAACCGCAGCTTTCTTTGAGGGGGGAAAAATCTCCTCTAATAATCAGATATGGACAATTTGTTTTATCGCTCTTTGGACCTTAGGGGGTTTACAGTTAATAAGTGATTAAAATAAATTCTAATTATATTAGTCTTTTCTTTGATACAGCACAAAAAATAAAGAAAAGATTACTGAAACAGGCAAGTTGCTAGCAATGCAGGCACAGTGATTATCTTGTACTGTGTGAACATAAAAAAATAAATAACATCAAATTTGGGCCACATTTAAAGAAAATGTAATGCATTTAAAGCCTTTATTCAGAAAATTGTTGCATTTACCACATTTACTATTTTAAAGGACAGAGGACAACCACGAACCCCCACGCCCAAAGAGGTTTGGTCTCCCCAATGTACATGCCTTGCTGCTACATGAAAACATACTGGATACCTGACGATGTATGTTTAAATTGAATCCTGAATTATAAATTATGAACTGGTTTGTCTTCCAGGGCAACAGAAAGAGAATACATTTGTTCACTATTAAATACAAATTCATAGTAATAAATTATTTTACCAATTAATAGCAAAAACGCAAATAAGGCTATAGTTAAGGTTGAATCAAAGCATTGCAATTAACTTATTATACCAGGTGATTTAATTTTTTGTAACAATCAGTTATATATTTGGCAGTGGCCAGTACTTTTGACTGCTTATTTGGCCTTCTCTTTGCACATGAACAGTGTCTCATTCTTCTTCCCTGAATGCTTTGATTGGTCTAAGACTAAAAGGTCAAAGTTCAGGCTGGTTTTATACGGATTAACAGGGGTCACTTTTGCTTTGGCATTACTGCACAAATTACTTCATGAGAGAAGTTGTAATATTGTTAGCCAGGAGGCTGGAGCCACTTTAAAAGTTTAGCCACAACTGATAGCATCTTGAGAGGCATTTAATTTCCTCAGTGGATCTTTTGACAGAGTTTCAGAAACTGAATGCAACTTTCATGCTTTTGTTTTACATTTACATACTTGCACATTTTGTCTTCATTTGGCCCATACATACCAAGAAATCAGGTGTCCTGATTTAAACTTGTGTGCTTTGTTCTTCAAAACACTTTTTTGTAAATTAGTGCAGCTGTATGTAGAACTTTTGTAATGTTCTGACTTTCAAAAATTCAAGGCTGATCTAAAGAGTAAGTCAGACATTATTTGGATGTTTTGTTGTTTTTAGCTTTTTTGCTACTTATTACAAATGATGTGTCTTAACTCTATTCAAATTAGCATTGAACACTGTAGTGTCTGGTTACTTTGAGAGGCAAGATAAATGTATAACCTGTTATAAGCATTATAGTATGAAACTTAGGCCAACAGATTATACAAATTTGATAAATTTTCTGGGGCTTGGATATCATTTTGTATTTGTGTTAATGATGCTACTTTAAATCCAATTTAACACACAATGGCACATCTCAACGCCTGCAAATTTTCCATAGCTTTTGCATAAACACCATCAAGAGAGCTGAGAAAATAGAGATCCACATAATAATTGACTTTGATCTTGTCCAGTTCCTCCCAGCACACTTTTGCACACTTGCACTACACCTGGACCAAACACAGGTCCACTGGCTTCTATGTGTGCCACCAACTGAAAGAGCTTGAGTAAGTCTGTGGTCCAAAAGGAAGACACCACCACAGGAATTTATGAGGGTCCTCATGGCACAGTGACCCAGCACTGTCTAGCGCCTTTGCGTGTCTGCTCATGTGTGCACAGCTTTTTCCCACACACTGGGAATTGCTACTGCCGGAACTGGGAAACAATGGGTGTGGGAGTCCTGTGACTGGAGCTGCTGCTTTGGGAACTGCTGGACCCTGTTAATGCTGGAATCTGGGTGTCCCTTGCGTCTCAAACAACGCCTGTGTTGGGCAGGGTAGATCGATGAGGATAAGATGGCGAGGTCATGGGGGGCAGGCCTAATCTTGCACTCTCCAGCAATTTTTGGCATCCTTACTTGGTTTGTTTGTAATAAATTGCATCCCTAGAGTATTTTGTCATCAAAGGAATATAGGAATTTAAATACATCTGCACTTTGTGTATAGTATTGTAAAGGTTTCACAAGAGGGAGGACACGGGAACAGGGTTCAACACAAAGGTAAGGCTCTTTAATTATGGGTAGTAGACAGACAGGGGTAGTGCAAAATGTGCTATACATAAACTTTTTACAAATAATCTAACAGCTTCAGTATGTCTCTCTATGGCCAACACTGGACTGACAGCTCTCTCTCTCGACTGGAGGCACTGGTGCTCTTTTATGCCGCTCTCCCCACACTCACTGAAATTAGAGACAGGTGTTAGACATAATTTAGCTCAGGTGCAAGCGCCCTTACCGCTTTCTCCCCTTCGGACGGGCGCTTGACCACGCCCCCGCTGCCACATACCCCCACCGCCCGACTCAGGCCGGGGCGTCATCCGGCCTGTCTACCACTCCCCCCCCATTTCTGGAGAGGAAGTCGGCGACAGCCATCTGCACCCCCGGTCTGTGGACCACCTCGAACTTAAAAGGCTGGAGAGCCAGATACCAACGGGTGATCCGGGCGTTAGTATCCTTCATGCGGTGGAGCCACTGCAGTGGGGCATGATCCGAGCAGAGAGTGAAGGCCCGCCCCAGCAGGTAGTAGCGGAGTGTGAGGACCGCCCACTTGATGGCTAGACACTCCTTCTCCACAGTGCTGTACTTTGTTTCCCTTAAGGAGAGCTTCCGACTGATATACAGCACCGGGCGCTCCTCCCCCTCCACCACCTGCGAGAGTACGGCCCCCAGCCCTCTGTCTGAAGCGTCCGTCTGTAATAGGAAAGGGAGAGAGAAGTTAGGTGAATATAAGAGCGGCCCTCCACAGAGTGCGGCTTTAATTTGTGTAAACGCCTGTTGGCACTGCTCCGACCATTGGACCGGATCTGGAGCCCCCTTTTTAGTGAGGTCAGTCAGCGGGCTGGTGACATCCGAATAATTAGGCACAAATCTTCTATAATAGCCAGCCAGCCCCAGGAACTGCCTCACCCCCTTTTTGGTCTTAGGTCTAGGGCAAGTCGCAATCGCAGCAGTCTTATCAATTTGGGGACGCACCTGGCCATGACCCAAGTGGAACCCCAGATACCGCACCTCCACACGCCCAATCGCGCACTTCTTGGGGTTTGCTGTGAGTCCCGCCCGCCACAGCAACTTCAAGACCGCCCTCAGATGTTGTACATGCCGCTGCCAATCATTACTATAGATAATGATGTCATCTAAATAGGCAGCGGCATAAGCGGAGTGTGGGCGGAGGATACGGTCCATCAGACGCTGGAACGTGGCTGGGGCCCCGAACAAACCGAACGGAAGTGTCACAAATTGGTGTAATCCGAAGGCGTGGTGAAGGCTGTTTTCTCACGGGAAATTGGTGTCAAGGGGATCTGCCAATAACCCTTTGTCAAATCCAATGTCGAATAAAAGCGAGCGGTACCTAACCGATCGAGCAGTTCATCAACCCGGGGCATTGGGTACGCATCAAAATTAGACACCGCATTGACTTTTCTGTAGTCCACACAGAACCGCACAGACCCATCTCTCTTGGGAACGAGAACGACCGGGCTGGACCAATCGCTGTGGGACTCTTCTATTACCCCCATATCAAGCATGGCATCCAATTCGTCCCGAACAATTTTCTTTTTATGCTCGGGGAGGCGATAAGGGCGGCTACGAACGACCACCCCCGGCTCGGTCTCGATATGGTGCTCGATGAGGTTTGTGCGACCCGGTAGAGGAGAAAACACGTCTGCAAACTCTTCTTGCAACCTGGCAACCTCTGAACGTTGGTACGGGGAGAGGTGGTCCCCACAAATGACCGGGGCATTGAGATCGGTTTTTGAATTTACCTCCGGTCCGAGCTCCGCCCTCTCTGGAACCACCATAGCCAATGACACAGGGACCGCCTCCCTCCATAATTTAAGGAGGTTGAGGTGGTAAATTTGACGCGCGTCCCCCCTATCGGTTCGTTTAACCTCATAATCGAGATCCCCCACTCGTCGTGTGACCTCAAAGGGCCCTTGCCACTTGGCGAGTAATTTGGAGCTCGATGTGGGGAGCAATACAAGAACTTTATCTCCCGGTGCAAACTCCCTTAGCTGTGTTCCCCTGTCATACAGTCGGCGTTGGCGTTCTTGGGCCCGGAGCAAATTCTCCTGTGTTAATTTCCTCAAAGTGTGGAGTTTTGCTCTGAGGTCAAGGACGTATTGAATTTCGTTTTTGCTATTCGAAGATCCCTCCTCCCAGCTTTCTCGTATAACATCTAAGACACCGCGTGGGCGTCGCCCATACAGTTGCTCAAATGGAGAGAAGCCGGTTGAGGCTTGCGGGACCTCTCGTACTGCAAATAACAGGGGATCGAGCCATCTGTCCCAGTTTTTAGCATCCTCGTGTACGAACTTACGAATCATGTTCTTGAGCGTTCTGTTAAAACGTTCCACTAGGCTATCTGTCTGCGGATGGTACACGCTAGTGCGAATCGATTTAATGCCCAATAGATCGTAAAGTTCGCGAAGTGTTCGTGACATAAATGTTGTGCCTTGATCGGTGAGGATTTCTTTTGGAATCCCCACCCGGGAGATTATTTTGAAGAGCGCCCCAGCAACACTACGTGCTGAGATATTGCTTAGAGGCACTGCTTCCGGATATCGCGTTGCGTAATCCACTAGGACTAACACAAAGCGATGTCCGCGTGCTGTCCGCTCTAATGGCCCGACGAGGTCCATTCCAATTCTTTCGAAGGGGACCTCGATCAACGGAAGAGGGCGCAAGGGCGCTTTTGGGGTGGCTGGTGGGTTTACCAGCTGGCATTCACGGCACGCCGCGCACCATCTGCGGACGTCGCCGGCAATGCCCGGCCAATAAAAACGGGCTATTAGGCGGAGAAGTGTTTTCCTTTCTCCTAGGTGACCCGCCATGGGATTATAATGAGCCGCCTGGAATAACATTTCGCGGCGGCTCCGTGGAATCAATAATTGCGTAACATTTTCTTTTGTTTGAGTGTCCTGCGTCACTCTGTACAATCGCTCATTTATAATCGCAAAATAGGGGTATGCGAGAGCGATGTCCGGCTGAAGACGCTGTCCATCAATCGTCTTCACCTGATCGAAGGCGTGCTTAAGAGTTTCATCCCGTGACTACTCCAAAGGGAAATCTACATCAGGGAATTCCCTACGAAGGGGAGGGGCGGAGGACCCGCCCCTTCCCTCGTCATCCTGATTTGGAACAGTCGAGGATGGCCCCGGCTCCGCCTCCCCTGCCAAAGCATCGCACATCGCACATCTCCCTATTTTAGTGCAGGACCCATCCGTGCAAATTCCCCCTAATACATCTCTAAATACAGGCCAATCAGTTCCCAAGATTAGAGGATGGGTGAGACGGGAACTAACCGCTGCCTCCACTCTATGTTTTCTCCCTCGGAATTTAACCAGTAGGGTCACCATCGGATAGTTGTGAACATCCCCATGCACACACCTCACCCTAACCCGCTTAGCTGTGCTCAAAGCCCCGGGTTGAACCAAGCGTTGATGGATGGTGGTCTGATTACAACCGGTATCCAGCAAAGCTTGGTGTGTACCCCCCTGGATTCTTACCGGAATCCGGTACGCTCCAGCCCGATCGGGGGCAGCATGTGGGAGATTGGAGACCCGAACCACCGCCCCCACCTTCATCAACGAACACCGATCGCGGTAGAGGCTCGAGTCCCCGGACCTCCGACAGGCTGGCCCAGGCGCTACACCCTTACCTGCTTCGGCGGACGCCCCCACCTGAGGGCGAGAGTGGTTGTAGGTTGTGGGGGAAGGAGGTGATGTGGCTGATGACTGGTTTGAAGATCCTAACCAGGCTCCTCGCCTGCAGGGGGCAGGAACGGGCCCTGGAGAGAGGACAGAGGGAGAGGGTTGGAGGGGATGGGAGAGAGCAGAAGAAAACACAGGGGGAGGGGGAAGAGAGGGAGAGAGAGAGAGAGGGCTCATCCGCCCTTGGAATCGCCGCCATGTGGTCCTCTGCAAGCTGGACGGCCGCCTCCAGCGACGCCGGGCGGTGGCACTGGGCCCACTCCGCCGCATTCCTGGGCAAACGTTGGACGAACTGCTCCAGCACCACCTGATCGATGACTCCCTCGACGTCGCGGTCCCCCACTAGCAGCCACCTACGGCAGGTATCACGGAGCCGCTGGGCAAAGGCGAACGGGCGGTCGGACTTTTCCAGTTTCATATCCCGGAAGAGTTGGCGGTTTTCTTCGGGGCTCCGACCAACCCGTTGCAAGATGGCTTTTTTCAAATCAGCGTATGCCAGGAGGTTTGTTGTCGGCAGTTGTTGAGCCGCGAGTTGGGCTTCCCCGGACAGAAGAGGAACAAGGCGGGCTGCCCACTGACTCTGCGGCCATCCCCAGATTTCAGCAGTCCGTTCGAATAAATCAATGAACGCTTCAACATCGTCAGCCGCCCCCATCTTCTGTAACGTGGGCGGGGGCAGCATGGCACGGCTGTCCGGGGTCGCGGCTGTGGCGGCCTCCTGGCTGAGGAGGCACCGGATGGCCTGTCGATCCTCTGCTTGGGCCCGCATGATCTCGCCGAAGCGTCGTTCTTGCTCTTGCCTGAGCTCAAGCAGGGACTGTTGGTGGCTCTGATGTAACGCAGCGAGGGACTGGAGGACTTCGGCCAGCTGGGAGGACTCTACGGGGCGAGCTTTCTCCATGGTTGGATGTAGATGATCCAATTTTCTTGTCCCGGGGTTCGGCACCAGTGTAAAGGTTTCACAAGAGGGAGGACACGGGAACAGGGTTCAACACAAAGGTAAGGCTCTTTAATTATGGGTAGTAGACAGACAGGGGTAGTGCAAAATGTGCTATACATAAACTTTTTACAAATAATCTAACAGCTTCAGTATGTCTCTCTATGGCCAACACTGGACTGACAGTTCTCTCTCTCGACTGGAGGCACTGGTGCTCTTTTATGCCGCTCTCCCCACACTCACTGAAATTAGAGACAGGTGTTAGACATAATTTAGCTCAGGTGCAAGCGCCCTTACCGCTTTCTCCCCTTCGGACGGGCGCTTGACCACGCCCCCGCTGCCACAAGTATGTACAATGATTATTATTACAAAATTATTAGAAACTCCAAATTTACAGGTAATTGCAAAATAATTAAAAAATAATGATTGTTTTTAAAAGGGTTTCCTGAACTCATGCCATTGGTTGAGCCAATATTGCTGTGTTGAGTTGGTTGGGATGCTCAAACGAACAGAACAATTCCACTCAAAACAGACTTTTTGTGGGAATCAACCAGCAAATTACTTTTGTTGTGTCTTAATATTTAACACTGAAAAAAGTCACTTCAGCTTTAATACAGAAAAAGTGTATTTTTGAACAGATATTGTTGCCACTGTCAAAACTGACCACACAGAAATAAGTGGAGGGCCTATGTTCCAGAGATTAATAAAGCTAACACAAATAATTAACCAACAAATAAGGAAAATGGGCAAAGGCCTACCAAGAACATATCTAAATGGTTTTGAGTCTTGTGTGTTCATGTTAAAGATTGAGTGTCTAAAATTGATTGAAAATTATCCCAGCTCACTATGTCAGCATTTATTTGCTTTTTGCTCTCTTCAAGCACAAGCCTTTGAAAAATTATTTCTAAATGATTTTGACCTGTCTCCACCACTGTAAATATGTTTTGTCAGATAACAGGTTACATGTGGGAATTTACTGGTTTAACTCTCCAAAATGTAATTTAACATGAGTATATTGACTGCAAACGTTTACACAGACAAAAGTAATTTTAAGGTTTAGGTCCAGAAGAAATGGCCCCTTCAGGTAATTGCACGTGACAACTTTTATGTGGTAACATCTAAATAAATGTTGTTTTTTTTCCAAGTCAAAATATTATTGAACATCAGTTCAATTTGTGAAGTGTGTATTTCATATTTTCATATTTAGAACCCAGAAACTTTGGAAAAAAAGAATATATAATTTTCAGTGATATGTAGCAGTAAACCCCAATTACATTTCATGTGGGTGAATGTTTGAAGACTGGACAGCACTTCATTAAAAGTGTCAAACCCATTTGTTAGCAAGTTACAGGCTCTAGAGGCATTTCACCCCTGGTTCACTGACATATTTGCCCAGCAATTACCCTCACTGAGAACGTTTTCAAAGTAAAGGACTGTTGAAGTGACCGCTTAAAAGTAATCTTTTACACATGTAAAAACATTTCTGCTCACACACACATACCGACACACATACTCCAGCATTCGAAAGACACTAAAGAGCGAGAGAATGGAGAGGGTCAGAAGAAAGATAGAGAGAGAGAGAGAGAGCTTCCACCTCTGGACTGTTTGCATTCGTATGGAAATAAGTCTTCTTGGGAAGTTTACGTTAAAAGCTGAATGAGGATTAGCATGGCTCCTGCTTCACTAAACATATCAATTACTATGCACACATCTCCCTTCAGACCACCTGTATAAATATTGCCTATACTGGTTAGCCACAAGCAAAGCTACAAACAAATTGTATTTCCTTAAACAGAGTAAATTAATTTACTAACCTTTCCAAAACAAACTTCTCTTCTATAGAATACATTTGATTTGTGTTTAACCACCAGTGCATTGGATATAATGTTGAACAACTTTATATGTTTCTATGATTATTTTTAGATGGGATAAGCTTGGAAAAAAAGAAATAAATTGGGTGTATTGATGCATCTTATTAACAAAAATGAGGCAAACCTTTCATAATATCCTCCTTCAGTACTGTGAAATCTGGAGGGTCGGTATAATTCAAGGCCCTGAATGCTGAATGCTGTCCACTGTTGCTCATCATTTTTTACTTATGGATGGATAATTGATTTATGGATTGTTTGACAAGGACTGATATGCTTCATCTTACAAGTATTAAGGGCATAGCTGGTCTTGGCAAAAAAAAACTTGAAACCTTTGGAATCTCAGTAACAGTTAGGTTTGTCTAAATGTTCATATACTAACACCCACATATTTCACACTGATTGTGGAGGAATGAAGTCTCTGACTTTCACAGAAGATAATCTGTAATCTGTCTAACAGACAGATTTGTCCTAACTGGCCCTATAAGCCTCATACAGTGGCCCATTTTTATCAGTGTTAACGTATATGGAGATTTAATCTGTTTTTTTAAGGATATACTCAAGTATGCATCGAATTATGATGTAATAACAGTTTACGTAGCTGTGAACTGTTCCCATGATGATCATTCATGGCCATATGGATATCATAAATTTTCTTTTTACCACTTATACTGTTATGCTTATTCCTATTGTTTATTTTTTAATTCAAAGCTAATTATTTTGAAAGAGCTCAGATTAATAATTTGATATTTTTCAGGCAAAATTATGAGTATTAAGGATATCAGTCTTGATTTGACATCTTTGGAAAATATTATTTTATTTAAAAAAAGACAGATTTCACAGAGAAAACAGGTTTAGCAAGATGATGCAAAAATAGTGGTGAGTGTGTTGGTGTGTGTGTATAATTTGATAACATATATTCTTAGTCACTGTCAAGGCCTCATATGATGATGGGCACAAGGTCCGATACAGATTACATAGTTTAGTGACACTGTGGTTTGGGAACTCCCCAAAAAAGATACAGTGAGTCTCTTGGGCATCTGCAGTTTGACCTTTACAAGATAACACTCCACAACAACTAATGTGTCTTTTAATTACTTTATATGGAGCTAACACATTTGAGCTGTTGAGGAAATTAAGTCATAACTGGTCTAAGAAGATAGTAGAAGTCAGTGATAGAGTGGCCAATTTTCCATAGAATTTTTTAGGGTAAAGCAAGATATCACTTCGCTTAAATATTGTATAACCAAAGTAGAAATATGAGGGCAATGTTGTTTGAAATAAAATACAACCTTGACAAAGAAAATTATTTGAATGAGAAAAAAGTATACAGGACAGAAATGCCAATAAAAGTGATGAGAGACTAGATGACTTTGACACCAATTTTCTTGAAGCTAATTCCAAGCTATCAGACTACAGTACAGTATATGATACTTTATCGTCTGATGGGACTCATCCCAGTTGTATCGGTATGGGATCACTTTTTAGAAGATCTTTGGCTGACAATTCCCTGTGGGGTCATATTGTACTCTACATTGAATTGAACACGAATAAACCATAAATGGACTGAAGGTCACCCAGCCTAGCTAATATAACCTACAACACATGTGTTATGAAGTGACTCATAAGCCAAATATGATCATTTGGAAGCAGCATGTCGATTTCCTGTGTGATCATGTTGGTTTATACCACCATATTTGTACATATAGTAATACACTGTATGCAAAAGTGTGTTTTAAAAAGTGTCTCATTTGCAGTATAGAGGATTAATGGACTGAATATCATCATATGTGAACTGGGTAAAGTGGGTAAACCTAGAGCAACTGTCAGTCAAACAACAAAACCAACTGTTATTCTTCCAAAGGCTGAGGTCAGATCTCTTGTGAATTAAGAAAATGACCCCTCCATACTAGCTGACAAGAGAGAAAGAGAGAGAGAGACAGAGGAGGTATGATTCCCATGAACGTTTGCCAGGTTCTGTCGGACTAATCCGCTGAGAGAAACAAACCCAGTGTGTTTCAGGGCTTTGGTTAAGTAATGAGGAATTCTTGCCTCAGTCTCTATAGAAGAGCATGGGCTTTTCTTTTCCTCAGGACTACACATAGACTAATGTCTCAACCTGCTTGGTTATCTGAGAAGAAAGCTTTGCAGACATGTACTCAGATAAGTCTTTGTCAAATAACAAATAACTACTGATGAGTGCATGTATGTAATAGCCAAATTCAGGCGTGTACATCCAGATTTCAGAGTTCTGGCTATGTAACGAAACAGAGGCTTGATCAGCCTCACCCTTTTTCTCAAGTTTTATCAAACTTTTCTAGTTTTTATGTCTATGCCTGCATTAGTCTACCATAAAAAAACATTGATGTCGTTTATTAGTGTCACATTTGTTTTGTGACAGATTAATAAATGAGTGGAATGAATACAAGACATTTATTCGAATCTGAATCCAGGTTAATTGGCAAATTAATGGTGTGTTTATGTCAGAACTACAGTAATTATGAGTTGCTGACTTGAAAAAAAAAAACATTGATATCTTTGTCACAATCTTTATTATGAATTGGTTAACCTGATTTTTAAAAAAAACAAAAAAAAAAAACAAACAGAGAAGTGAATAAATGTTTCATATATTTTTGTCTGTCTTTAACAACAAAGCACATTAATCCATTTTGGCATTATGTGTATTGCCATAAAGTGAATGCATTCTGAGTCTGAGGACATGAACAGCTTCAAGTTGAATCTCTGAATTGTCTTGTCATAATTACAGGAATGCCGTTTACAGGTAGCTTTACAATTAATTTGTCTTGGAAAATTGTTCCAAAAATCAGTTAATATGCCATATCAAACAGCATAAAGGCACTTCCAATTTATTGAAGAAAATGCCCTTCTTTCTTCTGCTCTAGTTTCTGTACTACTCAAGCCACTATTGGGACTTGGCAGTGTTGTACTGCAGATTTCTTTGGCTTTTGTATGACAAATTGCTTGTTATATTCCTAATTTGTACGTCACTTTGTAGAAAAGTAAATGTAAATCAAAAAGTTATTCAGGAAAATATTACATACAACTAATAAATCATTCATATTCAGACTATTAATGTCCAATAAACACATGTCCTGTATTCTCTAAGTGATGTTATTTTAGTACAGTTATTTGGGTACTAAGTCTGAAAAAAACCTCTGGCTTGTCAGTAGGAATCAACTCAACATTGGTAGATCCATCATTTGAATCGTTTGACCCCCTAATGAACTTAATAAAATCCAAAGAATTCTAATCCCTGAAATGCATACAAAGATGTGTAAAAGGCAAACAAAATTACTACTTGTCAAAACAGTCATGACACTCTTCATTGCTGTGATAGCTCTCAATGATAACATGACCTCATTACCTCGGTTTAGTAAACTATTGGTAAAAAGCCTACACTACCCCACTAGGTATTTTGTTTTCTTTTAGAGTGATATAAGTCATCACTTTATCATTCTGAACATTTTATGATAGTAAATATATGTATTGTTTTTAGTCTGTCATTTTCATTTATTTTTGTGAGTATATGCGTGTGATGCATGAAACAGGATTATCTAGGTTTTGTGTTTGGATCTGAATCTGTTGCGTAATGAGACACAGTAATGTAGACGTTCAAGGCTGAGCCACTATTAGTATTCCAAACCAATGAAATCATCCATGCTGACTGTTTTTTATTTACTGTGCAGCATACCATATGTAGAGGACCTCCACTGTTTCATTGTTGTCTATTTAGCCATTTCAGGATTATTGTTATTATACAAAAGGTCTGTATGAGTGACAGTGAGTGTACATGAAACATATGGCTAACTCAGAGATTTAGAACCGTGATTATCCCAAATATTGGTCAAATTACATTGTTTTGGATCGCCATATTCTTGAAAAGTTCCTTACTAATATGATGGACAGATTATTCTTTGTCAAGTATAAACTGAAAAAGATTAAAGCATTACATACACCCAGGGGACTGTCTGGTTGAAGAAACTAAAATACTAAACAATATAAACAATTCTGACACATGAAAACAGCTGTCTTTCCAAACAGAAAAAATTAATTTGCTTTGGAACTGTCGGTAATGTTGTGAGCGACATATATTCCCATTTCACAGGAAATCAGAGTGGTTGAAGCAGCAGTTCCCCTTCTGTCACTCACTTGACGTTGTGTTGAATGAAGTGACACAGGGAGACTTCCTTGGGAGCCTCGCGTACCACTGAACTTGAGAAAAGGCCAATGAGAAATTGGCAGACAGAATTTGCACGTCCCGCCCCCAGACATATGGGTATAAATGGAAGAGGGCGTGCATCTGTCAGTCAGATTTTTTTCTTCGGAGCTGAGAGCAGTTAGTAGCAGCTAGCTGAGTCTCACTAATGTTCCGCTCACCTCTGTTGGCAGAGCACTGATGCTGGATCTACAGCACATTTCCAGCAGTGTTCTCTCTCTCTGCACGCTGTGCAGTCCACGCCCCTGGGCGCTTTGACAGCGCTTCTATCTAAAAGAGTGTTTTCCCTCCTAAAAGAGTTTTATTTCTCTAAAAGAGTTTTTCACTCACAAAAGAGCAATACACAACAAGCGTTTAATGTCATTTTCAGGACTTGTCTTTTAAGATGTCTTTCCGCCTCTATGTAGTTCATAGAAGCGGTTGATTTCTCTCCGCTTCTGATGGTCATAAGAGCTGCCTCGCGTGCCTGGGATGTGATCACACGCAGGCAGCGTTTTATGAATGGTTCATGTTCTAAATGCAAAAACATAGCCATGGCAACGTTGCAGTCGTGGCTTTCTTTCCTCACGAGAAAGGCGATGAAGGTGATTTGGGGCGTACAGCAGGCTCTGTTTTGACGGGTAAATCCCCACGAACCTCCCCAGCACGCTCGTTTGCTTCCGTTTGGGCTCGAGGTGAGGGCGGCTTGCCTCACGGCCACTCTGTTTACTCCCTTGGACCCTGCAAGCTGGATGGTGATTTCTCTGCTGTATTGGAGAGCGTCACAGCGGCGTGTGATGCTGATGACTCGTCTGGGCTGTCACCTTCGGGTCTGCTCACCCAGTCTGAGGCTGACACATGGATGTCCGCAATGCTTTCCTGCGCCGCCATGAGCACGAGGCTGGACTGGAAACGTCCGTCCTCCCCCTCACACCTCATGGCTAGTCGATTGGTTCCTCGGGTCAGGGCGTCACTCATAGCAATGCCCCCTCCCCCGGGTCCTTTCTTCCCGGAAGTGCATGCCATGCTGATGAGTTCGTGGAGGGTTTACTATCTACTATTTTACTACCCAGATCCGACCTCGTCGCTCGTCCGCTCTCGCTACCCTTGATGGTGTGGCGGCCCACAGGTACATGGAGGTCCCCCAGGTGGATAGGGCGGTTGCGTTACACCTGTGCCCCGAGAACGCCGCCACCTGGTGGGATCATCCGGTACTCCCCTCCAAGGCCTGTAGGATGATGTTGTTATTGACTTCGAAAGCCTACAGCGCCACTGGACAGGCCACCTCCGCCCTGTATGCCATGGCTCTCCTGCAAGTCCACCAAGCCAAGTCACTTAAAGATCTGCACTTGGGTAGTCCCAGACGTGCCGCAGGAACTGCGTACTGCCACCGACCTCGCTCTCAGAGCCACGAAGGTCACAGCGTGGGCACTTGGGCAGGCGATGGCTTCCCTCATGGTCCAGGAACGTCAACTATGCCTGAACAAATGCGTGACATTGACAAGGCTAGCTTTCTCAACGCCCCTGTCTCCTAGCTTTGCCTCTTCGGCGACACCGTTGATGACTTCCTCCAGCAGTCTTCGGCGGTAATGAGGCAGACGGAAGCAATCTTGCACATCATGCTGCGGTGCCACCCCAGCATGGTCTGCGCCTCGTCTGCCCACCGAGGTCTGCACCCCTGTGCCCATGCAACAGGCAGCTCTGCCTCAACCCAGACCCAGCTCTCAGCCCTAACATCGAGCACCTCGCAGGCAGCGCAAGCTCCCTGTCTGGTACCAAGACCTTTCTGTCCCCAGGTGGAGGGCCAGCAGTAAAATCCTTGTTTTCCCACATTGTTAATAAAAGAGCGATTTCCCCACTTCCTGGGTCATCCAGTTGGTGCGCGCCATTCTCACGGCCTCCCGGCACCAAAAACCACAGTCCCGGCTCCCCAGATGCAGTTACTTCGCTTCTGGATCGGAGCTAACGATTTCCGAGGACATCTTCACAGGACCTCCTCCTCAGTCTCTAACCCACCCCCTTGCTGGGTGTGCAGAGCTATTTAAGTGCTTTGAGACTTTTCCTTACGGTTCGCATTCGACGGCAAGGCATTTCAGTACAAGGTCCTCCCCTCAGACTCGAGATGGGCATTGTGCCGAGACACATTCCGTGTGTTAATCACTTCTTCCTGCCATCAGACTTTCAACCCTTGGACAGATCTCTGTTTTCTGCGAACTAGAGTCCCCCTAAAGCTGGTGTCCAGATGTGTAGTGATCACCACAGACGCCTCTCAACTGGGTTGGGGTGCCGTGTGCAATGGCTAGAGTTGCTGGCGCTATTCCTTGCCCCACGGAGGTTTCTTGTCTGCTTTGGCAGATGGCAGAAATGGAATGCTCTCTCTAAACTGTGGCTGCCCGTTGGGTCATCGACGCCTTGGCCTTCCAGACTCAGGCCGTGCCCACCCCCTTGCGGGTTCGAGCACACTCGAGGAGAAGTGTGGCATCTTCGTGGGCACTGACCAATGGTACATCCCTAAGCAGACATCTGCAGAGCAGCGGGCAGGGCAACACCCAACATCTTTGTGAGATTCTACAATCTCCTGGTTGAGTCGGTCTCGTCTGGTGTTTTGTCAGGTCCGAGCCGGTAGAACTCAGTAATATGGAACAGCCGACCACAAGTTGATCCAGTGTGCTTTCTTTCCAAGGTTAGCCACTAAACTTTCACTTCCTGGATGTTATTCCTCCCTAGCATTCTGGCCTGCGAATTCAGCGGAGGAATTTGTGACCAGACCCACTACGAGCCGCAAATGCTTTGTACTGCGGTAGGGCTCCACAGGCTTAATTCCCTCTTCAGGCAACTCCCTGTGATGTATTTTTCATGACACTAGACATACCACTGTAAATGTCCGTACCTTATTCTCGGCCCCTCAGTGCAAAAACCTGACTGACAGACGCATGCCCGCTTCCCTTTATACCCGTATGTCCGGGGGCGGGACGTGCAAATTCTGTCTGCAAATTTCTCATTGGCCTTTTCTCAAGTTCAGAGGTATGCGAGGCTACCAAGGAAGACCCCCTGTGTAATTACATTCGACACAACGTCTCGTTCCCTCCCTCAGGGAACGGAGGTTACAACAGTAAACTTGGTGTTTGATTGCAGCATCATATGGACTATTCTAAAGCATAACAACTGTAATTTAGCTATTTTACAATGCCAACATACAGTATAGCCAACAAGTTGTGCAGGTACACTGTATAAAAAATTGTTGTTTCAAATTAAGATGGAAAAGTAAAATTGACTTAAATCAATAAAATTGTTGAATTAGCTTAGTCTTTTTATGCAAATTTGACTTTCTTAGTTCAATCAACTACATTTTAATTAAACTCAAACTGAATGTTGAAGTTCAATTATTTACATTATCCTTTAATATTATTGATAACTACATAGCTAATCAATTGTCAGAGGAATAATTAATTGCTACTTGATGGTAAATTGCCAGTTTATGATCAGAGACAATGCCTGATTTCTTTATCATATTCAGATTAAAGCCTGTCAAGGAGACACACATGGGGCTCAACATAATACACACAAATCACAATGATGGTGACAACACATCATTGAGTAAAACGATGAGCTTTTAATGATTTCTGCATGACAAAATATTTTTAAAGACATCAAACACAACCACAAAAGTATAAATTAAAAAAAAATCAGTAACACTGCTATTTACGTAATTTATTCACGCTGCCATACATGCTGGGAATCTGAATAGGTAAGCATGATGTTGTGTAGTTCTCTTGGCTTTTATTTTTTATTTCAGCTGAATAGTTTTTCTAAGTTCAGCAACTTATCACAAATTCAGCCAATAAAAACTTGGATAATTGAGTCATCTCAGCAAGATCAATCCTGAGCATTTATTCTAACTCTTCATTTTAAATAAAGATAACCAGAGGTGGGAGCAAGCCACACATGTTCAAGTTACAAGCAAGTCTCAAGTCTTAACCAGCAAGTCACAAGTCAAGTCTCAAGTACAATGCAGACAAATCAAGCCAAAGTCAAGTCAAATCAGTGACTCACCTCAAGCAAGTCAAGTTGAGTCCTGATGAGTTTCAAGTCGAGTCAAGCCACAGTCCTAAAATAAATAGGTTATTTTTTAAAATAAATATTTATTTTGCTCTGAAAAGATTAACTAATATACATATATTTACATAAATTTTCTATATGAATTGTATAACAGTAATGTGTTATAAAAAAACATATATATAAATATATATATTAGTAAATTGCGTTAATGAGCATGTGCAGTATTTTTATCGTGGGCACTTAAAAATACTGTGAATACTTCTAGATACCTTATTATCGGAATTGTTTAGATTTTTAGAATTAACCAGTTAATATTTATAACACTGCATGTATGCTGTGTAAAAATGAGGTCAGATTTTCACATTGATCTGGCAGACGGGCTGAATGAAAATGCAAATTCACTCTCTGACAGTAGGTGGTGCTTATGCAGCAGAAATATAGCTGTTACCCTGGTAACACCTGTACACAAATTAGCTGCTTATAAACAATACTTTATTAGGCATTATACCAGGGATCGGGAACCTCTTTGTTAAAAATCAAGTGGTTCGCCGGGTGTCTCACCATTCACAAACACATGAACGTCTAAAACTTTCTAGAGATATTTTTCCAACAGAAAGTGTGGGTGAAAGTGCAAAGCTAAGTTAACAAGACAGATAACAACTAAGCTATTACAAGAAATTAGACACATAGATACGTGTTTGACGAAACATGATTATATTTTGAAGAACAGATGAAAGAAAAGCCGCTGATACATTTGTCTGATTTTATATGTGTGCACAGTGAGCTCTGAGTGCAGTGAAAGCGCTTCTCCAAAACATGCACATTCATTCAGAGTTCTGGGCCTCGTTTCCCAATAACTATTGATCTTAGCTGTTAAGAGCATTTTCTACGAGTGATTTTATGAATGTTCGTTATTTTTTATGTGCACCCAGGGTGTGAAATAGCACCCGCCACCAGCAAAATGTAACGAGACTCAATCCAGTTCATGAGTTCCTCGTCCAAATTTATTTTTTGTGCAGGTAATTTTGCTCCTCTACCCACAACAGGTGGATGACATTTAAGACATCTTAGAGTAACACATGACAAGAAGTGCTATTTGTCAAAAAGATGCGCTTGAAGAAACACCCTTTATTATATTTAAGAACAGACAAAAGAAAAGCCATCAGTGCTTGTGTCTGATTCGCTGTTTGTTCAAAGACCTGCAACGGGAACTCATGTCAACAAGCTCATGAAACAAGCGCATGTAAAGAGTTATCACTCCTTTTTCTTTGTTTCATTCAAGGAAGAATAATGTAATCTATGAGAATGCTGCAAATGATCTCCGATCATCTCGTGAGATAATGTGAGTTTCGATTTATTTCCACAGTGCAGTTCACTCTTACACATTGTGAACACAACTCTGCAGGTTCAGTAATATATACAGCTATCTTTGTATTAAAGAAACAAAGATGAAAATTATTAAATCATAAAGTAATACATGACATGTTCACCTTGAACCTAAAATTGAGTTTTATTTTCTTTTCTTTAGGCAGCATTAACTGTATTAACAAATGCAATACAAGCATATTTGATAAGAACACACATTTGGCATAATTATTTGGGAACGCAAGGGAATTTATTAGGCTTATTTATTATGATGATTATTATAATTATCTTTACATTTATAATTGTCTTTAGTTCTTCATATAGGCTATTAGTAATTTTTCATCTGGTGTCCTTGACCGATACTTGCGTGATGGCAAATGAGGTCGTTGGAGATGGTAAATGTTTGGATTTGGGAAGGTGGTTATATATAAGATTCTTTAATCACTTCGTTATTTTTAATTGCTTTTTTCGTTTTGTTTAAAGTGCAATTTAAATTTAGAATTGTCTTTTGTTTAAGTTTTTCATGTTTCATTAAATTAATAAAATTTTTAAAGCAAAATCAATCAACCAAAATTATTCACCTTATAATCGGATATTGCGATATTTTAAATGTGATTATCATTCAAACAATTGTAAAATCAAGTAATTTTATGGAGACCCAATTCCATATTGCAACGTTACCTATTAATGTTTAAATATTTGTTTGTTTTTGAGTAGTCGATGGGCAATATAAACAATTTATTTTATTGGAAAAACGTTGTTTTTGAAAGTAGTAAATTATTTGTTTGTTTATTTAAAATATATTGACCCAGAAGGTTCCCAGGCGCTCCTGAGATGCTTTTGACCCCATGACTGTTCCCCGGCCGGCCGGTTCCGACGAGTCTAGAGGACACCTACACTAGACCTCCTCCTCAGTCACTAACTCGCCCCTGCCGGGTGTGCAGAGCATGGTAAGTGCTTTGAGTCTTTTATCAGCACTAGAGCCTCGGGACGCGTCTTCGCCTTGGATGCATGACTTTCACTTCCCAACCCGGTTCAGAACATCTCTTCTCTCGGCATGGAGTTAGACTCAGTCTCAATGTCAGCACGTCTCACCAGTGAACGTGCACAGTCAGTTAAACAGCTGAAATGCCTTGCCGCCCTCAGGCCTAAAACCTTTCCAGAAGCTCCTGGGGTATGTGACATCCTCCGCGGCGGCCACGCAGCTGGGGTTGATGCATATGAGACCGCTTCAGCACTGGCCCCAGACTCGAGTCACGAGACGAGCATGGCGCCGTGGCACGCACTCTGCGACAATCGCCCCTGCCTGCTGCTAAACATCAAAACCCTGGACAGACCTCTGCTTTCTGCGGACAAGGGTCCCCTTGCAGCAGGTGTCCCAACGTGTCCTGACCACGACCGACACCTCCAAACTGGGTTCAGGCACAGTGTGCAACGGGCATGCAGCCGCGGGCCATTGGAAAGGGGCACCGCTGCGCTGGCATATCAATTGCATAGAGTTGCTGACAGCTTTCTTTGCCCTGCGGAAGTTCCTCCCGTTAGTTCGGGACAAACATGTCCTAGTCAGGTCAGGCAGCACCACGAGGTAGTGTACATCTATCGCCAAAGTGGCGTGCGCTCCCGCCACATGTCACAACTCGCCTGTCGTCTCCTACCTTGGAGCCTGCTGCGACTCAGGTCGCAGTGTGCCACTCACATCCCCGGCAACCTCAATGTGATAGCAGACGCGCTGTGACGACAGCGCTTGCCCAGCGGAGAGTGGAGGCTTCACCCCCAGTCAGTCCAGCTGATGTTGGAACGGTTCGGCAGGCTCAGGTAGACCTGTTTGCCTTCCGAGAGACCTCCCACTGCCCGCTCTGGCTCCCCTTGGGGCAGACACACTGGCACACAGCTGGCCTGTGGGATTGCGCAAGTACGCATTTTCCCCAGTGGGCCTTCTTGCACAGGTGCTGTGCAAGATCAGGGAGAATGAGGAACAAGTCACCCTCGTGGCTCCTTAATGGCCTACTCGGGCCTGGTTCTCGAACCTCGTACTCCTCGCGACAGCCCATCCTTGGCGAATTCCCCTGAGGAAGGACCTTCTTTCTCAGGGACAGGGCACGCTCTGGCATCCACACCCAGACCTTTGGAACCTCCACAACTGGCCCCTAGATGGGACGTGGAAGATCTAGGTGGTCTACCACCTGCCATCGTAGACACAATCAGCCAAGCCAGAGCCCCTTCTACCAGGCATCTTTATGCCCTGAAGTGGCGCTTGTTCACAAATTGGTTTTATTCCCAGGCTGAAGACCCACAGAGGTGCGCAGTTAGGTCAGTTTTCTTATTTCTGCAAGAGAGGCTGGAGGGGAGGCTGTCCCCTTCCGCAGTAGACGGCAAGTCTTTGGGTAAGCTTGACTTAATTATCAGGTTCCTAAGAGGCACCCGGAGGTTGAATCCCTCCCGGCCAATCCTGTTCCCCTCCTGGGATCTCTCAGTGGTCCTCACGGGCCTCCAGAGACCTCACTTCGAGCCGCTAGAATCAGTTGGACTCAGGGTCCTCTCTCTATAGACGGCCCTGCTGATCGCGCTTGCCTCCATCAAGAGGGTCGGGGACCTACAAGCGTTCTCTGTTAGCGACACTTGCCTGGAGTTCGGTCCAGGAGACACAAATGTGATCCTAAGACCACGACCGGGCTACGTGTCCAAGGTTCCTACCATGCCCTTTAGAGACCAAGTAGTGAACCTGCAAGCGCTTCCCAGAGGAGACAAACAGAGGTTGGATCTACCACTGTGCCATTTCCACATGCTGCCTAAAAACCCACGTGATGTATTCACCACTCTTACCTCCCCTTCAGAGCAGGGGTGGTCTCCACAGGGTCTTTTCCCCCTGAAAGAAAATTTGGATAATCCCCCTTCCCTCGATGCGTGTAAGGGCCCCGGCCATTCTTGCTCTATGCAGAGAAACATAGAGAGAAAAGAGGCCCAGCCAGGTTTGGCCGGTTCCCAGGTTAGCAAGCGTCACCTTGTTTCCCTGCCTAGGGTAACCAGAAGCATTTTGACAACATTTTGGGGGCATTGGGGAAGGGTACGTGCAGTCTGACACAGCTGGTCACCTCTGCACGTAAAATACCTGCCCTCTCCTGTGTCAGCAGAATATGTACATGGCTCAACGCATGGTGTGATTTAAATTGGACACCTAGTGTCATATCTTCGACACAACGTTGAAGTGAGCGACAGACGGGGAACGTCTAAGTTACGTATGTAACCTCCGTTCCCTGATGGAGGGAACGAGACGTTGTGTCCTCCCGGCCACGTCGCTGAGCCGAGCCACTGTGGTGGCTGGACCATTTCTGGCTACTCAGAAAAATCCTGAATGAACTCAACGTATTTCCCCGCTTTTATACCCATATGTACGGGAGCGGGGTTTGCAAATACTGTCTGCCAACTTCTCATTGGCCATTTTCATAGATCAGAGGCATATTCAGTGCTCAAGAGAGACCCCTAGTGTCGCTTCTTTGACACAACGTCTCGTTCCCTCCATCAGGGAAGGGTGGTTCCCCATCTGTCGCTCACTTCGACGTCGTGTCGAAGAAGCGACACTAGGGGTCTCTCTTGAGCGCCGAAAGATGCCTCTGATCTATGAAAAAAGGCCAGTGAGAGTTGGCGAACAGTATTTGCATACCCGGCCCCCGGACATACGGGTATAAAGTCGAGGGAAATACGCTCGTTCATTCAGTAATTTTCTTTGGAGCCAGTCGTGTGTATGCATTCAGCTGCGAATGACACAACTGTTATCCTGCTTCTATCCTCTGACGCTCTGCTTTCCTGTTGGATCTATGGCGCACTCCAGCGGCTTTTCTCTTCACTGCATGGTGTGCAGCTTTGCCCCTGGGCGCTTCAACAGCGCAAAGTTTGAAAGAGTTGAAAGAGTGATTTTCTCTGTAAAAGAGTTTATTTCTCTGAAAGAGCATTACACAGCGGTGTTGAACGTCCTTTTCAGGACGTGTCTTTATAAAGATGTCATTTCTGCCCCTGTGTAGTTTCTTGATGCGGTGATTTCTCCCCACCTCTCACGGTCATAAAAGCTGTCTTGCATGCCTGGGCTTCGATCACACGCAGACAGCGTTTTATGAATGGTTCATGTTCTCAGTGCGTGGCTTTCTTTTGTAATGAGAGAAAGCCACTTCAGCCACCCACCACGCCTCGCCTCCTTCCTACGGGATTGACGCAGGCGCCGCGGGCGATGAAGGCGATTTGGGGACTATGACGGGCTCTGTACGCCGGGTAAACCCCCTCGAACCACCCTCCTCCCCAACACGCTTGTTTGCTTCCGTCTGAGCCCGGGATGAGCGATTCTCTCCAATGGTTCATCTTCTCAGTGCTAGAACATGGCCGTTATAGCATTGCGGTCGCGCGGCTTTCTTTTGTAATGAGAGAACGCCACTTCAGCCGCCCCCCGCGATTCGCCTCCTTCCTACGGGATTGACGCAGGCATCGCGGGCGATGAAGGTGATTTGGGGACAATGACGGGCTTTGTTCGCCGGGTAAACCCCCTCGAACCGCCCACCTCTCCGGCATGCTTGCTTGCTTCAGAATTCGATGACATTACCGCTGCATCAGAGAGTGTTACAGCGGCGTCGGATGCTGATCACTCGCCTGGGCCGCCACCTTCGGGTCTGCCGCCCAGCCTGAGCCTGACGCACGGAGACCCACTATGCTTTCCCGGGCTACTTGATCAGTCCCGCGGACTCCTTTCTTCTCAGACGTGCATGATGAGTTGAGCAAAGCCAAGGCTTCTTCGCTCCTCCGCTCTCACTACCCTCGTGGTGGAACGGTCCCAGACCACTTCCACCCTGCAAGCCACGGCCCTTCCTGCAACCAACGCCAGGCCAAGGCACTTCAAAACTTGCACCTTGGGTAGTCCTGTTCTTGATGTGCTGCAGGAACTGCGCTGGATGACCAACCGCACCCCCGGGCCACGGAGGTCAGAAGCGCCGGCACTCGAACAGGCGATGGCCACCCTTTGTGATCCAGAAACGCATCTGTGGACTGGACCTGGTCGAAAAGCGGGAGGTCAAAGCACGCCTTCTCCCACACCCCCGCCTCCCAGCTCCGTCCATTCGGCGCCACCATTGACGACTCTGCCCAGCAGTCCTCAGCGGTGAAGCAGACGGAGACCATCTCACATCCTGCCCCGCCGCAAGCTTGCTGCAATGGGCCATGCCCCGTCTGCTCGCCGAGGGTGTCCTCCTGCGGCTACGAAACACCCTGCTCCGCCTTAACCCGGGCCCAGCTCTCAGCCCCAGCGTCGAGTACTCCACAGGAAGCAGACACCCCCGTCTCACAGACCCCCTTGAGGACCCGGAAGGCTCCCAGGTGCTCCGTAGATGTTTGACCCAGGGACCAAGATGTTAGCTCCGGAGGTGGTAAGACCGCTCCGTCCACGGTGGAGGGCCGGGAGGAGAATTTTTTTGTTGAATTAGTTTTCACATTCTCATATTCTCCCACGACTGTTCCCCGGCCGGCCGGTTCTGACGAGTCTAGAGGACGCCTACCAAAAACTGGACCTCCTCCTGCTCAGTTGCTAACCCGCCCCCTGCCGGGTGTGCGAAGCAAGGTAAGTGCTTTGAGTCTTTTCTCAGCACCCCAGCCACGGGTCGCCCTGTTGCTGCCCAACGCTGCGCTACCTGCTCCGCCCCGCTGCGAAGCCCCGCCGGGTATGTCAAAATAGTATGTCTCTCACTTCCCATCTCGCTAGCTGGACCGGACCATCCGACTCGGTTACGCAATTCAGTTTGCCAGGCTTCTGCCCACCCCGCAGTACACAGCGTACATGCCAGGTCCCTGCGCGCAGAAATTGCTACACTCATATTCAAAGACACGATAGAGCCTGTCCCTCCAACCGAGATGAAGAAGGGTCTCTACAGCCCTCACTTCATCATAGCCAAGAAAGGCGGCGGCTTAAGACCGATCTTGGACTTGCGAGTTCTCAACCAAGCGTTGCACAAACTCCCGTTCAAAATGCTCACGCTTAACCTGCGTCCGGCATCTAGATTGGTCCGCAGCAGTAGACCTGAAGGACGTGTACTCCCACGTCTCAATTTTGCCTCGACACCGCCCCTTTCTGCGGCTCGTGTTCGATGGCCAGGCGTATCAGTGCAAGCGTTCTCTACTAACGACACTTGCCTGGAGTTCAGTCCAGCAGACACATATGTGATCCTAAGACCTCGTCCGGGCTATGTGCCCAAGGTTCCTACCACGTCCTTCAGAAGATCAAGTGAACCTGCAAGCACTGCCCAGGGAGGAGGCAGACCCAGCCCCCTCACTGCTGTGTCCGGTACGTGCTTTGCGTGCCTACCTGGAATGCACCCAGAGCTTCAGATGCTCTGAGCAGCTCTTTGTCTGCTTTGGGCGACAGCAGAAAGGGAACGCTGTCTCTAAACAGAGGCTGTCCCACTGGGTAGTGGACGCCATTCAGTTGGCCTATCACACCCAGGCCGTGCCCCCCCCCCCCTAAAAGCGGGTCCGAGGCCACTCCACCAGGAGTGTGGCGTCCTCTGGGCACTGGCTAGGGGCACCTCCCTAGCAGATGTTTGCAGAGCTGCAGGCTGGGCAACACCTAACACCTTTGCGAGATCTTACAATCTGAGGGTTGAGTCAGTCTCGTCCCGTGTTTTCTCAGGTCCGAGCCCGTAGAACTCTGTACACGACGACGGTCTGACCTGGTGAATCGCTTGCGTCCAGTGCCCTTTCCTCTGTCGAGGTAAAACAGTGCGCCTTCTTCCCAGGAGACCCCTTTTAGGTTCCTGGTCGATTCCTTCGTAGCCCTTTTGGGTCCGCAACAGTTCAGCGGAGGAACATGCTGGCCCAGTCCACTACGGGTACCCCAGGCTACCCCTACTAGAATAGGTGCTCCACAGGTTAGGCCTCCTACGCGGACTCCTCCTGTGTGTACTTCCGCGGTACGGTCACCTTATGAGCTGACCCGCATCTCCCTTAGGCAGTCCTTCGCTGCCCTCCGGTCGCCATGTTGTAGCAACTCCCCCCTCTTCGAGGTTGGATCTACCACCACGTCATTCTTCCCACATGTGACCCAAGAGGCCATGTGATGTATTTTGCCACC
This sequence comes from Moxostoma hubbsi, assembly GCA_032164185.1. Taxonomy (NCBI): domain Eukaryota; kingdom Metazoa; phylum Chordata; class Actinopteri; order Cypriniformes; family Catostomidae; genus Moxostoma; species Moxostoma hubbsi. The sequence goes on along the minus strand of JAVLUX010000006.1, from coordinate 15,892,729 downwards.
TCTACCTCCCCTTTCGGGTGGGTGTGGCCTCCACAGGGTCTTTTCCCCCTGAAAGAATAGGAATTCAGGTAAGACCCCCTTCCCTTGATGCGGTAAGGGCCCGGCTGCTCTTGCTCTATGCCGAGAAAACATAGAGAGAAAAGAGGCCCAGCCAGGCTTGGCCCATTCCCTAGTTGGGAGCATCACCTTGTTCCCCCCTAGGGTAACCAAAAGGATTCTGATGACTTTTTTGGGGCATTGGGGAAGAGTACGCGCAGCCTGAACACAGTCGGTCGCTTGTGCACGTAGGATACCTGCCCGCTTCTGTGTCACCAGTACACGTACACGGCTCAGCGCATGGCGAGTTTTGAAGTGGACCCCTAGTGTCGCCTAGTGAACCCCTACTGTCGCCTAGTGAAGTGGACACGACGTCGAAGTGAGCGACAGACGGGGAACGTCTCTGTTACGTATGTAACCTCTGTTCCCTGATGGAGGGAACGAGACGTCGTGTCTTCCCGGCCATGTCGCTGAGCCGAGCCGCTGAGGTGCCCGGAACACTCCCGGCTCCTCAGAAAAATCCTGAATGAATGAGCGTATTTCCCTCGCCTTTATACCTGTATGTCCGGGGGTGGGGTATGCAAATACTGTTCGCCAACTCTCATTGGCCTTTTTTCATAGATCAGAGGCATCTTTTGGCGCTCAAGAGAGACCCCTAGTGTCACTTCTTCGACACGACATCTCGTTCCCTCCATCAGGGAACGGAGGTTACATACGTAACCGAGATGTTACATACGTAACCTAGACGTTTTCATCGTGAGTCATTCTGAATATTTTATACTACTTGTCACGTTTTAAATAAAGTGTTGTGACTGAAAATCTGTCTGTTATGTTTTATATTGCCAACAAATTGTTGTTGTATATTGTTGACTGTTGAGAAGGTTTAGAAAAGGCAAACACACATTTAGAGGGTAATAAAGGTCATTTCAAACTTGTCGCGCTACAAAACATGAGATTAATAGTGAATCATTTTAATTGTCTGACAACCCTCAAACATTTGAACAGTAATTTTACATATTAATCTCTCTGGATAAGGAAATGATAGTGAAATGATTTACTTACCTTTCCTTGTCATTTTTGAAATGTCTGAATTTGAGGTTGTGGTGGTTGTATCGGATAAATCTGCATTGCATATTTTAATACTTTTTTTATTCACATGGTCATATTTGAAATCTTTATATCCAAAGGAGATTATTTTGGAAACTCAACAATCATCTGCCATTTTGGCGTGTTGCGAGCACAGGGTTAACTGCGCAGATGCAGATCAATGATGTTTGTGGGCTTGCATTTTTGCATATGAATTAATTGATGCCGCAATATTTTTTAAACATTTCAATACTGTTTATAATAAGTTATTAAAATAATAATAATAAAAAACATTCAAGTCATTGTCGAGTCATTCAGTTCAAGTCAAGTCAAGTCTCGAGTCGCTGGTTCTCAAGTCAATTTCAAGTCAAGTCATTTTCTTAATTTATTCAAGCAAGTCACAATTCCTTAAATTTGCAATTTGCAACTCGAGTCAGACTTGAGTCAAGTCATGTAAATCGAGTCCCCCACCTCTGAAGATAACTAAAAAATGCATAATGATTTTTTTACAGTGTAGGTAACATCACAATTTGGAATCCTGTCAGCTCCAACTAAATGTTAACCCTTATGAAAATTGAGAGTTATGGCAAATTTGCAGCAAATTGTAAATTGTTGCCAAAGGTTTGCTGAAGGTTCACCACTATCGGTGAAGATCTACAAACTTCTGGCAAACATTTTGTGGAAAATAAACAGCTCATTTGCGTGTGAAAATAATGAGCGGCAAATTTGCAGCAAATTTGCAGTAAGTTTGTGGCTAGATTAGTACACTGCACTTACATTTCCAGTGTAGAATAGTGGCAAAAACGAAAATGTATCAGTGTGGACTTATTGAAGACCAGTTTCTCTCTCCATATTCTGACCTCTGCAATTAACACATATATACTGTGACACTGGCCTCTGACCTGTGTAAACAAGAGTGCTACTGTGTATGTTTTTGGCATAAACCTATTCCAAATAAACAGAGTTTGTTAACACTCTGGTCTGGTTTTGGAAGCAATGATGAGTGATTTATCTTCACTGATGACAGCATGTAGGTGCGCTTGAGTAAAGATTTTCAGATTTGAATTCTCATAAATAAGTGATGCAATGTGAGCATCCTGCATGGGAGAGCCATTAAGGCTTGGGATACGGGAAGCCACGGAGTGGAGACTTCAGGCCACCATGCAGGTAGAGCCAGGTTTGACACACACACAGAGGTTTCTCATTCTATTCCTCAAGCCTGGAGTCAGTCACCAGGTCATATTTTCAGCAGGTTTCAGCTGTAAAACCTGTAAACACACGTTCATGTTTGATACAAATGTCTTTAGTTTGATTTTTGTAGATATGTGTGTATTTGGCCATAGGTATATTTCAGTCAACTGAAATAATTTTAGAAATATCTGGTGTCAAATGATTGTGACAATTTTCATGATGAAATTCAATAAGCATATTTACATATGACATGAGTATTCTGTAATGCACATACATGTGTATACACAAATAACAAATTTAAAAACCTTCTTAAGGTAACAATTGCAAGATACCACTTTTTACAGTGCAGTACAAAGCCATGCTTGTGCCCTAGTTTTACACGACGCACTTTGTATTTTGTGTCTTTTTTAGACAGGCACAATAGAGAGTGATATACATATTTTGGGCAGAGAATGGAAGGATGGAATATTAAATAAAAAAAAATGGTCTCTGTAGCATATAATCATGTTTTGAGGAAATTGCAGCCAAGCAACACAGCATGGCATATTTAAAGGGTGGATTAACAAGTAATGAACTAATAGGCTTGATCCTTATGGTGGTAAATTTGCTTTAGGTCTTAGAAAACAATCAGTAGTAAAACCATTGGTACATAACAAGCATCCCGGCTCGTTTTAAATATGGAACGGGGGGGGGGGGGGGGGGGCATTTAATGTTCCCATGGTCACACACCATTTATAACACAATGAGACACATACACATCTTTTTCATCTTTTTCATGTCTACGTGTGCTTAAGGCAATTGAACTTGCCAGGTTTGTCTGGATGCTTGGTGTGTTTTTGCTTTGTGATTTTAATAATAAGAATAAAAAATGCTCATATATATGACAAGAGTGTGTATTTAATAGAATACTGTAATTGCTTCTTTAAAAGGGGTTGATGCAGGTGGTTTTAATGACTGTTTTGAACCAAATAAATTTTAATAGTAATGGAGGCCTCTCTTTAAGTATATGTGTGTGTAAAGTTCAATGGAAAGGAGGAGACGAGAACCGGCTTGACAATATAAATAATATTTTAATGTAAAACTAAAACCAAAAAGACAACAAAAATACATGATGGTCAGCTGATCGTAAAGGTTCTCTCTCTCTCTCTCTCTCGCTCTCTTCCTGTACTTCCTGTAACAGTGTATTACCCCCCAAAAAAACATAGTAAAATTTAAAAGAGAGGAAAAAGGCCAATCCGGAGTGGGAGTGGGAGAGAGAGAGGAAAAAAAACCCCACTTACTTGGTGGTTGTCCGATACGCCATAGCTTGATCCTCGGCCACTCCTCCAGCCTCACAGATGCCGCCGCGTTTCAGCGGCTGGTAGGTGTCTCCTCTGCCCCTGGCAGTGGCCCTAACCACTCCAGGCGGTCGGCTAGGAGCCCCTTCTCCCCTTGCGGCCGTTCCACTGCTTCCAGGTGGCCGGGCTGCTCTGTCCCCCGGTAGATGGCTGAGGCTTCTCCGTTGGGGTGGATGGTAGCGGTGAGAAATTTACTATGGCGTATCCCTCCTCCTTCCCGGGTTTGGGCACCAGTTTAAAGCAAGGGAAAGGAGGAGGCGAGAACCAGCTTGGCAATATAGTTTAATAGTTTAATGATAAACTGAACGGAAAACACACAAACATAAACAGACGACGGTCAGCTGCCTGGAAACATTCATTCACCATCCGCAGTCAGCCTTTATCCCTCTCGGAGGCTTGATTAGCCTGATAAGGGCTAATGTGTAGAATCACAACCCGGCCCCGCCCTCCGGCCTGTCACAGTGTGCAGTAAGCTACACATAATTTTTTCACATTTTGTTCTGGTTACCTGATTCCTCCATGAAATAATTTTTTTTTTTAAAAGCTTAACCCTTATGACCTGACATATGTACTTTTATGTAGCCCTGGCATTTTATGTATAGTTAACTTTTCAAAATATAATGATTTTTACAAAATGTTTGCATGTTCATGAGTGAAACTTTCTATCTTTTTAATTTTTTATATACTTTAATTTAATTGAATATTGGCTTTTCTACACCTTCAAAAAGTGGCAACCTGCAATTGTTGTGGCAAACCTTAAAATTAGTTTGTGCTAATGTATTCAGGTTGATTAGGTGATGATAAATAATATTTTTTATATAAATAAAACCTGTTTTAGGTTTATGTATGTATATATATATATATATATTGTTATGAACGCTGGTGAAGCCGCGCTCCCATTTGATCACCGAAGATCCAACTCACTTGCGTTCTAACCACTCTGACCAGCGCTAATCACGCCGACAGCTGCATTCCATTTACTCATCCCTCTATTTAAGCCTCATTCCTCTGTACCTCCATTGCGAAGTCTTGTTTGCCCCAGCTGCATTACTGAGTGTTTACTGAACTTCAAACCTGTTTCTCTGTTTACCGATCTCAGCCTGAACCCGACCACTCTATCGCCTGCCGCCTGACCGTCTGTGAAACTCGCCATCCGTCCTTGACCACTCTTCTGCCTGCTGCCTGCCCAATTGAATATCTTCGCCTGTCTGACCACGAGCCCTGTCGCCTACTACAGCCCTGTCTGCCGTCCTCGAACCCTGCCTGTCTTGACTTGCTCACTTACCTCAACAAAACTGCTTATGGATCCAAACCAGCCTGAGTCTGTGAGATATATATATATATATATATATATATATATATATATATATATTAGAATTTAGCTGTATTTTGTAGGTTAAAATGTTTTCAGTGTATCACAATTTCAAAAATGCTCTGCAGTTCCAGTTTGGGAAACCATGAAATAAGTAATACCTATTTAGTTGGTCTGGTCTTTTACAGCAGAATCCTTCTCTGCTTCTGTCCACATCTGTAATAATTCATATTCCATTTAAATAGTCAACAATTATAATTAAATAGCATGATCCTTTCAGAAATCTGCCAGTCCAGTGAACCAATTTACATTATGCCGTTCAGGTTTCATGATATTTGTGTTTTTTGGGCTAAGTCATCTCCCGCAACAAAGATGACACAGGTCCCTGAAACTGAGCAAGGGAAATCAGACCTCTGGAAATAGACTCATTTTAATACTCAAGTGTAAATGGCTCATTGGTATTACGAAAGACATGCCACACTCCCTTCCTGTCCTCTGGCCATCTTTTACTCATCCCACCATGCATTAACATCTACTGTTTTGACCCTCACAGTGTTACTGTTTTATTGCTATATCTATCATGCTTTTATCAACCTGCTTCAACAGCCAAAAGAAAAACTATGTCTCATTTCTAAAAACATCATATCAAGCTTTGCTACATACAGAAATAAGGGGCACAGCAGTTCACTCTCTCTCTGTGGCATGCTTGCAATGATCCCAGGTGCCAAACATCACTCATCAAATACACTAACCCACTACTGTATACATTTGTGTTCTGTTTATCATTTTAAGTAAATGGTCAGTTATTCTTTCAATGAAGCTTTTAACATCATGATTCCCTTAATAGACTCCAGGGGTCTTATAACAAAAAATTAAGTAAGAAATCTTGGTGTCACTCTTCTTTGTAAAGCTGCTTTAGAACAATATCTATTAATCTACATCGCTAAATGGGCTAAAATGTGCTTTTAATTAATAATCTAATAATATATTAATATTTTTATATAAAAGAATATTTTTATTTCATAAATAAAATGTTGAATAACTACTTATTTTAGACTATTTTACTGGAACATTGTGAATATATGGATTTGATCTTTAGTGTTATTGTACATGGACACAGATCATGAGAACAGCAGCACTTGGATGCTTTACTCTTTGTATTACTCCACATGTACATGTGGTGCTCAAAACTAAGGTGTAAGAGCAGCTAAATGTGTCTTTTCAGTTTCCCTGTGACCAGGGACATCGTTAGGCCTATTTTAGGGGGGGCTGAAGCTACCCCAAAATTTTCCTAAGCCCCCCTAAATGATAATAAGAACAACAATAACAATTCGATTTATCAATAACGTATCCTCATTCATATTTAGAATTAGACGCAACAAATGATATATACAGCTACAAAAAATAGCCGAAAAGTCGTCTCGTTGCATTGGTGTGAACTGTGGCAGGATTCATCTCGTCTCGTCGTTACTCTAGTTTGGTCTGAAGTTGAACTCGCTATGTATCCTCCCGCCCACACACACCGATACACATGCTGATGGTAAAAGGAAGATTGGTAAGTGTCATGATACAGAGTGAAATTGTAAGTTGTTTTTAATTACCTGCTTACCTTTAGCTTCGTTTTCTTGAGATAAAGGAAAGGGGATATTTTGGTTTGCTATGGAAAACTGTAGTCTAGCTAGAGTGAATAAGCAAAATACAAGAAATGGTTAACTTAGCAAGCTAATGACAACTCTTTATTTTTTGCCAATAATATAACCTCTCTCTATAATAGGCATATAAAACAATATCAATCCCCATAGAATGTTGTTGTCACTGAAAACTAAATGTCATAGGGTCCCTGTTAATGCTATTACTGTTGTATCCTTCAATTCATTGAGCAGATATAAGATGGATATTCGAAGATATTTTAGCAGAGAAAGAGAAGCAGCTGCAGGAGATTGGCAGGCCAGTTGACTCTGAGGGAGCCGGTGTGAGTGAGGTCAGTAATGGTCTATAGGTCTAAGGATTGTTTTGTTTTCTTCTAACAATAAGCATTTGTTGGCAGGTCTAGGCACTATGCATAGCCTAAACTAAATTATTTCATTATATTTATTATATATGCTAGCTATACCAATTTAACTTTCTGCATTCATTGGCTGTGATAAATTAAATAAATACGTAGATGTTACCTAAATGTAGGCTAAAGATGAGCAAATGCCCACAGATACACATGTGAAACTAAAATGAAAGCAATCCTACATACAGTACATATATACAGTAATCATTACTCCAAATCTTTTATTCCTTCCGCCGTCAGGTTATTGTATTTAGACAGTAGCCACTTTAAATAGGATCCGTATCAATAGCTTACATGATAAAGTATGCAGTGATGCCTATTTCTTTCTTTTTCTTGTACTGCTATTTGTCATATTTGTTTAACTTACCAACTTTTTAGATGTCTGGCCTCTGTTTGTCTGTTTTTGGACATTTTGGATGTTGTTTCATGTGACCAATTTGCATTTCGAAGTCATGAAATTAGCATCAGGGTTTTTTTTATCTTAAAGGATAAGACAGAAGTAGAGGCTGAGGAGCAAAAGGGTCAACAGGCAAGCTGCTTGAGGCAGAATGAGCAAGCGGGTCCAGAAACAGAGGAGCTTGAGCAAATGGAAATAGTGAGAGAGGGAGACCAAACTGATCCAGGGAGAGAGGAGCAAACAGACCTAGAGAATGAAAATGAAGAAGCAACTGCAGCAACTTCTTCCAGTAATGTGCTTGATTTAGGTAACAAAGATACAGGGCCCCGACAGGTGAAGCTGAAGAGCTACCCACAAGATAGCTTTGGTACACAGAACAGGTCATTTCACCACAGCTGGTTTGAAAAGCACAACTGGTTGGAATATTCAATCAACAATACAGCTTTCTGCTTCCCATGTCGAGTGTTTGGAAAAAACATAACACATGATGCTTTGGTCAGTAGTGGTTGCGAGAACTGGAAGAAAGCCTTGTTTATATTTAGCAAGCATGAGATGGCACACACACATAAGGATAGTGTTGTTGCATGGAAAAGCTACCAGGCAAATAGCCGACAGGGAGCTGTTGCACAGATGATAGCATCTGCAAATGCAAGTGAGATAGCAGAGAGAAGAGAGTATCTAAGGTGAATTGTTGCAGTCACTTCCATGTTAGGGAGACAGGGAATCCCCTTTCATGATAATAAAGAAGGTGAAGATGAACCAAACAGAGGCAACTTTCTTGCTTTTATGGAGCTTTTAAAGGAGTTTGATCCGTTCCTTCAAAAATATAAACCTCCATCAAATGCTACCTATATCTCGCCAACATCTCAGAACGAGATTATTGATTGCTGTGCTCAAGAAGTGACCAATGTCATTGTATCTGAGATGACAAAATCCAAAATCTATGCCATTATGGCAGATGAGGCAAGAGATGCACGGTCAGAACAGCTGGCTGTTTGTGTTAGGTACGTGTTAGAGGGGGAAGTGAAGGAACGTTTCCTAGCACTTACAGAGATAAAGTCATTTGATGCCCAGTCCATTGCTAACGAGCTGCAGCAGCAGATCCAGAAGAATGGTGTAGAAGAACTTAAGTGTGTAGCACAAGCATATGATGGCGCAGTTGTTATGAGTGGTTCCACTGGAGGTGTGCAAGCATATTTTAGAAAGTTCCATCCTGAGGATATATATGTGCATTGTTATGCCCATGAGCTAAACCTAGTGTTGTGCTATACTTGCAGGGTTGTTTCAGAGGCTGTGGAGCTTTTCAGCTTGTTGGAGAGTGTGTATTATTTTTTCAGCACCTCTCTAGTAAATCATCATAAGTTCATAGAGGCTCAGTCCAGGCTTGGATTGACAGCAGTTGAGCTCGTACAACTTTCAAACACTCGCTGGGTGTGCCAGCTGGGATCAATTAATGCCATTCTTGAGTCATTACCTTCCATTTTTGAGTGTCTCTCTGTCATTGGATCTCCCATAGCTGTTGGTCTTGGAGCAAAGCTCTACAAGTTCTCAACAGTCTATGCACTACTGATGTTTCAGGAACTTCTGTCTGTAACTCAAGGACTCCACAAGCTCCTACAGAAGGAGACTTTAGACCTGGCAGAAGCTTTTATGGGCAAAGAAGCTGTCTGTGACACAATGAGGGGCAAACGCACAGATGCATTTGCCAAAGACCTGTATGAGAGAACCAAGGCCATGTGCCACACACACAGTATACCAGAACCACATGCTAAGAAAAGGCATAAACAGAAGAAAATGGAGGATTTTGTGTTGGAGACAACCTTGGGTTCAGGTACTGAGTTGATCAGCTCAGAGACGTTGAAAACCAGTTTGCTTTTCCCCTGTGTGGACAGGATGGTTAGTGAGCTTGAACTAAGATTTTCAAGTGTACATTCAGGGCTCCTAAAAGGCATCCAGGCATGCAGCCCTAAATCTGAGAACTTTTTGAGTGAATCCTACTTGGATGAGCTAGCCAGGCACTACAGCATTGACTTGAAAACAGAGGAGGTTCTCGTAGCAAAAAACTTTCTTGCCCGCAAAACAGAGGCTGGATGTCCACCCCAAGACATGTTAGCTGTGCACAACCTCCTAGACCCAGACATGTTTCCCTCTCTGAGGGCAACCATCCAAGTTGCCCTTACAGTGCCTGTGAGCAGCTGCTCTTGTGAAAGGTCCTTTAGTGCACTGCGTCGGCTTCACTCCTGGCTGCGTCAAACAATGGGGCAGAAAAGGCTTCACAATCTTGCAGCCATGTCGATTGAAAATGACATACTAAAGCACCTAAGTCACAACAGAGTGATAGACCGATTTGCCACCCTTAAAAACAGAAGGCATTTTTTGATGCTTCCACCAATGAAGTAGACAATAAACAAAAGTAACTGTTGACTGTGGTTTTGGAACAGAATTTCATTCTTAATTTTCCTTTATTTGAATACTGCCTTTTTGTTGTTGATTTATATAATACATTGTATACATCATTTGGCAGAATAAATCATCTTTAATTGAGAAACGCTCAAACCTGTGTAGCACTCTATATGTACCAATATCTAGAGTGCCCTGGGTTTGTTACTGAAGTATTAATAGTTTATGGTAGGGGAATTCAAATAGAAATCAGTAAAATACAGAATGTAAATATACTATGAAAAAATTAATAAAGACTCAATTTCAAATACTCCCTGGTTTACCTTTTACTTGGCAGTTAACTCAAGTTATGACATTAACCTCCAAAACAAGTTATGAATACAGTAAATAACTTTAAATCACTCACAATTAACTCGTTGGAGTATATTCAACACTTTCACAATCACTTTACATTTCTTTTCAGTCAGTAATTAACCTTCACTGGGCCCAGTCTCTTAAAAACATATATGAATGTCCAAAATAGTCCCAAACAAAGTAAACAAATAAACTGAGATGCAGGCCTGAACGACGCTTGTGTGCGTTGGGGCGGAAAACTACAAATCGCCACGTACTCTTACTAGAGCCAAAAATAATGGAAAATACTACTCACGATTATCATGCTCGCATCATCACAGTCCCACGGAAAAAAAATGAGCAATGCGGAGAGCGTCAGAAAGGAGAAAATACCGTGCTGCACCGAGCAAAAAATATCATCACTCGCCGTGCGGTCTCGATCAGGGAATCCAACGAGGCCAGGGGAACTTCCAGGCAATCCCGGGTACCTGAAGCGCTACCTGGTATTGAAATCCACCGAGGCCGGAGGAGCTCAGTCTCCGGTTAACCCAAATCACTCATGAATAACAAGTGCGTCACCTTCGCGAATCGCGAGTATATACATAACACTCACGATGAACTAATGTAGGATATTTACCCTTTAACTTCTGTACGAAATTACATAAACTCCTACCTATTAGTAAAACAAAGGAATAGTCACATCGTAATGGCGTCACACTCTGTGTCGCTGTCGTTCCTTTTTCCTTCGTCTCCTCCTCTCTTTTCCCCTTCTTCTCCCGCCCCCTCTGCCTATCACACCATCTCCAAACCAATCTGACATGTGAAATACCCAATCAGAGCCTAGACAAACTTTATACACTTCTAACAATATGAAATATTGTTTTCAATACGTAAAAAGTACAAATATACAATATAAATCAAATATATAAACAAAACGATACATTTTGAAGAAAAGTAAAATAATATAGATAAGAATTTCAACTGGGCTACACCTGTGTTGTCAAATTTCACTATGACCTTAAAATTCTGGTTCTTGGGTTAAACTGTATGCAAGCCAAACTACACAGTGAAATTACACTCTGATTGAACCAATCCACAGCGCAGTTACAGTAATTAAGAGTAATTAAATAGCATTCTGTGGACAGCTTATCTTATATAGAGAGGAATTAGATATAGTATGCTATTACTTTATCATACATTTACATGAGCAGACAGATAGCATTTAAGTCATTGCTTATAGAATAACTCATCAGGAGCAAAGTCTGGCCTAAGTAAATTCCCCCATGCAGCTTTGATGTGTCTAAAAGCTAACATTACAGTAACTTTTCTTTAACAGAGTAGAAATGGAAGAAGAGGATATGTCTGTCACGTTTTACTTGTTAACATCTTGGTTTATTGACTGGTTGTTGACATAAGTGTAGCTCTAGATGTGAGTGCAAAGATTTTGCAAACGCAAGTTACAAATACCCTGGGGGCTAAGCCCCCCCTGTCTTCCAATCCTAGTGACGTCCCTGCCTGTGACCTTAAAGATTTTAGCCAGCAGGTGGCAACAAAAGACAATTTTTATATATTGCGAGCTAGTTGAGTTGATGATCTTCATTTGAGTCAGCGCTGTCAGTCAGCGGAAAAAGCGAGATTACCTTCTTTGAAGTAATTGGTATTGTCTCTCACTCCATGATTGCTCGGATTACTACTACACTACAGCTGGGAAATCAAGTGTGGCATGGGGGTGGGCGTGGTCACGTGTTCATGTGTCAGTCTGCGGAGAGTGGTAAGGCTCGCCACCTGGTTCACATTGATCTTTAGTTTGGGCAATGGAGGAGTCAGGAGACAATGAAGCAAGTTCAAGGTCAGTTCTTTATTTTCCACTTCCTTCGTTTTATTTTATTTTCCTTTATTTTATAAATAAACGTAAACACATTTAATTTAGCACACTCTGGCTGCTGTACTCTCCGGTCTCTCTCTAGCTCTGATGCTGTGGCGTGGCTCTTAAGTCTCCCTCCGCCATTACTATAACGAGAGACAGGTGTTAAAGATTGTGAACCAGGTGGCGAGCCTTACCACATCAGCAGACCAACACATGACCACACCCCCCATGCCACATCAAGTTAAACTAACAGCTTTAGCATTAAAGCTTATCACAGCTAAGAGACACAAGAGGAGAGGAGAGAACGGACAGGCTACCACAAAATACTCAGGGATTACCACACTCCCATGTCTATATTTACACAGAGAAAAAAGGATGTATTTCACCAAAATTCCATAATCGTCAGCAAGCTGACTAGCTCTACAGATAAGTGATTGAGTAACAGCTATAGACCAACAGCTATAGCCCATTTCAAGTACACAAGAAAATACACAGAAAATGTTTTTTTAATGCGGAATATCAAATGAAACTAGAGAGTCTGCTCTTTACAACCAAAGAGTTTTCAATAAAAAACTTAGAGATTTCTTACCAGAGGCACTTTTGATGTCGATGCATCCGTAGGAGCGATTCAAGGAAATCGACAGCATTCTGTTGTGTCACGTGACTTGTTGCGGCAGAAGTTTAACCCTTAAATGACAGTCTAGAGCCTTGTGAACAGTATTCAGTCAGTTTAAATTCATTTAAATTATGCATGCGTATAGCAAAGCCAAAATACAACGTCCACACATGTGGATGCGGAGTCGCACGAGGTTAAACAACACGCTGAATCAACACATTTTCTCAAAGAATATCAAAATGTTTACATGAAGTGTCTTATCCAGACTTAATGTAAAAGTAAATGACTTGCGGAGTTTCATAAATTATAATGGGAGCGGTAGTTACTTTTAGAGCGCTACCTCTCAAATGTACAATTATTTGTCATACATTTCGTTCACCAACCAGAGATAAGGTGTGTGCTACAGTTGTTAGTACCACACATATCCATCCAGCCATCTTGCTTCACTAAAGCGGTTCATGAGTCCGTTTGTCATTTTTTCAGTGATCGAAACACTTTAATTTCTATTAGTTTCAAGGAGCATCCAGCCACCGAACAACATGGTCCACATTTTAATAATGGCATTTTATGACACTCATGTTAATGTTAGCAATGTTAATCATGTTAAAGTCACTATGAATGGAGTACCTCCCTCTGTTGGTTTGAATGAGGGTGCGTTCCATTCAGAATCGATCATTCCAATGCCTTTTTCCCTTTGAAGACTTTGCAATCCACTGTGAGAGCTTTGAAATGCTAAAAGGCATGGGGCTCTAAAATAAGGGTAATTCAGATCTCACGTTTAAAGAAATTTTTATTGGAAATTCAGATTGAAGCTGTTTTACAGCTTGACTATCATGATTGTTCTTCCTTCAAAGTGCACTTCAGAGGGTGATTTATTACATTTGGAATGCAGTCTGAGTTCGACAACAGGCAGGAAATGTTCAAGGAACAAAAAGACATTACTTCCTTAAACCATCTTGAAATGGTCTATAGATTTACTGTTCATCTCTGCTTGGGAGTTGACAGACGCAGATAATCACACACGCTCAATTGCTCTCTCAAACAAACATACAAACCAAAACACACACACACACACACACACACACACACACACACACACACACACACGTTGGTATGGCTGTCCTAATGAGGACTCTCCATGACATTATGATTTTTATACTGTATGAACTATAGTTCCCCGTCTGTCGCTCACTTCGACGTCGTGTCGAAGAAGCGACACTAGGGGTCTCTCTTGAGCGCCGAAAGATGACTCTGATCTATGAAAAAAGGCCAATAAGAGTTGGCGAACGGTATTTGCATACCCCGCCTCCGGATACGGATATAAAGGCGAGGGAAATACGCTCGTTCATTCAGTAATTTTCTTCGGAGCCGATGGACGTGTGTATGCTGTCAGCTGCGTGTAACACAACTGATCCTGCTTCTGATCCTCTGACACTCTGCTGCTTTACGGACGCACTTCAGCGGCTTTTTCTCTTCTCTGCCGGCGTGCAGTTTGCCCCTGGGTGCTTCGACAGCGCAGAGTTAAAAGAGTTCCATTTTAAAAGAGTAATATTTCTCCATAAAGAGTTTATTTCTCTGAAAGAGTTATTTCTCTTTATAAAGATGCCATTCAACCCCTGTGTAGTTCCTGGATGCGGTAGAGTGCTCTCCGCTTCTGACGGCCACAGGCGCTGTCTCGTGTGTCTGGGCGCTGATCACACCGAGGCAGCATTCGTGGATGGTTCATGTTCTCACTGCGAGAACATGACCATGGTAACGTTGCGGTCGCGGCTTGCTTTCAATAGAAAGCACGCCACTCCAGCCGCCCCCCATATCGCTCCTTCTTCCCACGGGGCTGGTGATGGAGGCGATTTGGGGAGGGCAGCGGGTGCGGTTCCGCCGGGCACGTCCCCTCGGACCACCCGCCCCCCGACACGCTCGTTAACCTCCGTCCAGCCTCGAGGTTACGGCAACTCGCCTCCGGGCTGGTCCGCCTATCCTCTGTCCCTCCAACCGAGATGAAGAAGGGTTTCTACAGCCCTTACTTCATCGTACCCAAGAAAAGCGGCGGCTTACGACCAATCTTGGACCTGCGAGTTCTCAACTGAGCGTTGCACAAACTCCCGTTCAAAATGCTCACGCAGAAGCACATCTTAACCTGCGTCTAGATTGGTTCGCAGCGATAGACCGTACCGTACTTCCACGTCTCCATCCTGCCCCGACACCGCCCGTACCTGCGGTTTGTGTTCGAGGGCCAGGCGTATCAGTACAAAGTCCTCCCCTTCGGCCTGCCTCTGTCCCCTTGCGTCTTCACGAAAGTCGCAGAGGCAGCTCTTGCCCCGCTCCGAGAAGCCGGCATCCGCATACTCATCTACCTCGACGACTGGCTCATTCTGGCCCACTCGCGAGAGTTACTATGCGCCCACAGAGACCAGGTGCTCAGGCACCTCAGCCGTCTGGGGCTTCAGGTCAACTGGGAAAAGAGCACGCTCACTCCAGTTCAGAGCATCTCTTTTCTCGGGATGGAGTTAGACTCGGTCTCAATGTCGGCACGTCTCACCAACGAGCGTGCCCAGTCAGTGTTGAACTGCCTCGCCATCTTTAGGCCAGGCACAGCGGTCCCCTTAAAACTTTTCCAGAGGCTCCTGGGGCATATGGCGTCCTCCGCGGCGGTCGCTCCACTGGGGTTGATGCATATGAGACCGCTCCAACACTGGCTCCAGACCCGAGTCCAGAGACGAGCATGGCGCCACGGCACGCACCGGGTAACAATCACCCCCGCCTGCCATCGAACATTCAACTCCTGGACAGACCTCTGTTTCTTACGGGCTGGAGTACCCCTACAGCAGGTGTCCAGACGCGTCCTGGTCACGACAACGCTTGCCTGGCGGAGAGTGGAGGCTTCACCCCCACTCGGTTCAGCTGATTTGGGAACAGGTAGACCTGTTTGCCTCCCGAGAGACCTCCCACTGACCGCTCTGGTACGCCCGTTCAGAGACTCCCCTCGGGGCAGATGCACTAGCACACAGCTGGCCGGTGGGGCTGCGCAAGTACGCATTCCCCCCAGTGAGCCTTCTTGCGCAGGTGCTGTGCAAGGTCAGGGAGGACGAGGAGCAAGTCACTCTCGTGGCTCCTTACTGGCCTGCCCGGGCCTGGTTCTCAGACCTCGTACTCCTCGCGACAGCCCCTCCCTGGCGAATTCCTCTGAGGAAGGACCTTCTTTCTCAGGGACGGGGCACGCTCTGGCATCCGCACCCAGACCTCTGGAACCTCCATGTCTGGCCCCTGGATGGGACGCGGTAGATCTAGCTGGTCTACCACCCACGGTCGTAGCCACGATCAACCAAGCCCCTTCTACCAGGCAACTCTATGCCCTGAAGTGGCGTCTGTTCGTCAATTGGTGTTCTTCCCGGGCAGAAGACCCACAGAGGTGCGCAGTTAGGTCGGTGCTCCTGTTCCTACAGGAGAGGTTGGAGGGGAGGCTGTCCCCGTCCACCTTGAAGGTGTATTTTGCCGCTATCGCAGCTCACCACGACCCAGTAGATGGCAAGTCTCTGGGTAAGCACGACTTAATCGTCAGGTTCCTAAGAGGCACCCGGAGGTTAAACCCCTCCCGGCCAAACCTGTTCCCCTCCTGGGATCTCTCGGTGGTCCTCGCCGGTCTTCAGAGATCCCCTTTCGAGCCACTAGAATCAGCTGGACTCAGGGCCCTCTCTCTAAAAACGGCCCTGCTGATTGCGCTCGCCTCCATCAAGAGGGTAGGGGACCTGCAAGCATTCTCTACTAATGACACTTGCCAGGAGTTCGGTCCGGCAGACAATCATGTGATCCTAAGACCTCGACCGGGCTATGTGCCCAAGGTTCCTACCACGCCCTTCAGAGATCAGGTAGTGAACATACAAGCGCTGCCCCGGGAGGAGGCAGACCCAGCACTCTCACTATTGTGTCCGGTACGTGCCTTGCGTGCCTACCTGGAACGCACCCAGAACTTCAGGCGCTCTGAGCAGCTCTTTGTCTGCTTTGGAGGACAGCAGAAAGGGAACACTGGGTGGTGGATGCCATTCAGTTGGCCTACCACACCCAGGCCGTGCCACCCCCTTACGGGTTCGAGCCCACTCTACTAGGAGCATGGCATCCTCATGGGCACTGGCGAGGGGCACCTCCCTAGCAGACATTTGCAGAGCTGTGGGCTGGGCAGCACCTTTACGAGATTTTACAATCTCAGGGTTGAGTCAGTCTCGTCCCGTGTTTTCTCAGGTCCGAGCCCTTAGAACTCGGTACACGTCGACGATCTGACCGGGTGAATCGCTTGTTCCAGCGCCGTTTCCCTCTGCCAAGGCAAAACAGTGTGCTTCTTTCCCAGAGGACCTAGGTCCCTGGTTGATTCCTCCCTAGCCCTTCGGGCCCGCAGCAGTTCAGCGGAGGAACTTGCTGGTCCAGTCCACTACGGGTACCCCAGGCTACCCCTACTGGAATAGGTGCTCCACAGATCAGGCCTCCTACGGAACTCCTCCTGTGTGTACTTCCGCGGTACAGTCACCTTACGAGCTGACCCGCGTCTCCCTTAGGCAGTCTTTGGCTGCCCTCCGGTCGCCGTGTTGTAGCAACTCCCCCCTCCTCGAGGTTGGATCTACCACCACGCCATTCTTCCCACATGTGACCCAAGAGGCCATGTGATGTATTTTGCCACCTCTCCCTCCCCTTTCGGGTGGGTGTGGCCTCCGCAGGGTCTTTTCCCCCTGAAAGAATAGGAATAAGACCCCCTTCCCTCGATGCGGTAGGGGCACCGGCTGCTCTTGCTCTATGCCGAGAAAACATAGAGAGAAAAGAGGCCCAGCCAGGCTTGGCCCGTTCCCTAGATGGGAGCGTCACCTTGTTCCCCCTTAGGGTAACCAAAAGGATTCTGACGCTTTTTCGGGGCATTGGGGAAGAGTACGTGCAGCCTGAACACAGTTGGTCGCTTGTGCACGTAGAAATACCTGCCCGCTTCTGTGTCAGCAGTACACGTACACGGCTCAGCGCATGGCGAGTTTTGAAGTGGACCCCTAGTGTCGCTTCTTCGACACGATGTCGAAGTGAGTGACAGACGGGGAACGTCTCGGTTACGTATGTAACCTCCGTTCCCTGATGGAGGGAACGAGACGTCGTGTCTTCCCGGCCACGTCGCTGAGCCGAGCCGCTGAGGTGCCCGGAACACTCCCGGCTCCTCAGAAAAATCCTGAATGAACGAGCGTATTTCCCTCGCCTTTATATCCGTATCCAGAGGTATGCAAATACTGTTCGCCAACTCTCATTGGCCTTTTTTCATAGATCAGAGGCATCTTTCGGCGCTCAAGAGAGACCCCTAGTGTCGCTTCTTCGACACGACGTCTTGTACCCTCCATCAGGGAACGGAGGTTACATACGTAACCGAGACGATTCTATCCCCTAACCCTAAACTTAACCCTCACAAAACCTGCTGTTATTAAAGTGATGTTTTTGAATCAGTAAAAGAGGCTTGAGCCTATATTTTGAACTAGAAATGGCAGAGCCTAAGAAAGTTACAAAGAAGTTTTTATTTAATTGTTCGTTGTATAAAAGCAATATCACACTCGCAATCATGCTTTATGGACCTAAATTAGCATGGCTGTGATTACCTCCAGCCGAATCGCAGCTGTGCTGATGTAGGGCTCTTGATTGTGTGATATTGCTTATTTATAATAAGGAATTTGGCATTCTAAAAATAAATGACAAATTGTCTGTTCACAGGGTAAAATACTGATGTCTTTGTAAGGACATCTGAAATTATTCTGTGATATGTAATACATGCCAAATTAGGGAAAACCCATTTAAAATGAGGTAATTCTAAAAGGTATGTTTTCTCAAGAAAGTTGCTGACGTTAGGATACATTATTATAAAGGATGTGGATGACAACCACAAATCAGAAACCTATAATAAAATATAAAATTGTGGCACATTACTCAAAGCAGAATTTTGACCAAGAGCCCATCTTTCAGCATACCCTCCTTTTTAAAATCTGACAACCCCTGCACCTCTCCATTAACACAAGCCAGACCCCCAGCAGAGAATTTACACTCTTATCATTACATTTTTGCATGAAGTCCACATCAATCAGTTCTGTAAACCCAGGCCAGTGAGTGAAAAACCCTACCTCTCATAATAAACCATGTCCACAATACTGTACATAGCTCTTACAGGAAGCAGTTTGTAATAGAGAACATTTGTAGAGTGTCGTTTGAGGGTATTTATAAAATGCTTTTAAAAGACGGCAAGGTCTGTTTTGTCGTCCAAAGCTTGTTTTAAATACTGGACAAACAGAACTCAAATCAGAGTTTAATGAAAGCATTGTTGATATTCAGGGTCAACAAACTAAAGTAGTTTCCACCCCTAAATACCTAGGATTTTTAAATGATGACCGGATTTCCTCTAGGCCCCATATAGAGAATTTGTGTATTCTGTTGTGTCCGAAAAACATTGCCCATCTTGGACAGGCCTGAGATTTTACATCTCATTGGTACTAACCACTGAGTTAAATAAAGGTTAAATAAATACTGTGAAAGTCTGTGGGGAACAAAGTCATAAAACAACAGTCATTAACACAGGTATTTGCTGTGGAATAAAAACAGAGATTGATGCATTTTCAAGGAGTCTTCTTTAACTGTATTGTCACAGTAGGCCGAAGAGTTAAAATGAGTTACAAGGACTACATATTTGAATCTGCCCTCTCGCTGCTCTGTTCATAACCCATGAGGACCAGGTGTCTTGATGCTGTGATATATTTAAGTTTGTAAAACAGGCTTGTTTGAAGCCGTTAAATACAGTAAACCCATGATGAATATTTGCCAAGTTACTATGTTGCTTACCATCCACAAGCATCCTCCTGTTAAAATAATGAACTATGTTACATGGCAGAAGAACCATTTATTCTTATTAATAATAATGTATTGAGCTTTATTTAGCATTGGTGCCTTTTATTATAGTGTAGTTGCTACTGTTGTGCAAAAGCAATAAGCCACTTGAGTGTGTGAGTTGCAACGATTTTACCACAGGTAAGGTGCTTTGCATCATGCCTAAGAAGAACTAAGAACAACCCATATCCCTTGTAAAATCTCTGTAACTCACAGACTAGAGTAGATCATTGCTTTAATAAATTGGTCAATAATTTTTTGCCCCTTAATAACTCCCCACTAGCTCTATTGTGGAATTCCACTGTGTCTTGTACCGATATAGTATACAGTTTACAGCCTGAAAGAGCAGGAATGGCATTTCACTCCAGTCATTTGGAGAAGCTTCCTCAAGGACCCTACGGGGAGTCATACCACTATGCTCTCATGAGTCATACCATTACTGTTTTTTCTTTCTACAGACCTGATTGTTTCTCTAGAAATATGTCAGTTGTTTCTTCAGCATCCTGCTCCTCAGACATTAATATGCTGTTTTTTTCTCAATCATAAGGCTTAAACCCTCTCTGCACTCTTTACATTCTCAATTGACTTTTAAGCATTGGCGTCGCTACAGAGCGGCTTACATTTTGTTTGCAACTGTGATTGTGCAATTGATGCTATTCAATATAAAATGTTATGATTAACAATATTTGTAATTCATATGAGCCATTTGTTATTATTTCCAAATATTATAAATATCTATGAATTGTAACACATTTAGTGTAGATCTAGCAGCCATAATAGAGACATCAGTGTTTGCAGTGCAACTCAATATCACTGGGTAATTCAAAATGTGCTGCAGAAAATGTCTGTTTGTGTAAAATACTTGCAATATCAGGTCAGTATCTCAAAAGTTTGAAAATTGATTTGATCCACTATTGCTCATAGAGTACAAACTCCAGAACCAAGTGAAGGCCTCTTATCAATTGTATAATTTAATAAGTCTTAAAAAAGTCTTAAAACTCAGCTGGTAATGAGCCAAAGGGCCTTTAAGATGAAGTTGCTATGATTTCTCTACAGCATCTGTGAGTTATGTGTGGAAGAAAGATAGGCATAGGTGGTGATGTCGGTGTCCCGCAAGGAAGCCGGTCACGAGTCACTGGTGCCTATGTGGTTACCAGTGTTGGGGAGTAATGGAATACATGTAACGGGAATACATATTTAAAATACAAAATATAAGTAACTGTATTACACTACAGCTACAATTTAAATAGTTGGTATTTAGAATACAGTTACATTCAAAAAGTATTTTGATTACTTTGCATTTTATTGTCATTTGTTTAATTTAATATTTAGTCCTTTGAGATGGCATAAGGTATAAATATATATTATTGAAACACTTTTTATGATGTGTTACATTCATATGAGCAGAGTTTGGAGCAGAAAAAATAGAAATAAACCTTGTGTAAATTGTCAGGTTTGCGCCAATATACAAAGCTATTTCGAGCCATTTTACATGCACATGTTACCAAGCATGATAA
The DNA here is from genome assembly GCA_032164185.1 of Moxostoma hubbsi. Classification (NCBI taxonomy): domain Eukaryota; kingdom Metazoa; phylum Chordata; class Actinopteri; order Cypriniformes; family Catostomidae; genus Moxostoma; species Moxostoma hubbsi. Next base: position 15,871,690 of record JAVLUX010000006.1, on the reverse strand, counting down.
TTTAATTTTTTTGAATCAAGAAAATTCACGTTGGATCATCATTTCTTTTTTTCTAGTAAGACCTTTAATATTCTTGATGATAATTTTTGTATTGTTTTCCTCTAAAAATAACAAAAATCCTTAATACAAGATCAATTTGATTGCTCTTGTTTTAGAAACAACACTACATAAGGTATTTAGGTTTTTCAGAGAATGTATTTTTAACATGTATTTTGTCTTACTGTACTGGCAAAAACTGAGTTTTTATAGTCAAAACAAGTTATAATATTATTATTAATATCTTCCAGTGCTGAAGAAGTAATCCAAAGTATTTAGAATATGTTACTGACCTTGAGTAATCTAACGAAATACGTTACAAATGACATGTAAAATGCATGTATTCTGTAATCTGTAGTGGAATACATTTCAAAAGTAACCCCCCAACTCTGGTGATTACTAGTAAGGTCAAATGCCAGACAGTGTCATGCCGGCATGATATATAGTAATAAATTACATCTACAGTAAGGCGCAACTGCCCAGCAGCTAAACATGTGTTTATGCCAGCTGTTTGTGGAGTGGAAATCAATGACATTCTGTATGTCCTATGTATATGACCATTGTTCCTTTTCAGGTTTCTATCTATTTTGTTTTTGGGGCTTCTGTGTATGGGGATGCAGAAAAAGGATCTCTCTCTCCCTTTGCTTCTCTTGCTCAGTGACAAGCAATGCCATATTAGTGATAAGTAGCAATCCTCTGCTAAATGATCTCTGAAAAGGCATCCTCGACTCCCACTTCCCACAGAGGCTAAATAAAGTGCCCAGTCTTTGACATGTCTCAAAATGCGGTTCCGAGGTCCACATTAGAGGATGTCTCACTGATAACAGCCTCAAAAGCCTTGCCCTTTGTCGGGGACAACGCTCTGACCTGCTGAGAACTGAGAAAGGAATCTCTGTGAGACATAGGATTGATGTGTTTTTGTGGGCTATTATTGCTGTGTCCTCCGGGGTTATTTTTCAATGGATTGTTTTTCTTCATGAGATTAATTGTGCTTCACATGTTCTTTTATTGAAAACATGAAAACTGTGAACAATCTCATCATTGTCATCATCATAATCATAATTAAATTTCCGAAATACGCTTTTAGGGACTGGTATTTGCTCACACTCACTGACAAATTAACTGCTATCCAGTCTACTTGCGTTGGGCTACCACAATGACATTTTCCATACACAATGCCAACAAAAACCTTTTCTGTCCTCCACTGACAACCTATCAGAGTAAGTTGCCTTGACAATGGAAATTGTATGGTTTCACAGCAAAGCCCATGGCGAAACATTTTCTGATGCCACTGAGCCTGGGGAGTGCACACTGAGTTCCTCTGGGAAACCTCTTACAAGAATTTCCCAAGTCACCAGAAGCACTTCCTGGACAGTGTCAAGAGAGAACTGCTTAATATACCTCATTATGCTCATTTTTTCCCTTGATGGAGCCTAGTGTTTGCCTTTCCCCCCTCTGAGTAATTTGTGTGGGCAGACCTTGTCTAACCATATCAAATGCCATTTGTTAAAGAGCCCATGTGAGCAGTAGAAATGCCAAAAGACAATGCATTCAAACAGAGATGAGCATGTTGAAGCATTTCCAGTTCAAAGCCACTGGACAAAAAAAGAATGCCTCTCCTTGCATCCAAGCAGCATTATACTGCATTTACCCAGATTTTTAGATCAAGAGAGGTGTCGTATTGGTTCTGTTCAAAGCCTCCGCAAGATCACAAAAAAGATTGAAATTAGATTGAAGTGTCAAGCCCAAGTCAGAATGTTGGAGATGGAAAACAGGGGCATGGAGACCTCCCTTAAAGATAACAGCCGCTTGGTACTAATTTGCCAGGTGACAAATGAATCTCCTGAATAGACAGAGAGGTTAATACAGCTGTACTGCATAGCATTAATCAGACACTGCCATTTAAAGATGTTTTGCAGACCTGTGTAAGAATTAAAGAATTGTATATTTAGTAGCCTATATGAAACTTCTTAGGGGTCTTTCAGTATTTAAGATGCTAGTTATTTGATCTACTTAAGCTATTATTCAATAAATGTGGTTGAAATATGATTTTGTTATGCTTATAGTAACTATGGTTGCACTCAGGTTTTGGCAGCTTATCAAGTAATGTAAGTAAAACTTGACAGCCCCCTCAGGGAAATTATAGCTTTAATAAAATTAAATAGTGCAATTGCACCAATAATAACATAGCATCACCTTTTGTCTCAGCAGTGAAGCAGCCAAAAACATTCTGCACCAAAATGTGCTATTGAAACTGGTAGAAAGGTTATATAGGCAGTCAGCTTGTGCAAGGTGTACCCCAACAAAAATCAGATGTACTCTCCATTTTCTCTATTGCTTTGCAACAGTTTCACAGGATTTCACACACTATTTATACCACACGCCCCTCTCACTGAAAACTAGTTATGATGTAGCTGGTAACTTTTCAGATCTCACGTAGGGACCATATGCATCAACAACAGCCACTGCTACACAGTGTTTGGGAAGCTACTTCCAAGCTACAATCTACTCAGAATTTATAGTAGCTATATTACATTGATGCTATTTAATGAAGAAATTATTTTAAATAATATAATAGACGATATGATTTCATTTTGCAATCAAAACAGAAATCATCCAGCACAAAAAAAAACAACAACTATCTTCTCGATTAGGTTGACTTTATTCACAGTAACGTTATCTTTGATCATCAGGAATGACAAAGAGGCTGTGAAAGATGCAGTCTCTTCAATGGGTTGTAACCTAAAGTTATTTAAATTGTTTTTAACAATTCTATAAATATCTTTCCAATAAATTTCAGTAGACAAAGAACTCCTGACAACATGAGTTGTGGAAAATTATATATAATCTTCCTTTTTGAAAGCTTTATACAGTGCATGTTATTGAAAAGATGGCAATCCCACACAGTCTCGTTTTCATTCCCATCAAAAATCAAATATGCGCTATACAGTGAATAAGGTCTATAATTGTGGCAACATTAAATTGAAAATAAATTTATACTAAATACAACTTATACTAAATTAAATAAAAATGTAGCAAACTAATAAAACTAGAAAACACATAGCAATTAACTAAAAAAAATAGCTTCCAAAGAACAATTGATTTCTTTGTATGGGGTTGAGTGAATGAGTGAATCATGTAAACGGGCAGTGTTGCAATCGAAACCAGCTCATCCAAGTCCAAGCCCAGTCCGAGACCAGAGTAGGTTGAGTTTGAGTCAAGACTGGGACCAAAAGAGGGTCGAGTCTGAGTCAAGAATGAAATCGAGACTGAGACCAGTAAAGGTTGAGTCTCAGACAAGTTTTTTATTAATGTTTTAAATGTAAAGTTACTATTTATTTTAGGCAAATAAATCAAATAAACCTAATTTATTATTTTCTTAAGATTTTGTTGATTAAACAATATTACCAGTTTAGAATAAAAATTGAATAAATGACATGTCCTAGGTTAATAGAACAAATTGGTATTACAATTACGACATGTCAGTGTAAACAAAATATCACCACGATGCACCTGGACACTTGCTGTATTGTGACTCCAGCCCGCAGGAACGCAAGGTCTGTCCGATGGCTGAAAAGGCGACGGCAGGCGGGCGTGAAAGCCACGCGATGTGTGCCTCGGGTCTGGAGCCAGTGCTGTAGTGGTCACATATGCATCAACACGAGCGGCGTGACCGCCGCTGAGGATGCCATATGCCCTAGGAGCCTCTGAAATTACTTCAGTGGAACCGACATTTGCCGCCTGGAAAAGTTCAGGCAGTTCAGCACCGACTGCGCACGTTTGCATGTGAGTCACACAATCATTGACACAGAGTCTAACTCCATGCCGAGAAGAGAGATTCTCTGAACCAGGGAGAGCTTGCTCTTTTCTCAGTTGACCCAAAGCCCTAAATGGCTGAGGTGTGTGAGCACCAGGTCCCTGTGTGCACACAGTAACTCTCGAGAGTGCGCTAGAATCAGCCAGTCAACGAGGTAATTGAGTATGTGAATGGCCCCTTCCCTTTGCGTGGCAAGGTCTGTCTCTGCGATCTTCGTGAAGACGTAAGGGGGCAGGGACAAGTCGAAGGGGAGGACCTTGTACTGATCCGCCCGACCGTCGAACGCAAACCGTAGGAAGGGTCTGTGTTGAGGTAAAATCGAGACATGAAAGTACGCATCCTTCAGGTCTACCACCGTGAACCAATCTTGATGCCGGATTCACATCAGAATGTGCATTTGCATCAGCATCTTGAACGGGAATCTGTACAAGGCCCGGATCAGGACTCGCAGGTCCAAGATTCTTCTTGGGAATGATGAAGTAAGGGCTGCAAAACCCCTGTCTATATCCTAGGCTTTATCGTGCCCTTCCGTAGGAGGACCACGATCTCCGCTTGTAGGATGACAGCGCTCTCATCCTACACTAACGTGAAGAGAATGCAGCGGAACCGGCGCGGGCGCCTGGCGAATTGAATCGCACAGCCGAGTCATATGGTTCTGGCCAGCCAGCGTGATGGGTTGGAGAGCAACAGCTACGCGTACAAACAAGGGGCACTAATGGAAGGATCACATCCGACAATCCTGGGGGTGGGGGGTTAGGGAGAGCCGCATCAGGGAGCGGTGCTCTGACCCAAGGCAGCTGCGTTGAGGGGATCCTTGAAGCACTTACTTTGCTCCACGTGTCCGGTGTAAGGCAGGCTGGAGACTGAGGAGGAAGGGCTCTGGGGCAAGAAAAAGGAAAAGCTCTTGTAAAACACTGTCGAATCGCCCAGGGGCATAGTATGCAGTGAAATGCAGAGTGGAGAGAAACCACTGGAATGTGCCACATACACTCTGAAGAGGTGAATGGTTTGTGATAGTATTTCAGCTTGTTGAAACATAATCGCTCAGCTCTGAAGAAAAAATCTGAATGAATCCGCATTCCAGCCTACCTTTTATACTCGTATGTCGGGGGGAGTAGCATGCAATTTCTACTCGCCTCGCCAATTCTCATTGGCCTTTTCTCAAAGATTTGAAGGTGTCTCGGGCTCTCGAGGTCGACCCCTAGTGTCACTACATTGACACAACATTGAGTGAGTGACAGAAGAGGAACTAAAATTAAAGGTTCAAATTGCAATGTGGCTTAGCATTGCAATACAAACTACCTTTTCTGTATACTATCATATTCCATACAAGTCAAGTAAACATTTCTGCACTGCAAAATATAGTATTACTGTACTATAACTAAAATGAGCCAAAAAAACAATCAATAATGTATAAAATATGACAATGGTTACACAGAAAGTGAATCTAAACATTTATATTCAAATTGTTAACAATTTCCTCAATTGCACTACTATATTTAATTTATTGTAAGTCAAGAAAGCATTTCTGCTTACATTTGGCTGCAAGATTTAATATCGTTTTTATGCACAGAAACCTGTTTCTTTTTTCAGAAACAATTAAATGCTGATGACATTGATAGAAATGGAAGTATAAGCAGTAGTTCTAGCAGGAAGACACATGGTCTTCATGCTTTCATTAAATCAGGCATCTCATCCAATCACAGAGTGCTTTATAATCTAAACTCCACTGCCGTCTTCACCTTCCGGCATGGTCTGACGGTTCGAGCAAGTATCTGAGCTCTGAACCATACAGTAGGTCGGGGCTTACGCCAAATGATCTAAATATATCAACATTCATATTAATTCTAATCATCATCAGACTTTCCTTTTAGATGTATTTTTACATTTTATTCAGTATGTGTAGCATTCATGTAACTAATGGCTAAAGCATATCTAGTGTAACAGATGGTTATCTTATATGTTCACATTTAGGAAAAGCAACTCACACAGACACACAGCACAGTTCTCGAACATATTCGTTTTTTATTCTTCTCCTTCTCCATTCCCTACTCACCCTATATAATCACTCCATAGCGCCCTCTATGTCAGGATGGGTTCTACTACAACTAGAGGATGTTCAGACCAACACAGTGCAATGAAACTAGGTAGCACATGTATGTCTCAGAGAAGTCTGTTGAAGATTTTTTTCATCTGCAAAGTATCTAACATCTGCTAAATATCTTAAAAAGATCAGATTTACAATTATTCTAAATCATAAATGTCTAAAAGACATTTGCTGAATGTTTTATTGACATCCAAGAAATACTTATTGACAAAAGTCTTATAGATGTATTGCAGATAAGCAAACAGCGTAAAATAGACATCTTCCAGAAGTAAACACACACATTAAATAGATGTCTGGGTGTTGTATACATGTGCAATCAGGGAATAGTATAACACAATTGTCTCGAGACACGTTTTTAACAAGTGATTTTCATTTTAACTTGACAAATGAACATTTAAAAAATTGTGGTGCTCCTGCACGAGACTCCAAAAACATAGCGATAAGACATATGTTTAGCATGTTTACATAGAAAAACAACTGAAAAACAGACTGTAGGTTAATATCCACTTTATCCAGTGGCTGGTTTTTCTATTTTCTAAAATACACCAGTGCTGTTTTTATAAGTGAGAAGCTGCTGCAAATTATTCAGTGAGATAGCAGTAAGAATAAATCAGACTGAATAGCCAATCGATTCAGATATATTTGCTAACCTGTTTGGCCAATTCAATGAAAAGAACCAACTCAATAGAATTATTTATTTGTAACCTGTGCATCACTAGTTCTGAATTTACACAGCAGACTGAAATACTGGACTAACATCAAGATCTCTGATATTGTTAGTCAAAAATGGTTGTCAGTTTGTCAAGTGAAGCTTTGACTGTATATTTTTTTTGAAAGGGACTTGACTGGACTCAGGTTTAAGTCTGAGTCAAGACCAAGCCAAATTGCTCACGAGTCCATGACAAGGCTAAGTCCATGAAAATGTGGTCTTTGACTCGGACTCGGACCCGAGACCGTCTTGAGTACTACAACACTGTAAACTGGTTCATGAACGATCCGAACAAACCAATTAATCTTAATGAATTTAACTTCCTGATGCTACATATAAGTGAATCAATGAAACGATTATTTGAACTGGTTCATGTACACAAACTTTCTGAACGAATAAAATCACTTATATGTTTGGACTTTCCAACGTTTTGAAACATGCGACCATTTATGAATAGCTGAACTGTCACGCTACTGAAAATAGTTAACTCCCGAACATCCATCCGCTGCCTTTTTAAAGATACTTCACACTGCTTTCCTAATGTTTGGAACACAGACAGGAACAACAGGTTGAACTTTCCCACATTATACTTTTCGTGTTTTTATAGCTCAATGAACCCCTTTCTCTCAAAATATCAAAGAAATGTCATTCCTTGTTATTAAAGGTTCATCCTTTAATTTGATCATGACTTATTAACTAAAGATGTTTTCCTGTCTGTTATAACAGCCACTTCAGATTTGTTTACTTAATTTCAATGTGTAGAGTGCAGTTAAGAAAAGTATCACAGTCATGTTGTAAACAACTTTGCTCTCAACCCTAAAGAGCTATTTTCAGGCAACAGTAACTAAGAAAAACTTTGAGAAGATGGGGACATTTGCCCACATGGAAGACATCTCAGGCTGTCCCCAGCTTAAGAAGGGAACCATCTGTCATTAACACATTAAGATGCAGGAGCAGTAATAGTTCAGAATGAAAGAAGTGGCTAATGTGCTTTTAGAGGTGGGAACACAGGTTAAAGAGGTCAATCTCTCCTAAAGCAGGAATCAGAGGTCATACATATTCTAAAGCATCCAGATGTGGTCACTTGGGTCAGAAGCGTTCAGTAGAACATTATTTATGTCTCATCACAGCAGTGGTGGCCTGCATGGGTCTGAAAATGAATGAGCTACTCATAAACAAAAGTGGAAATGGTCAGTTCTGTTCACAGGGCTCCAAAATATAAACTATGCTGCCATCTCCTGGTGAAGGCTAGGTTTTCATTTCTTTGCCTTTTAATTATGCATTGGCAGGCTGTGAAATTACACTTATATGCCAAAGTATTATATCATATCATTAATAAACTTACATTGAGAAAGACTAGATCATAATATTGAGTTTTATTGAAGTCAGAGTGTTACAGAGACAGTTGTAACACTGGTTGGGGCAAATACACACGCACTCTTGCAGCTTCTCAAATAGGATTTTCTTCCTAAAGTAGTGTACAACAGGGCTAAAGGCCCCACATGGGTAAAAGGCACATTTGATTTTATTTTCAATCAAAACACTAAATAGCAAGAAAAATACAAAGGTACTTTCTTTAACACCTGTTTGTCACCATAAACTGCAAAATATTTGAGCTAATTTTATCTAATTTTTATTTTTTTTAAATGATGCAAATGCAAGTAGCTAATAAGAATCCCTGAAATTATCACATTGACAGATCCAGTTACAATAGAGTTTAATTTCTTTATAAAATACGTGAGATGTTATGAAATGCCAAATGTGAAAATAAATGTGATAATGTGAAACAGAACAGGTTAACCATTTTCTTAAGTAGTTATTTTGAATTATTTAGTATTGTCTTGATGCACTTTGTGACCAAAAAAAAAAGAGTTCCCTTTCAAAAAGCTACACTTATGATGCTGCGCTGAAAAAGCACTTTGGGAAAAACTTTAGGTGCGACAAACATTGACCGGAATTGATAGCCTCTGCCAGTGACATCATTGGATGCTATAAATGGATGCGTCACAGGTGCATCGTCAGATCTTTTGTCTTCAGATCACTGTGTGTGCGTGTGTGTGTGTGTGTGTGTGTGTGTGTGTGTGTGTGTGTGCTTCATGAGCCTGTCAGAAACTTTTCTACTTTCCACCGTGCAATTGGCCGGTCTATGTCTGCTTTGGTCAACAAGGAGAGACACCTATGGCTCAACCTATCGGGCATCAGAGATAAGGACAAAGTTTTCCTTCTTGATGCCCCAGTTTTGCCTTCTGGCCTATTTGGAGACACTATGGATACAGTTTTCTCAAGGTTCCAGGAGGCGAAAAGCCACGAGGAAGCATTTGGGCAGTTTCTTCCTCGCCGCACTCAGCGGGCGGGGCCGTCGGCCACCCAGACCCGCCCCGGTTCTGCTAGAAGGGAGGCTCAGAAACAAAGCGTGGCGAGTCGTGCTCCCCCTTGTAAAGACTGGGGACAGGTTCGTCGTCCTCGGTAGCCCCCAAAGCAAGACCTCAGGGGGGTAATTTCTAAAAGGAAGAAACCCTGACGGCCTTGCGCACAGCCTTGTGGGGGTAGCCCCCTTGGGACAGGGCACATGTATCATCCACTTCGGCCCTCCTGGTACCCACACAAAACCTCTCCATTCCCGCCGCCTCTAGTGTTTTGGGAGTTAGAGGCTTCCAACGGAAAGTTGGGTGTACCGTTGCTTCCTGCCTTAGTCCAGGACGCAGAACACTCAACATCCCCTCAACAGGAAGTGCCAAAATTAATATCCATCTCAGAGAACCTGGCAGCTCTGAAACTTCTTCCAGGTATTTCTATGTGGGTCCTGAGAACAGTAGAAAAGGGCTACAGAATTCAATTCGCTCGCCGCCCTCCATGTTTCAACGGCATGGTCCCCACTACCGTAAAACCGGAGCAGGCATGTCTACTATGGAAAGAACTGCAAAATCTCTTGGTTCAAAGGGGCCATAGAACGTGTTCCCCTTCCAAAGAAAAAGTCAGGTTATTACAGCAAATACTTCCTGGTTCCCATTCTTTGAGACTCCGAGGCATCCGCATTCTGAATTACATAGACGACTGGCTGATACTAGCACAATCTCAATAACTGGCAATTCAGCACAGGATATTGTCTTAGCTCATTTGGTTTCTCTGGGTCTGAGACTCAACGTCAAAAAGAGCGATCTCTCTCCCACCCAGGGAATTACCTATCTGGGAGTTATATGGAATTCGATCACGGTGTGGGCACAATTGTCTCCCACTTGAATCACATCCATTTAGAACACCCTGAGCAAAGTCAGGCTAGGTCAAGGTTGCACTGTTCGTCAGTATCAGCGAATACTAGGTCTCATGGCGTCTGCATCCACGGTGATCCTTTTGGTCCTTTTTGTACATGAGACCGTTTCAGCTGTGGTTAAAAGCCAGGGGATTTCATCCAAGGGCAAGTCCCCTAAGGCAAAAAGGGTTACGCGCAGCACGCTTCGTTCCCTTTCTATTTGGTTCAGACCCCGGTTTCTTACCTTGGGTCACAGTCTAGGTGCGTCTTGTTATCGCAAGTTGCTAACAACAGACGCCTCCCCGACAGGCTGGGTAATGGTTTTAAGTGGTCATCCAGCTCAAGGGGAATGGGAGGGTCGTCAGCTCGATTGTCACATTAACTGTCTGGAGCTAATGGCTGTATTTCTGGCCCTGAAATACTTCCTCCAGAGGCTGCCATGTCTTGGTGCGGGTGGACAATACAGCAGTAGTCTCTTACATAAACCATCAAGGAGGTCCACGTTCACATCAGCTGAATTTTCTGGCATGTCGGATTCTCCTTTGGGCCCAGGGCAAGCTCCTGTTACTCAGGGCAGTATATATCCCTGGATGCCTGAATGTGTGAGCAGATTTACTGTCCATATAGAAGATACGGACGGGGGAGTGGAAACTCCACCCCGAGGTAGTGGAACAAATCTGGGTGAGATTTTACAGGGCAGATGTGGACCTCTTCGCCTCTTAACAGACAGCACAATGTCCCCCCTTCTTCTCTCTGAGTCACCCAGCCCCCCCTCTTGGTCTGGACGCGATGGCGCATACATAGCCCAGAATGTGTCTGTTTGCATTTCCCCCAGTTTCTCTGCTCCCGGGAGTCTTGGCCAGAGTTCGCCACCATGGGTCTTGCCTCTTACTAATAGCGCCGCGCTGGCCGAACAGGGTATGGTTCTCAGAGATAATATCTCTCCTCAACGTCCCACCTTGGGTGATTCCGGACATGAAGGACCTTCTTTCTCGGGCACAGGAGACAATAGTTCATCCCCGGCCCGAATTATGGAACCTTTCATGTTTAGCCCCTGAAGTGTACCAACTGAGGGAAGTTATCGAGACCATTTTAAGTGCTAGGGCTCCCTCTACTTGGAACAAATCTGGGTGAGATTTACAGGGCAGAAGAGGACCTCTTCGCCTCAACAAACAGCGCAATGTTAACTCTACTTCTCTCTGAGTCACCCAGTCCCCCCTGGGCCTGGATGTGATGGCCCATACATGGCCCAGAACGCGCCTGTATGCATTTCGCTCTACTAGAAGTTTGCTCTACCTGAAGTATTTCAGGGCCAATAAATGGGGTGTCTTTGAAAGATGGTGCAGTGCACATAATGCAGATCCAGTTAACTGCCAACTGCTTAAGTTCTGGACTTTCTGCAGTAAAAACTGTCAGCATGCATATGCCCAGCTAATCTCAGTGTCTATGTGGCCGCCATTTCAGCTTGCCACGCCTTGATGGACGGGGTGCCCTTGGGGAGGAATCCTCTACTCGCTCACTTCATTCATGGAGCCATGCGACTGTGGCCTCCTGCTAGGACCAGGACCCTTTCATGGGACTTAGCAATAGTCCTTGAGAGTCTGGTTGAGACCCCCTTCGAACCTCTAGGGTCAGCGTCTGACAGACTTCTGATTCTCAAGATGGTTTTCCTTATGGCGATTACCTCTCTAAAAGAGAATTGGGGATCTACAGGCTCTGTCTGTCTTGCCAGCCTGTTTAGAATTTGCCTCAGGAATGGCTAAAGCAATTTTGCACCCTCATTCTGACTACCTGCCTAAGGTACCTTTCTTGACCTTACATCCGGTCACTCTCGAAGTCTTCTGCTCCCTGCCGTGCAACGCCAGAGCAGGAAACATTTCACAGACTTTGTCCAGTCCGAGCCCTTCAGACTTATGTCCACCGCACTAGCCAGTGGCGTAAGTCAGGGCAACTACTCGTTTGCCATGGGGGCCGGAACTGGGGGGCGGCCTAAACCAAACAGACTATGTTGCATTGGGTGAGGGACGCTATTGCCCTGGCCTACGAGGCACGCGGTCAGGCTTCGCCAGTAGGTATCAGGGCTCACTCTACCAGAGGGGTCACCTCCTCTAAAGTCTTGGCTAGAGGTGTCCCTCAGCAGCATGTTTGTGATGCGGCAGGTTGGTCCTCTCCGCACACATTCATCAGTTTTATAGTTTGGATGTTCCTGCCACTTCGGGCTCTTATGTCCTGAGTCTACATCTCAAGCTCAAGTCTGAGACCTCTCACGCTCTTGTCAGCACACTACACAATCGTAGGGGGTCCGGACAGCCACAGTGTGGCGGCGTGGGTATTCTCATTCCCAAAGTGCTTTTTCAGCACAGCATCATAAGTGTAGCTTTTTGAAAGGGAACGTCTCGGGTTACTTGATTGTAACCCTTGTTCCCTGATAAAAGCGGAAACGAGATGCTGCGCTTCATTGATGCCCCAGGACTTCTCTTCAGACAAAATACCTGACGATGCACCTGTGACACATCTATTTATAGCCCTGCCACGGGTGCATCCAACGATTACACCGGCAGAGGCTATAAATTCCGATCAATGTTCATTGACGTGTTGCACACATATTCACAGCTGGTCGCACCTAAAGTTGTTCCCAAACCGCTTTTTCAGCGCAGGATTTCATTCCGCTTTTATCAGGGAACAAGGGTTACACTCAAGTAACCCGAGACGTTTCCTTAAGGTATGCCTTTAGCCCAGTTTTACCCTAAATATTTGATATACTACATAGTTTTCTCCTTTATATGGTAACAATATGTTTAGTTGTAAGGAATTATGTGTTTTTAAAGCACAAGTCTAAGTGATATTTAAATTAGGCTATAATTATTTATATAATTAATATATATTTTTTAAACCTAAAATAGTCTATATTGGTCAGCTGAGAAGTCATAAACAGTCTGCAACCAAATTTTTTTTTTTTGCTCTCCACATTCACTTTCATAACTCAAAATCAGTTTTTATTAAAAATTATGAATTGCAATACAGTGCAAATTCAATGTTTTTGAAGTCAGTTTTAACAAATTCAGAGTGCCTATTTTTTAATTGAATTCTATATTTTTCCATTGACCCAAAAGCTTCATGTTCTTCATATGCAGTTCTCAAAGCTTTTTTAAGTAGAGCACTATATTGCATTGTGTCTTGATGGCTAGTGTAGTAACACATGTATGCTCAAACTCTTAAATGCTCATGGTTGAAAGAAAAGCTGTTCTCATTTCCTTTCGCTTCTGCTCCATTTGCTTCATAATTTCTGCACCAAGTGGAAGGGATTGCTTTTTAGATGCCTCCACTAATCAGACCATAATGGACACAAGGACACTTTACCAGCAAGCCGCAACTTCAGGGAAGGGACATTGATTTTAATTAAACTCGGAAACCCTGCATTTGATTTTGCAGTTAATTTTCACAGCAGGAAACACAGAAGGCCATGCACAGTGTTTGCTTAATTCAATTTGCTTTATAGATTCAAGATTTTTGGGTAGTTGTTAAAAGGACAAAGAAAGTCATTCCACTCACTTTGTGAATTTAAAAATGGCATATTGCATTGTAGCCGATTTGGTCAAATCTGTCAGTACACACAAAAAAGGGATTTTTTCTGCTTGTACAATTTACTTAATTAAAATAAAGCAACACAATTCTAGAACATTTTGTCACAACTTCACTTTATTGCATTCTATCCATTTACATTTGAAAATGGAAGATTACTTAAACCATTTGAATTGGGACTACATTCATATTTTTTGTGGTGTTAATGTAGCATTTATAAAACTGGTCAGGGTATTTCGATTTCCCAGCATGCTTTGTATGGAACTCGAAAGAGAGAACAAATGTTGAAATTAAGTGTTATTTTATGTGTTTTTGTGCAAGATGAATATAAAGGGGGATACTTGTTAGTGTTAAATGTTTTATGTTGACATTTAAGAGTTTCTGTTATGTTGAAGTTTTGGGGGTCACCATTATGTGATCTTTTAAGCTTGAGCTGCTGATGACAGGTATATGTTCAAATGAATTTGATTGCTCGTCTCATTGAGCAAATGCAATGTTAACCATAGCATTGTTAATAAACTATTTTCTGTAGCGCTTCCAAGCAGGATAACATTCACTAGTTATTACATGCAATTTTAAGTTAAGAAAACTAATTTCAAACACGTGAAACCACTTTCCACGATTGAATAAAATTCAGCCAAAGAGGATTTTTTTTTGAGAATAAGGGTGAAGATAAATCCAGTTGACATTGTTACTTTTAACACCTAGTGGTGAAAACTGGTATAGAACTAGGGCTGGTCGATATAACAAACTTTAACGTTGTGATGATTTTGCTGACGATATAAAAAATAAGCAATATTGTGTATTTCGCAATGATTTTAAAATGCTTTATATTTGGCCATTTCGTTTCATACACAACATCAGTTGACTCATTTCACAATCCTTCTTCGCTGCACAATTAATCAAAATAACATCAAAATGGCTTTATGGTCAAATGTGATAATTAAACTAAAAAAAAGGCTGCAGTGAAAGACAGATAAACATGTCACTGTGCGCTTCAGCACGTGCAATGTTCTGTGTATGCGTGAGGCTTGTGTTTTTAGCACTTTTAGAGCAGTTCATGTGCAGGGTGAAATAAAAGTACTGCCAGTATTAAGCATTCGCAATTCCAAAAATTTGTAAAAGCTACAAGTTATTCTACAAATCTAAAAAGATGTCACTTTATAACAGAAAAGGAGAAGATGAATTCGTTTCACCAGATGCGGAACATTGTGACGTGATGTCAAAATAAAAGCTAAATTGTAAAATAAAAAATATATGAAGGTAAATAATGCTTTTTATTAAGCTACTATTCATCATTTTATGTAAAATATAATTGTGCATATCAATGAAAATGATTAATCATTTAGTGAAAAAGTGAGGAAACATGCCTTCATTTTTTTTTAAAGATTGTTTTCAATTCCTTTAATAAATTCCTTTAAAAAAAAAACACTTTTGATCCATTTCATAGCAAATACATAATTATCAATATATAAATATATATTAGAATCACTTAAATCAATTATACATAGATTTGTAACATTCTAATAATTGAGTTGCCCATTAAACAGACTAGACCATTCATATTTACTCTTTATTACATTTATGTAGCATTTTATGTACAAAAATATCCAAAACCAGGCATAATGATGACATGAGATTTATCCTTTCTTTCATAACTTTCTTTTAGTTTGCCTTACCCCAAATTTATCTCACTGGTGGTGCTGTCATAACAGTTGTCTGAATTAGGCAGTAATGTTGACCAAAGATAGATGCTCATCTAGGTCAGGCGACGACACAGCAAACGTGCTGTAACAGCGTGCCCTGATGCCAGAGGAGCAGGAGGAGGGCTCAGCTCCCTCATGCTCACTGTTAGGACCAGGCTTTGGAACGGCACTATTGTAAAGCCATCGTTGGCTTACTACCCTGTTTTTTCGGGGTTACAGATTTGTCCACTAACTCATTGGCACATGCTCCATTGTGTTTGATCTGTGATTTTCTGTGCCCAGTTATATTCATGATTATTTTGTTCTTCTGCATTATATCATCATAAGCGCCCAGGCTTTTGTATGTTATCCAGATAATATGAAAGTGGGACAGCAATCAGAATATATTTTGTGTTCTATTCAGCGTAAAACTAGGCTTACAGTTTGAACACTTTTCATCAGCAAATTTGATGGAGGCAGCACACACCAGCAAATGCTTATTTACTTTTTCAATCACCATTGGATTGTTCATATTGTTACTTTGCTGAAGTTATTGCCATTGTGGCTGTTCTGTCATTCTTACTTATTTCAGCTCATAGAAATCAAATTCAATATAAAACACTGAACGAGAGGCAAATGGCACCCGTTTTCACCCATGAAGGACATTTTAAGCTTACTGAACTGACTGTTCATGAATAAATGGAGAGGTTGATTGAAATGTACTTATCTGCCTTGCCCAATAACAATTGTTTACCTGCCAATTTGCATTAAGACAAGCTGTGAGGGGATTTGGGAAAGGTCCCTCTTGTCCAGTAATTGTGCAGTCAATTAGCATGAACTTTTTCATCACATTTTAGATTTTTTGCAGCTCACATTCAGTTCACTTCTTACTGAGTTTTCATTTTCTATCATGTTGTACTTGCACAATTCTGTGTTCTATTAGTGCAGAAACCAGTGCATATTCTGTTTTCAAACATACTTGGAAAAACAAACCTGACATTTGCACAGGTTTACTGTATAAAGGCCGGTATTTATCAAGCTTCTTCAACTTTTGCTCGCTTCATTTTTTCCCTCTCACTTTGATTGATTTTGTACACGCTCTGCATCTTGTTGAGTTTTTACATGCGCAACGGATCAATCTGGTCATGCCTGTCAGTTTGCAGCTAAGCAAAATCATGAAACCTTTCACTGAAGATGAAGGCGGATTGAATATTCACTCGGCTGGCATGGCATCAACGTCTCTTACTCTTATTGCTAGGAAATACTCGCTTGAAAACCAGAACGGCCTGACAAGAACACACGTTCTACCCTTTGAGCAGCCTCCTCCCGTGTCATACCAGTCAAGCCGTGAGAGTGGGGAGATGGGGAGCGGGGCCCGATCAGACCTCTTTTACAAGTCTTATGGCAGTGCTGGTTGATCTGCATCACAGCACCACTCTTCTCCCACAGCTACCGTCAGGATAGGCCTATGCTGGAGAGAGTTGTCTATTCTCCACTGTACGGCCATTTAACAAACAGGCTCCAGAGACCTACATGATGGCTCTGCTTTTTAAAGTGCTCGCCAAGTTTCACTTCTAGACAGGCTCAACTTTGAAGAAGTCTTGGAGGTCCATCAAGGTTAAGGTTAGACCAGGGCTAGTTGTCACAATATCTAAGGAACTGTAAGGGTTTGATCCAAAAGTCCAATTTATAAAATTGTTTGTTTTCTCTAGCAGTGGTTGTTTGTTGGTTAAAAAAAAAAAACACGAGTTAAAAACTTAATTTCCAGTAATATCATTTATTTATTTTTTGCTGCATTTACTGTTGTGTAAAGCAAACACAATAAATAGCCCTGACATTTATGAAAACTACCAATTCAATCTTTTAGTTAAAATCTACCCTTAAATGATCCAATTACCTGAATATATGCCACATGAATATATGCCTAGCTAAACACACTGAGCAATGTATTTATAAACACCTAATTATTTATGTGATTATCTAATCAGCCAATTGTGTAGTAGTAACCCTTTATTGTCACATAGTCACAAGTGAAAGTAACCAGTGAAATTGGCCATCATCCTGCCCATACAAACATACAATATGACAACTGGGTAGACAGGGCAGGTAGACAGGGAATTGAGAAGATATACAGCATTACATGGGGAAAGGTGAGAGAAAAAAGCAAACCCCAGACTATACTCCTGTGAGGATTACAGTGTGGGAACAGGAAAAAACATCTCAGCAACACTTAGCACATAATCAGTACATCTACAACATAACAAAAACTTGCAACAGGGGAGGGGAGTGGGGGATGGAGGTAGCCCAGCACAGGCAAGCAGCCATCCGGTCCTGCAGCCATTCTCGGCGCTGGTCACAGACCCGCCTGTCAGACTGGGGGGTAAGAAGCGGCGAAGGCGAGGGATGGGGTGAGGGGCGGATGCATATCTGTATTTGTGTAAAGTCTTGTGTGTGTGTGTGTGTGTGAGCCCAGAGATTTGCCAAAAGGTCACAATCCCAGGGTGTTTTGGGAGGGGGGAGGGAATGCGAGACCGGCTCATTGCAGTGCTCTAACCAGGGGAGTTGTTGATCCATCAGCGGCCTTGGCCAAGGCCAGTGCTGGTTGGGGGTGCCGAAACAGATAAGATTGAAATGTTTTGTCTTGGGGCGAATAGCTGCAATTTCTCAGGCTATTCTGCATGTCCATTTTGGTCTCTTAAACGATCCATTTGCCTTTGAAAAGCTGTAAGCTCCTTCATGATGTTATCCGTATTGAGAGTCTGAGTGCTGACAGCTCTGCCCACCGCCTCAATCATGACGGGCAGCCTTGTGAGGCTTTGGACAGCTGTCTCCGTCTTCTTAATTCTTCGATAAACCAGGGCAATGCCTAATCCAATCAGCAGAAGACCTGTTATCATGGTTCCGAATAGGTAGATATCTTCAACTTCCTCCATGGAAAGAACCGCCAGACACACGACCCGCCACCTCTCACACGCGTCCATCGTGTAGCCAGCTGCAAACGTTCCGTCAGGGCAGTTAGGTTCCCCCGAACCCAAGCTTCTCCTCGAGAAGATGGTGTCAATTGCGTTGAGAGACCAGTTGACCAAATCCATAATAATTTCTTGGTTTGGAGAGCAGTGCTGAGAGAGTCTCTCAAAAGTACAAGACAGTTGACTAGACGTGACGAGAGAGCAAAGCAGGGAGGTCAGGGGAGGGAGAGAAAATGCGACCGCCTTCACTGAGTGCCAAACGAGAAAAAAAAAAAGCAGCAATGCAAATCAGAAAATCATGCAGATGTGTGACAGGACCTTTTGTTCTATCAGGAAGATTTGCAGACTTGAGTGAAATTTAAGATGACATTTATTTGATGAATATAAAACTGAAATATAATGTCTCTCTTTGGAGTAAACCCCGTCTGACGGTCCGAAGAAGGTGTACTCAAAACCATCATATCCTGCCGGAGATAGGAGGCATGTGCGAGGAGCCTACCCCAGTGTAGGAAGGTACTCAACTGGTGGTGGTGAGGTGGTGGAGGTTGCCGTGTTTGCACACTGAAACAGCAATATGATAGATTGTGAGCAGACTTAATAAGCAATGGCTTACATGTGATTGGCTAAGAGTTACCTAGCTAATGGTGTGATGATGTACAGCTGCTAGCCTTCTCACTAGAACTACACTGTACTTACATTTAATGTTAACATTAACTATCAGAATGGGGAAAAACGGCTGGTTTCAGTATTTCTGTTACTGCTGATCTCCTGGGATTTTCACACACAACAGTTTCTCAGAATGGTGCCAAAAACTAAAAACATCCAATGAGCTGCAGTAATGCCTTGTTGATGAGATAGGTCAACGGAGAATGGCCAGACTGGTTCAAGCTAACAGAAAGGCTACTGTAAGTCAGATAATCACTCAGAATAGTATCTCAGAATGCAAAGCACGTTGAACCTTGAGGTGGATGGTCTGCAACAGCAGAAGACCACGTCAGGCACTTTATTAGGACCATAGTTTTCCTAATAAAGTGCTCAGTGAGTTTAGCTAGGCATACAGTATATTCATATGGCCAGGGATGAAAAGTAATGAATTACAAATACTACTAATAGTACATATTGATGATAGACATTTGAGTAGTTTTCGATTTTTAGCTTATGTTTTGAACAGGGGTGTTCATTACATCAATCGCGATAGCAAGAGCACCACTGGCTGGATGATCTAGATTAAATATAAAAGAATAAATTTTTATTTCCTTATGTCTGTCGCTGCATGCTGTTTGATTGACAGGCGGGTAATGTTTGTGCGCCTAAATGAGCAAATACACTTTATAATTCTGCCAATCTTGATGAGGCATTAGTGTAAACACAATTGGTTTGGTCTTAAGTGAACATATGTTGTTGGACATATCAAATGTTGGACTTGAAGTGTACAAGTAACCGAATTGAGCAATGTCTAGTAGCCTATGTCATATAAAGGCTATTAATCAAACAACAATAACAAAGTAACGAGAAAACCACTCTCTGCTTTTGGCTGAATAACTTGAAGCTTTAAACGTATTAATGTAATATAATAAATTTAATAATAATATTTTTAATAATATTGTTAGGTTTATTTGTATATTACTGTCCCCTGATGTAGAGATTGTGTTAATGTGTATAATAAATTACCAGGAAAGTAAAGATGATAAAATAATTTGTAATTATGCTTAGCCTTTATCATGTTTTTCTATTTTTTTAAATATCTGATTGAAAAGTATCAACCTTTGTAGAGCAATACTTCAGGCAGAACATTCCACCAGTCACAAACTTCAGAAAATTGTGCATCTTGCATTAGAGTGAGAACACAACTATTGCTGGGATTTTAAGATACAAGAACTAAATCAATGTGGAACATTGTATCTCAAAAGGAGGAAAATGTGGACCCCCATGTGCTAAAATGAAAATGATCTCATCATTTACCCACATGCCATGTGTCAAGATGTGTAGGACTTTCTTTCTTCAGAACACATATTAAGATTTAAGAAGTAAATGGATGCCAAAATTTTGATGTTCCAAAAAGCACATAAAGGCAGCATAAAAGTAGCCTAATACATGTGACTCCAGTGGTTAAATCTATGACTTCTGAAGTGATGAGATATTTATGCTGATTTATGTGATTTTTGGAGCTTCAAACTTTTGGCACCTATTCACTTGCATTGTATGGACCAAAAGAGCTGAAATACTCTTCTAAAAATCATAATTTGTGTTCTGATGATGAAAGAAAGTCATACACATCCGGGATGGCATAAGGGTGACTAAATATTGAGAGAATGTACATTTTTGTGTTAACTATCCCTTTATAGCCCGATGTGGCCCCTGTACCAAACAAATGCTCTACCTCCTCTACTGTGCCAAGTAGAGGAGGTAGAGCTGTGTTTTTTTTTATTTATTTTTTGCATTCCTTGCATTGTTTTGAACATGTTTGTTTTATGCACAACAATAACTCTCTCAGTTGGCACTAAGGGAAATTTAGACCCTGCACATAAACTGATTTTAATGTAATTGTTTCATACATTATGAAATTGAAAATAACTTATCTTTTAATTTCTGTAATCATGCCACCCTTTTATTTTTTTTAAAATCAGATTCATGTA
The DNA here is from genome assembly GCA_032164185.1 of Moxostoma hubbsi. Classification (NCBI taxonomy): domain Eukaryota; kingdom Metazoa; phylum Chordata; class Actinopteri; order Cypriniformes; family Catostomidae; genus Moxostoma; species Moxostoma hubbsi. Next base: position 15,850,899 of record JAVLUX010000006.1, on the reverse strand, counting down.
GTGTTTACATTATCATAGAGAAGTGATGTATTTTAAAAGTTGTCAATCACAAACACCTATAAAATACCTATATTTTTTATTCTTTCTGGCAAACAGCCATGGAAAGGAATGTAATTACGGTATGTGTGCTACATTTTTAAATTTCAGCATAGAGTTTTTATTATAAAGGGGCATAGCTTTTGCAACTCAGAACTTTACTCACGACTTATGAGTACTTCTAAATTAGCAACTATTTTACTCTTAATTGAGTAGTTTTTAGGAAAGGTACTTTTGCTGTAAATTTTCTAAACTACATTTTTTAAGAAGTAACAGTACTTGTACTTGAATATGATTTGTCAGTTCTCTTTCCACCCCTGCATATGTCATATATTCAGGTAATGGGATCACTTATAAAATCAGGGTAGATTTTAACTAAAAGATTGAATAGATAGTGTGGCAGCGGGGGCGTGGTCAAGCGCCCGTCCAGGGAGAGAAAGTGGTAAGGGAGCTTGCATCTGAGCTAAATTATGTCTAACACCTGTCTCTAATTTCAGTGAGTACGGGGAGAGCGGCAAAAAAAGAGGACAAGTGCCTCCAGTCGAGAGAGAATTCGACAGAGACTATGATTGAGCAGTTGACTGTCTGTAGTAAAATACTTAATACAAAAGCTGTACTGTGGAGGTGCTTGCATTAAAAGAAAGCTTACCTTTGGCTTGTGAACCCAGTTCCCTGTGTGCTCTTTTATACTGGTGACCTTGAAGCGTGTCACAGATAGTTTTCATAAATGTCAGGTTATGCAGTCACATTTTTATTATGGCAGGTTTTCATATATGTTTTATATGTCATAATTTTGTATACATTTGCAATTTCTGTTGGCCAAAACAGTGATTTATTTTTGTATGGTAGCCTACATTTGACATTTTTGCTCTTTCATACTGTAAATTGTTCTGTGCTTCATAATTGTTTTACTGCTTTAAAATTAAGATGAAAAGCCTATAAAATGCTACTTAATGGTTGATTCCCATTGTAATAATGTACCCCATATAATATGACCACATGCCCTACCATTGTCATAAAATGTCATAATGTCTTAAATAAATTGTAGATTTTTTTCCTTGGCAGTAACGGTGGAAAGTTACTTTATTTTTAATTCCTTTAGTGGCAAAAACTCCCTATACAAACATTGACTTCCAAAAATAAACCTACCCTGAGAAATATTTATCAGAGTAAAATGTGTGACAACTAGCCCTGTAACCTCCATTCTCTGATGGAGGGAACGAGACGTGGTGTCAAAGAAGTGACACTAGGGATCTCTCTTGAGCGCCGAATATGCCTCTGGTCTATGAAAAAAGGACAATGAGAAGTTGGCAGACAGTATTTGCATACCCCGCCCCGGACATACGGGTATAAAAGCGGAGAAATACGTCAAGTTCATTCAGGATTTTTCTGAGGAGCCGTAAATGGTCCAGCCACTGCAGTGGCTCGGCTCAGCGATGTGGCCGGGAGGACACAACGTCTCGTTCCCTCCATCAGGGAACAGAGGTTACATACATAACCTAGACGTTCCCCGTCTGTCGCTCATTTCGACGTTGTGTCGAAGAAGCGACACTAGGGGTCCAATTTAAATCATGCCATGCGCTGAGCCGTGTACGTGTACTGCTGACACAGGAACAGGCAGGTAATTTTACGTGCACAAACGACCAACTGTGTCAGACTGCGCAAACTCTTCCCCAATGCCCCAAAAAAGTCGTCGTAATCCTTCTGGTTACCCTAGGCGGGGGAACAAGGCGACGCTTGCCAACCTGGGAACGGGCCAAGCCTGGCTGGGCCTCTTTTCTCTCTATGTTTCTCCACACAGAGCAAGAACAGCCGGGGCCCTTACACACATCGAGGGAAGGTGGTCTTACCCAGATTCCTATTCTTTTAGAGGAAAAAGACCCTGCGGAGGCCACACCTTCCCAAAAGGGGAGGTAAAGGTGGCGAATACATCACATGGGTTTTTTTAGGCAACATGTGGTACGTGGCGCAGTGGTAGATCCAGCATCAAGGAGGGGGGAGTTGCTATAGCATAGTGCCGGAGGGCAGCTAAAACTGCCTAAGGGAGACACGGGTCCACTTCATAAGGGGACCATACTGCGGAAAATACACACAGGGGGAGTCCATGTAGGAGTTCCGATCTGTGGAGCACCTATTCCAGTACAGGGTAGATTGAGTACCCGTAGTGGACTGGGTCAGCTAGTTCCTCCGCTGAACAGCGGACCCAAAAGGGCTAGAGAGGAATCAACCAGGGACCCGGGTGGGTGGGATCTCCTGGGAGAGAAAATGAAGTTTTACCTTGGCCGAGGGAAAGGGCGCCAGGTGCAAGCGATTCACCCGGCCAGATCGTCAGCGTGTTACCAAGTTCTACCAGCTCGGACCAGAGAAAACATGAGACGTTACTGACTCAACCCTGAGATTGTAAGATCTCACAAAAGGTATTAGGTTTTGCCCAACCCGCTGCTGTACATATATCTGCTAGGGAGGTGCCTCTGGCCAGCGAGGACGGAATACTCCTTGATGAGTGCGTTTGGACATGCAAGGGGGGGGGGGGGGGGCACGGCCTGGGTGCGATAGGCCAATGAAATGTCCCCGACCCTCTTGATGGAAGCGAGCGCGATCAACAGGGCCGTCTTTAGAGAGAGGGCCCTGAGTCCAACTGATTCTAGCGATTCTAGGTCCTTCTTCAGGGAAATTCACCAGGGAGGGGCAGTGGGAGGTCTCTTGGGAGGCAAACTTGAGTCGCTGCTGGCTCCAGAGAAGGAGACAACGGGAGAGTCGTGACATGTAGCGGAAGCATACACCACGTTGGCGATTTATGTACGCTACCGCAGTGGTGCCCCAACCCAATCTGGAGGCGTCGGTCATGACCAAGACGCGTCGGGACACATGCTGCAAGGGTACTCCTGCCCGTGGAAAACAGAGGTCTGTCCAGAGTTTGAATGTTTGGTGGCAGGCAGGGATGATCATCACACGGTGCATGCCACGGCGCCATGCTCGTCTCGGGACTCGAGTCTGAAGCCAGTGCTGAAGCGGTCTCATATGCATCAACCCCTGAAGCGCGACCGCCATGGACTATTCCATATGCCCCATGAGCCTCTGGAAAAGTTTTAAGGGGACCGTTGTGCCTGACCTGAAAGCGGCGAGGCATCTCAACACTGACTGCGCATGCTTTTTGGTGAGATGTGCTGACATTGAGACTGAGTCTAACTCCATGCCGGGATGAGCTTGCTCTTTTCCCAGTTGACCTGAAGTCCTAATTGGCTGAGGTGCCTGAGCACCTGGTCTCTGTGAGCGCATAGTAACTCTCGTGAGTGGGCCAAAATAAGCCAGTCGTCGAGGTAATTGAGTATGCGAATGCCGGCTTCTCGGAGCGGGGCAAGGGCTGCCTCTGCGACTTTCTTGAAGACGCGAGGGGACAGAGACATGCCGAAGGGGAGGACTTTGTATTGATACGCCTGGCCGTCGAAAGCGAACCGTAAGAAGGGTCGGTGTCAAGGCAGAATTGAGACGTGGAAGTACGCGTCCTTCAGGTCTACCGCTGCGAACCAATCTAGATGCTGAACACAGGTTAGCATGTGTTTCTGCGTGAGCATTTTGAATGGGAGTTTGTGCAAAGCTTGGTTGAAAACTCGCAAGTCCAAGATCGGTCGTAAGCCGCCGCCTTTCTTGGGTACAATGAAGTAAGGGCTGTAGAGACCCTTCTTCATCTCGGTTGGAGGGACAGGCTCTATCGCGTCTTTGAGTAAGAGAGTAGCGATTTCAACGTGCAGGGATTTGGCATGTTCGCTGTGTACCCCGGAGAAGCGGACACCCATGAAGGGGGGCAGAGGCCTGGCAAACTGAATTGCTTAACCGAGTCGGATGATCCGGGCCAGCCAGCGAGATGGGTTGGGAAGTGAAAGCCACGCATTCAAACTCCATGCTAGAGGCATTACTTTTGACGTACCCTGCGGGGCATCACAGCGGGACAGAGCAGGTAAAACGGCATCGGGAGACAGAGACGCGTTCCGAGGCTCTGGTGCTGAGAAAAGAGTCCGCGTCCAGTGTGCTGGGACTGTTGAAATCTGGCTGCAGAGTGCCATGAGAATGGCATTTGTGGGACAGGTGACCCAGAGACAAAGGAAATAGCTCTTTTACTGACAATGTGGGTACGGCAAATTAAATAAATGCAACAAATGATTCTCCTCCCAGCCCTCCACCGGGGGACGGAGTGGTCTTACCATCTCCGGAGATAACGTCTTGGTCCCTGGGTCAGACATCTCAGGAGTGCCTGGGAGCATTACGGGTTCTTGAGGGGGTCCGCGAGACAGGGTCGTCTGCTTCCTGCGGTGTGCTCGACGCTGGGGCTGAGAGCTGGGCTCAGGTTTGAGGTGGCGCATGGTGTTTCTTTGCCGCAGGAGGACGCCCTCGGCGGGCAGACGGGGCATGGCCCATGGCGGCAGGCTTGCGGCGGGGCAGGATATGTGAGATGGCTGCTGGTGAAGTCCTCGACGCTGTTGCCAAAGAGGCCGAACTGGGAGATGGGGGCATTGAGAAAGCGAGCCTTGTCATTCTCACGCATCTCGACCAAGTTCAGCCACAGATGACGTTCCTGGACCACAAGCTTGGCCATTGCCTGCCCGAGTGACTGCTCTGTGACCTTCGTGGCCCTGAGGTCGAGGTCGGTCGCTGAGAGCAGTTCCTGCAACACATCGGGATCAGGGCTACCCTCGTGCAGATCTTTAAGCGCCTTGGCCTGGTGGACTTGCAGGATGGCCATGGCGTGCAGGGCGGAAGCAGCCTGTCCAGCAGCGCTGTAGGCTTTGGCAGTAAACGATGATTTCATCCTGCAGGCCTTAGAAGGGAGCACAGGGCGACCCTGCCAGGTGGTAGGGTTACCGGGGCATAGATGGAGCGCAACAACCCTATCCACCTGGGGAAAATCGCTGTATATCCATGGGCCGATCCGACATTGAGGGTAGCGAGAGCAGATGAGCAGGCTTTGTGACGAGTGGAGAGGGGTGCTCTCCACGAAGACGTCAGCTCATCGTGCATTTCCGGGAAAAACGGGACCGGGGGGAGGTGAGGCTGTGAGTGGCGCACAGACCCCAGGAACCAGTCATCCAATTGCGAGACAGACATCTGCCAGACATCTGTGCGTCAGCCTTAGCCTGGGCGTGCTGGCCCGAAGGCGGCAGCCCAGGGGAAGCATCATCGTCAGACGCCGCGCTCTCCGACGCAGTGGTGAGCTCATCCACCTCGAGCTCTAGAGGATAGCCAGGCTGGCCATGAGGCGAGCCGCTGTTGCCTCGAGCACGAATGGGAGTCAACTAGCGTTCTGGGGGGCGGGTGGTCCGAGGGGGTATACCCAGCGGAGCTGCACCTGCTGCAGTCCCCAGTTCGCCTCCAGCGTCAGCCGCATCGTCCTCAATCCCGTGGGAAGGAGCAGCGATGCGGGGGGCGGCGTGCTTTCTATTGAAAGCAAGCCGCGACCGCAACATTGCCATGGTCATGCCCTCGCAGTGAGAGCACGAACCATCCACAAATGCTGCCTTGGTGTGATCGCTGCCCAGACACACGAGACAATGCCTGTGGCCGTCTGAAGCGGAGCGCACTCTACCTCATCCAGGAAATACACAGGGGCGGAATGGCGTCTTTAAAAAGACGCGTTCTGAAAAGGACGTTCAACGCTGCTGTGTAAAGCTCTTTTATAGAGAAAATCACTCTTGTGTGCATATATATATATATATTATATATATATATATATATATATATATATATATATATATATATATATATATATATATATATATATAAAAAAACTCTTAACTCTCTTGCGATGTCGAAGTGCCTAGGGGCAAGCTGCACTGCCATGCAGAGAAGGAGAAAAGCTGCTGAAGTGCACCGTAGATCCAACAGCAAGCAGAGCGTCAGAGGAACAGGGCAGGAACTGGTGTGTGACTCGCAGCTGGCTGCATACACAACCATCGGCTCCGAAGAAAATTTCTGAATGAACTCAACATATTTCCCCGCTTTTATACCCGTATGTCCGGGGCGGGGTATGCAAATACTGTCTGCCAACTTCTCATTGTCCTTTTTTCATAGACCAGAGGTATATTTGGTGCTCAAGAGAGATTCCTAGTGTCGCTTCTTCGACACAATGTTGAAGTGAGCGACAGACAGAGAACCTCTATCTAATCTAATGTAATGTAATCTAATCTAACTACTGTGAAGTCCCTGCAAAACCTGTGCTGGCAGAATAATTTTTGCCCCCTATAGAAGGTGTATAGGCAACTCTAAAGGCAGCAGGTAACTCTGTATAAGAACTTTGCTGACATGGTAATCAACAAGAAATCATTCAAATTAATTTCATTATGGCATAGGCTGTCAAACCAAATGAACAGAATGGGGCTGTTGACAAAAGGCAAGCAGACACAGGTTTGCAGACTTTTTCATGTAAAATCCACCACATGCTCTCCTCTTCAGGGAGAGTTCTGGTGAAAAATGCATTATGCATTATGCTCTAAAGACAGCTCATTGTTTACAGAGGGGAGCAGTAGTCCTGTGCATTATTACATGTTTATTGTACAGACAGGTTTTCAAGAAATGCAATTAAACTTGAGGGCAGGAAGACCCAAGGTAAAAGTGACAAAGTATGCTGATTAAATGTTCATTCTAAAAGATGTCACAATATTATTAAAGCTTTTCCGAATATTGAATCGAGTATGCTGTTAGAATTCAGCTTAAATTCTGTTTGCTTGTTCTTTCTTACATTTAGTTTTATTTGGAACAAGCTAAAGGGAATCAAGATCTTGTTAAAAAAACAGCTGTTGCATATTAATTCACATTTAAGTGCACATAATTATAAGTGGGAGAAAAAAAAATTCAATTGACTTCATTTTGATGTCCACGGTAGGAGGTAATAAGTGGCTGAAGACTGCAGCCTGTAGACCATATACACTCTGTCTTATCCTAGCTCTAAATCTATAGTATTTTGGCAGTCCAGAAGATATGTATTCCCAAACACACACCCTAACTACCTCCCCCAATGGTAACCATCATCATGGCACAGTCTCTCAAGTACTCCTACACGCACACATACACACAGCCTGTCGGCTATATTTAGTAAGACTAATTGGGTGTGTTGGAAATCACTGTCGACCACGAGTGACACCTCTGAAGTTGAAATAAATATTGGGTGCATTGTTTTATTTTTGTGCTTTATTTTGTTTTTGTTCTTGTCCTTCATGTGTTTTTCAGCATGGGAAAGTGGTGAGTAAATGCAGTGCTAGTTTATGTGACAGCTCATTTAAAGGGAAGTGTTAGAGACTGAAGAGATGAAACAGTGTTTCTATAAATGAACTTGCTTGTCCCAGGGCCCTTCAGTCCCATAAGGTGTCAGACGGAGCCTCTCACGCTTGATGTCGGAAATAAGTGACTTGTCACAGGGGAAGTAAGCAAGTGCGGCATCTCGTGTGTGAACCGCTGATTGTGTTGCAGGTCAACAGGCCAAGACGGAAGCATCGCTGATTGTGAGACCATGATATGTCATTGACAGACATTTGCATGCAGGTCAACTCGTTTATTGAGTTGCACGTTTATCAAATAACAAAAACTGGTATTGTCGTGCCTGTGAAAAAAAAAAAGATTAGTTGTGTTATGGAGAATAAATAATTTTTTACTCTCTCTCTAGGTATTCACAGGTGTCCACTGCTGCGTAACTGTCCACATGTTTGTTACAGTAAATTCCATTCTTTTTAAGGGCACGTAAAGATGAGTGTACAAAATAAAACAATATAGTTTTAGCATATTTTTTTTTCCAAGTTAGGGCTGGGCGTTAAAACGATATCTGTATACATCACGATAAAGAAAATCCATGATAAGCTTTTGAGGAATTTTTGATATTTACTGAGTGTCGCTAAAACACAAGCAGATCGGCTTTCTCAGGCTGTGTTTCCACTGGGGTAGACGAATTCGGCTCAAAAGCGCTCACAGCGCTAGGAGAGAGCTTGCGCCGTACCACTGCCAATCCTACGATCCAACTTGCGAGCATGACGCTTGGCTTTCATAGGAATGAATTGAAAACGCTCTCAGCTTTGCTCACAATGCACCAGTGGTAACGTAGGGTCAGACTGGATGAACTTGCTAATACTAGCTGCCTTGCTAACAGGTTAGGTTACATCGTACACCGGATTGATTCCATCCACTCCGCAAGACTTCAAATCAAATCACTTTATTGTCACACTACTGTGTACACGAGTGCAACAGTAGGTGAAAGTCTTGTGTGCAGTTCCGAGCAACATTGCAGTCATGACAGTGATGCGACATATACCAATTACAATAAACAACATATTTACACAACACAATTTACATAACAAATGTACACATAATTACACAACACAGTACTAATATGCAATGTACAGTAAATAATACACACAATATAGAATACACATACAATAAAAAATAAAAAAATAAGAGTATATAAAAATATATATACACACTAGTTGAATTGGGGAGAATATAATTATGACAGTCCAGTGTGAGATAATAGATTAATAAAGTGCAGTGCTGATTGTTGATCGTGAGAGATCATGTGTTCAAAAGTCTTATTGCTTGGGGGAAGAAGCTGTCATGTAGTCGGCTGGTGTGGGTCCTGATGCTGCGATACCGCCTGCCTGATGGAAGCAGTGAGAGCAGCCCATGACTCGGGTGGCTGGAGTCTCTGATGATCCTCAGAGCTTTTTTCACACACCGCCTGTTATATATGTCCTGGAGGGAGGGAAGCTCACCTCCGATGATGTTTCTGGCAGTTCGCACCACCCTTTGCAGGGCTTTGCGGTTCTGGGCGGTGCTATTGCCGTACCAGGCGGTGATGCAGCCAGTCAGGATGCTCTCTACAGTACTAGTGTAGAACCGTGTGAGGATGTGGTGGTTCATTCGAACTTCCTCAGCCGTCTCAGGAAGAAGAGGTGTTGGTGAGCCTTCTTCACAACGGCCTCAGTGTGGACGGACCATGTGAGTTCCTCAATGTGGACACCGAGGAATTTGAAGCTGCTGACTCTCTCCACTGGTGCTCCATTGATGGTGATGGGGCTGTGTTCTCTGTCTTTCTTCCTGAAGTTCACCACAAGCTCCTTGGTTTTACTGACGTTGAGGGAGAGGTTGTGCTCCTGACACCAGCGTGTCAGAGTGTGCACCTCTCTGTAGGCTGTTTCATTATTGTCAGTGATCAGACCTACCACCGTCGTATCGTCAGCAAACTTAATGATGGCATTGGAGATATGTGTCGCCACACAGTCCTGTGGGGCTCCAGTGTTGAGGGTCAGTGATGAGGAGATGTTGCTGCCAATTCTAACCACCTGACGTCTGCCTGACAGGAAATCCAGGATCCAGCTGCACAGTGAGCTGTTTAGGCCCAGAGCCCGGAGTTTCTCATCAAGGTTGGAGGGCACTATGGTGTTGAATGCTGAGTTGTAGTCTACAAACAGCATTCTCACATATGTGTTCGTTTTTTCCAGATGGGAGAGAGCAGTGTGTATTGTAGATGCAATGGCATCATCAATGGAGCGGTTGTTGCGGTAGGCAAACTGTAATGGGTCCAAAGAGGTGGGCAGAACAGAGCAGATGTAATCTCTGATTAGCCTCTCAAAGCATTTGCTGATGATGGGGGTCAGAGCAACAGGATGCCAGTCATTTAAGCAAGTGATTTTGGCTTGCTTCAGTACAGGCACAATAGTTGATGTTTTGAAGCATGTGGGGACTACAGACAGGGAGAGGGACAGGTTGAAAATGTCCGTAAAAACACCAGCCAGTTGGTTCACGCACGCTCTGATGACGCGGCCCGGAATGCCGTCTGGACACGCGGCTTTACGGATGTTCACCCGTCGAAAGGATCGGGTTACATCTGCAACAGAGACGGAGAGTGAACCAACCTCTGTAGTATCGGCCGCGAGTGTTCTCTCCGCGAGGGCCGTGTTGTTGTCCTCGAAACGAGCATAAAATGTATTAAGCTTGTCCGGGAGAGAGGGAGGGATTTGTAGCCATCCCGGAAAGGAGAATATCAATGATCCAAAACCCGGTCCCCTCGTGTGTTGAAGCTGATATGTTGGTTGTATTTTGGTGCTATTGTTTAAAAATTGGCTTTGTTGAAGTCCCCGGCAACAATGAACGCGGCCTCAGGGTGCGCGGTTTCCTGCTCACTTATGCTCCCATACAGTTCCCTGAGTGCCCAGTCTGTGTCGGCTTGTGGGGGGGATGTACACAGCAGTGATAATGACCGCTGTGAATTCCCTCGGTAGCCAGAATGGTCGACACAGAAGCATGAGATATTCCAGATCAGGAGAGCAGAAAGACATGATAAAATGTACGTTCCTCTGATCACAGCATGATTTGTTGATCATAAAACATACACCACCACCTCTGCTTTTACCTGAGAGGTCTTTCGGTGCACGGAGAACCCCGCGGGTTCGATGGCCGAGTCTGGAATCTCCTCAGACATCCAGGTTTCCATAAGACAGATAAAGCAGCAATCTCTTGTCTCTCGTTGGAAAGAGATCCGTGCTCTCAGCTCGCAGAGCTTGTTGTCCAGAGACTGAACATTTGCCAGTAGTATACTGGGTAGAGGAGGTCGATTTGCGTGACGTCTTACTCTGATGAGAACGCCGGCTCTTTTTCCCCCTTTTCCTTCTGCGTTTCCACGGCCGGGCAGCCCAGACAAAGGGCTCCGCTGGCGTGTTTGTAAACCGCGGGTCGGCATTGAAGAATTTGAAGCCCGGTTTTCGGTGTGTGATTGCTGAACCAATGTCCAAAAGCGTTTGTTTGTCGTACACAATAAGGCAGACAACATCCATGACAAAAAAAAACATAAAAATGTAAACAAAACAAACAATAAACTGCATTGTTTTGACGGAGCCCACGACGCAGCAGCCATACTCGGAACCATCTTGAGCTTTGAGTTCATGACAATGGTTGCGTCCTCTCAATGTCTCTTGTGATGAGCGCAATAGAACAACAGTGATGTGGACAACAGCTCTGATCTTTCTGTGCTGTAATTTTGAATATTGTTCTCTGGCAGCAAACATACATAATTTCTGCCCTGTCCCGCTCTGTACGCGTTGCCTCTTTTCCCTGCATGTGTGTAGACATGAAGCGCCGCATGAGTTAATGTGATTTCAAAGCACCTTTTAGACCATAACGTTTTTCCCTTCTAAATGTATCTTTATTAATCAGCATATTACGAGCCTTTAATAATTAACAAATCGATTTCTGTTCTTATTTTTTGAAAATTTATTAGATGTCTGGAATGGATAAGGAAAAACTAAAATTACTAGTTGGTAGCCTAGTCTCTCACTTTAATGAAAATATACAAATGTTTTTAAAAAACTTTTCCTAAATTTTCTCTCGGGACACCCCTGAACCAACATTCAGCATCAGCAGGGCTTCTATGCAATATACTTGGGTATCTGAATCTAAAGAATTATAAAAAAAATATTTCATTTTAAATGTAAAAATATTCCAACAAATACTGGATACTGCTGTCACTATGCTTCAGAACAAACAGATGATCTTTTAATATTAATTTTCAATTGATAAACAGTAAAAGATGGTAAAATTGGTAAAAGATCCCACAGACCCCACTGCTTTGGCCATCTCTGGACCCCCTGTGTAGTTTTGTAGAGACTATTTTGACTGTTTAGAATACATTTTTTCTTCCATCAACTTTGAAATAAAAAAAGAAAGTGCAATGTGTAAATGTGTATCATGATAAATATTGATATCGAACAATATGAAAAAGGTTATCGTGATAACAATTTTGGCCATATCGCCCAGCCCTATTTCAACTTTATCTTTCAGTCATTTTATCTGTTGTAACGGGGTTCAGAAGACTGATGAGGAGGGTGGACACAGAGGCAGGGGTGTAACTCAAAAGGTAAGCTTTTAATTAATATTTGGGGAAACAGTGTACACAAAACAATCTTTACAAGGGCTCTCTCTCATAGCCAACACTGGACTGGCATTCTCTCAATAACTGGCGGTGCTGTGGCTCTTTTATGCCGCTCTCCCTGTGCTCACTGGAATTAGAGACAGGTGTTAGACATAATTTAGCTCAGGTGCAAGCGCCCTTACTGCTTTCCCTCTCCGGACAGGCGCTTGTCATTACTGGTCATTACTGTAGGATTATTATGCATTATATAGTGCATTAATGCAGAAAAATTTATTAATTAGAAAATCTATATTTTTTTCCAGCCCTATTAATTGATATCAAATTCATTCATACAGTCATTTAGCAACAGGTATTCATGCCCAGTAAAATTCATGACACAATAGTGAGCATGATATTGCTTTTACAAGGTTTTTCCTGCACTGAACATTTTTTGGGCTGCCGAAGCTAATTCAATTATATTTATCTTGTGTTCTGCACTGAATAAGTGCTGAATATGCTTCTCATCTCAAACGTGCATCTGCGCAGCGCTTTTGAAGCATGGTTTTAGGGGAGAGTCGTGCAAGCCATTTCTCACACCAAATTATCTGTTCTGCACTATACCTGGAGCATGCAGATACAGAATAGCGCAGAGCCCATCACCCGCAAGACTCAGTCAGGCTTCTCTCTCTCAATACTGCGGCACACACCGTAAAATTTGTGACTCATCTGAATGTGCCAAAATAAAGGGGTTTTAACAACACGCAATTACCCTCAATGCCACACTCCTTGTTCCTGTTGCTGCTGGTGCCTTGCTCGAGCCTGCTAGCCTTTTTAGCATTACTTATCATTATGTTTTCAGGGTTTTATCTTTAATCTCTGCCGTTTTTCAGCTTGCATCGTTTTGTTCCAGATTATTCTCTTATAGCAAGCCATGGCATCCGCTCACATTATTGCTTAATGCATTACATGCCAAATGTTTAATATAGCTTCGTCCATCAGCAGTGAGGGATTACATGTGATAAATTTAAGGAATTAGTTAGGCTGATTGAGAAGGTTGAGTTAGAGACACGCATCCAAATGCTAGTGGAGGTCAGTGAGAAAGAGAAGCCAGAAGATACTATTTCAGATGCGTGTAGTATAGCAAACACCACACACACTTTTGTTCCAGCTGTAGAGCCCCTGCAGCAGGGCGTTTGGGTGACGTCTCGGCGGCATACACTACACCACTCTCCTTATCCTGTTAGGGTTTCCAATTGATTCTCCCCACTAAGTGATGCACCCACTAAGAATCATGTTGAAAACACCCCTGTTATAGGAGATTTTATTATAAAGAATGTGAAATAGAGACTCCAGCCACTATTATTAAATGCATTTCGGGGCTCGGGCATCTGACATCAGATCAAATTAACAAGTGCTGGCTAATTCTAAACGTAATTCTCTATAGATTTTCTAAAATTGTTATTCATGTTGGCACTAATGATGTCCGGTTTTGCCAGTCGGAGATCACTATTTAAATGTCAAACTGTGTAAACTTGCAAAAACGATGTCAGACACTAATATGATCTGCCCCCCTCCCTGCCTGTCGTGGTGACGAGGTTTAGAGTAGATTAGTGTCACTGAATGACTGGATGTCTGAGTGGTATCTGGAGAATAGTGTTGGATTTATAGACCTGACCTGCTAAAGAGAGACAGACTCCATCCCTCCAGGGAAGGTGCCGCTCTCCTCTTTAGTAATTTGGCTCAAAGTCTTAATATTGATTTTATTTTTCAAACTGGGGCCCACGTCAGGAAGCAGACAAACTGGCTAATCTGAATGTCTGCTAGCTGCATTGAGACGTCACACAGGTCACATAAACTACAACACATAGAGGCCGTATCACCTAGATATCATATAGAGACTGTGTCTGTTCCCCGAACTACCAAACACAAAACTCTTACTAAATGACTAAATGAATTTACTTGGGTAAAGACCAGCGAGTCTACCTGTGCGAGTCCACCGAGCAAGGACACTGACAAGGCTCCACTCACCAAAGCACTTAAGTATTTTTTATGTTATCTCTTTTATTATTTTACTTATACATACATACTAACATGTCTAGTTCACTAATAACACATGCCTTCAAGCACATCCCTGTTATCTGTTGTAGACCGTTCACAAGATACAGATGCAAGACCAAACGCAACCTACACAACTTATGGCCGCTTTGCACTTCAACACCTGCTCTGCTCTCGTTCTCAGTGGGACTCTGGAACTGCCAGTCTGCTGTGAACAAAGCTGCCTTCATTCCAGCTTTTGCCACACAGTCCACCCTCAGCATCCTGGCACTGACGGAGACATAGATACATCCTGAGGATACAGCAACACCTGCTGCTCTCTCCAATAACTTCTTCTCTCACACCCCTCGACATAGGGGTGGGGGAACAGGTTTGCTCATTCATAATAACTGGACTTTTTCCACCACAGGCTTCACTATGTAACAATACATCCTTTGAATTCCATGCCATTACTACAATGCAACCCACAAAAATACATGTTGTTGTCATCTTGGACTTGGAAAGACTACACACCACAGCAACTCACAGATTGGGCAACCAGCTGGACCACATTTTTACACGTAACAGTACCACCTCAAATATTCTTGTTACACCTTCTCATGTCTCTGATCACTACTTTATTCAATTCTACATGATTCTCCCGTTCATAGTAAAACCAACTCCACCTTTTGTTTCCTTTCGCCGTAACCTCCGTTCCCTCTCACCTTTCCACTGATGTCTCTGCCTCTCTTCCCACAATAAATGTATTTTCCACGTTCAATGTAAACATTGCCAGACAGACATACTTAGCTCTACTTTAACAAGCTGTCTAGACAACATCTGTCCTCTCTCCTCTAGACCAGCACGTACTACACCACCCAGCCCCTGGCTTTCGTGAACATCGGACTGACCTCAGGGCAGCTGAGAGGAGATGGCGGAAATCTAAAGATCCAGCCAATCTAGGGAAATATCAGCTTCTGCTTAAAACTTTTTCAGATAACATTAAAGCTGCAAAAACTTCATATTACCAGACCAAGATCAACAGCACCACAGACACTCGTAGCTTGTTTAGAACATTCAACACACTTCTCTGCCCTCCCCCTCCACCACCTGACACATCACTGTCAGCAGATATCTTTGCCACATTTTTTACTAATAAGGTTACAGTCATAAGCAATACATTCACAGTACCACACCCTGTCAAACACCCACCTCCTGTATGCAACTCTTCTTTCTCTATGTGCTCTCCTTTAACTGACACTGAGGTCTCTAAACTACTCCTCTCCAACCACCCCACCACCTGTTCCCTTGACCCCATTCCATCACACCTTCTCCAGGCCTTCTCTCTGTCCATCCTACCTGCACTTAATAAACACACATAATTAACATCTCTTCTTGCATGCACTTTTCCCCTCTACATTTAAGCAGGCTTGAGTAACCCTGCTGCTGAAAAAACCTGCACTTAAACCAACACAGATAAAACACTACAGACCAGTCTCTCTCATCCCATTCATGTCAAAAAAACTCTTGAAAGGGCAGATTTTCAATCAGATCTCTCACAGGACAAGCTGCTGAATGACAATCAGTCACACTCCACTGAGACTGCCCTGCTATCTGTCACGGAGTCGCTGAGACAGGCGAAAGCTGAATCCAGATAATCCGTTCTGATTCCGCTGGACCTTTCTGCAGCCTTTGACACAGTCAACCATCAGATCCTACTCTCCACCCACTCTAAACTGGGCATCACCTGAACTGTGCTTGGCTGGTTCAACTCCCATCTCTCAGATAGGTCCTTCGAGGTAGCCTGGAGAGGGAAGGTATCCAAGCCACATCAGTTACTTACTTGGGTACATCAGGGATCCGTGATTGGGCCACTTCTCTTCTCCATATACACAACATCATTAGGACCCATCATCCAGTCACATGGTTTCTCTTTCCACTGCTACGGTGATGACACGCAACTCTACTTGTCTTTCCAGCCCAACGACACCACAGCGACCGCTCGAATCGCTGCCTGTCTGGCAGACATCTTAGCTTGGATGAAGGAACACCACCTGCATCTCAACCCAGCCAAGACCGAACTCCTTGTCTTTACAGCCAACCCTGCTGTTGAACACAACATCACCATGCAGCTAGGTCCAACTACAGTGTTGCCTTCCAAAACGGTTAGAAATCTAGGGGTAACCACTGATGACGAGCTAAATTTCACAGACCACATCTCAAAGACTGCAAGATCATGTAGATTTACACTCTACAATATCAGAAAGATAAGACCTTTCCTCTCTGAACATCCCACACAACTGCTTGTTCAGTCACTTGTCATAACTAGATTGGACTACTGTAATGCTCTCATTGCAGGCCTTCCTGCATGTGCTATTAGACCTCTGCAAATGATCCAGAATGCAGCAGCACGTCTGGTCTTTAATGAACCAAAGAGAGCACATGTTACACCACTCTTTGTCTCTCTCCACTGGCTGCCGGTTCATGCACATATTAAATTCAAGGCCCTGATGCTGGCATACAAAACAGTCACTGGGTCTGCTCCAGCATACCTAAAAACATATATGCAGAGCTACATTCCCACCAGAAGCCTGCGGAACATCGCCTTGTTGTACCAAAACAAAGAGGCACCAAAACACTTTCCAGGACTTTCAGTTTCATCATACCATGGAATGACCTTCCCAACTAAATCCGTGAAGCTGACTCACTCTCTATCTTCAAAAAACGGCTAAAAACACATCTTTTCCAAGAGCACTTAACCAGTCACTAAAAAAAAAAAAAAAAAATTATAATAATTTAACAATTCTTGTTGCACATAAATCTGTTTTGTATACTATTCTGATTATAATGAAACTTTGTAGTATGGCACTTTTCGTACCACTATCTCCTTAAGATGATTTGCTTATGTCTTCCTCTTTTGTAAGTCGCTTTGGATAAAAGCATCTGCCAAATGAATAAATGTAAAAACCTCTAAAAATAAGCAGCTAAAATATAATTTTACTCTCAGCGGATATACTGTTACATGTGTTCTACAGCGAAGAACTTAGATGTTACTGTATATTTTATATCAATCTGTCCATTTAAAATCCAATTTCCAATGATTGTAGAATAGCATTCTTCCACCTCAGAAATATTGCTAAGTTACGACACATCGCTCTTTGTTGCTGATGCCAAAAGCTAATTCATGCATTCATGACCTCAAGTCCAGATTATTGTAGTGCATTACTGGGAGGATGTCCAGCAAGTTCAATAAATACGCTTCAATTTGGTTCAAAATTTGGTTAATTTTTTCATCAATACATTGGTTATCTGTTAAATTTCGTATTCATTTTAAAACTGTGTTAACTACGTACAAAGCTTTGAATGGTAAAGCCCCGCAATACCTAAGTGACATTTTACCATGCTATATTCCATCATGTTCATTACGATTGCAAAATTCTGGCCAGTTAATAATTCCTAGAATTACAACATAAACAAAAGGAGGTAGATCCTTTTCCTATTTGGCTCCTAAACTATGAAATAGTCTCCCTAACAATGTTTGGGACACAGACACACTCACTGAGTTTAAGTCTAGACTAAAGACTTAGGCTGCTTTAGTGAGGTCTGCCAGAACCAGAAACATTTATCATGATCTATAACTGTAATCTAGCATGATCTATAATTCATTGTGTCTAGCCAGAGGGGAACTGGCCGCCACCCTGGTTTCTACCAAAGTTATTTTTCTCCATTAAACTTAAATCTTATAGAGTTTTGTGTTCTTTGCCACAGTCGAATTTGGCTTGCTCACTGGGGTTCTAAATACAATTATTATTTAATTATTTATTTTTATACACAATTTAAAATAGTATTTAATCAAACTACACAATAACTAAGACTCTATAGATATTACAGTTTTATTTTATGTTAATGCAAGATTTTCTGTAAAGCTGTTTTGAATGTGTGTTGTGAAATGCACTTTACACATAAAAATGTCTTGACTTGACCCTTTCTAAAATGTATCACTGTAAACTGTAAAATAAATGTTAGATTAAATGATTATTTATTATTTATATTATTTTATTTTTCTTATTACCACATTACAATGGCTCATCCTTGGTCTTACCACTGGTTGAGGCATTACAAATGGCACAGAGAAAGTGCGGAAACTATGGTAAACATAAGGGCAAGTAGAATGTAGAATAAAAGGGTTTAAAAGTCTGGGCCACCAATAATTTCAAGTTCTACTCCTGTGTAATATATTTTCTGTACTAAGATTTGATTTGATATAAGGGAAGAAGAAAAAAAATCCATGTTTACCATCAGATAATTATAGAGATGATTTATAGTTAACCCTCAATCAGTCTTTGGGGTCTATATGACCCTAATCGACTTTTTCTTAATAAATAAAAATGGTTCCCTTCATCTCAGTGGAATAAGATTTTGTGACTTTTCCTACATTTTCTATGTATACACACACAAAAAAAACTGAGCTTGTTTCGGTTGTTCTATAGGTATGTAAAAAAAAAAAAAAAAAAAAAATGTACACTTCTGGTCTTCGGGGTCAATATGACCCCACATTGAAATGAATGGGAAATGCGAAAAAAAATGTGTCAAAAGAGTCAATAAATCCAGCATAAATCTGAAAATTTTCACACAGAAATTAAGGCCTAGTACTAGAGCATACATGAGATGTAGAAAAGACATGCTCACTCAAACACACACACACAAACAAACACACACAAAAAAACACACATGTATGACTGCCCCAGAGAGCATTTTGATAGAATTTGGCACAAATGCAGAACAAAGATATAAAAGGGTGAGACCTAATGCATGCACACACACACACACACACACACACACACACACACACACACACGCATATTGTTGTTGGCTTTATTTACATAATATTTATTTCAATTCTTTTGCATTCTAAAGTTAATTATTATTTTTTACACTTTGTTCATTAAAATAATGTAATATGCAACTACAATCTGACTCCAAGTCTAGTCCTTTAGGGGTGTCTTATGTGGCATTTTTCTGTGGCATTTTGTAAAAAAAAAGGCATTTCAAAATGCATCAAAAACTTAAAAGAAATCTACTATTTGAAAGAATATTTATTTTAAATGTCTCTTCTAATGTTTAAATTATATATATATATATATATATATATATATAAAAATTCACAAAATGTATCACAAACTTTGTGATAGAGCAGTTGGCCACATCTACACCTAACACCTAGATCAATATCCAGAAACAAATTTAATTTAAATCATAATTTAAGTGATTTTTTCATAAAAATGTAATATTTCATATGCAAGCTAATGGTGTAGTTGAGGAATTGTGTGGTAAATGGGTACAAAAGTACTTCATATCTCCCAAAACACAGCATTAATGAATAGATGAGAACTAAACAAATGATATATTATTTGTATGATTAAAAATGTATATTTTTTGTACAATTACTCTATCATTTGTTGGGGTCATATAGACCCCAAAGACCAGAAGTGTAAACAGTAAACAAAGACCATCAGATATATCTGTTAGGATTAAGAACCATTTTCACAAAAGGCACAGTCTCACCTCTAGCAAGGTGCTATGCGCATGTACAGTCTGAATATAATAACTTGCCCTAGAAATAAGGTGTTAATTAACCCCCTGAGACCTGAGTGTGACTGCCATGTGAATTTTACATTTTCTTTTTTTGATTTGTTACTAGTAGCACCTAATATACATGAAAATTCTACAGCATGTTGTTTTCCCAAAATGAATGTCAACATATGTGGACTACGGGACAAAGTTGTGAAATTTTAAATAATACCAAGCTATATAAAGATTTTTTTGTTTGTTTTGTTAATCAAATTGTTTGTTTCCAGAAGTGTTGGTAATTCATGTTTTTGAGACGTTACAGACATTACATAAGAAATTAGCATAAATAATTCTGATCCAAAGTAATGGACAGCATCATCCTGTCACTGCCAAACATTTTAAAATAAACTTTGAATCTATGTATTGATTATGATTTTCCCATGTCCCAGTTTTGGCTGAATTTGAGAGCTGTATAGGATGTGCCATAGCTCCCTATTTAGTGAATAACTTAACCTCCAGTGTGCTGTCTGTCTGCACTGGTCTCAGAAAAATTAAAAAAATGCACCTTATTTTCATCCTTACTCCATATAAAGCCTCTGAAAGCAAAATTCCTCAGTTTTTGTATCAACCCGTTGATTCTCAATGTGATAATGCACAGTAAATATAGGATTTCTAAGGAAAAACGCGCGAAAGTACACATTAGTGTACATTGTGTTTTCAGTGTGGCGTTTAGCGATAAATCATTAAAATTTTACAAATGGCATATTGGAAAAAACTAGAGACTCTAATCTTTTGACTCAAACAGGTTTCAATGTAAAAACTTAATTCAGTTTCTCAATATTAACCTCGTCAGATCTTTTGTCTTTAGATCACTCTGTGTATGTGCGCTTCATGAGCCTGTCAGAAACTTTTCTACTTTCCTCTGCTAGGAGTTAGATTTTGTTAGGCAGTGCGCAGATACCTTTCTCTTCTTTCTCAAAAAAAAAAGAAAAAGAAAAAAAAGAAAAGAAAAAAAGGAGAAAATGACTGAAACACAGAGCAAGCGGTGTGTGTTCCCTTGTCTACGCTATATGGCTGAGAGGGACACACATCAGTGTTGCTTTGTATGTTTGGGGGAAGAGCATGCTGCTCTCGCGTTGGGGCAGGGCAGGTGTGAGCATTGCGATCTGCCCACACTTCAATCGTTGGGCTCTCATATGGATCTGGTTAAAGAGCGAGAGATCGGTCCATCCCTATCGCTCGCTCTCTCCCCAGCCGGTCCTTCCCGTGATCCTGAAGCATGCTCTGGCGCCTCTTCGGTTCATGAGGGGGACCTTGAATCTCTTGAGTCTGCGGACTTTGAGTTACCCACCTCCGAGCATTCTGGCCATGATAATAAATCATCGGAGGAATTACTCGAGGTGATTACTCATGCGGTGGCCAGGGTTCAATTAGACTGGCCACACGAACAAGAGACCCCCAAACGCTCCAAGTTGGAGGACAGATTTCTCTCTAATGGCCAGGGGAAGGGAACGCCTCATCAGTCCCTTCCCTTTTTGATGACCTCCATGACGAGCTCTCTTGTTCATGGAGGAAACCTTATACTTCCCGTGTCTACGTGCCCTTGACGTCGATATATTCGACTATCGTGGGTGCAGAGACATGGGGGTATTTGGTGATGCCGCCAGTTGAAGAGACACTTGCGGATTATCTCTCACTGGATTCGGCATCATCGTTTAAAAGACCCTCTCTCCCCACAAAGTCATGCTGGACTACCTCCACGCTAGTAGGGAAGGCTTATCAGGCAGCAGGTCAGGCTGGTGCTGCCCTGCACACTATGGCAGTGTTACAGGCATACCAGGCTGATCTGCTGAAGGACCTGAGTGCGGGTACCACACTCGATGAGGAGGCTTTCTCCGAGCTTCGCTGAGCCACGTATCTATCTCTCCGTGTGACCAAGCAGACGGCCCGTGCCATTGGCTGGTCTATGTCTGCTTTAGTCAGCATGGAGAGATACTTATGGCTCAACCTATCGGGCATCAGTGATAAGGACAACTTCTTGATGCTCTAGTTTCGCCTTCTGGCTTATTTGGGGATGCTATGAATATAGTTATCACCAGGTTCCAGGAGGCGAAAAATCACAAGGAAGCATTCGGGCAGTTTCTTCCTCACCACACTCAGGGGACAGGGCCGCCGACCACCCAGACCCGCCCCGGTCCTGCTAGAAGAGAGGCTCAGAAACAAAGCGTGGCGAGTCGTGCTCCCCCTCGTAAAGACTGGGGACAGGTTTGTCGCCCTGAGCAGCCCCCAAAGCAAAACCTCAGGGGAGTAGTTTCTAAAAAGGTAAAACCCTGACGGTCTTGCACCCAGCTTTGTGGGGGTAACCCCCCCCTCGCATGTATTATCCACTTCAACCCTCCCGATACCACCACAAAACCTCTCAATTCCCGCCGCCTCTGGTGTTTCGGGAGTTAGAGGCTTCCAGCAAAATGTTGGGTGTACCGCTGCTTCCTGCCTTAGTCCAGGACGTGGAACACTCGACATTCCCTCAACAGGAAGTGTCAAAATTAATACCCATCTCAGAGAACCTGGCAGCGTGGAAACTTCTGCCAGGTATTTCTATGTGGGTCCTAAGAACAGTAGAAAATGGCTACAGAATTCAATTCGCTCGCCGCCCTCCGCGTTTCAACGGCATGGTTTCCACTACCGTGAAACTGGAGCAGATGTCTACTGTGGAAAGAACTGCAAAATCTCTTGGTCAAAGGGGCCATACAACATGTTCCCCTTCCGGAGAAAGATTCAGGTTTTTACAGCAAATACTTCCTGGTTCCCATGAAGGTTGGGGGGTTGTGTCCGATCTTAGATCTTCGAGGCTTGAATCGCTCAGTCAGGGCGTTCAAGTTCAAGATGCTAACTATCAAGACGGTCGTGTCACAAATCCAACATCACGATTGGCTGGTCATGATTGATCTCATGGATGCATACTTGCATATAGAAATTTTGCAACAGTACAGGAAGTTCCTGAGGTTCGCTTTCAGGGGCGAAGCATTCCAATATCAGGTTCTTCCGTTCGGCCTAGCCCTATCACCCCGCACATTCACGAAATGCATGGATGCAGCACTGGCTCCTTTGCGACTCATTACATAGATGACTGGCTGATACAAGCACAGTCTCAAGAACTGGCAGTTCAGCATAGGGATATTGTCTTAGCTCATCTGGTTTCTCTGGGTCTGAGACTCAACGTCAAAAAGAGCGTTCTCTCTCCTATCCAGGGAATTACCTATCTGGGAGTTATGTGGAATTCGATCACGATGCAGGCCCAATTGTCTCCTGCTGGAATCATGTCCATTCAGAACACCCTGAGCAAAGTCAGGCTAGGTCAAGGTTGCACTGTTAGTATTAACGAATACTAGGTCTCATGGCATCTGCGTCCACGGTGATCCCTTTGGGTCTTCTGCACATGAGACCATTTCAGTTGTGGCTAAAAGCCTGGGGATTTCATCCAAGGGCCAGTCCCCTAAGGCAAATAAGGGTTATGCACCACGCGGTTCGTTCCCTTTCTATGTGGTTCAGACCCCGGTTTCGTCTTCGCAGGTTGCTAACAACAGACGTCTCCCTGACGGGCTGGGGAGCAGTCTTAAGTGGTCATCCAGCTCAAGGGGAATGGGAGGGTCATCAGCTCGATGGGAACATCAACTGGCTCGAGTTGATGGCGGTATTTATGCCTCCGGCATTTGAGAGGCTGCCATGTCCTGGTGCAGGTGGACAACACAGCAGTCTCCAACAAAAATAATCAAGGAGGTCTAAGTTCACGTCAGTTGAATACTCTGGCACGTCGGATTCTCCTTTGGGCCCAGGGCAAGCTCCTGTCACTCAGGGCAGTTTATATCCCTGGATGTCTGAATGTGAGAGGAGATATACTGTCCAGACAGAAAATACCGACGGGGGAGTGGAAACTCTGGAACAAATCTGGGTGAGATTTTAGAGGGCAGAAGTGGACCTCTTGTCCACTTGTCTATGTGGCCGCCATTTCGGCTTGCCATGCCTTGATGGACGAGGTGCCGTTGGGGAGACATCCTCTACTCGCTCTCTTCATTCGTGGAGCTATGCGACTTAGGCCTCCTGCTAGGACCAGGACCCCTTCATGGGACTTAGCAATAGTCATTGAGGGTCTGGTTGAGACCCCCTTTGAACCTCTAGAGTCAGCGTCTGATAAACATCTGACTCTCAAGATGGTTTTTCTTATGGCGATTACCTCTCTAAAGAGAATTGGGGAACTACAGACTCTGTCTGTCTTGCCAGCCTGCTTAGATTTTGCCCCAGGAATGGCTAAAGCAATTTTGCACCCTCATCCTGACTACCTGCCTAAGGTGCCTTTTTGGAACTTACATCCGGTCACTCTTGAAGCCTTCTGCCCCCTGCCGTTTACAACGCCGGAGCAGGAAAGACTTCACAGACTTTGTCCAGTCCGTGCCCTTCAGACTTATGTCCACCGCACTAGCCAGTGGCATAAGTCAGGGCAACTATTTGTTTGCCATGGGGGCTGCAACAGGGGGGCAGCCGCCACCAAGCAGACTATGTCTACGAGGCACGCGGTCAAGCTTTGCCATTAGGTATCAGGGCTCACACTACCAGAGGTGTCGCATCCTCTAAAGCCTTGGCTAGAGGTGTCCCTCTGCAGCATGCTTGTGATGTGGCAGGCTGGTCCTTTCTGCACACATTCATTAGATTTTATAGTTTGGATGTTCATGCCACTCCAGGCTCTTATGTCCTTTAGCTTTTTAAGGGAACGTCTCGGGTTACTTGACTGTAACCCTTGTTCCCTGATAAAAGTGGAACGAGATTCTGCACTTCATTGCTGCACTGGGATGCCCCAGGACTGCTCTTCAGACAAAATACCTGACAATGCACCTGTGAAGCATACATTTATAGCCCTGCTAAAGGTAAAAACCCAATGATGTCACAGGTAGAGGCTATAAATTCCGGTCAATGTTCATTGACGTGTTGCACACATATTCACAGCTGGTCACACCTAAAGTTTTTCCCAAAGCGCTAACTCAGTGCAGCATCTCGTTCCACTTTAATCAGGGAACAAGGGTTACAGTCAGAAGAAGAAACAGATTTGCTGCTGAGAAAGATGCCACAACAACAGTGAACACTCGTTTGAACACACACTGTGTATTTTCAGTATGACAACTCAACAGCTGAATTACATTGATAAACAAATAAAATAAAATTATGGATATGTATTTTTTTTCCAACAAGAATGTAACTTCCCAAATCTTGCTGTCATTTCCTTTGTTTCTTTAGGTCTCACTTTTTATCTCTTTGGGTTTTAACAAGGTAACGTCAGCTCACTATGCTTACTGCAGTGTTCCCTTAACTCTATCGGGGTTAAATATACTCACTTATTGTACTTGTACACACTTGTGTCTTTGGTAAGCAATCAGTATCAATTATCAAATCCCCAAATAAACAATATACAGCCCAACTGAACAATAAAGATTTTCCAATTGAATAGAATCAAAATGTTCAGTCTTTGTGGAAAGTGTTTGTCGAAAAGTCCGTAGAAAAATTAGTTGTCCTTTATCTGTTGATGATGAAAAAGGTCTCCATCCGAGAAAAAAAACAAAAGATGAGGAAAGTTAATCTTTTTCCTACCACTCGCAGTTCAAATCAGTGCAAAGACTTGTCTTTCCTCAACTGACAGATCCAAGAACCGACTCAAGGGAGGCTCGCCATTCCAAACCCTCCTCAGAACCACTGGAAGGCCAGGACAATTACAGAATACAGGCACCAACACAGCATCACATCAGACAGAGGACATCAATCGAATTTGGAAAAGGACAGACCACCACAAAAAACCTGACCTTGAACAGACAAGGTCACAAAAATATCATTAATATCTTACAACCTACAATAAACATTTTTAACTCATGACAGTAAATTAATCATCCATTTTACCCAGAACTTGCAATGCATTTTTGAAAAATAAAGAATATTTCTTTTACATAGGCAAGGTTTGTGACTATTTTTCAACATAATGCACTGATTAATATATTAACCAATTTTCCGTCACCTATTCAAGCACAGTTAGCTGTTAATAACCAAATACAGCATTGAACAATTTTTTTTATACATAGAAATCCCTCAGAGATTTAATTTCTCTTGCTTTTCCTCTTATACAACAATAACAATCTGACTTGTAACAATTACAAAGCAATTTGACTTACCAAGGAGATCGTTAAACTCACAGAAAATTCCAGAGTGGTGCAGGTACAGCACATCCCGTTTAAATCGTTCTCTTTACCCTTTTTAATCAAAAATACACTCCATAAACAATTTAGCAATACTGTGATGCTAATCAAGTATATATCACCATACACTTTTATATTAACTAGTTGAATGTCCGTTTCACTCTCATAACAATACCAACGTCTCTCACAACTAATAGGAAATAAAGTGCGTCATTTCACTCACATCAACCCATCCACAGAACTCATCTAGAAGATTATTTTCTTTCTGTTTCCCGGAGCGTTGTGACACCGCGCTCATCAGGCATCCGTGCACGAGAAAGAGAACTGCCTCTAACTTCTCGCATCAACCTCGTGCAAAACCCGGAAATCAATTTTTCCGCTGCGCCAGATTCTGCGCTCGCATTGGCTCATTTCTAGTTCAAAACTCATCACCATTGGTCACAGTAATACCCAAATTAAAATATACGTTAGTATGAAATTAATATCTTTATTTTATGATGTTACTTCTATTGAATAGTTTTCAATAATTCTCCCCTTATTATATTATTATATTAATAACAATAACAATTTTTTTCTCTGTTACTCCTTGGTAACCTTGGTTACAAAAGCAAATGTTTTACATTTAAATCAGTATGCAGAAATGTAATCATTTCTGAAGTCTGCAGTTTTCTTTTATAAGGCTTAGCCTTACAGCTAATAATATGTGTGCATATAAGCAGAGACTGTATAAAATGAGACGGCTCACTGGTTTACATATGAATGAGAGACATCGCAAATATGGCGGCTGTTAGAATGGAAGTCCATTTTAAGTCCATTTGCCTTGCCTTGATATTATTGCTGCATGATAATAATAAAAATCATGATTTTTGATTTATTATTGGTTTATTATTTTATATATATATATATATATATATATATATATATATATATATATATATATATATATATATATATATATATTGTATTTTAGATACATTTAAATTTATAAAATTAAAATACTTTTTTTGTGTTGGGCATCCATGCCATATTCTTTATGTCGACTATTATCAAAAAGCTAAGATTTGTGCTCCTGAATTATTTTATTGCTGTTTTTTCAACTTCACATTGGCCATCTTAGCAGCATAAGCAAACGTGTTGTAAATCAATTGAACATGACTTAAGCAAAGGACATGTCAAATAGAAAATGATAACGGATAAATTTTTTATTTTTTACGATTAGTTTATTGTGTCTGCTGTAATTTCATTCTTGATTGTGTTTTCAATTAATTGAACAGTCCAAGTGCATATGTGCACATGTGTGCATCTGTGTTCATATGTGTTACATTGGATTGTATCATGTGTATGCACAGGATACATTCTATTCTCCATGTGCTAATTCCACAATTGCTGGTATAGTTTAAATATTGAGATATATGCAACCTTACTCTCTGAAGTCATGAGTCTGTGTCACCTAATAAGTGCTTAGAGGCCTCTCTCCAGTCACTGCAGAGACAAGAGCAAATCTTACGCTTCCACAGGGACTTACTTGCACACCCTTTACCTGTTGTAATACCCACAACCTTTCCTGAGATAAGAGCACGGCATACATGCTTTGGAATAAAGCTTGCTGATTAGTGAAGAGACTGTTCCTGCAGGTTCCAGGAGAGGGCACGAGAGGGCATTTGACCATTTCATTAGCATCAGCGGACTTAAGGACACAAAAATAAGCCTCACATTTCAATTCAATGCACACATATTCATTGGCTTTTTGAAGCAGTGTTAATGATTTTTCACGTCAAATTGATAATTTCATATAGGCTATTTAAGTGATAAAAATACAATGGAGTAGCATTTGTGTAAAGATGTGTTATTGATACAGTTTGTGAGAACAGCTACTTTGTAAGTTATGCATGAAGTGATTTGTTTGTGCTAATTGCTAAACTTTTAAACAAAGAAATGTATGTATGTATTTTTTTATTTTTTTATTATTATTATTATTTTATGATGTAGATTCACATAAAATCTGAATGTGGGAGGAGATTTACTGTCCAGACAGAAAATACAGACGGGGGAGTGGAAACTCCACCCCGAGGTAGTGGAACAGATCTGGGTGAGATTTTACAGGGCATAAGTGGACCTCTTCGCCTCTCAACAGACAGCGCAATGTCCCCTCTACTTCTCTCTGAGTCACCCAGCCTAAAAAAAAAAAAAAAAAAAAATACTATAGGATGCTGGGTGCACATTCATGAGTGCCACCATGTTGAAAACAAATGACTAGCTGATTATTACTTTATCTCAACAATCCTCAGTAATTTGATGCTTTCACTCATAGAAGAAATTGTTTCTGGCTGACTCTGGCTGACTCTGAATTGTGTTTCTTCAATGACAGTAACTATGAACTTTTACTCTTGCATGGTGCTGAATCTATGCCGATTCTATGCCGATGTCATTGCAAAATAATTAAATAAAAAAAAATACTAAGTGCAATTTAAAATGTATTATATACCATGTAAAAGCCACATTTAAAAAAAATGTGAACAAAAAATGGTATTGATTGAAATTCATTTAATTTAATTTTAATGAGCATGTCCATTAAGAAAGGCATGGGTCAATGACTAGGTGACACATCCATTTCAGACATTTAGAAATGCAGAAATAGCTCATCTTGTCTGCCATAACGGGAGTCATAACAGGAAAAGTGGAGGTTATTTATATTTTTAACCTGTCCATGCATTTCTCTAAATAATCTGTTCACATAGGAGGCATCATCAGAAAAAACAAAAGGCCAAAAATCTGTAAAACCTTGTTTTAGTTGTCTATTGGTTGTTCAACCACAGGGTATTGCTTGTGTTGCAAGCAGCAATATTGGAGGACAAGAAAGCCATTGTCTCACCCATTGTTTCCCATCAGGTTCAAAGTGACACAAATATTAGTTTAACAAGATGCATGGAAATGCATGATAAATTACAAATAGAGGCTGCTATGTTCTGGACAACTCAATGTTAGTCCTCCTGTTTCATTATTCATCTCACAAATACAATTTTACATCATATTTTATTCACAAGTTTATCTGTCCTTAAAAATGACACCTTAAAAGTTTATTGCAGAGAAGTTTTTGAAGAATGCTCACAAGGGCACACAAGTGTTTATGGAAAACATTTTTGGTCCACTTTTTCCCTTTACAATATTGATCAGAACAAAAGATTATCAATTAAATGAGCATGCCCTTTTAAAATATCGCCTCATCCATCATACATGCCCTTTATAAGACATTCACTGTTTTTTTCTATAGTGCCCGCATTCTTTTTTCATTCCCTTGTTCTCTCTCTCTCTCTCTCTCTCTCTCTCTCTCTCTCTCTCTCTCTCTCTCTCTCTCTCCCTCTAGAACTCTTTATTTGCTTTTTTATTGAAAGTGTATATTTATTAATGCCCCTTCTCACCATTAGCAATACACTTGACACGTCATGCATTTGTTATAAGACTGTCTGCTGGCTGTGAACATTCTAAAGATTGTTTTGTTTCTCACTACTTTTCGAGAGAGTTGTGAGCTGCCTCTGCAAAGAAAATTACCTCTGGGGGTCGAGACAGAGTAAAATGTAAAATTATTGTGAACAATAAATTTATTGTACTTATAAATTTGAATTGCATGGCCAAGCACACACTCTTTCTGTCTCTTTCTTTGTCTCTCTCAGACACAGGTGACTGTATGCTCACATCTGTGCATGTTAAATAACACTGTGAGACAGAGGAGGCCACACAACTTTTGCAAATCTCTGTCATCCTAATTATATTCGTCTTTTTGACTTCTATGAAAGCCCCTCTGAAACTCATTTCACTGGAGACAAGGGAAACGCGAGCTGGCAGCTTTGACAAAGCTCTCATTTTGTCTCTCTATAAAGGGGAGAGAGGACTCTTGTTTGAAACAAAGAGCCCTAAATTACAGCATGTCATCACCTCTCTCCAGAATTTCATGATTGAAGCCAGGGCGACTACGGACATCCACGGCATTAATGGCAAAAATACATGCCATCAGTTCCCACTGCTGAAGCACAGAAACTACCTGAATAGCCATTTATTTGAATGAAAGTAACTCCATGCCAATGAGTTGTGATTGCTTCCACAATAATGGAATGTTCCTGAATTGGTCTGATTGGAATGGCTATTGGATGCTCATTTAAGTGTGACCAATTATGCCTATTATCCTGTCACATTATTTATTTATTTAATTTCCAATTTTTCTGACCAAAATTGGCGATTAATTGGAAAGTTCACTTTCAAAATTTCCATATTTGCTGCAACAATAGCAAGAGCTCTTTAGCAGACTTTGACAGTGGCACACTTCTGCATGAAGGCGAGTACAGGGAAGTCATCATCTGTCCACTCTGACATGCCACACCATGGCATTAACAGCCACCTAAGTATTGAAAGAGCCGTGTGCTTTATGAAGTTTTCTTGCGGACAACTGCAGGTCACGTCTCAAAGCTCTCTTGGCCTGTCAGTCTGATGAGGGGGAGTACACAGTTTACAGAGCATTAGAACTGCTGGGCACTTGCCCACTTACCTGACAATGCTGTCTCAGCCTCTGGGGTGGTGGCTCCATTGTGCTCGGCAGTATGGAATTGTGCTCCTTATTTCTGAATTTCATCTCCTTTTTGAAACTCAATAATGCATTATTGTTTGTTGTAGTGAGGTAAATGGTTATAATTTTTTGTATAATGTGCATTGCTGTGAGAGAGTCCCTTATCTCAAACAAGTGATAGGGATTATTTCCCCCATCCCTTACCTACATTTGCCCAACTATTCTCAATTGAAGTCATTTGAATTCTTGGAAGCTTATTGTCGGCTGTTTTTCCCCTACAATTCAATTCGTCTTTAATTAAGATAAAACGTTGAGGCTGAAAGTAAATTGCAGATAATAAGCGGTAAGTTTGGCCTGATTTTCCCCCTTTCCCAATGTGTGCCCTGTAAACCACTCTTTATTTTCCCTGTCAACAGTGGCTTCTCCTCCAGGACAGCTAGAAGCCTAATGAGCTACAGGGGAGACAATAAAATACTTTCCTCCCTCCCCATCTCTTTCCCTCGCTCTGTCTACTTCTCTCTGACTGTGTCTCCAGGTGTGACAGTGGGCCTTTGCCAGCCACTGGCTAGGAATCTGATTCTATAGGGAAAGTTTACAGCCATGAATATAATCAAGCCCTGATTAGAGGATAATGTAAGTGACTTCCAATAGTTTTCAGGTAGGTAGGTAAGAGTAGTCATGAGAGATGAGTTGAAAGACACAATGACAGGTGTGACAGGGCGGAGGGTGGGACCGGGTCATGATTATACACAACCAGTCCCTTATCGGGCTAATTGAGACTTGGAAAGGGATAAAGTCTGATTGCGGACGGTGGTGCGGGAGAGAGAGATCGTTTACGGACATGTCCGTCAAGTGTGTGTTTTGTCTTTTGTTTAAGTTTCTCATTAAAATAGTATTGACATTGTCAAGCCGGTTCTCTCCTCCTCATTTCCATTGAACTGCGTTACACTGGTGCCGAAATCCGAGAAGGAGGAGGGACACACCGTAGTAGAGTTCTCGCCACTACCATCCACCCCAACGGAGCAGCCGCGGCCGCCTGGTGGCGGACGAGGAGCCCGGCCACCTGGAAGCGGAGGAACGGCCGTCAACCGCGAGGGGAGAATGGGCTCCTAACCGACTGCCTGGAGCGGTCAGGGCCGCTGCCAGGGGCGGAGGAGTCCCCCACAAGCCGCTGAAACACAGCGGGTTCTGAGACCGGCGAGCGGGGAGGGGCTCGCTGCCGTCCGCCTGGTGCAGAAGAACTGCTGCCAGGGGCGGGGGAGACCCCTTCTGTTCCCCGAGAATGTGGTGGGGCGTTCCGTCCGCCAGGGGCTGGAGGACTGCCTCCGATCCTCCCGGGGAGGTGCAGCTTTCGTCCATTGGAAGGGTGGAGGAGTGGCCGGGGACCTAGCTACGGCGTGTCGAAGAACTGGTGAGTAAATGGTTTTGTTTTTTCATCTCTCTCTCCTCTCTCTCTCTCTCTCTCTCTCTCTCACTGCTCTGCCTTGGCATTTTCCCTCTCCTTTAAATTTTAGTGGGGGTATTTTTAAATTTTTGGGGGTACTACACTGTTACAGGAAGTAACTCTAAATTTCACTCCTTTACATTTGAGAACTATACTAGATGCAGTCAATTAATTGCTAGTATTATAGTGGTAGCATAATACCAGCTGATCTTTACATTGAAATATGCAGTACTTAACAGCTAAGTTTAAGTGTAACTTGACTAAGCCTTTATAGCTGTGTGTCCTTTGACTTTGCAATTACTGACTGAATATCTCGTTACCACTGCCCTTTATCTTAACAGAATGAAAAGCTCAGATCTCGCCTTTTTTCACAAGAAAGTGTGTGTATACTAGATATACTTGTGTTTGATACCTCAGAGCATGCTCCAGGCAAGGTTAGCATTTGTAAATCTAAATAAAATGTCTAAATGCATCCTCAAGGTCTCAAATTTTTTCTGTGTTTGTTCTTTTCTTTTTTATGAAAAGCAAACATGTTTCAGAGATGTTCTCTTGCCCATTCTGCTCATGTTGAAAACAGAAAAAGTGCTCTTCACATCCCAAAATCCTATTTTTAATCAATATTTTATCTTTTTTCCAAACATCCTTAAAGCTGTACTACAGATTTAAATGTTTTTTTTTTATTTTTTGGCTAAAATTAGCAAAAGTCCATAAATGAGCAAACACATAAAAATCAGTGTTCAAAACCCTGTCCTTGACTTACACCGATTCACTACTGTAAGCCTACAACAGTAAAAAACAAATTAGCTGTTTGGTCAGATTTGGTCCGAAATTGCAGGCTAACGAATATGGCATAAACATAAGAGGACCAACAACATAAGTACAGAGATGAAGGTCAAGAAACTTGACTCACAGCAGAGGATTGCACGTCCGACAGTGATCATCTTGTAATGTATTGTACTATATGCAATACTATATGGCTGTAACAGCAGCGGTATATAAATGGAGTAAACTTAAAAGCATTAAAGAGACTAAACTTCTTCCAGAGGGTTTTACTGTGCTAACTATTATTCACTTTTAAGCACAGCAAGCTATATTCACACAAAAACACTCTGTCCGAGGAGTTGCGTTTCTCAATTAATTTCCTTTAAAATCACCACCACAAAATATATTCATGTTAGTTGTCAAACCCACAAATCAAATAATCAGTTGTTGGAATAGATGAGTGGTCGACCACCATAGCCAATCCCTAGTTTCAAGGTTTCCTACGTGTGTGTGTGTGTCCATAAGTGTGTCTTTGTACAGCTGTTCCCTTTACTAAAAGCTTCACTATGATGCTGCGCTGAAGAGCGCTTTGGGAACACGTCTCAGTTGTGACCAGCTGTGAATATGTATGTAACACATCAATGAACATTGACCGGAATTTATAGCCTCTGCCGGTGTAATCATTGGACGCACCTGGCACAGTGGCTATAAAATAGATGCGTCACCGGTGCATCATCAGATTTTTTGTACTATGTGCTATCACGAGCCTGTCAAACTTTCTTTCCTCTGTTAGGAGTTTGATTCTGTTAGGAAGTGTGCAGTGAACCTTTTCTCCTTTCTCTTTCCTCCAAAAAAAGAAAAGAAAAGGAAAATCAAGGCAAACAATGCGTGTTCCCCTATCTCCGCTCTATGGCCGAGAGGGACACACATCAGTTTTGATTTGTTTGTTTGGGGGAAGAGCATGCTGCTCTCGCGTTGGGGCAGGGCGGGTGCGAGCATTGCAATCTGCTTTCGGGCAAAATGCTTCGCGTTCACCTTGCTTACTTCCGGGAGTCAGTGCCCACACTTCATTCATGGGGATCTCATATGGATCTGGCTGAGGAGCGAGAGACGGGTTCGTCCCTTTCGCTCGCTCTCTCCCCCCAGATCCAGCTGATCCCCGTAAGCCTGAAGCACCCCTCAGCGCTTCTTCGGTTCACGAGGACACTGAACCTCTGTAAATCCCGCGCACAATAATAAAGCGTCTGTGGAATTAAGAGACCCCCCCCCCCCCCCCCCCCCCAAATGCTTCAAATTAGAAGACAGATTTCTGTCTGGTGGCTAAAATAAAATAAATTAAAAAAAGAGGGAAGGGAACGCTATATCAGTCCCTTCATTTCTTCTATGACCCACTCTCCCCACAAAGCTGTGCAGGACCACCTCCAAACTTGTAGGGAAGGATTATGAGACAGCAGGTCAGGCTGGTGCTGCCCTGCACACTATGGCAGTGTTACAGGCGTACTAGTCTAGTCTGTTGAAGTATTCGGTGATGTAGCCGGTAGAAGAGACACTTGCGGGTTATCTCTCGCCTGGCTAGGTGTCATCGCTAAAGAGACCCACTATCCCAACAAAGCTGTGCAGGACCACCTGCATGCTTGTGGGGAAGGCAGAGAGGCACTTGTGGCTTAACCTATCGGGCATCAGAGACAAGGACAAAACTTTCCTTCTCGATGCCCCGGTTTTTCCTTCTGGCTTATTTGGTGACGCTATGAATGTAGCTATCACCAGGTTCCAGGAGGCAAAAAGTGATGAGGAGGCCTTAGGGCAATTTCTTCCTCACCACACTCAGGGGGAGGGGCTGTCAGCCACCCAGCCCCATCCCGGTCCTCCTAGACGGGAGGCTCAAAAACTAGGCGTGGCGAATCGTGCTCCCCCTCGTAAAAACGGGGCCTGTTCGTCGCCCTCAGCAGCCCCCAAAACAAAGACCTCAGGGAAGTAATTTCTAGAAGGAAAAAGCCCTGACCGTCTTGTGCCTAGCCCTGTGGGGGTAGCTCCCCTCGGGACGGGGCGCTTGTATCATTCACTTTGCCCCTCCCGGTACCCCCACAAATCCTCTCCTTTCCCGCCACCTCTGGTGTTTCGGGAGGCAGAGGCTTCCAAGAAAAAGTTGGGTGTATTGCTGCTTCCTGCCTTATTCCAGGATGCGGAACACCCGACATCCCCTCAACAGGAAGTGTCGAAATCAGTACCCATTTCAAAAAACCTGGCAGCGTGGAAACTGCCCGGTATTTCTATGTGGGCCCTAAGAACAGTAGAAAGAGGCTACAGAATTCAATTCTCTCGCTGTCCTCCATGTTTCAACGGCGTGGTCTCCACTTCCGTGAAACCGGAGCTGGCATGTCTACTGTGGAAAGAACTGCAAAATCTTTTGGTCAAAGGGGGCCATAGAACGTGTTCCCCCTATTACAGCAAATACTTCCTGGTCCCCAAGAAGGGTGGGGGGTTGCGTCCGAACTTAGATCTTCGAAGCTTGAACCGCTCAGTCAGGGTGTTCAAGTTCAAGATGCTAACTATCAAGATGGTCATGTCACAAGCCCAACATCACGTTTTGTCTGGTCACGATCGAACTCATGGACGCATATTTTCTTATAGAAATTCTGCCACAACACAGGAAGTTCCTGAGGTTCGCTTTTGGTGGCGAAGCCTTCCAGTATCGGGTTCTTCCATTCAGCCTAGCCCTATTACCCCGCACATTCACAAAATGCACGGATACAGTACTGGCTCCTTTGTGACTCCGCAGTATCCATATTCTGAATTACATAGACGACTGGCTGATACTAGCGCAGTTCCAAGAACTGGCAGTTCAACACAGGGATATCGTCTTAGCTCATCTGGTTTCTCTGGGTCTGAGACTCAACATCAAAAGAGCGTTTTCTCTCCCACCCAGGGAATTACCTATCTGGGAGTTATATGGAATTCGATCACGAAGCGGGCACATTTGTCTCCCGCTCGAATCATTTCCATTCAGAACACCCTGAGCAAAGTCAGGCTAGGTCAAGGTTGCACTGCTCGTCAGTATCAACAAATACAAGGTCTCATGGCGTCTGCATCCATGGTGATCCCTTTGGGCTTCTGCACATGAGACCGTTCCAGCTGTGGCTAAAAGTCTGGGGGTTTCATCCAAGGACCAGTCCCCTAAGGCAAAAAAGGTTTATGCGCCTCGGGCTTCGTTCCCTTTCTATGTGGTTCTGACCCCAGTTTCTTACCTTGGGTCCCAATCTAGGTGCGTCTTGTCGTTGCAGGCTGCTAACGACAGATGCCTCCCTGACGGGCTGGGTAGCGGTCTTAAGTGGTCGTCCAGCTTAAGGGGAATGGGAGGGTCGTCAGCTCGATGATCACATTGACTGTCTCGAGTTGATGGCTGTATTTCTGGCCCTGAAATACTTCCTCCAGAGGCTGCTGTGTCTTGGTGCGCGTGGCCAACACAACAGCAGTCTCCTACATAAATCATCAAAGAGGTCTACGTTCATGCCAGCTGAATTCCCTGGCACGTCGAATTGTCCTTTGGGCCCAGGGAAAATTCCTATCACCCAGGGCAGTTTATATCCCTGGATGCCTGAATGTGGGAGCAGATTTACTGTCCAGACAGAAATTACCAACGGGGTAACTTCTCTCTGAGTCACCCTGCCCCCCTGGGTCTGGATGCGATAGCGCATACATGGCCCAGAATGCGCCTGTATGCGTTTCCCCTGGTTTCTTTGCTCCCAGGAGTCTTGGCAAGTTCACCAGCAAGGGTCCTGCCTCTTACTGATATCGCCGCACTGGCCGAACACGGTATGGTTCTCTAAGATAATATCTCTCCTCGACGGCTCGCCTTTGGCGATTCCGAACAGGAGGGACCTTCTGTTTCAGGCACAGGGGACAATATTTCATCCCCGGCCTGATCTGTGGAACCTTCATGTTTGGCCCCTGAAGGGTAGCAACTGAGGGACACAGGGCTTTCACCTGAGGTTATCGAGACCATTTTAAGTGCTAGGGCTCCCTCTACCAGGAGGATCTACACCAATAAATGGGGTGTCTTTGAAAAATGGTGCAGTACACATAACGCAGATCCAGTTAACTGCCAGATTGCTTCAGTTCTGGACTTTCTGCAGGAAAAACTGTCAGTAGGCATATGCCCCACCACTCTCAGGGTTTATGTGGCCGCCATTTCAGCTTGCCACGCCCTGATGGACGGGATGCCTTTGGGGAGACATCCTCTACTCGCCCGTCTGGTTGAGACCCCCTTTGAACCTCTAGAGTCAGCGTCTGACAGACTTCTGACTCTCAAGATGGTTTTTCTTATGGCTACTACATCTCTAAAGAGAATTGGGGACCTACAGGCTCTGTCTGTTTTGCCAGCCTGTTTAGAGTTTGCCCCAGGAATGACCAAAGCAATTTTGTATCCTCATCCCGATTACCTTCCTAAGGTGCCTTTCTCGAACTTAAACCTGGTCACTCTTGAAGCCTTCTGCTCCCCGCCATTCTCTACGCCGGAGCAGGAAAGACTTCAAGGACTTTGTCCAGTCCGTGCCCTTCAGACCTATGTACGCTGCACTAACCAGTGGCATAAGTCAGGGCAACTATTCGTTTGCCATGGGGGCCGCAACAGGGGGTGGTCGCCACCAAGCAGACTATGTCGCATTGGGTGAGGGACACTATTACCCTGGCGTACAAGGCGCGCGGTCAAGCTTCGCCTGTAGGCATCAGGGCTCACTCTACCAGAGGGGTCGCCTCCTCTCAAGTCTTGGCCAGAGGGGTCCCTCTGCAGCATGTTTGTGATGCGGCAGGCTGGTCCTCTCCGCACACATTCATTAGATTCTACAGCTTGGATGTTCATGCCACTCTGGGCTCTTTTGTCCTTGAGTCGACATCTCAAGTCCATGTCTGAGCCCTCTTACGCTCTTGTGAGCACACTGCACAGCCATGGGGGGTCCGGACAGCCACAGTGCAGCGGCGTGGGTATTCTCGTTCCCAAAGCGCTCTTCAGCGCAGCATCATAGTGAAGCTTTTTGTAAATGGAACGTCTTGTTCCCTGAAAAAAGCGGAACGAGATGCTGTGCTTTTCTGCCGCTCTGGGATGCCCCGGGACTGCTCTTCAGACAAAATACCTGATGATGCACCGGTGAAGCATCTATTTTATAGCCACTGCACCAGGTGCGTCCAATGATTATACCGGCAGAGGCTATAAATTCCGGTCAATGTTCATTGACGTGTTGCATACATATTCACAGCTGGTCACAACTGAGACGTGTTCCCAAAGCACTCTTCAGCGCAGCATTTTGTTCCGCTTTTTTCAGGGAACAAGGGTTACATACGTAACCCGAGACATTTTCTCATTTATTTTACCCCAGTTGCAAAAATCCACAAGTCGTATCGCTTTTTGTTGCCCTTTTATAATCCATTTAAACAGAGAGGACAGTTTGAAATTGCATATAAAAGCCACTATATACTCAAGGTACAACAAGATAGTTACCCATGTGTGGCACGGTGGAGGGCGGGACCGGCGCGTGATTACGCACGCCCGGTCCCGTATTAGGCTAATTAAGCCGTCAAGAGGGATAAAGGCCACTCGCAGATGGCGATCGAGAGAGAGAGCTCAATTACGGACATGTCTGTCCTCTTATGTGTTTGTCTTTTGAGTTTTACATTAAACCTTTAGTTTATATGTGAAGCCGGTTTCTCTGATACGCCGTAGCTCGTTCCTCAGCCACTCCTCCACCCTCTACCGAACGGCAGCCGCACCTCTCCGGGCAGATCGGAGGCAGTCCTCAGCCCCTGGCAGACGGAACGCCCCGCCACATTCTCGGGGAGCCGAAGGGGACTCCCCCGCCCCTAATAGCGGTTCTCCCACTCCAGGCGGTCGAACGCGATCCCCTCCCCGCTTGCGGACGGCGGTCTTCCCTTGACCCCTCCGCGTTTCAGCGGCTGGTAGGGGCATCCTCCACCCCTGGCAGCGGCCCTGACCGCTCCAGGCGGTCAGCTATAGGAGCCCCTTCCCCCCTCGCGGTCGGCGGCCATTCCTCCGCATCCAGGCGGCTGGGCTCCTCGTCCCCCGGCAGATGGCCGTGGCTGCTTCTTTGGGGTAGTGGCGAGAACTCCACTACGGCGTATCCCTCTTCCTTCCTGGGTTTCGGCACCAATGTAACACAGATCATATTCATGGGCAAGGAAGAGGCGAGAAACTGGCTTGACATATAAACTAAAGGTTTAATGTAAAACTCAAAAGACAAACACATAAGAGGACGGACATGTCCGTAATTGAGCTCTCTCTCTCGATCGCCGTCTGCGAGTGGCCTTTATGAGGAAGTGAAAGTGAGGAAGAAGAGTGGCAGTCAAAAAGCACCCTGGAGAAACTCAACAGCAGTGCAAAATATGAAAAGACAATGCAGAAATGCAGAGCGCATTTGGCGGAAGACAAAACTTGTAGTCCATTATAATATCTACAAAGACAGCATCCATGCTTTTAATATGGAACTAGGCAAAGCTAGACAGTCTTTCTTCTCGAATATTATAAACAGCAACTTAAACAACACACGCACTCTATTTGCGACTGTAGAGAGACTGACAAACCCCCCCAAGCCAGATTCCCTGTGAACTGCTCTCAGACAGCAAGTGCAGTGAGTTTGCTTCTTTCTTCTCTGAGAAAATAAATAATATCAGAAAGGTGATCAGCACATCCTTGAGTTGTGCTGGGGTCAGACAAATCAAACCACAACCTGAGAAAGTGGTTACTTTGTCTGACTTCAAAGAAATTGATGGCAAAATTTTGGAAGAAACCGTACGGCACCTTAAAACATCAACCTGCGCCCTTGATGCACTTCCAACATCTTTTTTCAAAAGTGTGTTCAACTGTTTAGAAGCAGATCTCCTAGAAGTGATAAACTCCTCACTTCTCTCTGGGAGTTTTCCAAACTCCCTGAAAACTGCAGTTGTCAAGCCCCTCTTGAAAAAGAGCAATCTGGATAAGACCATATTAAGCAACTATAGACCGATCTCAAATCTTCCTTTCATAGGCAAGATCATTGAAAAAGTTGTCTTCAATCAACTGAACAAATTCTTGAACTCGAATGGATACTTTGACAATTTTCAATCTGGTTTCCGATCACATCACAGCACAGAGACAGCGCTCATAAAGATAATAAACGATATTCGCTTAAATACTGATACAGGCAAATTATCAGTACTGGTACTACTCGACCTCAGTGCTGCATTTGACACTGTCGATCACACCATACTTCTGGAAAGGCTGGAAAACTGGGTGGGGCTTTCTGGGATGGTCCTAAAATGGTTCAGGTCATACTTAGAAGGGAGAGGTTATTATGTGAGTATAGGAGACCATAAGTCTGAGTGGACGCCCATGACATGCGGAGTCCCTCAAGGCTCAATTCTTGCTCCACTCCTGTTCAACCTGTATATGCTCCCAATTAGCCAAATAATGAGAAAGAACCAAATGGCTTACCACAGCTATGCAGATGACACACAGATCTACTTAGCCCTATCACCTAACGATTACAGCCCCATTGACTCCCTGTGCCAATGTATTGATGAAGTAAACAGTTGGATGTGCCAAAACTTTCTTCAGTTAAACAAAGACAAAACTTTGTTTTTGGAAACAAACATTGCGTTTGGAAACAAAGATGAAGTTCTCAAGGTGAATGCATACCTTGACGCTAGGGGTCAAACAACTAAAAATCAAGTCAGGAATCTTGGTGTGTCTCTAGAGTCAGACCTTAGTTTCAGTAGTCATGTCAAAGCAATAACTAAATCAGCATACTATCATCTGAAAATTATTGCAAGAATTAGATGCTTTGTTTCCAGTCAAGACCTAGAGAAACTTGTGCATGCTTTCATCACCAGCAGGGTGGATTATTGTAATGGACTCCTCACGGGCCTTCCCAAGAAGACCATAAGACAGTTGCAGCTCATACAGAACGCTGCTGCCAGAATTCTGAGCAAAACCAGAAAATATGAACATATCACACCAGTCCTCAGGTCTTTACATTGGCTCCCAGTTACATTTAGGATTGATTTTAAAGTATTATAACTGGTATATAAATCACTCAATGGGCTAGGACCTCAATATATTGCAGACATGCTCACTGAATATAAACCCAACAGATCACTCAGATCATTAGAATCACATCAGCTAGAAATACCAAGGGTTCACTCTAAGCAAGGAGAGTCTGCTTTTAGCTATTATGCCAGCCGCAGCTGGAACCAGGTTCCAGAAGAGATCAGATGTGCTCCTACAGTAGTCACATTCAAATCCAGACTCAAAACACATCTGTTTAGCTGTGCATTTACTGAATGAGCACTGTGCCACTGTGTGTCCGACTGTTTGTACTGTGTTTTATTAGATTTTTTTTTTTGATTTTGTTATTCTAAACTGTTTTAATTATTCTTATTTTATTATTCTTGTTTTTTTTCTTTTTAATTTCTACTATGTAAAGCACTTTGAATTACCATTGTGTATGAAATGTGCTATATAAATAAACTTGCCTTGCCTTGCCTTGCCTTGCCTTTATCCCTCTTGACGGCTTAATTAGCCTAATACGCGTAATCACGCGCCGGTCCCGCCCTCCACCATGCCACACCATGAATGTACACTGATGAGCCAAAACATTATGACCACTCACAGGTGAAGCAAATAACATTAATCATCTCCTAACAAGGCCACATGTCAAGGTCTGGGTAGATTAGATGGTAAGCGAACAATCAGTTCTCATAGTCAACATGTTGAATGCAGTAGAAATTGGCAGGAGTAAAGACCAGACAGAATTTGACAAGGGCCAAATTGTTATGGCTAGCAGAGGTGGGTAGAGTAGCCAAAAACTGTACTCAAGTAAAAGTACAATTACTTCAAAAACATAATTACTTAAGTAGAAGTAAAAGTACTAACATAAATAATTACTTGAGTAAGAAAGTATCCAATTAAAAGAGTACTCAATTAGTGAGTAACTCTTTACTTTCACAAATTACATAATAGACGATTAATCCCTTATATTCCATTACATAATACACGTTGAACATGTACTACAGAATTATTATTATTAATGGAAATTCTGTCATCATTCACCATCATGTTGTTACAAACCCGTATGACTTTCTTTTGTTCCATACAACACATTAAGGAGATATTAGACAGAATGTTTGCCTGAGTAACTATTTTCTTTCTGTGAATGTATCTTTTTTCTATTTATATATATTTTGAAAGTGAATGGTGAATGACACTGTCAGTCCCTAACATTCAGTCTAACATAATTTTAGTTCCACATAATACAAAGCCACACACTGGCTTGGAACAACATGAGGGTAGAGAAATGATGACGGAATATTACGCTTTGGCTGAGCTATCACTTTAAAGAGATAGTTTACTCAAAAATGAACATCTCATGCCATCTCAGATGTGTTTGACTTCCTTTCTTCTGCAGAACACAAATTAAGATTTTTAGAAGAATATTTTAGCTCTGTAGGCCAAAATTGTGATGCCCCAAAAAGCACATAAAGGCAGTATAAAAGTAATTCATAAGACTCCAGTGGTTTAATTCATGTCTTAAGAAGTGATATGATAGGTGTGGGTGAGAAACAGATCAATATTTGTCATTTTTTGCATATTTGCTAGACAGCAGGGGGTGATATGAAAAGAATGTGAAAGTGATCTGCTTCTCAGTTTCTCATCCAAACCTAACACATCGCTTCTGAAGATACCGATTTAACCACTGGAGTATTATAGATCATTTTTATGCTGACTTGTGTTTTTTTTTTTTTTAGCTTTAAAATGTTGCCTTGCCACCCATTCACTTGCATTGTGTGGACCTCAGAGCTGAGAAATTCTTCTAAAAATCTTAGTTTAAGTTCAGCAGAAGAAAGAAAGTCATACACATCTGGGGTGGCAAGAGGGTGAGTAAATAATAAGAATTGTAATTTTGGGGTGAATTATCCCTTTAAGGCCTCTTGTCAGATCTGGATGAATTTGTCAATAAGAAGAGAGGTTTGGAAAAATGTATAATAATTATTACAGTGAAAACGTGAACATTTCCAACAAGTACATTATATATAATGCTTAAATATAATGCCTTCTTTTGCTAATTCATAGATTTTAAAGTCCGGTGTGGATTCTTATTTCAGTGTAGTTACAGTTTTCAGTGTAGTTAGTATTTCGATCTTTAGTTCTGTACAGCAGTACCGCCGCTCTCTAAATGCAGAAAACGCAGCCCACTTAAGGCACCAACTCCGGTCGTGGAACACAGACTGTGTCTGAAACCGCCCCCTATCCACTATATAGTGCACTATTTTGAGTTTTCGCTATTTTGTAGGAGTGTCTGAATTCTGAGTGAGCTGAGTGATTCTTTTGTTCACTCATTCTTACCCACAATGCACTCTAAATTCAAGTGTCCATTTCAAGTACACTCGATGATGGTTAACTTCACAGGGAAGACGTACACGCTGGGAGTTTACTGCTTCCTTCACTCCTGCAATGTTTTATTTCATGCTGAATGTAGTAAATAACTTTTTGACAAATCATTACTGGATTAAAATAACATAATAACATATAGAGAGACAAAACATACAGATACATTTTAAAATGTACTCTTTATTTGATCAAATGTGTTCACTCTTTATATTAACACACAGTATATATTAAAAATGACAAACAGAATGAAGATTTATTGTATTAATATATTATTTAATAAGAATAACAAATAAGGCCCAAGTATTTTATAATTTCATTTGTGATGTTTCTGCACCATCCCCAGAGCTCCAACACTCATGTCCGAATTCACTCATTTCATTCACTTACTGCTGAGATATGGTGCACTAACTGCCATTCACTATATAGGAAATAGTGATGTTTACATGGATTTATACAGTTGATCCGCCTGAAGTAGCTGCGATAGTTTCCAGTACACTCGCGAGGGCACGGAGTATATGCATAAATACTGCTTATGACATGCGGGACAAAGCACACTGATTTATGGAGCATCTCATCGCGCGTAGCTGTGAACTTTCGCTCTCGTAAAACTCCCAATCAATAATCTCTCAATAAATTACACATTAATTCAAATTAAACCCAGTAATGTAACAACAGTATTGCCACACATTGTAAAGAAGTAAAAGTAAAATAAATTAATTAGAAATTTACTTGAGTGAGAGTAAAAAGTAACCACTTTTAAACCTACTCTAAAAGTAAAATTTTCCCCAAAATGTTACTCAAGTAAATGTAATGTAACATCTGAACAGGCTTCCGTCCACCAGAGGGAGCCCTCACCTGAATATTGAACTTTTGTCACTTCCTGTTCCTGC
Organism: Moxostoma hubbsi; assembly: GCA_032164185.1. NCBI lineage: Eukaryota > Metazoa > Chordata > Actinopteri > Cypriniformes > Catostomidae > Moxostoma > Moxostoma hubbsi. The sequence continues at coordinate 15,807,049 of JAVLUX010000006.1, read as the reverse complement.
CACATCAGTTCCTGTTTGATCATTCTCTGTGTATATAAGCCATGTTCTCTTAGTCCATCTTTGCGAAGTATTGCCAGTTATCTGCCTTACCAAGCGTTTGTTTCTCTGCACTTTTGACTATTGTTATGACCATTGCGTATGTTTACTGGATTTACCTTTCTGGATTACTGTTTTGGATATGTTTGCATGTGGACCGATTTATCAGTGTTTTGACCCAAGCCTGTGACCAGATTACGATTAAGGAGCACTGTTTGTATTATTTGATCAACCTTCCAATAAATATTCGCAAATGGAATCCGCTCTGCCTATGTCATCCTTACAGTAATGGAGTAGATGTAACAAGTTACTACCCACCTCTGATGGTTAGACGACTGGGTCAGAGAATCTCTGAAAGGCTTGTGGGGTGCTACCAGTCAGCAGTGGTGAGTACCTACCAACAGTGGTCCGATGAGGGGAAAAACCGGCGACAGGTTGTTGGGCACCCAAAGCTCATCGATGTGTGAGGGCAACGAAGGCTATCCCATTAGGTCTGAACCAACAGAAGGCCTACTGTTGCATGAGTCACAGAGTATTTTATTGATGTACAGGAGGAATGTGTCACAGTGCATCACACCCTACTGCATAAGGTGCTGCGTACCTGCAGACCGGTCAGAGTGCCCATGATGTACCCTGTCCACCATCAAAAGTGCCTACTATGGTCACGGAAGCATTGGAACTGGACCTTGGAGCAGTGGATTGTGATGCTCTGGGCAATGTTCTACTGGGAAACCCTGGATCCGGCCATTTATGTGGATGTTAATTTAACACGTGCCAACTACATAAACATTGTTGCAGACCAGGTACACCCCTTCATGACAATGGTATTCCGTGATGGCAGTGGCCTCTTTCAGCAGGATGATGCACACTGCCACTCTGCACATTGTTCGGGAATGGTTTGAGGAACATAACGAAGAGTTCAGGGTGTTGTCCTGACCTCCAAATTCCCCAGATCTCAATCCAATTGAGTTTGATGTACTGGACCAACATGTCCGATCCACAGCGGTTCTACCTTGCAACTTACAGGACTTGAAAGATCCGCTGCTAATGTCTTGTTGCCAGATACCACAGGAAACCTTCAGTGGTCTTGTAGAGTCCATACTTTGGCGATTTTGTGTTGTTTTGGTGGCATACAGAGGACCAACAGCAAATTAGGCAGGTGGTCATAAAATTTTGGTTTATCAGTGTATACTCATTTCAAGTTGTTTATAATGTACCAATTTCATAGCACAGTAATGTACATATTTGTTTAGAGTCTATTATAATGTATAAATTAAGGAAACTGTTTAATTTTAATTGTTAAATGGCATATTTCAGCATATTGTTTTCATGCTTAATAAAATTTGACTTGATCTTACTTTAAAGATGCTCTATCACTCTCATGCGGATCCAGCAAGTCTCAATCTACTGACGTTTTTCAGTCTATTTGGCCTAGATTGCCATCGTGCAACATTAGTGAGTCAGAGGGACACAGTTTTGATCCAGACTGATATAATACGTGCTTCAGAGGAAGATATACGAGTTCTCAACATTTGTGATTCACAGGGACACCATTTTGATCCAGGCTATTATAATATGCACTTCATAAAAAGATTTAAAAGCACTCAACAGGAAAAAAAAACACCTGGATTTGTGCAAGTTTTGTGAGGTTTGTGAATTAAATCGGTTTAAACTAGAATCTTTTTTGCAGACAGTATATAATAGAAGTTGTATTTATATTTGCCTTTTTTATCATTAGACATGACAGTTACATACAGGGAGGAGAGAGAGAGAGAGAGAGAGAGAGAGAAAGAGAGAGAGAATTTTTTTTTTTTTGAATTTTCAAAAAAACTTTATTACAAAAATCCTGTACTAATACAATCAATTCCTACCTAAAGAAAGAGCCAACAACAGAAACCACTTCATACAAAAAAAACCCAAAAAAAAACAGAGTACAACACTTCCAACAGGTCATTTTAAACAAGTGCAAAATGTAGACACTCATCAATAACTTCACACAGAGCCCCCTTATAACACCAAATCAGATCAAAGGACATAAGGTCCCCCATAGACTTATAATACTGAAAATCAATAAGAACCCTAGATTTCACAATGTTACAAAACATAGTTGGTAAATTAATGCTGGAATTCCACTCAACTTTTATTTTCCGGGTGTCGTAAATAGCATTTTCGGCCTGGCCTAGTAGGAAATTCAGTAGTTGACAGAGAAAACGACGACTCTGAGTATACTTAAAACCACTAATAAACATTTCTACGGTGAAAATCACATCAAAACGAACAAACTCTCCAAGGCTTGAAACAAAGGTGAGAGTCTGTTGCAATGCAGAAAGGCATGGAAAACACTTTCTCTCTGAGAGCAGAAAGGACATTCATCACTAGTCCCGGGGTTCAGAACTGAGACAAGTGCGTTCACCGCAATGGTGCCATGCAGGATTCTCCACTGTACATTCTCAACCCCACCTTCTTTGGCAAGGGTGACTTGTACAATGCTCTCCATTCCGGTTTATCATTCTCCCCAAGGTGAAGGACAGAGCGCCAAGGTGTGTCAACTCTGTTATGGAAAGACAGCTTGTTCAGGATCTTAACGCAGCTCTTGTACAGGCCTTTACCAGACGTTGAATTCGGACCCGTTAACATCAACGTGCTTGATTGCAAAAAAACACTATCACAATCCTCAAAGTCAGCTAACAGGTGCAGAAAGGGAAAGGGGTCGTCACAATTTGGGGAAATTGAGCCTTCAGCGTAATCCTCCAGGAACTTAAGTTCATCTGGCGTAAGTGCTGACTGCCACTTTTTAATAAGTTTGTCTGTGAAGCGCTTCGATTTAAACCCCAAATGTCCAGAAACTGCGTCGGTGTTCTCAAAGGACAGTCCGGTCAAATTGAGCAAATGTCCAAGTGTCAACAACCTGGTCTTGATAAGAGTATCAGAAAGTGTAAGAAAGAGCTCTTCACTGGACAGATCAAAACGTGACCCAAGAACCAGAGGTTCCTGCAGTAACCAGTACAAAGAGCTTGTGGTACTTAGCCTCTGAGTCTTAAACAAAGACCAAACTTTAAAAAGGCTCTGGTAGAAGGTGGGCAGCCTGGACCGATCCATCTTTTCTGAGTCCAACAAAAATAAGGACCTCTCAAGGTCTAGATTTCCAAAACCCCGTAAGGTGGCGCAAGCAGCGAATTTCCAGCTTGAGTACACTGGACCAGTCAATAGTCTTTGAGCGAATTGAATCCTGAAAGCTGCTATTCTACTCTGTATATGAATTAAGCCTTGACCCCCTTCATCTTTGGGTAAGAAAAGAACAGATTTCAGGACCCAGTGCATCTTATCCCAAAAGAAATCAACCAAAATTGATTAAAACTTAGGCAATAAATCTTGTGGAGGATCCACGCAAGTTAAACGGTGCCAAAGAGCAGGAGCAATTAAGTTGTTGATAATCAGGATTCGTCCCTTATAGGACATCTTGGGGAGCAAAAACCGCCACTTGTTGAGGCAACCTTTAAACTTCTCAACAACGCCTTTGAAGTTCTTCTGCATGAATGTCTTATTCCCTGGATACACTCCCAAGTAGTTAAACCCATCCCTGGCCCACAATAAATCTTCTGGGAGCCTTGGCTCCATACCGGCCCAATTACCCACCAATATTGCCTTGCTCTTGGACCAATTAACTTTCGTGGCGGAAATCCTTTTGAAATCACTCAGGATCTCCAAAAAAACATTTATATCCCTTTGTCCATTAATTAAAACAACAACATCATCGGCATAAGCCGACAGCTTAAAAACATGCGTACACCTTGGGACAAGTAGGCCATACAGATTTGCTCTTATTCTGCTTAAAAGGGGCTCTATAGCCAAAGTGTAGAGCATACCAGACAGGGCACAACCTTGTCTGATTCCTCTAAAAACTCTAAATGGGGCACACAAGTTTCCATTAAGTTTCAAGACACTTTCAACATCGTTGTATAACACTTTTATCAGGGAAATAAAATCATTAATAAAACCAAAAGCAGTTAAAACATCCCATAAATACATGTGCTCCACTCTATCGAGGCCTTTTCTTGGTCAATGGAGAGCAGACCAAAGTCGAATTCTAAACTCTGGCCAATATCTATGATATCTCTAATAAAAGCGATATTATCGGATATTCGTCTCCCAGGAACACAATAGGACTGGTCGGGATGAATAATTCGGTCAAGAACATTACCAAGTCTATTTGCTAGGACTTTGGAGAGCAATTTGTAGTCAGAACACAGCAAGCTCACAGGTCTCCAGTTTTTAATATCACTCAGATCGCCTTTCTTAGGTAGTAGTGTGAGTACCGCCCTTCTACAACTTAAGAGGCAGCTGCTCATTAGCCAAACTGTCTTTTAGAACCTGCAGTAGATCTGGGCTAACCTCCGTCCAAAAAGTCTTGTAAAATTCAACTGGAAGCCCGTCGACTCCCGGTACTTTACCTCCTTCCATGCTATTGAGTGCTTTTTCTAGCTCTGCTAAAGTGACTGCTCTGGAAAGTTCAGAGTTGGCCTCTTCAGGGACTTGAGGTAGATTATCAAAGAAACTCGCATCTAGAGAGTGAGTAAGCTTTTTTTGCCCATTCTTTTCCTCCAAATTAAAGAAAAACTTGGAAGGAGCGTCCATCAGTTCTATGTTTTGGAATCTCGACCTAACCAGTGCTCCTTGTGCGGTTACTTCCAAAAGTTAATTTAAAAAACCTTTTTCTCTCTAAAGCTCTTAATAACGTCCAAGTCACCGGTAATATTGGCAAGCTCCTGTAAGTCGCTTAGTTCCTTTTCTAATGTTCCAATCTCAAAGTCCCTGTCTCTTGTGACATTAAAAGTATAAAGCTGACTCAGCTGTCTAACTTGTACCTTAGTGAAATCCCACCACTGCTGGATGGATTGAAAAGAGGATTTCTGGGACCTAAAATCAACCCAAAATTCCTTAAGAAGTCCTTGAAAAAAGTGGTCACACAACAGGTTACTATTCAAGTGCCAATAAGCACTTTTTGGTTTGACAAAGCTCACTGTCACAGCACACTTAACTAGACTGTGATCATAGAAACCAACTGGAATGATAGAGCATCCCCTGAACATACTAAGTTGGTGGTTAAAACCATAAAATCTGTCCAACCTCGCTAGGTTTATTAAATTGTCTCGAGCATGAACCCAAGTATACTGCCTTTGGGTAGGATTAAAATTCCTCCAAACATCAAGGATCTCATTAGACTTTATTAATTCGACAAGCCTCTTTTGTGAAGACATATGAGGCTCAACATGGTTCCTGTCAGAGAAACTTTCTGTGCAATTAAAATCCCCCCCCCTAAAATCAAAACGTCCTCCATGTTACAGTTTGCTAAAACCTGACTCAAAGTGTCTAAAAAACACATCCTTTCAACTGTTCTGGTAGGAACATAGACAGAAATGAAAACAAAAAAACAATTCTCAAACTGAGCCCTGACCTTTAAAAGTCTACCTTTTATGGTCTCCTCTACATTATATGAAAAGGGGATGAAACCTTTGGAAAACAAAACAGCAACGCCTCCACTGGTGGAGCTCAAATGGCTTAGAAAAGACCATCAAACTCTCTTGCCCAGTCACTCGCATTAACCTCATCACTGTGAGTCTCTTGAGCAAAAAGAACATCAACCTTCTTCTGCTTAAGGGTTTCAAACAAGAGAAGCTGTTTTTTCCCCTCCCTTGGTCCATTAATATTTAGAGAGGCAATGCAAAGTTCCCCCATGAAAGAAGAGAGCAAAGAAAAACCAACTAGAATCAGAATATAAGCCAAGGTGAATGTACCTTTCATTTCTCGTTGCTCTGACTCCGCTTGGGCATTGAGTTTAGCAAGTATTTTCTTCAGGCGGAAAACTTCTAAGTTGCTAAAGCACCCTTCACTCCTGTAAAATTTAGCCATATCGATAAACTGCACTATATCAGGAAAATATTCTTCAATACAGACTTTTCGTAAGTTCTTTGTTGTCTTTAGGAATGATTTGATATCATCCGCACTATAATTCCTATTGGAAAAACCACTTTGCGGCAGACTTCACGTTACACTAAAATCAGAGTAGTCACTTTCGCTTTCTGTATCCGTCTGGCTTAAATCACAACCGAAACCCCTTTTCGCATGCTGTTCCGAAGGACGTTGTTCCAAACTACGCTTCTGCAGCATCTTAAAAGCGCACTCATCTAGCTCAGCTGTTAACATTGCTTCATCGTTAATAGAAAGCAAGCCTGTATCGCCAGCAACACCGGCTCCAATCTCGACTTCACTCTTAACACTCACAGTAACCATCAAGCCTTCATCATCCACAGATCGACCTGCCTGCTCTATGTCCACAGCTTCTGCAACAATCGTAACAGCTGCTGTCTGCAAAGAGCAAGGTCCAGGTACCTCATCGTCGACGATAACCGCCGCAACGTTCAGATTTACGGAAGCATTAACTACAGTTCCATTGTTTGCCGCCTGTTCAGGGCCCTTATTCGGCCTATCTTGTTTGACATTGCTTGGACATGCATGAATCAAGTGCCCCGTCTCACCACAGTTAAAACATTTCATGTTATTCGTGGTTGCAAAAATAACATAGTTGAACTCCTCATACCGGAAACTTGGAGACAGATCCAGCTCGTCGAGATTATCCTGTAAAATCATGTAGACATAACGCCTAAAAGAAACTACATGTTTCAGGAGAGGAGATTTAGTGCCAATTGGAATCATCTTGACCGGGGATGCTGTTTTGCAATAACGGTCTAGCATTTTGACCAATACATCGTTCGGGAAAAAGGGTGGGACATTGGATAGCATCACCTTTTTGGACGGTGTGGATAGTGGAAGCACTGGTGTAAAAACGCCATCGATCACAACACCGTTTTGTACTAACTCATTAGCTAGATCTACAGTCTTTACAAAAATAACAACAACGCTGTTCATGCGGGATGCCGACACGATATTCTCAAAACTGATCACCTCCCCTATGGCTAGACAGCAACCTTCCACACCAACAGCTGAATCGACTTTAACTCCATGATGCCTAGTCAGGGAGTTAAAACTCCCGCTGCCTGGGGCAGCCATGCTCGCACCAATTTTATTTCTATTTATTTTTTCCTATTTAAATAAATAGCCAATTTTGATTGGCCTAAAACAAAATTGAGCAACTGGCATACAAATCTTCTTTTCAACACATATTTTAAACCAAAAATGATTAAAACCATAGAAAATTTTTTATTACAACCCTGAAAAATATTTCCTAAAGACAAAAATAAAGGCATTAATCTGGCACAATTCACAAATGCATGAAAGATGGTTTCTCTCTCAGTGCAAAAAGGACATACAGCACCAACCTCAGGATATAAAATTGAGATAAAAGCATTGACGGCGACATGCCATGAAGGATTCTCCACTGTAGATCACCTGTTTTTTTAATCAACGGTGGTTGATAAAGTGCTCTCCACTCAGGTTTTCTGTCCTCATCCAATTTAAAAAAAATCATGCCACGGAGTATCAATTTTCTTATTGAACATTTTTTGGTTAAAATTTATTGCACAATACTTGTACAAAACTTTCCCAGTACTTGAAAAAAGTCTATGCACAAGGGTTCAACCGTTTTTAGAAAACTTCCGGAAAACTCTTCTAGGTTCAGTGAAAGCAGTAAACAAAGAAAAGAGTCTTCAGGATTTGGTGTACAGAGATTATCACAATATTCAATCAGCAAAGTTCTTTCTGATGTTTTAAGACCTTTCTGCCATTTCATTAATAGCTGCGCAACTAGACGGGTTGATCTGATTCCCAAACGTTGAGCCGTTACCTCCTCGTTCTTGAAATCAACTCCTGATATTTCCAGTAGCTGGCCCAAAGTAGTTAATTTACTGTCAATGAGTGTCTTGTTGAGTACTGGGAACAGGCCACTGGCAGACACATCCAGACGTGCTCCATGAACTAAAGGCTCTTCCAATAGCCAATGAAGAGACTGTGAACTCTCCACTTTTTCAAAAACAAAAAGACTCCAAACCTTAAAAATGTTCTTATAAAACACTGGTAGTCCAGAAGTGCTCAATTTTTTAAGGTCCATTAGAAATAGGGTTTTGTCCAGTCCCAGACTCTCAAGATTATTTAAAATCACATATGTGACTACACACCATTTAAAATCACCTGAACCAACTGGTAGTCTTTGTACGAAAGGTTGCTATTCTACTTTGAAGATTTATTAAGCCATGCCCACTCTCCTCTTTAGGCAAGAAGAGCACATTCTGTGGGACCCAATGTAATTTATCCATCTGATCCATCTGATCCATTCTCTGGAACCTCGACCTGAGCAGAGCCCCCTATGTTTTAATACCCAGTAAGTCAGCCACTTGTGTTTTTTTTTTTTAACAGAAAATCTAAGTGACCCTGGTCACCAGTTGACTCAGCCAATTCTTGAAGTTGTAAAAGGTGTTCAGTCTCCAAGGTGTTCATACAAAGAGTTGTCTGCTTTATTTGGGCTTTCCCAAAATCCAACCACTGTCGTAAGGATTTAAAATATCCCTTTGTAGTTCTGAATTCATCCCAGAACAATTTAAGTATTTTTAAAATACCTATCACTTAACAAAGAAGTATTTAACTGCCAGTATGAAACTTCTTGGTTAAACAGAGTTTAAATCATCCACTTCGGCCCTCCCGGTACCCCGACGAAACCTCTCCATTCCCGATGCCTCTGGTATTTCGGGAGTTAGAGGCTTCCAACGAAAAGTTGGGTGTACTGTTGCTTCCTGCCTTAGTCCAGGACACGGAACACTCAACATCCCCTCAACAGGAAGTGCCAAAATTTGTTCGGGAAAAAGGGTGGGACATTGGATAGCATCACCTTTTTGGACGGTGTGGATAGTGGAAGCACTGGTGTAAAAATGCCATCGATCACAACACCGTTTTGTACTAACTCATTAGCTAGCTCTACAGTCCCTGGCCTATGAGGCTGGTGGTCAGGGCTCATTCTACCAGAGGGGTCGCCTCCTCTAAAGCCTTGGCTAGAGGTGTCCCTCTGCAGCATTTTTGTGATGCGGCAGGTTGGTCCACTCCGCACATATTCATCAGTTTTTTTAGTTTGGATGTTCCTGCCACTCCGGGCTCTTACGTCCTGAATCTACATCTCAAGCTCATGTCTGAGACCTCTCACGTTCTTGTCAGCACACTACACAATCGTAGGGGGTCCGAACAGCCACAGTGCGGTGTGGGTATTCTCGTTCCCAAAGCGCTTTTTCAGCGCAGCATCATAAGTGTAGCTTTTTGAAAGGAATGTCTCGGGTTACTTGAGTATTACACCTGTTTGTTCCCTGATAAAAGTGGAACAAGATGCTGCACTTCATTGCCCCACTGGGATGCCCCAGGACTATGTATATAGCTGTACAACTAGCTCATTTGCTTTTTCATCAAAGCTAAGAAAAAAGACAGTGGCACTGTTCATTCTGTATCATGCCCCACAACCTCTCCTACAGCTATACAACAATCCTCAACGCTCATCATGCTGTCTGCAAAAGAAAAAACGGTAGCATGCGGAAAAACAAACACTTGGTAACAATAAATCAAGCAAGAAAGAATAGAAAAAAATAGAAAAAGTATAGATTCACTCACAAGCTCCAAACACACTCGCACCACTCTTGTCACGCTCAACAGTCACTCCGGAAGTGAGAGGAGAGGAGAGAGAGAGAGAGAGAGAGAGAGAGAGAGAATGAAACACACAAGGACTTTAAACATCATGAGCTCATACGTGTCTGCTACGGCTCTGATATGCCAAACCATTTAAATGACCTTTCTATTATTGCAGTAATACGATGGCTTTGTAAGCTCGTTTATCGGTCCAATGGCGGTCTCCAATAATACAGGTGAAGGTCTCTGCGCGTTACTGTCTTTCTTTTTACACAACACAACAAGATTCAATAAAATACATTTTCTCTTATGTATTACCTCGTTATTTCATCTGACTCCATAAATGAAAAAAGTTTGAATGATATCTGAGCATCATTAAAAGTAAGCGAGTGTTTGATTATTCTTTTTACCTCTTTAATTATATTTAACGCGTTCAAATTAGGAAACTATGTCGCTTTGAGGTCCTCGCGTGTTTTCTCTACACTGCGTGTCTCACGATCACAAGCGGTCAGTATTGGATCATCAAACAGAGGTAATTGCTATATACCTAAGATCGGTCACGTATACACAATCAAAGATACGTCAGTATAGCCCCCATGGAATTGCATACACTTGAATTTAACTTAACGTTTTCTTCAGTAGAGGTCATGGCCACTATTACAGATGTAAGTTGACCAACATATTTTCTCTTGCAATAGCTTTGGATTGGCCATGCGTGGTTTCCCGCGTACACTTATCTGGAGAAACATCAAATTAAAACAGAGGTAAGACACACCCGAATTTAGATTGTTCAAGCAGCATTTAGCTGTTCTAAACGGAAATTCCCTTTCTGTCTTTGCAAACCAAGTACACTTGAATTGATGCCAAATATTAGTCGTCACTAATCTGATGCAGACTTGCGGTAACAAACGAATCGTTTAATCTGTTTGGGAAAAACAATTTCAGAGTCAGTCAGAATAAAATCAAATGTTTACAATTTATTGACCAGGTAACATAATAATTTCATCGCAGTTACCAGATATAAATTACACACAGTAAACTGTGTGGGATCGTCTGACTACAGAGAACCACGAACGATGTGCCACATCTCCTTAAATACTCAAATTATTCAATATGCTAACCAAATGGTGGTGTCTGTCATTATAATTTGATTTTTGTCCCCTATTGAGGGGGTTCCTGTACATTTACATATAGTAGGTATGGAGGATCTGGGGGAGGGCACACCTTTAAGGGGCACAACACATCGCTCATATTTTATAACTTCTTTTTGCTTTTCATTATGGCTGGGAGGATGAGACCAGTTTACCAGGTGCACTGAGACACTTTAAATGATACCAAACATGTTATAGTTACTTTTTGAACACACTTCACATTGCATAGGTTTTTAGTGAGCTTTAAGTGAGGAGGAGAAGGGGGAAGTAGGGGGAGATGATGAGAATGTAGAAGGGAGGTGTTAGCTGCACAGTTTGTTGCATCTTGGATGTTGCTGTTACAACTACAAGAGATAGTTCAAATGTTAATTCTCATGAGAGCCTTTTGTTTTGTCGAGGAATAGCCCAGACTCGCTGACACCCGCCTTACAGCATGCAACAACAAAATTAACTGTGATTGATCATATACATGTCTCAGATTGCTCTGTCATGTGCAAGCAGGCAAATCTCTGTGCCGTTTCTGCTGGAAAAATATATTGGCTGATGACGATCATTTTAAAATACCAAATATCAGCCAATTTTTCACCCAAATTGTCTGGCCATTTTGCTATAGACAAATTAAGTCAGTTTGATTGCTGCCTCTAGTTTTCTCACAGTGTCCTGTTTTATTAATTAATTACCTTTTGCTACCAGGAAATTATTTTAGAAAAGATCATTTTGATCCAACTCTGAGGAGACTGTGAAACAAATCCTTAGCAGAATTGCTAACTGAGGATAAAGGGAGGTTGTGACAGTCTTGACCTTTTTGACGAGTCAGGTGTCATTCACACAGAGCCTGTCAGAGCAGCCAGGCTTGGCGTGTCTGCATGGGAGGTGGGGAGGGACAGAATGACCCACTGGAACTGCTGGTGTTAATAAGTGTGCAGACATGGAGATGAAGCCAGGTGTAAATGAGAATGTGTCACTCTCTCTCTCTCTCTCTCTCTCTCTCTCTCTCTCTCTCTCTCTCTCTCTCTCTCTCTCTTTCACTCACTCTTTCTGAATGATGAATGTTTGTGCTGGCAGGAGGGATGTGGCTGATTGGGTCTGTGTACCTGCCTTTGCCCTGCATATGGAAAGCCGCAATGTTGTCCACAAGATTTCTCTCTCCAGCCACTCATTCTGTAAGTGAGAACCTCACACAACTTTTCTGATAAATAAGGCACCCTTTAGGTATATGGTTAATGTCCTGCTTCCCAAGCTTCATCATTACAAAATATATTCATGGTACAAGGTCAAGATCAAGGAGGACGAGGAACGAGTCACCCTTGTGGCCCCATCCAGACTTGGTTCTCACCTCATGCCCCTCACTTCCCCTGAGGAAGCACCTTCTTTATCAGGGATGGGGTACCATCTGGCAACCGCACCCAGACCTCTGAAACCTCAACGTCTGGCCCTTGGAGGGGATGCGGAAGACCAAAGTAGCCTACCACCAGCAGTGGTACACACAATTACTCTGGCCAATGGAACCTCTCTAGCAGACATCTGCAGAGCAGTGGGCTGGGCTACACTCAATACATTTGCGAGATATTACAATCTCCGGGTTGAGCTGATTTCATCCCGTGTTTTTTCAGGTATGAACAGGTGCTGATTACTCAGGTAACCCCCTGTGATGTATTTTCCACAGTATAGTCTCCCTGTCGGCTGACCCGTGTCTCCATTTGGCCCACTCTGCCCCCGGCCGCTGTGTTTGTAGAGCTCCTCCCATTCAAGGCAGGAATACTACTGCGTCCCTTCCATGTGCGACTGGTGAGCCCACGTGTCATATTGCCAAATGTTGACCTCTCCTTTTGGGCAGGATGTGGTCTCCGCAGGGTCTTTTCCCCCTGAAAGAATAGGAATGGAAAAGAACACCTTCCTCGATGCGTATAATAGTGTTATATGGACCCAGCCGGATCTAATACTCTGTGGAGAGAAAACATAGAGAGAAAAGACGACAGCTGGCACGGCCCGCTCCCATAATAATTAAGTTGCTTCCCACCCTCAGGGAGGTGGGGAACTACATGACGTGTTTTTGAAGTGTTGGAGGAGGTTACGTGCAGACTGATGCACCTGCTGTTACGCATGCATGTTCTCTGTGGGAAGGATCGAGACGTTGTCTCCCTCTTGCCACAATGCTGTACTAGCGGCTGAAATGGCCTGAACTTGTCTCGGCTTCTCAGCACAAAACCTGAATGAGAGTGGGCATTGCTTCTCCTTCTCCGTATGTCCGGGAGAGTGGCATGCAAACTCCACTTGCCAATTCTCATTGGCCTTTTCTCAAAAGAATAGAGGTGTTTGGGGCTCTCAAGAAAGACCACTAGTGTCACACTACATTGACACAACATCTCGCTCCCTCAATCAGGGAACGGAGGTTACGACAATAACCAAGACGTTTTGAGAAGTAATTTAGGACATCTTCTTTGTGCAAACCGTGAGTAATTTTTCCTACAATTGTTTACAGACAGATTGTCTAACTTTTAATTGACTATATCACAATTCTAGTGCATCAGAAGTTTACATACACTAGGTTAACTGTGCCTTTAAGCAGCTTGAAAAATTACATAAAATTATGTCAAGCCTTTAGACAATTAACCAATTAGCTTCTGATAGGAGGTGTACTGAATTGGATGAATTTTAAGGCCTACTTTCAAACTCAGTGCCACTTTGCTTGACATCATGGAAAAAATCAAAAGAAATCAGCCAAGACCTCAGAAAAAAATTGTGGACCTCCACAAGTCTGGTTCATCCTTGGGAGCAATTTCCAAATGCCTGAAGTTACCATGTTCATCTCTATAAACAATAAAACGCAAGTATAAACACATGCCATCGCAGCCATCATACCGCTCAGGAAGGAGACACATTCTGTCTCCTAGATATGAACATATTTTGGTGAAAAAAGTGAAAATCAATCCCAGAACAACTACGAAGGACCTTGGCAAGATGCTGGAGGAAACAGGTAGACAACTATCTATATCCACTGTAAAACATATCCTATATCGACATAACCTGAAAGGCTGCTCAGCAAGGAAGAAGCCACTGCTCCAAAACTGCCATAAAAAAGCCATACTACAGTTTGCAAGTGCACTTGTGGACAAAGATCTTACTTTTTGGAGAAATTTCCTCTGACCTGGTGAAACAAAAATTGAACATTTGGCCATAATGACCATCGTTATGTTAGGAGGAAAAAGGGTCAGGCTTACAAGCCAAAGAACAACATCCCAACCCTGAAGTATGGGGGTGCATTGCTGCTGGAAGGACTTGATGCACTTCACAAAATAAATGGCATCATGAGGAAGGAAAATTATGTGCATATATATATATATATATATATATATATATATATATATATGTGGATATATATAGTGGCGCAATGGCTTAAGGACAACGAAGTCAAGGTATTGGAGTGGCCATCACAAAGCCCTGACCTCAATCTGATGTGTGGGCTGATCTGAAAAAGTGTGTGTGAGCAAGGAGGCCTACAAATCTGACTCAGTTGCACCAGTTCTATCTGGAGGAATGGGCCAAAATTTCAGCAACTTATTGTGAGAGGATGTTGAAGGCTACCTAAAAAGTTTGACCCAAATTAAGCTATTTAAAGGCAATGCTACCAAATACTAACAAAGCGTATATAAACTACTGACCCACTGGGAATGTGATGAAAGAAATAAAAGCTGAAATAAATCATTCCCTCTACTGTAATTCTGACATTTCAAATTCTTCAAATTTTGTAGTGATCCTAGTTACTGTGTCAAGCAGAGCAGGCTGAGCAGCATCTGGGTAGAGCAAAGCTGGGAAGATGAGAGATGAATGAGGTCCACCTGTGTGCCACACCATTCTCACGTTCCAGTGAGGGGCGGCGGGAGTATATAAGGAGAGGAGACCATGGCAGAGTGGAGACAGATGCACAAAGCTGTCTGTGTGTTACTTTGTTTGATGTAGCTGGCTGAAATGCAGTGCATGTGTTTTATATTGGGCTGGGAAGCACCCCCTTACATTGTTCAATGAAAAGTGTGATTAAAGTGTCTTGCATGTTTGTTAAGTCGGTCCCAGCTTCCTCCTTTTCCACAAAATTTTACACTTCACCTGAGATGAATTGTGACTAATTACCATTTCCATGTTCGCATTGAGAGTTAGGGGAGATAAAAGATGGCCCAGTCCACCGAAAGAGAGAGACAGACCAGCTGAGAAGCTGTTTGTGTGTTGGCTGCTG
Organism: Moxostoma hubbsi; assembly: GCA_032164185.1. Lineage (NCBI taxonomy): Eukaryota > Metazoa > Chordata > Actinopteri > Cypriniformes > Catostomidae > Moxostoma > Moxostoma hubbsi. Next base: position 15,792,013 of record JAVLUX010000006.1, on the reverse strand, counting down.
CCGTGTTTCAATGTCTGAGTGTTTGAATTGAAGCTTCACCGTTGCGTTTTAAGCGAATGTGTTTATTTTCTGTTAATAAAAAGTGACATTCCTGAGTTGGAATTGCCATGTCCTGCTTCCTCCTTTTGACCCAAATATGAACATCTGTTACACTGGTTCTGAAACCCATGAAGGAGGAAGGATACACCGTCAAGGAGTCCTCACCGCTGACTAAGGATCGCGACCAGCAACCAAAAGGGATGACTGAGTGATCCAGTGCCATCGCCCGGCGATGCGGACGGAGAAGTACAGTGAGCTGAGGGCCAGTTGATGGCGTGTCCGGGGCCGAGGAGCCCGTCTCGCTCCTCTCTCTGCTTTCTCATCTCTCATTTGCCTCTCCCAGGCAAATGCGGGTCGGACCGGAGACCATCCTGACAGGTCAACGCTCCCTCCCTTGAAATGGGGGTGGGAGGGGAGTATGTCACATGCCAGAGAATTCCCCAACCTGAGTTTGGCGATGGGGGTATGTGGCAAGCAGGGCCTGAATTCCATTCAGCTGTTCTAGAAATACTGTACAGTTACATGCAACTCAAGTCAGTAATAAGATGCTAATAAGATCACACCGCATTACGGCTTTCACAGTAAATTATCACAAAGTCCAGTGATTGTTTGCAAACATACAAATGTGGCCAGAGTATTCAGGAGATGCTGATTATTTGAGATAGATATCTTGTGGGTGATATAAAGCTATGATGCTCAGCAGGAACTGTTGCTTGTTGAAGGAAATCTGTACTACAGAATATAGTCCCTAAAGATTTAAGAGCTTAGGTTGACTGCGATCCTAATAAGTCTAGAGTGATTCTTCTTAATTATTTAGTTAGTTAGTTTTGTCTGTTTGGCTATGGCATTACATCAGGGAACATGTATGAAATGCATTACAAATTAATTGCCATGTGTGAAGTTATTCACTTGCTCAATATTCACTATAAAAAGAAAAACACATAGCTAATTATTTGGAGAACCAGTGAGCGAAAACAAGTGTGCAAACTCAAAGCATATAATTATTTGCCTGAATTTGTGCTGAAGCTGTGCAGATGTTGGATAAATAAGTATTTGTTACAAGCTGCCCAACATTGATTAGTTGTATAATCATTGTATGCATTTATGCATTATATTTAACTTCTAAGAACCTTTGGTAAATGTTGTTTTTCCCTCCAATATAAAAATGGTTGAATCTATAGAACACAGTTTTAGCATTCAGAAATAATAAGCAGGTAACAGGTCTTATAAATATTAACTTGTATCAGATATGGGTGAGAAATCCCTTTTCTCTCTCTCTCTCTCTCTCTCTCTCTCTCTCTGTGTTCTTCATTTCTGTCCAAATAGCACACATTTCCAGGTGATGGGAATATTTTCTTCAATGCTCTCTTTACCAGTACATTACAGAGCCAAAGGCAGGAAGAGCTCTTTGGCTGACTGAATTTTATGTGTCTTTCTTTCCCCATATATTCTATAGAGTCAGCGCTATTGTTTATCCTCAGCTTAACAGCACGGTAATGTAATACTCTCAGAATAGGAGGGCGTGAAAGGGCTCCCTCTCAATGATTCGCTATGAGAGAAATGCAATTAGCCTACCAGATTCACCACTAACTGTTTCCATCCAAATCTGCAATCCAAGGCATGCAATGACAACAGCATTATATGTCATGACTACAAATGCATCCAATGCTCTTCTCCCAGGCTCCATTAGTAATTGTAATGAATGTAATGTATCACAAGTAAGTGCTGGAGGTTAAGACATAAATCCACAAGATAAAAAAAGAAAGAAAAAAAAGAAAAGTAAACATATTTAGGAGAGTGTTGCATGAATAATGCAGCTGCCTACACTGAAATCAAAGCAATATCCAGTTTGTAAATTAGTATCAGCACAAGTCCTTTTAGCCAAAGTCTAGAAATCTGGTATGCCACTCCATTTCTGCCTCCTTCACTTTTCAATAAGAAAAACTCTCCAAAATGGATCAAAATAAATAAATAAAATGTTAATTAAACTTCTTGAGTAAAAAGTTTTTGTACATTTGGTTTTTCTAGCACTATGCCTGGTGGCAGGTAGCTTATTAAAATGACCCCCCACCATCGCTCGTGACTTTGGCATTCTGTGTGATATTTTTTCCTTCCATACTTTTTGCCTTTGGCAATGTCATTAATGAAAAGACAGACTTCGAAGAAGAAGATTTTTTTTATTCATGTGTGTTGTTTACAAAAAGATGAAAGGACATAAACTGTGTTTTGTGTAGTGGTGACCGTTGGGCATTCTCTCTGAGACTTTTAACTCCTTTTTTCCAGTATGAGGTTTAATATCATTGCAGAGACGTTGCTCATAAACAGTGGGTTAGTGTTTTCGTTTGTTCCAATATTCAAATCAAACTGTGCTGCCTGGAGGCATACACAGTATCATAATGTGTACCCCAGGCCAATTTCGCTTCTCCTACAAGGAAGGCTCCTTCAATAATTCATAAATTCACCACTATGACCTTTACAGAAGTGTAGTTGCTGGATGGGGACAGGTTTGTGATAGGGTTAGGCCTTCTGAGATTAAAAATATATATTTTTTGTATGATAGTAAGAGGCGGGCTGAGCTTTTGGCACAGCAGTAAGTCTCTCTGGACATTCAGCCTCAGGTATGTTCCTTCTGCATTTTTGATGATTGTTTTTTTTCTAGTGATCAAAATATTTAGTTAACGTGTGTTTGCTTCTCTCGTCAGTTTGCGAGGCGTGTTTTTTTTCAATAAATTCCAAAATCTCTTTTCATCTGTGCTTGAGATGAAAAGAAGAACACTGGAGAACATGTATAATCCATTCATAAGTCAGTGTTTGCAGATTTCCAATAACAAAAACCATACCATAATCATCCCCTACTGGGCGAGATAAGACCTCTCATATGATGACATAATGAGCATGTAACACCACCCTGGTTGGGTAAACACTATTCCCAGACCTTGTCAAGCAGTGCAGATGTTTCTGCAACGTTCATGGGTGGCTGCCACTTTAATGAATGGACTCGTTCTGGAGGAGAGGCCCCAGTGTGGCATCTCAGATCTCAGCTTGGGTGACATTTAAGAAAGGTTGAAATAATTACTGGCATGAAAGCTTCCAAATCAGACAAATTTAACCCAGATGTTATGGAAAGGCTAAGTGGGAAATGCCAGCCCCTAATTAAATGCTTAATCGGAGAGGTGTTGAAACAGATAGCCAAATAGGCTAGATTGATGTCTAAGCTGAAAAGCTCATTAAAGATATGTCATATGACCCTTGTTCCTTAATCTCCCTTAAGAAATACACCCCACTGATGACTGAGGGAGGTAATAAAGTGTCTGGTCTGATAAAAGGTATATCGAAATACCACCTTCGTAATACCACTGCTCATCAAATTAAGTTTAAAATGCTGTGAATGGTGCTCAGAGACAAAGGTGTGTGTGTGTGTGTGTGTGTGTGTGCATGTGCGTGTGTGTGTGTGTGTGTGTATGAGAGAAACATTGCTAATTTTAATTGCATCCATACTTGAATACTTACTACCAATTTCAGAAATGATTTACCCAACCCCTTTGCAATACTTTTGGTTTCTCAGAAATCTACCCAGAAAAGTGTGTTTGTGTTAATTAGTAGTATCTGTGATGTGCACTAAAATGCTTTAGGGATCCATCACCGGTCGCTATCACAAAATAAACCCAGAAGGGAATCCTATCACCATGAAGGGGTTCATTTTGCTATACAAGTCACAGCATTTGAAGCCTAATTTGATGAGCAGTGGTATTACGAAGGTAGTATTTTGACATACCTTTTATTAGACTGGACACTTTATTACCTCATTCAGTTATCAATGGGGTGTATTTCTTGAGGGAGATTAAGGAACAAGGGTCAAATGACACATCTTCAATGAGCATTTCAGCTTAGAAATTAGAAATAATTTTGAGAGTTTGAATCTTTGCACAATGTATTATTTTACCCATGTTTACACATGACAGTGTGACAAGCAGATATGAGAGGTGTAGTGTATTTAGGGGTTTCAATTAAAGTTTGCTAACTGATTAGGTTAGCGGTGCTGTGTTATGCTATTAGCTTAGCTGTACTGTGTTGAAAATATGGCATTGGCAAGTTGCGCATATGCGGTTAGTTGCCCTGGAAGTCTCTTTAGGACTTCCTGTGAACGTTCGTTGCCATAGCAACCAACACCAGTGATTTGTGATCTGGGTCAACACTAATGAATACAGTTTCATCGATGCATATGAACGTCAGCGCTTTCCACAATGCACAAATAAACAGTAATCAGTTAAAGTGCCTAAATTCTCACAACAATATATGCAGCAAAATTGATATGATAAATGTTCACTGCACAGGTTAAAGTGTTGTGTATTACCATTACCATTATTGATCAATCTTGTTTGACAACAGTTATAATTTAGATAAATGATAAAAACTAGATTATTTGTCTGAATAAAATCGTAATACGTCTCATTGTATCAGCTCATAATTTCTACTGTAGGGAATTAGCTTTAATAAGAGAATTATGATTAATTCTCTTATTGGAGTCATATTATTCTCATGGCTTATTGACAATAATATTACACATATAGGTATAGCTATGAAGCTAAATATTTTAGAAACAGGGATGAGATTATTTATCAAAATATACCACAGTCAAAATATACCACAGTCAAAATATCTTTAAAAGAGAAACATGAATAATTAATCATAACATCTAGGTTACTATTGTAACCTCCGTTCCCTGATGGAGGGAACGAGATGTTGTGTTGAAGAAGCGACACTAGGAAAAGGCCAATGAGAAATTGGCAGACAGAATTTGCATGTCCCGCCCCCGGACATATGGGTATAAAGGGAGGGAAATGCGTCTGTCCATTCAGGATTTTGCCCTGATGTGCCATTCCCTGTCTGTCGCTCACTTCGACATTGTGTCAAAGAAGCAACACTAGGGGTCCATATTTAATCACGCCATGCGTTGAACCGTGTACATGCGCTGCTGACACAGGTGTGGGCAGGCAGTTGCGTGCCAAGGCGACAGGCCACGTCAGACTGCACATACCCTTCCCCTACGTTCCATACACCCCAAGGGGGGAACAAGACGAAGTGCCAAGCATGGGAGCAAGCCGCGCCAGCCAGGCCTTTTCTCTCTCTATGTTTCTCCCATAGAGTTTAATGTGACTGGGGCAATCTTAACGCTATTACACACATCGGGGAAGGTGTTCCTTTCACATTGGTTTTCAGGTCACATGTGGAAAATGGCACGGTGGTAGATCCTACCTATTGAAAGGAAGGAGTTGGTACAAACATGGCGACCGGGGGGGCAGCGGGGACCACCCAAGGGAGACGCGGGTCCGCTCAGAAGTGGACCATACCACGGAAAATACACACAGGGGGATAAGTCCACACGGGGGCCCGACCTGTGGAGCACCTATTCCAGTACAGAGTAGTTTGAGTACGCGTAGTGTGTCTGGTCAGGGAATTCCTCCGCTGAGTTCGCAGACCAGAGGGCTAGGAAGGAATCATCCCAAGTTAGTGGGATCTCCTGGGATAAGAGCGCACGAGATCGACTCAATGGAGGGGAAAGGTGCTAGATGCAAGCGGTACACCTGGTCAGTTGTTACCGCGTTACTGAGTTTTACCGGCTAGGACCTGAGAGAACACGGGTTGAAACCGACTTGACCCTGAGATTGTAAAATCTTGTAAAGCTAATGGGTGTTGCCCAACCCACTGCGCTGCAAATATCTGCTAGGGAGGTGCCTTTGTCCAGTGCCCACAAGGATGCCACACTTCTCGTCGAGTGTGCTCGGCCCGCAAGGAGGCGGGCACGGCCTGGGTGTGATAGGCCAATGCTATGGCATCAACTACCCAGTGGGAAAGCCTCTGTTTGCAGACAGCATTCCCTTTCCGCTGTCCACCAAAGTAAGTATGCAGGGCATGCACTGGACACAGCAACGAAGGGGCTGGGTCTGCCTCCTCCTGGGGCAGTGCTTGCAGGTTCACTACCTGGTCTCTGAGGGGAGCCATAGGAACCTTGGGCACGTAGCCCGGTCACGGTCTTAGGACGCTGTGAGTGTCTGCCGGACCGAACTCCAGGCAAGTGTCGCTGACATAGAATGCTTGCAGGTCCCCAACCCTCTTGATGAAAGCGAGCGTGATCAGGAGGGCCGTCTTCAAGGAGAGGGCCTTGAGCTCAACTGATTCTAGTGGCTCAAAGGGGGATCTCTGAAGGCCTGAGAGGACCATTGAGAGATCCCAGGAGGGGAACAGGCTTGGCCGGGGAGGGTTCAACATCTGGGTGCCTCTAATAAACCAGATAATCAAGTCATGCTTACCCAAAGACTTGACTAACTGTGTTGTGGTGGGCCGTGATAGCGGCAAAATACACCTTCATGGTGGAGGGGGACAGCCTCCCCTCCAACCTCTCCTGCAGGAATGAGAGCACTTACTCAACTGCACATCTCTGTGGATCTTCAGACCAGGAAGAACTCCAATTTGTGAACAAGTGCCACTTCAGGGTGTAAAGTTACCTGGTAGAGGGAGCTCTGGCCACGTAGATCTTCCGCATCCCATCCAGGGGCCAGGTGTGAAGGTTCCAGAGGTCTACCGTCTTGCTGCTGTCTGAATGGATCAAGATGTGCTTGCCCCGAACTAGCAGGAGGAATCTCTGAAGGACAAGAAGTACAGCCAGCAACTCTAGGCTGTTGATGTGCCAACGCAGAGGGGGCCCTTTCCAGAGGCCAGCAATCTGTGCCATCTGTGGTGACCAGAATGCATCAGGACACCTGCTGTAAAGGGACTCTTGTCCGTAGAAAACAGAGGTTTGTCCAGGGATTGAAAGTCTGGCGTTAGGCAAGGGTGATGAACACACGGTGCGTGCCGCGGCGCCATGCTCATCTTGGGACTCGAGTCTGGAGCCAGTGCTGAAGTGGTCTCATATGCATCAACCCCAGTGGCGTTGAGGTGAGGCATTTCAGCACTAACGTCTCGGCACGGAGTCTAACTCCATGTCGAGAAAAGAGATGCTCTGAACCGGGGTGAGCTTACTCTTTTCCCAGTTGACCTGAAGCCCTAGGCGGCTGAGGTGCCTGAGCACCCATTCCCTGTGGACATATAGTAACTCTCGGAAGTGGGCCAGGATTAGCCAGTCATCGAGGTAGTTGAGTATGTGAATGCCTCTGCGACCTTCGCAAAGATGTGAGGGGACAGGGACTTGCCAAAGGGGAGGATGTTGTACTGATATGCCCTATCACTGTACTTTGCCTAGGGCCCCCAAATCACTAAAAACTATATATATATATATATATATATATATATATATATATATATATATATATATATATATATATATATATATATATTATGGAATGGTATGGACAAAATATTCCTTTGTTCTGAAAGATATCACTGAGATACAATATGTGTCCTGAGCAGTGGCTATTTCTCAGGGCCAGCAAAGCCTTCTCTGCTGGCCGTTCCCCTGGCAGTCAAAAGCGAACCATAGAAAGGGTGAATGTCGAGGCAAGATCGACACGTGGAAGTATGCGCCATTCAGGTCTACCGCTGTGAACCAATCTCAATGCCGGACGCAAGTTAAGATGTGTCTTTGCGTGAGCATTTTGAACAGGAGTTTGTGCAAGGCCCGGTTGAAAATTTGCAAGTTGAAAATAGTGAAACCGCAATCTTTCTTGAGTACGATGAAGTAAGGGCTGTAAAAACCCTTATTCATCTCGGCAAGAGGGACACATCTTTAAGTAAAAGGGTCGCGATCTCCACGCGCAGGGTGTTGGCATCTTCGCTGTGCACCGTGGTAAAGCATTTGGCGCCGAAAGGGAGCAGGGGCCTGGCAAACTGTATCGCATAACCATGTGACGGGTTGAGAAGTGAAAGCCACACATCCAAGCTCCGTGCTAGGGGCATTATAGGGATGATCGTTTTTGACGTACCTGGAAGGGTTTCGCAGCGGGGCGGAGCAGGTAATAATGCATCGGGAGGCAAAAGTGCTTCCAGAGGCTCTGGTGCTGAGGGAAGAATCAAAGCACTTACCTTGCTCCACACACCTGGCAGGGGGCAGGTTACTGACTGAGGAGGATGTCCTATGAAGTGCTGTGAGCTGCGCCCAGACCCGAGGAACCAATCATCCAGCCGCGAAGGCTGTGGGGATGACAGAGGGTTCCAGCCTAGCCCCACACAAATGGCAGCCCGGGCGAGCAGGTCGGCCATCTAGGCGTCAGCCTCTGACTGACAATCGAGTCTTCCACGTCAGACGCCGGAACAATATCCGATGCAGCGGCAAGCTAATCATCAGCAACTCAGTGGGTCCGAGGGAGTAGTCAGACTGGCCGTGAGTTGAGCAGCTCTCACCTCGAGCCCGGACAGAAGATAAAAAGCATGCCGGGGGGGCAGGTGGTTCGTGGGGATTTACCTGGCGAAACCGAGCCCGCTGCCAACCCCAAATTGCTTATTCGACACAACGTCGAGCGAGCAACATACGGGGGAATTGATAATTCCGATTAAAAATTCTGATGATCTGTATTTAATGCATTGTGAAAGGATATAAATGTTTTTTAATTGATGCATTGCTTGGCAATCGACAACAGCCTACAGCCTCAATAACAGAGCAATTTCCACTTTCTCTGGGTCACCCAGCCCGCAAATGCCGTTCTCACGGCATCCCGGTGCCACACCCTGACAGTCCCTGCACACCAGATGCGGTCCCCCCACATCCATACCCAGGAATATTTTCTCCATACCATTCCATAATAAATATATATATATATATATATATATATATATATATATATATATATATATATTTGCATATATATTTATTATGGAATGGTATGGAGAAAATATTCCTTTGTCCTGAAAGATATCACTGAGATATAATATGTGTCCTGAGCAGTGGCGATTTCTCTAGGCCAGCAAAGCTTTCTCTGCTGGCGTAACATGTCTGATAAATAAATAATTTTTTCATCCTTTCATTCTCATTGACCTTTTTGCATCTTTATGTATTTTCAATCTCTTTCCACTCCTAATTCATCAACAAAAAGTTTATCCAATCAGAATGTATTCATCGATGCTTACAAGCAAAGTGTGACAAATGTTTCACAAATCGCATGCCCAAAGCCGAAGCAGCACGTGAGTCTGAGCTCCACCCCTTCAGGCCTTTAGAATTTCCACAGAATCCCTCAACATCTGTCATTGTTATAGCAACATCAGTTTTTTTTTATGTGTAAATTAGGCTGCTTGAGCATTTAGATTTTTTTTTTTTAGTTTTGAAAAATAACCATGTACCCTGAAGAAACCATTTTTTTTTTTAAAGCAAAAATTTAAATCGCAAGGATTATTAGAGAGATTTTACTTAGTATTAGACCTCCATGGTTCTGGCTTTCATGAGTGGACGTGTTTTTAAAATGTCAATTGGTATTATTAGTTTGTACAACATAATGTATTATAGGCATATGGTGTCTTATTCATTGTGAAAGTGTGATTTCTTAATGGCATGAATCACACTGAAGGCCTAGACTTAAAATGCCTCATTGGTCTTTGTTACAACTCTAGACTGTGCAAACAGCAAACACAAATGTGTCTGTGTTTTTCTCTTTCTCCAAAGAGCTCTTCCAGAAGGCTTTGATCAACTTTTACATTTGAAAATACAAAAAAGTTAGCTAGATTTATGCAGCTAAATAAGGCGAAAACAATTTAACAGTCAGAGAAAAAAGATTTAATATTTATGAGTGTCAACGCCCAGATCATTATCGTCATCAACACATATTAGTGACTATATTGAGTGCTGTGCTCGTGGAAGCAGCGGCGGGAGGCAGTGTAGGCTGTGTAGAAATCTGATCCATTTGGAAACACAGTGTTATCTTAGTAAGTCTTGATTCTGTTTAATTTTTTCTCTCTCCATAAATTCAATTCAAACTGATCTAGCAACAATGTAGCTTAGCATGTAACTTTCAACAGAGTATACGGTGAAATCACACAAAACTGTCTGAGCGGTTTGGCTCACTTTCGCCTTTTTATGAACTTGTAAAGTTGTATGTGGAGATTCGTAAAACCTTGGAATATTGCATTACAGCCTGATCTGAGGGGGGAGGGGGTTGCTTGCATTGATAGTGCTGAAAATAACAGCGATATCAATCATATCAGCATTGAAACAGTGATATTTAAAATTTCAGCACACATTATTTAGCATTAATGATAATAACAAAGCATTTTATTTGTATTTTTAGGGGGCCCTAGGCGGTTGCCTACATTTGCCTAGTGCTAAGTCCACCCCTGTGTATCGTGTGTCATGATCGTTACTGTCAAGCTCCAATATGACATTAAAGGGTAACAGCACCTTAGTGAAAAAAAAAGTATACTTTATTGTATTTGAAATATTTTCTCAGTATTAAATTGTATATTGCATATATACTAACCAAAATTGTACTTTTAAATATATTTAAAGTATATTAGCATCAGGCTTTTACCAATTTTCACAATACAACTTTTAACACACTTTAAAATAATTGTACTTTAGTATATTATCTAAAAATATATTTTAGAAAAATATACTTGGTGAAAATTCTGTTTATTTTTTAAAAGTGTATTTATTTGCACTTTACTTAAAAATATATTTTAGGCAAGTGGCCATCAGGCGCAAGTGTAACGATGAGCATTTCAGCAAAAAAAAAAATAACAATGCATAGTTTGTGTGTGGCTGCTGTTTCAAAGTGTATTATTTTTTATTTTATTTATTTTTTTGTTTCTTTCAGCATTCTTTTAATTTAAAAGAATGTTTGGAGTAACTGCCTCCCATCGGCAGTTTAAATTATAGCTGTTTATCCTGCTGTTTTTTGGTACCTATAGTAATAGTAGTTTGGATTCGGAAATATTCATTGCGGCGCTATTGTTCCGCCTGTAACTAATTAAGAAAACACTTGTTGAGTGAAGCGCCAAAAAAGACGACAGAAAATAAATCAGCGACAGCTACACAGAGTAATAAACATGTAAACAGACAAACCTAGGAGAAAGAAGATGAGGAGAAAAATAAAGGAAGATTTAGCCCCTCATAAGAGACAGGCAGCCTATGAGGTCTTTTAACCATGACCTTGTGCCTCATGTCTTGTATGTGTCACGGATACGTCAGTGCCAGACCTCTACACTCCGCCCACTCGTTCTGCATCCCTTGAGTACTGATCACCTGCACCTGTCGTTATCACCTGTCATCAATCTCCTGTCTATTCATTCACTGTTTAAAAACACATCCAGTTCCCTCACTCAGTTGTCTGGTCTTGTTGATACTACATCAAGTTACTGACTCTCTCAAACCAAATACTAGAGCGACTTCCTTACCTGCTACATCGGATCTGCACTCTGTCTCCCGGATCTTCAGTCTACAACCTGCCAGCCTTCTTCAATCCTCCTGTCTTCTTCAGCCCGATTCCCATCTACCTGCCTAGAACAGATAAGAGACTTTGTCAGATCCATTTCATCCGTTGTTTCTACCCTATCGTTCAACTCACCTGCCGGGTCTGTTCTCGAGTGCTATAATAAACGTCATTGCAAACGTTACCTGTCTGTATTGTTCTGCTTCATGACAGTATGTTTTGAAGACACTCGCAATTAATTTGTAATATACTTGTAACACAAAGTACAGTTTAATATCACTAATCAAGCACAGCATTATCCTACACAGGCATATACTTAAGGTATACCAAGTATACTTGAAGTTGTTCCAATTTAGCACACTTCAAGTTTACTAATCATTAACACACTTGAAGCATACTGATAATTAGTCTGGCTTCAAGTATACTAATGATCAGCAGGGGAGAAAACACAAGATTGTCTGATCCAGTCACTCAGCTTTATTTAACTAATGCAGTTAACAGCACCAAATATTCTCACAATGGCTCAGAAAAAAATCCAGAAATACATTTTCTACTGTTTTGTAAGCTCACAATATATTACACAGAATCACACTGGTCGTTTTATATCTGTAATTTAATGTGCACATAAGTGCCAACCCATCTACTCTGTATTGAAAATATGTGAATGAGGTGAAATCCACCTCACTGCATATCTGAAAACACTCACGTTTATAAATGCATGTTTCAAGAACATTTCAAAGGTTTTGACATTGATTGAAAGCCTGTCCTGTCCCTCTGTCAGCATCGCAAGGAGGCATGCAGCCTTTAACACTTGTGCGACAAAAGTGAAGTGCTTGAGATATTGAAGCGCTGGTCACGTGGTTTTAAAAAATCATTTTGAAGCAGCACTTTCTCATAGGATAAAGTAACATGGTCTCATTAATAATTATGAGACACTGATGAAGTGACAATTCACTACAGTACATCGAAACGTTACATTGTGTGACGTAAATTACCACTTTCCTCTAAATATTAAAAAGAGAGGATGCTTACATTGTCTACTATCATGTGTAAAACATATATCTTGTAACATCTCAAAATATAGTTAAGTGTTACATGACCCTTTAAAAAAACTTAAAATCAATTAATTGTGCATTATATTTAAGTGAGTTTTAAACAAAACTATTAAAGCCAAACAATAGTTTTGTGAATTACAAATTATGTGTTTAATAAGTAAATATGCAGTCTGTAGGCGCAGCGCACTTCATTTAATAATCGTTGCTTTGTTGCAATGACACACACACACACACGTGCGCTACTAGTGATGCATTGCAGATCACAATATGTGAGCACTTTAAATGAACTCCATCTCAAATGTAGATGCTTGAAAGTTCAGTTTGCTCAGAACATGGATTGAGAATGGCATCGGAAAAGCATTTCACCTGATGAGAAGCAAATTAACACTAATGTGAACTAGCCTACAGACAGAAAGACAGAAACTTTTCTGCCAAAATAAAAGCCAGATAGATTTAAAGTTAAGGAATGAATGAAATTATATTATTGTATAACATAACTACATAATTTTTATTATTATTACAATAATAACACTATTACAAATGACCACAGTATTTAAATTGATTAATGTGATATTCTAACAAAACTGAAGTGAACACAAAAGAGATCCACTAAAGAATCCATTCTACATTCCAGGTCCACTTACAATAAGTAGTTTCCATCCACCTTTCGTGCGATTTCATTTTCAAAAGTGAAAATGTGGAAAAAAAATAAAATTAATTGCCACATTTGCTGCCTTCTGCCCGTTTCCATTCAAATGGCCTTTTATCGATAAAAATGGTGTGCATGATGACGTCATTCCTAAAAAAAAAACACATTGTCACGTAGGTTTTGGTTTAGCACAAAGGAAATCTGCCCTGAAGCCGTTTCCATTCAGAAATGTATGTTTATCGCTAATTCGCCTCCCAGATGTCCCTAATTTTTTTCCTCTGAAGTTTGGGTAAAATGGGGAGATTATTGAGACAATTCATTGAAATTAGTCAGCTTACTGTCATTTTAATTAACAAATAAAAGCAATCAGAAGAGGAGGAATTGCAATCAAAAGGGAGCAGTTACCCTTCTGATATGACCGTAATATTGGTCCTGATGTTGCGCATATCGCAGGTTGGCACCGGTTCAGACCCAAAAGCGGATCATCATGGCCCTGTTCAAGCTGGCAACCTGCCGGCAAAAGTAGTAGGGGAAATTTCTGTCTCCGTATAAGGACCACCAATCAATGTGTATATGCGGTGTGTGATCTAAGTGCAGCTGTTTATTGAACAAAAAATTAAGAAGACTCGGAACAAAAAAAAACACAGGGAAGCTGGCACAGAGCATACCAAAACATGCAATAACTAACACTGGAAACAGGGGAAACCAAGGACTTAAATACATAAAGGAACTAACAAGGGAATGAGGAACACCTGGGTAAACAATCAGGGAATGAGAACTAATCAGGGGAAAACCAATCATAAAATAAAACTACAAAGGAATACAAGAACCAAACAGGAACTAAACAAAACTTCAACATAAAAGCACAAAAACAAAAGACAACAGAGAACATGACAGAGCCCCCGCTTTAAGGAGCAGATTCCAGACGCTCCAAAAAAAAAAAAAAAAAAAAACAGAAACAAAAAACTAATTTTTCAAGGGGGCTCAAGGGGCAAACAGGCAGTCCGAGGGGGCACAATGGGAGCAGAGGAGCAAGGTAGGGACAGGGAGTCTGGGAAGTGGTCGTAGGACAGGGTCAAGAGGGGGCCACAGGGACGAGAGAGGGTAAGGGGGGGCCTGGGAGGTGGCCACAGGACAGGGAAAGGGTCCGGAGGCCAGGGAGGAGGGCACGGGACAGAGAACGGGTCTGGAGGCCGGGGAAGAGGCCACAGGACAGGGAACGGGTCAGGGGGCCGGGGAGGAGGCCACAGGACAGGGACCGGGTCAGGAGGCTGGGGAGGAGGCCACAGGACAGGGAATGGGTCTGGAGGCTGGGGAGGAGGCCACAGGACAGGGAACGGGTCAGGAGGCCAGGGAAGAGGCCACAGGACAGGGTCAGGGGCAGTCTCAGGCTGTGGAGCCGTGGAAGGCGGAGTCATGGAGGACTCAGGGGGCGGAGCCGTGGAAGGCGGAGCCATGGAGGACTCAGGGGGCAGAGCTGTGGAAGGCTCTGGAGGCATGTAATGCAGAGCAGGCAGAGCCGTGGGATGCAGAGCCCTGGAGTCGTGGGAGGCGCGGAAGGCTCAGGAGGTGGATACGTGGAAGGCTCAAGAGACGTGGAAGGCTCGGGGGGCGGAGCCCTGGAAGGCGGAGCCGTGGGAGGCTCTGGAGGTGTGGGAGGCTCTGGAGGTGGATCCCTGGGAGGCGGAGCCGTGGAAGGCTCGGGGGGTGGAGCCCTGGTAGGCGGAGCCATGGAAGGCGGAGCCCTTGGAGGAAGAGCCCTGGGAGGCTCGGGAGGCGGAGCCCTGGGAGGCGGAGCCCTGGGAGGAACACCCATAAAGGAACTAACAAGCGAATGAGGAACACCTGGGTAAACAATCAGGGAATGAGAACTAATCAGGGGAAAACCTATCATAAAATAAAACTACAAAGGAATACAAGAACCTAACAGGAACTAAACTAAACTTCAACATAAAAGCACAAAAACAAAAGACAACAGAGAACATGACACGGTGTGCACAGCTATTAAAGAAAAAAAAAATGTTGCAGTGTTATATCAGAGTTTACATATGATACAATCCTGATATTCAATATTTTGAACAATCATCTAATCAAAAGTATCACCATCACTACTGCATTAGGTCCCGCATATTTCTCCAGCAACTTTTAATGACCAACTGAACTTGATTATCATCTAAAATATATTTTATCTTCATAATGCAAATTTAGATTTTCTGAAGAAGCAGTAAATGTGATCCGAGGTAAAGAGGGTTACATTTAAAGTATTTAAATGTTTTAAAATGTTCAAAAGCTCGTTTTCTGAAAGTGAACTCAGCATTGGACTAATAGTTCTGATAGTTTATAGTATTGTAGAACATTCTGAGAATGTCTACAGAACAGGAAAACGTTTTTGTAAAGAAAAGGCATATTTAGGTCTAAAAAAAATATATATATATATATATATATATATATATATATATATATATATGTTTTCATTTGGTAATTCGTTTTTTAAATGTAATGCTTTTTTCAAGCACTGATGCTTTTCTCCTAGTATTGTGTATTTATTTTTTATTTAAAACTTGCACAGAAATTATTTGTGTTATGTTTTGTGGGCAAAATTTTGTGCCTCTATATGCCATAAAGATCAAACCATAGTCACATACAATACATTGGCTTTCAATACTGTTGTCATGATTAACACAGGCTAACAGTTGGGGCAAACTCCGTCATGTGAACTCCATATTTGCGTTAATGCCAATTTTATCAACAAAAAGTGTTTTCCAAACCATGTGTCATGTTTATTCTGTTAGTTCCTGTTTTTCATGTCTTTTATTTATTCTGTTGGTTCCTGCTTTTCATGTCTTATTTTATTTATTTGTTTTTTCATGCTCCCCAACACATGAAAAAACACACATAAAACATGACTAAAGTCCAGAGTTCTGTAGGGAGCTGGGGGGGGGCTGGACCATGAAGCAGAGGCGGGCCTAAGACATGGCATGGAGCAGACTGTGGTTCGGCTGTGACATGGCATGGAGAAGTCTGGGGCCTGACTGTGACACGGCATGGAGAAGTCTGGGGCCTGACTGTGACACGGCATGGAGAAGTCTGGGGCCTGACTGTGACACGGCATGGAGAAGTCTGGGGCCTGACTGTGACACGGCATGGAGAAGTCTGGGGCCTGACTGTGACACGGCATGGAGAAGTCTGAGGCCTGACTGTGACATGGCATGGAGTAGACTGAGGTTCGACTGTGACAAGGCATGGAGCAGACTGAGGTTTGGCTGTGACATGGCATGGAAAAGTCTGGGGCCTGACTGTGACATGGCATGTAGCAGACTGAGGTTCGGCTGTGATGTGGCATGGAGAAGTCTGGGGCCTGACTGTGACGTGGCATGGAGAAGTCTGGGGCCTGACTGTGACGTGGCAGGGAGAAGTCTGGGGCCTGACTGTGACATGGCATGGAGCAGTCTGAGGTTTGGCTGTGACATGGTATTGAAAAGTCTGGGGCCTGACTGTGACATGGCATGGAGCAGACTGAGGTTCACCTGTGATGTGGCAAGGAGCAGGCTGAGGCTCGGCTGTGACGTGGCACAGAGAAGTCTGGGGCTTGACTGCGACGTGGCATGGAGCAGGCTGAGGTGTGGCTGCGACGTGGCACGGAACAGGCTGAGGCGTGGCTGCGATGTGGCACGGAGCTGACTCAGGCTTGGCTGCGACGTGGCACGGAGCTGAGTCTGGCTTGGCTGCAACGTGGCCTGGAGTGGATTCTGGCGAGGATACAGGCTCTGGCTCGCTGTCCGTGGCAGGCATGGGCTCTGGCTCGCTGACCGTGGCAGGCATTGGCTCGATGTCCACCTACCCCACAGTAAACATGGAACCAGTGGTCAGTAGGGCGAGGTCAATATATTGAGCCAGGTTGAGGGGACTGCGACCGCCAGGCATCAAAGTAGAGATTGGCTCACTCAATCCAAAGCAAAAAATTTCTTTGAGGGCAACCTTGGTCTGCCAGAGCACAAAAATCCTCCACGTAATTCTCCAGGGGTTGATTCCCCTGACAAAGATGCAGGAGCCAAACTGCTGGGTCCATAATGGGCGGTCAGGTATTCTGTAACAAAAGTAGCTGGCAATGGCAATGATGAAGATGCAAATAAAGATGATGATTAAGCAGAACCCATGTAAATAAAAGACATGAAAAACAGGAACCAACAGAATAAACATGACATTAGGCTCTTGAGTTAAACGGAAACATATTATGTCCACATTTGTGACATTTTAGTGATAATGTGCATTTCCATCAGCTTTATTTTGATGCGCTAAAACTTTTTCCGCCAAAAATCCTTGGATGGAAATGTAGTTTATGTGAAAATAATAATAATAAAATGTGCCAATACAACTGGCTTCATGTTCACTGAAGATTTTCACAGGATTCACTGTTAATTTTGCTGCTACATTATCCAGTAGTGAACATTAAAGTTTTTCTTAATAGGCTACGTAATTTTTAAATAATTATTTTCTTCCTGCTCTATTTTAGAATGAAATGCATAGTTATAGATAAAGGGGCTTTCCTGTCTGTCACTCACTCAACGTTGTGTCGATGTAGTAACACTAGGGGTTGAGCTTGAGAGCCCCAATCACCTTTGCTTAAAATAGAAAAGGCCAATGAGAATTGGCTAGTGGAATACGGGTATACAAGGAGATGGCGTACATCACTCATTCAGATTTGTTCCTCAGAGCCAAATGCGTGTGTGTGTTCGTCCCTATCACCGACACTTACTCTGCTGGATTTATGGCGCATATCAGTAGTCGGTCACCCTTGCACGGACCTTGAGTCTGCAGATGCTAAAAGAGCATATACTAAAGTGAATATTTTCTTCTAAAAGAGCTCGCACAAACAATTGGCATCTTTTTTAAAGATGGCCTTTCGCCTTTGTGCTACTGGATATGGCCGTTATCTCTCCCCTCCGTATTCCCATGAGATCTGTCTCGAGCACTTGGGGCGCCAGCACACTGAGGCAGCTTTCATGGAGGGGTCATGTGCTCATTGTGAGAACGTGCCCATGAGAACACTGCGGTCGTGGCTCACCTCCTTCTTCATGAAGCAGGGAGCCACTACGGCTGCTTCCCAGCCCGACCCATCCTGGACTGATACTCAGGTGGCCGGGTTGGCAATCTGGATGAGGGCATGAGAGTTATTCCACTGGCTCAACCCTGTGAACCTACCATCCCCCAGCATGCTCGTTCTACCAGGAGGAGCTATTGAGCGATGCAGACGGTCCATCTCAGGGCAGATTTAATGTTTTGTTTGGGGTTCCTGACGTTATCTGTCGCAGCATTGGAGGGTGGGCTTCTGCTGTTGGATGCGTTGGATGCTGAGATGGCAGCCGTGCTAGCATGGGTCATCGGGCTACAGTGGAAAACTACACCATGCTCTGAGCATTTGCGGCTGGATGATTGGTTTCTGGGCTCGGAGCTCGACTCATGGCCAAGCCCCGCCCGGGTGCCTTTCTTCCCCAAATTGCACGAGAAAAACTTTAGACGACTTCACACAAAAGTCTCGACGGTGAGGAAGCAGACGGAGCCAATCAAACATATCTTGCCGTAGCGTGACTCGGCTGCCTTCAGGCTTCTGAAGTCCCACGCACCGTCTGCCTCTCGCCAGGCCCATCCTCCTGCAGTGCCGGCCTGGACTCCCATATAATCAGAGCCCATATGCCAGATTTTGAGAAGATAATCATACCGTAGGAAGGAGACTCCACCCGGCCGTTAGTCGGCCCCAAAGAACCCTGGACGGGCATCGAAGGGGCCCTAACATGGTGACCCAGCGATGATGCGACTGACACAACCGGTCTGGCCCGGGTGAACTGACCCACCATCACCCCTGGGTCAGCGCATAGCACTCACATCATATTACATAGCAATCGATGGGTCCCATCAGGGTCTCGGCACCCACTTGGTCAATAAAAGAGCAGTTTCCTCATTCCCTGAGTCATCGTGCTCACGATGGCCAAGTGCTGGAAGTCTTTCCTATCAACCAGTCAGACACGAGTACCTCGCATTCCCTCGTTCTACATCAAAAGAAGGCTGGTGAACAGGTAATTGTGCTGTTCGCTGGGGCTGCGCCCAGTCACCGGCCTCCGTTGTGGGTTTTGTGGAGCAGCACGTCCCCCCTGCGTTGACATCCAGGTGGGGAGCCTGCTCTGCCTTGCCATGAACCACCCTTCCCGAACACGATAAATCCAGTCGTCCCCTTTGTTCCGCTGGCGCAGAGACTGGAGGCCTGGTTAGAGCTCTCCAGCCCCTCACATTGGCTCGTCAGTACGATTCGCCTTGACTATGCAATCCAATTTGCCAGACGCCCACCCAGGTTCAGGGGCGAGGGTGCCTCTGTCCTCTAGGCAGAGGTTGCCACCCTTCTGGCGAAGGGAGCAATAGAACCCGTCCCCATAGCCGAGTCACACAAGGGCTTTTACAGCCCTTATTTTATTGTGCCCAACAGAGGGGGATAGTTGCACCCAATATCGGACCTGTGTGCTTTGGACAAGACTTAACACAGGCTGTTAATGCAGAAGCGCAACATGGCATCAGGACATCAGGATTGGTTCGACATCAGGATTGGTTTGTGGCCACCGACCTGAAGGACAAGTGCTTTCGCGTATCGATCCTTCCTCGACACAGACCCTTTCTTCGGTTTGCCTTTGAGGTACGAGCATACCAGTGCAAGGTCCTCCCCTTTGGTCTGTCCCTGCCCACTCGCGTCTTTACCATGGTAACAGAGGCAACCCTGTCCCCGTTAAGGGAGAAGGGCATACGCATCCTCAATTATCCCGACGACTGGCTAATCCTAGCTCACTCTTGGTATCTATTGTGTGCGCACAGGGACCTTGTGCTTCAGCAGCTTGACTGACTTGGGCCCCAGGTCAACTGGGAGAAGAGCAAGCTCTCCCCTGTGCAGAGCATCTCTTTTCTGAGCGTGCACGGTCAGTGCTGACCTGCCTGAAAAGCTTTAGGCAGAAGGAAGCAGCACCAGTGAAACAATTTCAGAGGCTCCTGGGGCATATGAAATCCTCTGAAGCAGTTCTCCCCCTCGGGTTGATGCATATGAGATCACTTCAGCACTGGCTACACATTAGAGTCCCAAGTCGTTGTCATGTCCGGTTCACACACTGCACATATATCTGGAACTCACACAGAGCTTCAGGCACTCTGAGCAGCTCTTAGTCTTCTTTGGAAGGCTGCTGAGGGTGGAAAGATGTCTCCAAACAGAGGCTGGCCCTTTGGATTGTGGATGCCATTTCCTTGGCTTACCAGTCACAAGACCTTCCGTGCCCTTTGGGAGTTTGGACGCACTGCACTAGAGATGTTGCGTCCTCCTGGGCACTTGCAAGTGGGGGCTCTCTAGCAGATATATGCAGAGCTGTGGGTTGGGCTACACCCAATACCTTTGCTAGGTTTTACAACCTATGCATAGAACCGGTTTTGTCCCGAGTGTTACAAGATAACAGCAGGTAGTCAGGGCAGCCCTTTGGGTGTACCGCTTGCATTAAACACTTTCCCTTTTACAAAGTGACAATATGCGTTATTTTGTCCACAACAACTCGGCAGAGGAGTGATGCCTCAAGGCCAAGTACTCGTGGTATGCCTCTTTTCAGGCGAGCCTGTGTACATGGGCTCAGTGCTCCATACGTGGTTATTCTCCTCTAGATAGTCCCGTGTGATGTATTTCCACAGTTCAGGTTCCCCTCTGGTGAACCCTGTGTTTTCCCTAATCAGAGCCTCACTCTGCTTTGGTCACTGTTGCTGTGTACCCTCTCTGTAGATAGGGTCCTCCTGATGGTATCATTCCATATGTGAACTTCCCTGTTGGTAAGTCCATGTGAGGTATTCTCCACATTTTAACCTCCCTCCGGTAGGATGTGGCCTCCGTAGTGCCCTCCCTCCTGCACAGGGAAGAGCTCTTCCCAGCATTTTTTTATAAGTTGCTCGGTAGGAAATTGCTTAACAGCAAATATCAGGAAAGGCCACAGCTGTAGCCTCCTTGGGAAAGTGCCTCCCCCCTTAATGGCACTAGGGAGATGCCTTACTTAAACTCGCTGGAAGGTCATGACGTGGTCGAGCACTCGCTGCGAGGCATGCAGCAGCTTGCCCGTGTTCACTCTTCCATCCCTCATGACACGGTTCAGCGCCAGAGGCATTTCCTATAGGAACCCCTAGTGTCACTACATCTACACAACGTAGATTGAGTGACAGACACAAACGTCTGGGTTACTGGTGTAACCACTGTTCCCTGATGGAGGGAACAAGATGTTGTGTCCCTCCTGCCACCACGCTGAACCGGCAGCTGACATGGCCAGGACTCTCTATAGGCTCCTCGCATAAATCTGAATAAGTGATGCACACCATCTCCTTTTATACCCGTATGGAGTAGATAGAGTGGCATGCAAATTCCACTTGCCAATTCTCTTTGGCCTTTTCTATTTTAAGCAAAGGTGATTGGGGCTCGTAAGATTGAACTTCTAGTGTCACTACACCTACACTAAATTTTTATGCATTCCTAATAACATTTTTTTATTAAAATATTCCAAACAAATCTAATTCAAAATAATCATTTTAGGTTTTCCATTTTTCTTTTTGGACAAGTGTGTCCAGAACTTTTGGTTTTGAACAATAATTTTCATTCTGGTGCATCACTAATAATTATTAATAAAAAATGTAGCTCTTTTTTGCACATTGTTGTCTAATATCATATTGCTTTTGCCATTGTTTTATTAAAGGGTCTCCACTTTGCATTGCGCCTAAGAACACCGCTTACCCCCTGGTAAATTCACTATAACACAGTGCGACAGGGTGGAGGGCAGGGCCGGGTTGTGAAGCTACACACCCAGCACCTAATCAGGCTAATCAGAGTGGGATAAAGGCCAACTGGAAGCTGCAGTGGGACAGAGAGAGAAATTTACGGGTCCAACACCTTTGTGCGTTTTGCCGGTTCTCACCTCCTCCTTCCCATTAATCCTTTAACACTGGGATGTGCCGAAGTAGAGTCCTCTGCACTACTAGAGGAGCAGACGCGGCCATCCGCCGGAGGGTGGAGGAGCCCAGCCGCCTGAGAGCGTACGAACGGCCGCTGACCGTGAAGAAAGAAGGGGCTCCTAGCCGATGGCCTGGAGCAGTCAGGGCTGCTGCTAGGGGCGGAGGAGACCCCTACCAGCCACTAAAATGCGGAGGCCCCCTCGAAGGGGGACCCCTTCTGTTTCCTTAGAACGCGGTGGGCTGTTCCTTCCGCCAGGGGCCAGAAGACTGCCTCCGATTCATCCGGAGAGGCGCGGCTGTCGTCCATTGGAGGTTGGAGGAGTGGCTGAGGACCAAGCTATAGCATATCAGAGAACCGGCAATTAAATGTTTTTCCCACTGCCGCTCTGTTTTGGCATTTCCCTCTCTTTTTTTAAATGTTTTTGTCAAATTGGCACGATCACCGTTACGGCGTGTAAGTACAACATTGTTTTTGTTTCACTCCCCTTGTCCCCCCCCCCATCCAGGTAGAAGTTGATGACCAGCCGGCAGATGGGGCATTAGGCATGCCCCTCCTTAGAGAAAGAGGGGGGTGTATGTCATGCCGGGGGCTCCCCAGCCTGAGAGAGTGAGGGAGGAATGTGACAAGGCGGAGGGTGGGGCTGGTTCGTGATGCTACACACCCCGCCCCTAGTCAGGCTAATCAAGCCTCAGAGAGGGATAAAGACAGACTGGAAGCTGCAGTGGGACAGAGAGAGAGAGAGATTTATGGCAGCTGTCCGACACATTTGTGTGTTTGTCTTTTTGCTTAAGTTTCATATTAAAATATTATTTATATTGTCAAGCCGGTTCTCACCTCTTCCTTTCCCATTAATCCCTTTTGTGGCTTATAGCATTAAAACGTTGCCATAGTGACCACCCAGTATTCACCCTTGAGACAGATTTAGCCATCTAACTGTCTGTCCCCTTTTTTGTTCTCATTCTGTTTCCACCTGTCTATCTTTCTCTCTCTATAAGCATGTATTGTTTTTCATATGCCATCCAAATCCCCCTGCTGGGCACGGCACATCTTTCCCTCTCATCACATTCAGCACAATCAGCTGTGTTTTCACCGCGCCACATGCAGCAAAACATACAAGCAAGACAATGAAGAAAAGAGAGGGGAATTGGGGCCATAAATGGGACCAATTTCCCTTCTCCTTCTGTCTTTGTTTTTTAATGAGCACTTTTTTCCATCAGCAGGTTAAAAATATCAAGCGCTCCCTAAATGATCATATTCACCATTGCCTTGTCATTCCAGCCCACTTTGCCAGCCAGACTGGTGAAATTTTCTCTTTACACAAGGAGTGTTGCCTTCCATACACATAGACACACACAGACACAAGTGTAAAATGCTTAATAAATAAGACATGTGTGCTGGCTGCTGTTTGCAGCTTTTCCTGTTTTGGAGTGTAGAAACTCCAGGACTGCTCCAATGAATCTATCCACCATTGTCTTCAGTTTTGAGATGCCCATCCACACTCCCATTCTCTCGGTTTCGTCTTTCTTTTCTTTTTCTTTTTCCAACACCTGTCTTCTCTTGTTTTGGTCCAATCTTTATCAGCCACAAGCTTTCCGTCTCCCACGTTCACTTAAAAGCACTTTAGAAAAATTCACTAAACAGTTGCGATACTTTTAGATTTGTTTTAAAAAAAAAATAACATTGTTTTATTTTATTTTTATTTTCTTTCAGGACAAATCAATAACTCTAATTCACAAAGTACCTGCAATCCGGTTTAAGTAGGCAAAAATGCACTATTACTTTAGGTGATTCTCACAAAACTTGTCAAGAAAATGTCCTGGTCATATTTCACCACAAATACAAAAAATATGAAATTATGTTTTGCATAAAATTAAAGCCTACATTTAAGACCATTAAAATTGTGAATTCTTTGGAGAACTTAAACACATTTCATCCCTCAATTTTCATTATGTCCGGACATTTTACTTTTACTATTCCCAATTTTTTTCCCCATTTGTAATGATGATTCTCATGACTCTAACACTGTAATAATAATAATAAAAAATATGCTGTACAAATATTATTTTTTATGCAAAAATTAAAAAACAAAAAATACAGTACCAAGGGAGTACTAATATGATGTATAAAATACTGACATTCAGTTCAATATTTTATTTGTGCCTATACGTGATTTGCATAATTCCTTGAGTGAATCACCTTCTAAAACAATGCAGACAGAACTAGCAACAACACTATCAGCAGATGCATTACTTTCTTTGTGAACTCACACTTTTTATCGCCTTTATTTCTTCCATTTTCTCTCTCTCTCTCTCTCTCTCTCTCTCTCTCTCTCTCTCTCTCTCTCTCTACCCGTTTCCTCTTATCAAAAAAAGGAAGAGGATATAAGATACATTTTGAAGAACTGTCCATTCGCTGAAGTGCAACAGACAGCCCATGATCACATACAAAAAGCCTGTGTATAATTCTGTTTGTCCTGATGCTCAGAGCAGGAACAGACATGATGATGCAGCCCTGATGTCTTTGTCCAGCTGTTGGATTACTTAACAAGCAGATAGGATTTCTGACATGCAGGTTAAAAAAACAACACAATAAGAGACATAATTGATCTTATTAAACCATTTGTTCAAGATGTGAAAAGTGTAGGTTGGACTAATGTTGGAGTGCCTTGGAATACTTCTAAATACCCTAAGTATATCAGGCTCAGAGGAGACACATAGACCTAACACAATAAAAGCCATATAAACTGAGTGCCTTGTAAACTCTGGCTGACTGATCTGCTCAGATCAGGGTCATTACAGGGTATGAATGAGGTGCTGAATTGGTGCTGGTGCTGTTCTGCCACACAGCAGCACTTATGTTTCCCACGCGGCTGTAATATTACTCCTCCTTTAAATCTATTCACAACATCTGTTTAGATCAGCATAAGATATTTCACTGCAGCTCACACTGAATGTATCACAGCCTTCTACTAGGCAGCGTCATGGTTACAAGAAGCCCAATTAGGCTCACTAAAAGCCCTTTATCCCTTATGCATATATGAGTGAGATAAATGACACGGTGTCTTTCAGATTTCTTTTGCCACTATATCCATTCTGGCTTAGCAGAAACACACTCTGTTCATGGTGGTTTAACTGTAGGGTTGAGTCGTGTTAGTCTGTGAGACTCAAATTTGGTCTCATCTGTTAATTCACACATGGTTGGCACTATAATAACAGAATAGGACTTTTCACTTGCATCGTTGTGAAGCCCCATGGCTGGCGAAAATAAGTTTAGAGCCGTGTTACATTCAGCAAATAGTCATTAAAGGCATATGAAAAGCAACTGTGGATGCGTCAATCATTGTGAGAGAAGAATGATGAAGAATGTTACACAAATACACAGATTGAACAGAGAGATTTTTTTCAGAGAGAGCAGAGATCCTTTTCGGCTTTAAGTTTATAGCAAATCTGCAAAGACAGAGTCAGATATACTTGAAATATACAGAAAGGCAATATACAGTATTTGGTGGGCCGAATATTCAGACCCCTAAATAGTTCAGGTTGTTGTGTGTTTTTGTTGCTGATATCAACAGAGAATTAAAACGACTACGTTTTTTTGGAATACACACAGCATTTTAAAATTGAAACAATTGTTCAAATATGTTTACCTTTTCCTGTGCCGCAACAAGAATCAAGTTGCATCGGTTCGTGGGGGACCTGGGTTCTCATCCCTGGTTGAAAACAGTAAGTTATCATTTGCATTATCAGTGAATTGGAGGTTGCATTTTCCCTCTTAGATTAAATTTTTACTCAACTGATGGTCAAGTTTAGGGTTGGGGGTTGGGTTAGGGAGTAGAGTTAACAAACTATGCATTCATCTTCATTGTTTTACTTCCTTAAAAACTAAAAACAACTCGCAGTAAAACTCGCTTTTAGTGTCCCTCTGTGGGCATTTCACCCAGAAACTGGAGCTCACATACGCCCTTACATTCAGTAACACTTCCCTCTTCAGCCACGGGGGTCAGTTCTTCAGATTTCGTTAAGCACAGACCAATTTTAGCTCAA
Organism: Moxostoma hubbsi; assembly: GCA_032164185.1. Taxonomy (NCBI): domain Eukaryota; kingdom Metazoa; phylum Chordata; class Actinopteri; order Cypriniformes; family Catostomidae; genus Moxostoma; species Moxostoma hubbsi. Next base: position 15,765,863 of record JAVLUX010000006.1, on the reverse strand, counting down.
GAAAAGTCAACTTACTGTTTCCCAGTTCACTTTGAGATGGCATGAAAGTACAGCATGGCCATTTTTGTCCTGTGTGCAACCCATTTTAGGGGGAATTTTATAAGAATGATTGTGCGCTCACAGATAACATAGCCTATAGATGTTGTTGTGCTGCTCCATGTAGTTTGCATGCTGCAATTCTTTAATTGTGCCAGACAAATTGCCCTAAATAAGCCTCCTGTAAACATAGAGATCATAGATTAAAAAATTATTTTAAAGGGACATGACACAAGGAATACAATTTTCCTTGATCTTTTGACATATATACTGTAGTACTAAAAAAACATAATGTAAGATTCAGAACTGAAAACTTCCTCCTTAATAGAAAAAGAGCATTTATTTAAACTAAGCTGCAAAAATGGTTCATTTGGAATTTGTTGAACTTGTGATGTCACAAGGACCAAATACATATGCATATGCTATGCCCGTTTTTCTGTCATTGCACCCTTGGCCCTGCACACTGATTCTCAGTCAGTTGCACAACTGAAGAGGAGAAAGATGGGACTGTCTTGGGAAATTCATCCAAAGTGGACTTACACAGGACACCTTCTGGATTTAAATGTCTTTCTACATAAACATGCACAGACAGACATCTTTAACCAGTTAATTCATATCTTTTCTTTACGTTTTTAAAATACGCTATCTGTCATTCAGCTGAGCACAAAAGCGTCATGGTCGCGTTCTTTCGTCCATCTGCACTTTTTTATTTGTTGGTGTATGAAAACATGAAGGAATGTTACTGGAACTGGATGTGGATGTGTGTTCAGCGTATTTTAGACTGGATTGTATTTTCGACTCATAACGTACCAGTCATAATACGATTCAAACTTTGCAAAGGAACTGTTATTGATGAATGGGGCAGTTAAAAACACTTGGGAGCGATTGCAAAAACCATGAGTAAAACGTTTCATTCATGAATATTTCATATGTCATGACTGTGTGGTTTATGGTGCTGATATCCTGTTTACACAAGGTGCGTCCGTTGACATGATGCAGTGGCTTAAGGCTGACTACACCGAACTTTCTAAACTGTTTATTTGTGTTTATGGCAGTAGTAGCATCACCTTGTGCAGCACAAAATGGAACAGGCCATCTGTTTACTGTCGGCGCACTATGCGCCACAATGAATGCTTCCATGGTAGAAAGCATCATTGATTAAAATGGGTTCTATTGATTTTGATGCTGCTCTCGTGTCCGGTATAGACAGGGTGTGAGTGTTAACTGTTGGGGTTGAGATGAACATTTTAATATATTTTGATGTGCGTTATGTGTAAAACATGACATTTAGTTTTATAATGTTGTTGAGCCGGTTCATTCTCTTCCGATTGAGTTTCAATAATGACTCTATTCAAGGGGCTGCATGATGTTAGCCGATCAGAACAGTGGGTGTTTATGTTGAAGTTTTAAGGAGGTGCTTAGGCCAAAAAATAGCGTTTTAGTTAGAGGGAAAAAATAGGATGGAAAATGTAATTTATTAGTAATATATCACTGTTTTAATGCAATAAACTTTAATAATATTATCAGTGGACCTCATTGAAGATAATAAAACTATGTACAGTATGTGCTATTTACAGTGTAAAAAAGACAAACTCTTGATTGTAGAGCAAAAGGGCTTTCTGTATGGATTTTTGTCAGAGCAGTAGCATTTGATTACAGGCGCTAAACTGAGAAAACAGTGGTCAATGTGCATGTGTGTGTGTGTATGTGTGCATGTGTGTGTGTGTGTGTGTGTGTGTGAGTTGAGTCTGAAGACAGTCTATCCCTACTGGTTGTGGTTTCACCCCCGTACTGGAGTTAATAAAGGTCACTTCAGTGTGGTCCAGAGACTGAGCCTCCATTTTCTCCACCCACTGAGGAGAAATGATAGCTGATGCTGCAAATGAGTGCAATCTTACCCACACATGCATTGACATTATCATCTTCAACTTCATCATTAAGTGTTTATTTGTGTTAATTATCTACGAACCCTCCCTCTCAGTGTAATTGACCATATCGGTATGCACAGTCCCTTTTCTGGGTTTATTTTTCTTTTAGTCCAATATGCATCCATGTTCCAATAGCATTTGACGTTTACACAGTTTCCGGGATTAAAGGCATATGCAACACCATTTTCCATACTTTTATCAACAAACAAACAATAGTATAATATTTTTATATATCTTCATATTAACATACTATTTATTAAAATTAAGTCCCAACAATGTCTCATCCAGTTAATGCATTTTTAATTGTAAAATAAATATTTTTATTTCACATTGCTTCAAATGTAATCAATAGCGGTGTGAACCATCACACAAACCCCAATTGGGTGGGGCCCAGGATGTCAGGGGGGCCCCCGGTCGGATGGCAAAACACTTAAGGGAACTCTTGATCTCTCACAATCTAATTCATCAGCACTGCACTTTATTAATAAAACACTGGACTGTCATAAATTATATTCTCTCTTAACAACACACTGGCAACTGACTATCAGCCGACAGCCTGAACGTCAATACAGCACAATACAACCCACTGTATATTTTATAAATACTATTTTTATTGTATAAATACTATTCTATTTTTATTGTGTAAGTGTGTTCTATATTGTGTGTATTGCATACTGTATACAGTATATTATTATTTGTATATTGTGTTGTTAATTGTGTATATGTCTCATTACTGCCATGACTGCTATGTTGCTCGGAACTGCACCCATGACTTTCACCCACTGTTGCACTTGTGTATATGGTTGAGTGACAATAAAGGGATTTGATTTGATTAAGGGGTGTCACGCTGTTCTGTGTTCATGCGTGGATATGGTGTTTTCAGCTGTTGCGGAGTGGTTCATGAGCATTGTGAAGGCAAAGTGCTGCAGGTTCACTCGTTTGCACAATTCCAAACATTTGAGGCCACTTAAAGTTATTATACAAATCTAAAAACATGATGGTGACAGCATTCCACTTGATTTGTAATGAGGAATATCATAAACCATAAAATACATACTGACACTGCAATGCACAATCATTGTTCAGTCAAAATAAAAGCTCCAGGAGAAGTTAACACGTAAGAAAAATATTATTATTGTATAAATCAAGCTCTCAAAATAATAATATTAATTCAGCAAGTGTTATACACACCGTTTCCCACAGATTTTTGGAGAGTTTTGCTTCTTTAAATTTTTCTTTAAATAATGTCATACTGCTAAAATTATGTATTTGCATTTATTTTGAATGCAGTAAATAATATTGTTTTTTTTTTTTTTTTTTTTGCACAAATAGTCAAAAACTGTCACTGTCATCATTTTCAATGTACTTTATTAAACATGAAAATAAAATGTAGATATATGCAATAAATCAATTACATTAATAAACAGTTTCCTTAATTGTTTCTTTAGTTGTAAAGTTATAATAGAGAGATGATTACATGTTAAACAAATTAATATATATATTACTGTGCTATGAATCAGTTAACAATTAAACATCCATGCAGAGACTGATGTCCTGAACAGTGACTGACTAAACCGCAATAGCTTCCCAAGCCAACGCACACAATACAGTAGCTGGATCTTCTTTTCTGAGACTATTCGGGTTGCACGAATGACATAATCCTGTGATTTTACACCAAATCCGAACTGACAGCTCAAAATATAAACCATTATTGTAGGCATAACATAGTGAATCGGGGTAAGACAAGAACCCCGTATTCTCCACCAGTAAGCTGGTGTGTGGTGGGCGTACTGGCGCGTACTGGCGCAATATGGCTGCCGTCGCATCATCCAGGTGGATGCTGCACACCGGTGGTGGTTGAGGAGATTCCCCCCTTCCTTGTAAAGCACTTTGAGGTCTCAGATAAAGCGCTATATAAATGTAACTAATAATAATAATAAGAAGAAGAAGAACAGGATTTTGAAAACAGATTGTTTTATGTACAATAATGGACTTTTGTTCATTGTAACCAAATAAATCTTAAACAGTACAGTTGCCTTAAACACTGCTTGCCTTGCCTCTAATGACAAAAGGCAAAATGTGTAAAAAAATTAAAAATAAAAAATAAATTGTGTACAGATTAAGTAAATTTATGTTAAAGAACACAAAATAAAAATGATTAAAAATTAGCTTACTGAAAAAAAAAAAAATTACAGAAGTGTTTGCATTTGATTTTCATCTACTGCACTTTCTCAGGATGGAATAAAATGTTTGGACATTTCATTTCCCTTCTCTGACTGTGTCCCTGAATTAACACTAATTCATTACGTTTTTGTGGAATTTGTCCTGATTTCTCGGCCACAGTCCCTTAGCTTGAGAGATTTTTAATAATGGCACATTCCTCTCTTTGTAGTTTTTAAATAATTAACATAATCCCTGCAAATGAACCATAACAAAACTCATAGTTGTCTGGCATAATTAGTCCTGGATGGCCCGGATTGCCCAAACTCATAATTAGTCTAAAACTGTAGAACCAATTATTTACCCATTTAATAAGTAATGATAAGATTTTTGATCCTGTAATTCCCTTATTGCTTTACAGAAAACAAAAATGGTGGTAGGGCGTTAGTAAAACATAATAACATCTGCATGTTGAATCAGTGTGTAATTCCTGTGCCTCTAGTGGCACCCAACAGAACTGCAACAAACAATTAGTGTTCCCTTTACAAAAAGCTTCACTTATGATGCTGCACTGAGAAAACCACTTTGGGAACATCTTATAGTTGTGACCAGCTGTGAATATGTGTGCAACACGTTAATGAACATTGACCGGAATTTATAGCCTCTGCCAGTGTTAATCATTGGATGCACCCGGGGCAGGCCTATAAATAGATGCGTCACCAGCGTATTGTCAGATCTTTTGTCTTCAGATCACTCTGTGTTTGTGTGCTATCACGAGCCTGTCAAACTTTATTTCCTCTGTTAGGAGTTAGAATCTGTTAGGCAGTGCGCAGTGAACCTTTTCTCTTTTCTCTTAAAAAAAAGAGGAAAAAGAACGAAAAAATTACTGAAAATCAGGGCAAACGATGCGTGTTCCCCTGTCTCCACTCTATGGCCGAGAGGGACACACATCAGTTCTGCTTTGTGTGTTTGGGGGAAGAGCATGCTGCTCTCGTGTTGGGGTGGGGTGGGTGCGAGCATTGCGATCTGCTTTCGGGCAAAATGCTTCGCGCTCGACTTGCTTGCTTCCGGGAGTCAGCGCCCACACTTCATTCGTGGGGCTCGTGTATGGATCTGGCTGAGGAGAGACGGGTTCGTCCCTTTCACTCGCTCTCTCCCCAGATACAGCTGATCCTCGTAAGCTTGAAGCGTGCCTCAGCGCCTCTTCAGTTCATGAGGACACTGAACCTCTGTAAATCCCACGCGTAATAATAATGCGGCTGTGGAATTTAGAGACCCCCCCAAACACTTTAAACTAGAAGACAGATTTCTGTCTGGTGGCCAAAATAAATAAATAAATAAAATTGAAAGAAATAAAAAAGGGGGAAGGGAACGCTATATCAGTCCCTTCCTTTCTTCTATGACCTCCATAACGAGTATTCTCATTCATGGAGGAATCCTTATACTTCCCGTGTCTTCATGCCCTCGACGTTGATCTCTCGGTCTAAGGGCCATAGAACGTGTTCCCGTTCCAGAGAAAGAGTCAGGTTATTACAGCGAATACTTCCTGGTTCCCAAGAAGGGTGGGGAGTTGCGTCCGACCTTAGATCTTCAAGGCTTGAACTGCCCAGTCAGGGTGTTCGAGTCCAAGATACTAACTATCAAGACGATCATGTCACAAGCCCAACATCACGTTTGGCTGGTCACGATCGATCTCACAGACGATATCTTCATATAGAAATTCCACTAAAGCACAGGAAGTTCCTGAGGATTGCATTTGGGGGCGAATCCTTCCAGTATCGGTTTCTTCTATTCGGCTTAACCCGCACATTCACGAAATGCATGGATGCAGTACTGGCTCCTTTGCGATTCCGGGGCATCCGCATTCTGAATTACATAGACGACTGGCTGATCCTAGCGCAGTTCCAAGGACTGGCAGTTCAGCACAGGTATATTGTCTTAGCTCATCTGGTTTCTCCGGGACTCTGAGACTCAATGTCAAAAGAGCGTTCTCTATCCCTCCCAGGGAATCACTTATCTGGGGGTTATATGGAATTCGATGACAATGCAGGCACAATTGTCTCCCACACGTATAATTTCCATTCAGAACACCCTGAGCAAGGTCAGGCTAGGTCAAGCACTGCTCTGCTCGGCAGTATCAACGAATACTAGATCTCATGGCATCTGCGTCCACGGTGATCCCTTTAGGCCTTCTGCACATGAGACTGTTCCAGCTGTGGTTAAAAGCCAGGGGGTTTCATCCAAGGGCTGGTCCCTTAAGGCAAATAAGGTTTACGCGCCGTGGGTTTCATTCCCTTTCTATGTGGTTCAGACCCCGGTTTCTTACCTTGGGTCCCACTCTATGTGTGTCTTGTCATCGCAGGCTGCTAACGACAGACGCCTCATTGACGGGCTGGGTAGCGGTCTTAAGTGGTCGTCCAGCTCAAGGGGAATGGGAGGGTCGTCAGCTCGATTGTCACATTAACTGTCTCAATATGATGGCTGTATTTCTGGCCCTGAAATACTTCCTCCAGAGGCTGCCATGTCTTGGTGAGGGTGGACAATACAGCGGTAGTCTCTTACATAAACCATCAAGGAGTTCCACGTTCACGTCAGCTGAATTTCTGGCAAGTCGGTTTCTCCTTTGGGCCCAGGGCAAGCTCCTGTCATTCAGGGCAGTTTATATCCCTGGATGCCCGTATGTGGGAGCAGATTTACTGTCCAGACAGAAAATACCGACGGGGGAGTGGAAACTCCACCCCGAGGTAGTGGAACAAATCTGGGTGAGATTTCTCAGGGCAGAAGTGGACCTCTTCGCCTCTATGAATAGTGCAATGTCTACTCTACTTCTCCCTGAGTCAACCAGCACCCCCTGGGTCTGGACGAGATGGTGTATACATGGCCCAGAATGTGTGTGTATGTGTTTCCCCCGGTTTCTCTGCTCCCGGGAGTCTTGGCCGGAGTTCGCCAGCAAGGGTCTTGCCTCTTACTGATAGCGCCGCGCTGGCCGAACAGGGTATGGTTCTTGGAGATAATGTCTCTCCTTGACGGCTCGCCTTGGGCGATTCCGAAAAGGAGGGACCTTCTGTCTCAGGCATAGGGGACAATATCTCATCCCGGCCCAAGCTGTGGAACCTTCATGTTTGGCCCCTGAAGGGTACCAACTGAGGGACACAGGGCTTTCACCTGATGTTATCAAGACCATTTTAAATGCTAGGGCTCCCTCCACTTGGAAGATTTTACAGGGCAGAAGAGGACCTCTTCGTCTCTATGAACAGCGCAATGTCTCCTCTACTTCTCCCTGAGTCACCCAGCCCCCCCCCCCCCCCCCCCGGGCCCCCCCACATGGCCCAGAATGTGCCTGTATGCATTTCCCTCTACTAGAATTTATGCCAATAAATGGGGTGTCTTTGAAAGATGATGCAGTACACATAATGCAGATCCAGTTAACTGCCAGATTGCTTCAGTTCTGGACTTTCTGCTGGAAGAAATGTCAGCAGGCACATACTACGCCACTCTCAGGGTCTATGTGGCAGTCATTTCGGCTTGCCATGCCTTGATGGACAGGGTGCCGTTGGGGAGACATCCTCTACTCGCGCGCTTCATTCGTGGAGCTAGGCAACCTAGGCCTCCTGCTAGGACCAGGACCCCTTCATGGGACTTCGCAATAGTCCTAGAGTGTCTGGTTGAGACCCCATTTGAACCTCTAGAGTCAGCGTCTGACAGACTTCTGACTCTCAAGATGGTTTTTCTTATGGCAATTACCTCTCTAAAGAGAATTGGGGACCTACAGGCTCTGTCTATCTTGCCAGCCTGTTTAGAGTTTGCCCCAGGAATGACCAAAGTGATTTTACACCCTCATCCTGACTACCTGCCTAAGGTGCCTTTCTCAACCTTACATCCGGTCACTCTTGAAGCCTTCTGCTCCCCGCCGTTTGCAACACCGGAGCAGGAAAGACTTCACAGACTTTGTCCAGTCTGTGCTCTTCAGACTTATGTCCACTGCACTAGCCAGTGGCGTAAGTCAGGGCAACTATTTGCTTGCCATGGGGGCCGCAACAGGGGGGCGACCGCCACCAAGCAGACTATGTCATATTAGGTGAGGGACGCTATTGCCCTAGCCTACGAGGCACGAGGTCAAGCTTCGCCTGTAGGCATCAGGGCTCACTCTACCAGAGGGCTTGCCTCCTCTAAAGCCTTGGCTAGAGGTCTCCCTCTGCAGCATGTTTGTGATGCGGCAGGTTGGTCCTCTCCACACACATTCATCAGCTTTATAATTTGGATGTTCCTGCCACTCCGGGCTCTTATGTCCTTGAGTCGACATCTCAAGCTCATGTCTGAGACCTCTCACGCTCTTGTGAGCACACTGCACAACCGTAGGGGGTCCGGACAGCCACAGTGTGGCGGCGTGGTTATTTTCGTTCCCAAAGTGCTTTTCTCAGCTCAGCATCATAAGTGAAGCTTTTTGTAAAGGGAACATCTCGGTTTACTTAAATGTAACCCTTGTTCCCTGAAAAAAGTCGAACGAGATTATGCGCTTCATTGCCGCACTGGGATGCCCCAAGACTGCTCTTCAGACAAAATACCTGACGACGCGCTGGTGACGCATCTATTTATAGCCCTGCCCCAGGTGCATCCAATGATTAACACTGGCAGAGGCTATAAATTCCAGTCAAGGTTCATTGACGTGTTGCACACATATTCACAGCTGGTCACAATTATAAGATGTTCCCAAAGCGCTTATCTCAGCACAGCATCTCATTCCGCTTTTTTTCAGGGAACAAGGGTTACATTTACAAAACCTGAGATGTTTTCAAACAAGTTTCTCGAACACTCTCCCCATCTTTCACTGGTCGAAGAACCAGATAGTCACACCCCAAACGCACACCTTTGGTTAAGCCAGGCTGGTTGGGATTCTCAAACAAATTTTAACATCAGAAAAAAACACACTTTTCACATTTTAAATTCATTCAAATTAGGTCAAATTGCTGTTGGTAATAAAGAGTTGATTCATGCATTCATGATTGGGAAGAAACAAATGTTGCACATTTGATCCATTAAGACATAGACAACTTTTAAACAGTGTGGTTTCTTTGGAAATGGAAGAGTTTTTAAGAGATTAAACAAACCATCTTCACCCTGTAGTGTTGCCTGTCCCCATTAAGCACAACAATTACATTTGTGTATCAAATCAACATCCAATTCATGCAGTGTGACATTATTGTCTGTATGAGGCTCAGCACTTTGACTGAGCAGGAAGCGATTTAAGGAACAGTTTGTGGCATGATGGGAGAAGATATTAAATGCCTAATGCAAAACACAAAGAGAGAACAGGGCTAGTGATAGCAGCTGTGACAGGAGTTCTGCTGAGCTAAGAAAGCGATCGCAGAGAGCGGGGAGGAGGCAGAGAATAAAAGATTAGTGTGCGCAACCATGAAGCTGGGCCCAGCCCGCTGACTTGGGCTGAAATATACCAGTGTGTCTGACACAGATTTTGTTTATGTTAATTAATATTATTTCCTTTTCCTTTACAATTTCTTTTTGGGGGGAATGAATGTGACTGCCATCTGGGGAGCTTATTCAGGCTGTTGTATCTGCCCATGCTTTCCCCTATGTGAGCAGTGCATGCATTTATGACCGCACAATATCGACTGATTGAATGAAGGTGTATGAATGTAGTACAATGTCAATTATGAATGATTACACATGCCAACTTCTACAATAGCAGCTTTGGAAAGCACTGGAAATTGCAGGACTTCGTAAGGGAGAACAAAGAGAGAATGAAAGGAAGAAACTAGGAAGTTTCCTATTTTAAACTCTTTTTGTAGAAGTGTCTTATTGTAGACAAATGCTACCTAATCATTTATTTTCAATATTTATAAATTAATCCTTAAAATCCTTAAAACTGTTTCTTTGGCAGTTTTATATTTGCGTGTTTTTTACATACCACAGTCCATATACTTAGGGATGGGAATCTAAGGGAATGTAACAATTCCGATTTTGTTCCCTCTTAAAGAGGAATCACCAGTTCCTTGGTGATTTCATTAGTCATTTTTTAATTGTGTTATTGAGGAAGAAATATTTGGAAATATTAAATGCAATTCTTATTGGATTTACTGCCCTTATACAGCCTGTTACCAAATTATGATATGATTTCATATTTTAACACAACAGATTCTTGCTAAATGTGTGTTTACAGTTTTTAATTCTTAAATGTAATATTTTTTTTTTTGTTTGATGTGTTTTAAATATATCACTAATTACAACAAAACTTATCTGGTGTTCTTTAACTACACATTGTCATATCAACAACCATCCAGTAATTACTCAGATTTTAGTCTCACAAGCCTAGTAGCTTACACATAACATACACGTTAAAGTTCTTGGTTCATTATGAAATAATTTAATGGATTATGAAATGATTGACTTGTAGTTCACTAAAAAGAATCAGCTGATAAAAGGCATTCATTCAGGAGGTAGCACTGTATTTTTTTGCAGTGTAGATTCAAAAGAAAAATAAGAAAATAAGAATCATTCAGGAATCGGATTGCACTGGTCATGCTGTATGTTTCGAGCTATTTTTAAAAGTATTTGAGAGACTGATGAGAGACTTGGACTACACTGGTTGCGCAGGATGTTTTGCACTGCTGATTCAATAGTGGTATTGCAGCGCCGATCCAGGAAACACATTACAAGTATTTTAGAACAATGTCCTGTTTGCATGGGCAGAATGCACATTTCAGAACTGTATACTGAACCAAATAAGATTTCTTATTTAGTTTCTGGAATGTGTACGTGTATATATATACAGTATATATATATATATATATATATATATATATATATATATATATATATATATATATATATATATATATATATATATACGTACACATTCCTGAATTATTTAGTTCATATAAACTTTAAATGGATATTGTCTTTATTTATACTCATCAATATTCCCATTATGACTCATTCAAAGTTAATGAGTGTTTAGCATAGACAAACACAATGATCTCCCTCAAGGACATAGCGTGGAGTCTGGAACATGTATCAGAGCACCTTTCTGTGATTTGTGGTGTGGTGCTTGAAAGAAATGCTCACTGCAGATGAGAGAGCTGCTCTAACAACTCTTTGCTGAACAAGTCTTCAAAGCAGAGTGGCTTCTTTGGAGAATTCTCTGGCAAATGTAGACTGAATACAGATCATGAGATCCATGTGAGAACACAGCCCCAAGACAGAATCAGAAATAAAGCTTAACAGTGGGATGATTTTGATGTTTTTCTGGTCTCCCCAACAGTCAATTGTTTGCTAACTATTTAAAAGGATGCTGACATTTTCACTTCACATAATGTTGTTCCAAAGCCTATACATTTCTTTCTTCTTTTCTATACTTAAACAGTGATTCACACTGCTTGGCTTTGAACAGGACATAAGGAACCGTTTACACCTGGTATTAAGATGCTTTTCGGGTAATCCGATCACAAGTGGACAGTGTTAGAGGTGTAAAGGGGTGCAAAACGTTTTGTGATTGGATCACAAAAAACAGATATGGAGGTAGTCAAAAACACTTCACATTTGAAGTGTAAACTGTAATTCGTCAAACCTTCAACAAGAGTTTAAACTTTGCCAGTTACCTGCAGCTTTAAAAGGAAATAACCATCCGATCAGAAAATTTGAATAAGCAAATAGGCTACGTGTAAATGCATGAGAATTTCACAGATCTACTTCAGTGTGCCTGATATCAACATGAAGGGACAGAGACAAGAAACCCACATGTCTGAAGCACAGCAAGTACTGGTACTCCACTAAAACAATGGATAATTTTGCTTGAAATTTTGTGTTTGTGCTTTCAACAGCATCTGGTAGAAACAGTGTGTATTTTTTTTGCACTTTCTTTGTCTTTTGTGACTTTTTTTTGTGGTTTATTATCTTGCAGTAGCACGTTGGCATAGTGATTGATGGTATGTCGTCAATAAATCAGAGACCCAGTCTCCCCTTGAAATACGAACACAAGTTTTCACATGAGATGCATTCAAGCTCACAAGCTCAAACTGACCACATGTGATCGAATCACCCGAGAAGCCATATAATCATGCGCTATATGCTTCTATGGTCTTTTGAAGTCATATAATAATATGCTTTGAGTGAGGCTGTTTACTGAAAATCTTTCAACTTAGCGCTTGTGCACATTCAAACATAGCGTCTCAAGACCACAATGATGTCAGAAATTCATCATCATTCATTTTCATATGGAAGATAGCAGCCCGAAGATTCTTCAAAATATCTAATTTTGAATTTCTTTTGTTTTGTGTGGGTAAGGACATGACACTGCAGAAATTATTTCATTTTTGAATGAACTTTTCTTATAATGCAACAATTGGTCATTGGACTGTGAAATTCCCAAGAGTAAAGAGCATGACCTTTATAATAATGTTATTTTGCTTCTGTCCTGTATATATGAGTTCATGTTCAGTAGAATATGTCATATACAAAGACATGGGATTGTCTGTTGATGTTGATGATTTCAAACTTGAATGTATTTGTTTGGGTGGGATAACTAGTTTCAATCTATGGTGAATTATTATTTGTGAGACATTTTCTTTATATGTTTGTATAGTTTTTTTTACTTTGAAAGAAAACGAGCTTTTTGAAATGACATTATCTCACTGACATGTACAGACATTTGTGCGACAATTTCAGGTGTCATTAAAATATCCCCAACACAAAATTAGAAGATGTTTTGAGCTGAAGTTCATCTGCCCTAGTGACTTCCAAAAGGTTTTTGTGCTGCCCTTGATACTTAGATAAAAAGTTCCTCTGCATATTTTAAACCTCCTTGTCAGCTGCTCACCATTAAGCAATCTTCAAGTTTGTCCTAAGTGTACTTAAGACAATACCCATGTGTGCTTTTATGCAGGTGATAAATATATCTCCTTCACTTAAATTAATCTTTGGGCCTTTTCCCAAGTATACATTCTGAGTAAATTCAACATGTTTTGGTTCAGATGCCATCTGTTACTTAAACACCATAGAGATGTTACACTTTTTGTACATACTTTGTTAGTCTCAAGTGTATGTTTTAAAGTGGAACATTGTGTCCTTTCTCCTCAATATTTGCAATCTAAAAAAATAGGTTCATACAAGATGTTCTTGATGACATCTGCACACAGATCAAGAGGAAAGAGGACATCAACTTAATGAAGTTTAAAGTGGCAAAATGTGATAAAGAATCATACTTGCTTTTTTTGTGAAAGTCCTTTTTACAAAATGGTCTGATTATTTACAGATTTATTATATTTGTCTTTTCATATCCATCACATCATTGGCCATTATGCCCAGCAGGGCTTTTGTCAGGGGAAGACAACTGCCCACTAAAGACCAAAAAACTATAAAAAAATAAATAAATAAAAATAGCCTATTCCATAGGGAAACTCCGATCTGGATTTTTACAGCCGATATGATCACAGATGTTCTTGTCACCTGATCGGCCGATACCGATTCCAAAACTGATAATTTCACCTTTTCTGCAGGATGTCTGTCATATCTGGATATATATACTGGCCGTATATACCCAGTATATTCCCAGTAATATCACTGCCTAGTTTTTGCTGACAAAAACAGATTAAAAGTTTAAAAGACTTATTAAAAAAGCTTTTTTAAATAAAGCATAGGTTAACAAAATATTCTCTATATTAAGATGTCAAACTGAAGACTAACTGATAACCCATAGGTGCAATTAAACTTTATGTGACATTTTTGGTTATTGATTCGTTGTTATTATTTCATACTTAATTTCATATTATTGCTTATTTCATTTTTGTATTATATTTAATACATTGGACTATATTGTTGTGTGTGCACAAAGCACAGCACAATGTGCTAAGTCCATGCACAACGTCTTATCCAATGTTCATGAGAGAGTTTAGTCTAAGTGCAATTTATGCAGCGCAAAGCGCAAATGGGTGTGGGTGGGAGTATTTGGGCTACTGTGGGTGTTTTGTATGTAAATGAAGTGCCACAAAGAGCAATTTTCTATTCTCCTAAGAATTTGGTCATTGCAATAAGACATTTCAATACCACCTCTTAACTCAGCGCAAAGTCCAAATTCTGTTCCTGCATTTGCAGTTTGTAGATTTCACCAGCAGATGGTAATAAAGTTAATGTCCAAATTCTGAAAGTACAGAACATGGAATAATGTCCATTATGATTGTTGTTGTAGCTGTTTTTTTAAACCAAAAAAATTGTAAAATGTTGTTACATTTTCAAGAGTTCATGGTTTATTTTTTCAATGATTATTATTATTTTTATTGTTATGTTTATGTAACTGCAAAAGAGGCCTGTAGAAGAAGGAGAGAGTAAAATGTATGGATTTGGTATGATTTTTTTGACCACTTCATTATTTTGATTAGATTTCTGTTTCGTTCGAAGTGTAATTTATATTTAGAAATATTTTTGATTTAATTATTTAGTGTTTCAATAAATTAATTACATTTTTCAAAATCATATGTTGCCCTGTAGAAGTGAAGTGTATGCTGATACAATCACTGTTAAAACTAGCCATGATTTGTGTGTCAGTAGATGACAATTATTAATAAGTTACATATTCTGCAATTTAACGGAGCCTACATCCATATCCTGAACCACATTTTCAATGCGTATAAATGGAACGTGCCAAACCCACTTTTGAAATCTCTTTTTTGGAAGCTGTTAAACCTGTTGAGGCCTCAGACTAGCTAGCCCTCCAAATGCACATGGTGGAGACCGAAGCTGCCGTTTGTTTACTTATTTTGATATTTGCTTGGTGGAGAGTGAGACCTGACTCAGGCAAACACCGCCTTTGACATGGACCCTGACTCGATCCCCAGTTAGCGTTCTTTGGCCCAAGGGTAATCGGCAGACCAAAGACACTTGACTGTTAGCCTTGATAAAAGCTAGCTGGAAAATAAAATTCCCATGGATAGACTATGAAGCCACAAAAAACAAGTTATTTTGTGGGGCTTGCACTACAGCTAAGAACATGAGTGCCCTGCTTCCATCAACAACACACGGTCTTTGAAAGCTTTTGCACAAGATGGCTTTTCCAGCTGGGGTAAAGCAGTGGAATGATTCCGATTCCATGGAAAGTCAAATCTGCATCGAGCTGCTCTTAGCATTAATGCCGCTGCTATTACTAATGTTAATGTGGCCGCTTCTATTTCTGCCAGTAAACAATATCAGATGGCTAATTCCTCTATCCAATATATTTAGGGTCAGGTATTATCCATTCGAGGAAAAACAAACGAGAAGTCTGAGAGGTGTATGTTTTATGATCAACAAATCATGGTGTGATCAGAGGAATGTACATTTTATCAGGTCTTTCTGCTCTCCTGATCTGGATTTTCTCATGCTTCTGTGTCGACCATTCTGGCTACCGAGGGAATTCACAGCGGTCATTATCACAGCTGTGTACATCCCCCCACAAGCCGACACAGACCGGGCACTCAAGGAACTGTATGGCAGTATAAGTGAGCAGGAAACCGCGCACCCTGAGGCTGCGTTCATTGT
This sequence comes from Moxostoma hubbsi, assembly GCA_032164185.1. NCBI lineage: Eukaryota > Metazoa > Chordata > Actinopteri > Cypriniformes > Catostomidae > Moxostoma > Moxostoma hubbsi. The sequence continues at coordinate 15,750,213 of JAVLUX010000006.1, read as the reverse complement.
TGCCGGGGACTTCAACAAAGCCTACTTTAAAACAATAGCACCAAAATACCACCAACATATCAGCTTCAACACACGAGGGGACCGGATTTTGGATCATTGCTATTCTCCTTTCCGGGATGGCTACAAATCCCTCCCCCGCCCACCATTTGGCAAATCCGACCACTCCTCCATTCTGCTTCTGCCCGCTTACAGGCAGAAACTGAAACGAGAAGCACCCACCCTCAGAACAATCCAGTGCTGGTCGGACCAATCAGACTCTATGCTACAGGACTGTTTTGATCACGCGGACTGGGAGATGTTCTGGTCTGCCTCCGATGACGACATCGAGGTTTACACTGATAGCGTAACGTGTTTCATCAGGAAGTGCGTAGAGGACGTTGTTCCGACAAAAACTATACGGATCTACCCCAACCAGAAACCCTGGTTTAACGGCGATGTTCGCGCGGCACTTACTGCGTGGACCACCGCTTTTAATTCCGGGAACGCGGAGGAGCGTAAACAAGCCAGTTATGCCCTCCGTAACTCCATCAGTACAGCCAAACGCCAGTACAGGCACAAAATTGAAGGACAGTTCAACACCACTGACTCCAGAAGTATGTGGCAGGGAATTAACACCATCACGGACTATAAACGGAATAAAAACTCCGCCATGAACACCGTTGCCTCTCTCCCAGACCAGCTTAATACTTTTTATGCTCGTTTCGAGGACAACAACAACACCGCCCTCATGGAGAGAGCACTCGCGGCCGATACTACAGAGGTTGGTTCACTCTCCGTCTCTGTTGCGGATGTAACCCGATCCTTTCGACGGGTGAATATCCGCAAAGCCGCGGGTCCAGACGGCATTCTGGGCCGCGTCATCAGAGCATGCGCGAACCAACTGGCTGGTGTTTTTACGGACATTTTCAACCTGTCCCTCTCCCTGTCTGTAGTCCCCACATGCTTCAAAACATCAACCATTGTGCCTGTACCGAAGCAATCAAAAATCACTTGCTTAAATGACTGGCGTCCTGTTGCCCTCACCCCCATCATCAGCAAATGCTTTGAGAGGTTGATCAGAGATCACATCTGCTCTGTTCTGCCCACCTCTTTGGACCCATTGCAGTTTGCCTACCGTAACAACTGTTCCACTGATGATGCCATTGCATCTACAATACACACTGCTCTATCCCACCTGGAAAAAAGGAACACATATGTGAGAATGCTGTTTGTAGACTACAGCTCAGCATTTAACACCATGGTGCCCTCCAAGCTTGATGTGAAACTCCGGGCTCTGGGCTTAAACAGCTCGCTGTGCAGCTGGATCCTGGATTTCCTGTCAGGCAGACGTCAGGTGGTTAGAATGGGCAGCAACATCTCCTCTTCACTGACCCTCAACACTGGAGCCCCGCAGGGCTGTGTTCTCGGCCCACTCCTGTATTCCCTTTACACACATGACTGTGTGGCGACACATAGCTCCAATGCCATCATTAAGTTTGCTGACGATACGACGGTGGTAGGTCTGATCACTGACAATGATGAAACAGCCTACAGAGAGGAGGTGCACACTCTGACGCGCTGGTGTCAGGAGCACAACCTCTCCCTCAACGTCAGTAAAACCAAGGAGCTTGTGGTGGACTTCAGGAAGAAAGACAGAGAACACAGCCCCATCACCATTAATGGAGCACCGGTGGAGAGAGTCAGCAGCTTCAAGTTCCTCGGTGTCCACATTACTGAGGAACTCACATGGTCCGTCCACACTGAGGTCGTTGTGAAGAAGGCTCACCAGCGCCTCTTCTTCCTGAGACGGCTGAGGAAGTTTGGAATGAACCAACACATCCTCACACGGTTCTACACCAGTACTGTAGAGAGCATCCTGACTGGCTGCATCACCGCCTGGTACGGCAATAGCACCGCCCACAACCGCAAAGACCTGCAAAGGGCGGTGCAAACTGCCAGAAACATCATCGGAGGTGAGCTTCCCTCCCTCCAGGATATATATATAACAGGCGGTGTGTGAATAAAGCTCGGAGGATTATCAGAGACTCCAGCCACCCGAGTCATGGGCTGCTCTCACTGCTACCATCAGGCAGGCAGTATCACAGCATCAGGACCCGCACCACCCGACTACATGACAGCTTCTTCCCACAAGCAATAAGACATCTGAACACATGTTCTCTCACAATCTACAATCAGCACTGCACTTTATTAATCTTCATTCTGTCAAATATATTCTCGCTCCCAATTCTGTTAGTGTATATATATATATTTATACCCTTACCTAGTGTATGTGTATTCTACATTGTGTGTATTGTGTACATTTGATATGTAAATTGTTGTGTAGGTATGTGTACATTTGTTATGTAAATTGTGTTGTGTAAATATGTTGTTATTGTAAAGTGGTTTATGTCTCGTCACTGTCATTACTGCAATGTTGCTCGGAACTGCACACAAGACTTTCACCTACTGTTGCACTCGTGTACACAGTAGTGTGACAATAAAGTGATTTGATTTGATTTTGATTTGATTTGACCCAGTTGCTAAACCTGCACGCTAAAGATATTCCAGAGTTACAGTCATGGCTGTCTCGTAATGAAAGCAAGTGACTATCGCATGATATCCTAAACTAGATGACTGAAATGGTGGCCCATGATGTGCTGAGAATGCTAGTTGAAGAAATAAAGTCTGCTGAGTTTTACTCTGTGATTATGGACAAGACTGCCGACATTACAGTAAAAGAGCAGGTGTCTTTCTGCTTCCGTTTTGTGGCCGAAAATCTGGAGCCAGAGGAATATTTTTGGGGATTTTATGAGACATCAAAAACAACAGCAGATACACTTTTACTGCTGTTAAAAGACGTTCTGATGAGATTCTCACTGCCAATCGGTAAATGTAGAGGACAGTGCTATGACGGTGCATCAAATGTGTCTGGCATTAGAACAGGCCTACAGGCTCACGTGCAGGATCAGGAGCCCCGAGCGCAATACATCCACTGCACTGCACATGTTGTGAATTTGGTTGTGCATGATGTGGCCCAAAACATTCCTGCATGTCGTGACTTCATGGCACTTATTCATGACATGATAACACTCATCCAAAATTTGCCAAAGAGTTTCACCTGGTTCCAAGAATTTCAATGTAAATAAACACTGGCTTTGAGACATCTGTGACCCCGACGGCCTCCTTACAGTCCATTGCCTCCAACTACAGCGTGCTAGTGGAATTTCTCGAGGACCTGTGTTTAAATGACAGAGGTGATGCAGGCGGTTAAACCAACGGTCTGCTTTTGCATCTGTAGAAATTGCTTTTTCTCCTTTAAACTCATGCTGAAATTCTTCTGTTTCGAATGGAAACAGTCAGTACTGCACTCCAAAAGAGCCAGTTGCACCTACAGAAAGCTAGACAGATGATTGACATGCTGAGAGAAGACATAAAGTGTCTTCATGAAGAAGGATTCCAAGAATTTTGGGAAAACACTAAATGACACTAAAATGAGCCCAACTGTGCCCAGACCAAGAAAAATTGGCCCCACCAACTGAAAGATGGAGGTGCGCTGCCACACAGCTTTCAAATACCAGAAGCAATGTACCGACAACAATATTTCCAGATCATGGATACAGCATCAGCATCCCTGGACCGCAGATTTTGTCCTTCTGCATTTAAACACATGCAAGATGTTGAGGATTTTGTAACCGGAAAGAGCGACTGCAAAAACCTCATGCAGTTCCATGGGGAATATTTGGATGAGACCAGGCTTACACTGCATCGTGATATGTGCATGGATGTAGCAAAACAATGTGGAGTCTGCCTAACTACTTTTCTAGATGTTATGGACTTTCTAAAAGGCAATCAGGGAGAGCACTTGAGAATCCTGTTGCCAGAGATCTCCAAACTAGTAAAACTCGCACTGACTATCCCTGTAACATCTTGCAGTTCAGAAAGCTCATTTTCAGGCCTGCGGCAACTTAAAACCTATCTGCGGTCCTCAATGGGACAAACAAGACTGAACCATGTTGCTGTACTGAATTATCATAAGAACGTATCACAAAATAGGAACCTGGATGTAATCGCGGATGAATTCATCAAGCGCACGACTGCAAGGGGTAACACTTCCCTCATAACGAAGTTAAGTCAATGGTGAGTGACAACAAATCCAATTTTTATATTTAGTAGCTGTGTGTGGGCCTATTTGTTGATGGAAAATTTGTAATGTATTTTACTGTGTGTGAAAAAATTTAATAACTTGTTTGCTTATTAATGTGGACCCCTTGTTGTGGTGTGTCAGCCACGATGTTGGATTTGTCTTGGATTGTACACTTGGCCTATGATTTATGTTCATGTGTGAGCATTTTTTACAAAATAATTTTGGTGGAATTGATTATTACTTTCCGTGCATTTCATGGTGTGTATCGTTAGTTAAACTTTTGATCAAATCCCTGTGAATGTTTGTTTCCCGGTCACGCATGGTTGATCACGTTTCCTTTCAAAGCATACTTTTTCATGAGCGAATATGAATGTATTCGATGCATGCACTCTGCAACATTGTGATACTCTTTTAGTACAGTCAAAGGTATGTGCATGCACTGACAATGCGCACAGAAGAGGACTGTCCGCATGTCCAGAAAAAAATCTAGGACGCACAAGGACAGTCCGCACAGACTGTGCTGATGATGAAATTTGCGCCACACATACAGTACTGTGCGTGGAGTGATCAGCAACGTGGATAACCAAAATATACTTTGGCTTTTAGCCTGAAGAGCAAAAATGCAACCACCAAATCATGCTCTGCATTTTTTATGTGAATGCATGTGTCTTGGTACACTAGAGGAAAATGTGTTCATGCTTGAATTGATGCAAAAATGTATGATGGGGATGGCACTTTGCACATCAGTAATTCAAATGTATGAAGTTGATTTCAGTGTACATGAACTTTTGAATGCTACATCCTTGCTGTATGATCTTTTTTAATTATTTTTGCTAAATCATCTTCATGTTGATTCAGAATGACTATAATTTTTTGTGTAAATATACCTAAAAAACAAAAACAAAAACAAATGATAATACATTTTTGGGCGAACTAATCCTTTAATGAAGCTATGGATCTTCAACCCATATGCTGATCCTGTCAAATTCACAGGAGTAAAGAACATGACCTTTCAAGACTATTTCTTGCAGATATGAGTTAATTTTCAGTCGTGTATGTGCAAAGACAGAGCATTGTCTGTTGATTTTGATGATGATTTAAAACTTAAATCAACCAGTAAAATAGAGAAAAGAGAAATTAAGAGAGATCTTTGACTTGTAAGTCTGTCTGCATGGTGGCAATCTTTATCACACTTTCACCAACTCTTTGAAGAATGAACTCAGAGCAGCGCTACATAGTCTCAGAGATCATCCCCTCCTCTCCCTCCTCTGTTAATGGTGTGATTACAGCTCCTGGGGGTCTGCTGCTGGATGGTTCCCCTAGGGACAGCTGTCCACAGGGGAGCTGCCTCTCTAGAGAGCCCAAATTAGAGGGTGTGTGACAGGTGCGGTGAGGGGGGGCATGATGGCTGCAAAAATTTCTCTCTGCAAAAGATGGATACAGAGAGGGAGAGTATAATTGAGAGAGAGAAGGCTGAAATATTTATGATCAACAACCTCACAAGGCAGTGCAGGGCTTCAGCACTGTCCCCCTGTGGAGAGAGTGGACTTAGTCAGTTTGCCCGCCGGTTCAAGCTGACAGCCCCCGATGGGTCATTATTGAGCATTACCTGAATGTGTGTGCGCACGCATTCATGCACACACACACACACACACACACACACACACACACACACAAATGTATAGTTCATTTTCACTCTCTCTTTTCAACAGGAATGGCATTTTGCAGACAAAGTTTTATAAATGCTATTTGATTTTTATTGTGTCTGTCACAAGTTCACATTAAATGATGACAAGGGCATAGTCAGTGTGAGGGCCTGAATGGCCAGAGGAAAAAGACCTTATCTTAAATGATTTTGTTGTACAAAAGAAGACTGGTGTCAATTCTGTCTCAGAGATAAAAGAACTTCCACTTTTATGCCATTAACCAGCCTGGATTTGTGTTGAATAAATCTGTAATGTCCCCTCTCGCCACTCTTTGATCCAGATATCTTTGCACTATGGTATTGTGACCACCACATTCCAAGAAATCTATTTACTCTTTTCTAAAAGTGAAGCTGAAAAGGTTTGTTTACACTAAACAACACTTTCCTTGTGACTGCTCTAAAGATGTGTGATCATTCTCACACAAACACACATGTATGTACACTCAAGGATATATTTTGCTTTGACTGCAAGAGATTCCATGCCAACACTTCATACCACACTATGCCAGTTACATCCACAAGCCCATTTTCTTGCTGTGCATAAAATAACTTGGTGGGCAATTACACACAATTAAGTGCAAGATGCACTTGAGACCATTATGTTGCCTAACATAGCACATTTCGAACCACCAGGTTGCCGTAATGTCTGCACCAATTCATGTTTGGATACAAAAGGATTTTGAATGTGGCCAAAAACAAGGAAAGAATGATTTTTAACATACCCGAAGCTGTGGGGTATCAAAAAAAGCTGCCTTCCAAGAATGATAACCATTATAAGAAATAAACATATAATCACCTAGCTAACAATTAATTCAGGATCGTTAAAGGTTCACACAAAAAAGGAAAATTATGTCATTTATTTACCCTCATGTTTTTCCAAACCCATATAACTTTCTTTCTTCTTTGGAACACAAAAGGAGATTTTTGGAAGAATGTTCAGTCTTGGTCACCATTCACTTTCATTATATGGGAAAAAAAGATGCAATGAATGTGACGAAACTTTCAGTCCCTAACATTCTGCCTAATATCTGCTTTTGTGTTGCATGGAAGGAAGAATGTCATACAGGTAGGCCTGTCGCGATTATTAAATAATCGTCTGATCGCGGTTATTTGATGTAACCATTGTTTTTTGAGATAACCGCAATTATTTTGCACCTCTAATTCCAATTACATTCTACAGTCCAAATAACTACATTTGAACCAAATATATAAATGCCATTTTTTGTGTGTCTTATTTAATGGAACTTTGACTGTCTCACTGAGCTGCACCACGGACCACACTCAGAAGAGATTAACTGCTTCTGAAGTGTTCTGATGCATGCTCCATCTGTGGAGGTTTACACTAAACTCATGCGAAAATATAAATGAGGATTTATATGAATGCAAATCGCTCCGGTTTCACTTTATTTAACTTTTGTGTAATGTCAAATGTTCTTGGTCTTTAGGGATCCTACACGCAGTATTAATGACACACAGTGACACAGAGGAGACACTAGCTTAATATATTTCTGTGGAGATTATAAAATGAAGAAACACAAAATCTCAGTGGTCTTCCTTCCTTCTTCCATAACATTGTAATAGTTAGAATATAATATACCTATTCACGTTGACTGGGTTCCAAAAACAACTGTGTAAATGTAAGGACTTAAGTTTAAAATATAAAATATTATTTTTCATGTCATTCATTCAAGTTTTTAAAACCTTAATAGCAAGGCAAGGCAAGTTTATTTATATAGTACATTTTATACACAGTGACAATTCAAAGCGCTTTACATAAAAATAATTTAAATATATATATCGGCGGCCAAAGGTTTGGAATAATGTAAAGATTTTGCTGTTTCGGAAGGAAACTGATACTTCTGTGTCAATTCCCCTTTTACACCCAATTTGGAATGCCCAATTCCCAATGTGCTTTTAAGTCCTCGTTGTCGTGTAGTGACTAGTGACTAATCCAGGAATCTAGTAAATTAGTAAATTACTAATTTGGTACCAGAAAATCACTTGCCATTATATCAAACATAGCTGAAAGCTATTTGGTTCGTTAAATGAAGCTTAACATTGAAGCTTAACACTAAAAAAAAACAACAAAAAAAAACAAAAAAAACATTGTCTTTGTGTTTGTTTTTGAGTTGACATGAATGCAATAGACTGGCAATTCTTAAGGTTAATGTTAGGTCAAAAATGGCAAAAAAAGAAACAACTTTCTCTAGAAACTCATCAGTCAATCATTGTTTTGAGGAATGAAGGCTATACAATGCTGGAAATTGCCAAAAGAAAACTGAAGATTTCATACAAAGGTGCACACTACAACCTTCAAAGACAAAGGACAACTGGATCTAACAAGGAAAGAAAGAGATGTGGAAGGCCAGATGTACAACTAAACAAAAGGATAAGTACATCAGTCTCTAGTTTGAGAAATTGATGCCTCACATGTCCTCAGCTGACAGCTTCATTGAATTCTACCCGCTCAACACCAGTTTAATGGACAACAGTAAAGAGGAGACTCAGGGGTGCAGGCCTTATGGGATGAATTTCAAAGAAAAATACACTTTTGAAACAGAAAAACAAAAAGAAAAGGTTAGAGTTGGCAAAGAAATACAGACATTGGACAACAGATAATTGGAAAAGTGTGTTATGGATCTTAACCCCATTGAGCTTTTGAGGGATTGGCTAGACTGTAAGATATGTGAGAAGTGCCTGACAAGACAGACACATCTATGGCAAGTGCTACAGGAAGCATGGGGCGAAATGTAATAGTTACAGCCTTACATAGAGGTTTGGAATAACAAGAGGGTGAATAAATGATAAAAAACTATCATTCTTTTTTTGGTGAACTTTCCCTTTAATCTGTTTCAAACAGGTATAATTGTGATAAATGGTGATTATTTATTTATTTATTTATTTATTGTCTCTGGACTGTTTGGTCTATAGCCGAATCCCTCCCCTCTGGTAATGTGTGTGTTTAGCAAGTGACCTATAAGTGTGCAAATACCCATCAATGCCCATTCCCTCTTGTGCTGCTCTGCCAGTTGGCATGCCTGGATGGAGGCAACATATTGCAGCACCGAATGTCCATGAGTAGACTCAGTACATTGGAAATTACTCAGAGGGCTCTCTTCTTCCCTGTTCGTGTTTGGACGCTGATGTGGCAGAAATCATGGCAAGTCACTTTAAAGTGAGAGCAATTGCTCTTTGGGGAGCCAAGAATAGGGAACGTATTTTGTCCTGGCGGGAAGTTGGTGCAATTGTGTCTTGATTGAGTATTTGATGCCTTCTCCCTAAAACATTTCCCTTAAGTAGGCAAAGGTTATAATAACGTCAGCTTTTCTTTCCCTCGTGCAGTTGAATGATTGATCGTTCTGATTGATGTAATCTTCAAATTTGATTTTCTGTATCCATGTGTTGTGTTTTTTTGAAAGCAAAACAATCCAGTTAAGCAAGATGTGAGGAAACATCCATATTAATATTTCAACTTAAAATGCTCGTAATGCTCTCTACAAACACACCCCATTCAGTAATGTCAACTTGGAGGCGATCAGTAGCTCATTTCTTTGTTTTTCTTTTTGCTCTTTCTCATTTCTTTTGAGGGAGGAGGGAGGAGCGGCCACTGTATGTATACAGATAATATGATTGATTTGCATTGTCTACACCAATTTCCCCTCCAGTCCGCAGAGCAATTCGTTCAGTGTGACCCCCACTCCCTCCTCCCAAATGATAAGTGAAGCCATTAGAGTAAAGAAGGCAATCTATGCACAGGGTTTGGTTAGCAGGGTCAAGTCATCTGTCGAGTCATTCATCAGCTTTATTCTGCTTATTTCTTAGTTATGGCCAGCTCTTTTAAAAATTAATATCTCTTTCTTTTGAGCCCACGACCATGTTTTTTTAAGCTAGCTTTCAAAAGTTTTTTGTACCCCTACATGTAGAGATGAACATGTTTATGCATGCAATGATGCATTGCCACTAGATAGCCTAGACATCATACAAATTTGATCTGAAAAGTGTGTGTTCTCTGCGGCGCTGACTTTATTGAAACACAACTGAAATTAGGCAATGACTTTTGAGGGGCTTTTGAGGGGCAGAGCGGATGCAGAAAATGAACCTGCAGCTGTCTTTCCTCCTAATGTCTTTCTAAACCCTTAATGTGTGTTGAACTTTTCAACTTTTGCAAGACTTAGCCTGTACAATGCAATCAAACAGAAGACAATAAACCCATCAAATTCCACCCAGTGCCACATGTCTTTGTGTATGTGTGTGTGTGTGTGTGTGTGTATGTGTGTGTGTGTGTGTGTCCATGAAAGCACTTGGCTTATTCTTGCACACGTTTTTGTGCCGGGCCTCTCTAATCTAAGATTTATTGACCATTAGTGAACTCAGAAAGTCATTACAGTTCATTATGCTTGGGGCCTGACGTTTTATTAGGACAAATTTCCCCGCTGAGAACACGCACAAGCACTGAACTGCTCACGCTTCCCGCCGCGCAAGGTCACGTGACCTGCGGCTCTCCTTTCCTCTTTCCCCTCACACACTAAAAGCACAATGTTACTGAACACCACTCCATTACCAGAATGCGGAACCCGCCATCTAGAGGGATGGTGGGAAGAGAATGGCATCTCACACCCCATGACTAATTATGTGAAGATGCAAATAGTTTCGCCACGCTATCCCTCTCCCCAAACATTACATATGTTTTTTATTTGTGTTTTCTAAATTGAGTCATGCCACAAGAGTGAAGCTTGTGAGACTGAAGTTTACTAAAAGGGCTAAATAAATGACTGTGTGGTGTTTTATTCTTTTCAAAATAAATCAGTGTAGAAATAAAATTACAGAGACACATTTTGTGTTTTTGTTTTAACTTTGATTTTACATTATTTTGCTTCTAGCAAACCCGTTGTGCTGGGAAGGGGTTCAAAAGGGCTGTGAGTGACATGATCCCTTTCAAAAAGCTACACTTATGATGCTGCGCTGAAATAGCACTTTGGGAACAACTTTAGGTTTGACCAGCTGTGAATATGTGTGCAACACTTCAATGAACATTGACCGGAATTTATAGCCTCTGCCGGTGTAATCATTGGATGCACCTGGGGCAGGGCTATAAATAGATGCATCACAAAAGCATCGTCAGATCTTTTGTCTTCAGATCACTCTGTGTGTGTGTGTGATTCATGAGCCTGTCAGAACTTTCTTTCCTCTGTTAGGAGTTAGAATTTGTTAGGCAGTGCGCAGAAAACCTTTCTCTTCTTTCTCTGAAAAAAAAAAAACGGTGACTGAAAGACAGAGCAAGCGGTGTGTGTTCCCATTTTTACACTCTATGGCTGATATGGACACACACCAGTTTTTGTTTTGTGTGTTTGGGGGAAGAGCATGCATTGCAGCAGGGCGGGTGCAGGCATTGCGATCTTTCATTGTGCTTCACATTCGTCTCACTTACTTCCAAGAGCCAGTGTCCACTCTTTCATTGTGGGGCTCTCACATAGATCTGGCTGAGGAGCGAGAGACAGGTCTGTCCCTATCACTCGCTCTCTCCCCAGATCCGGCTGATCCTTCTCTTAAGCCTGAAGCGCTTCGGTTCATGATGGGGACGCTGAACCTCTGTACATCCCAAGCACAATAATAAAGCGGCTGAGGAATTACTAAGAGATCCCCCCCCCACCCCCAAACGCTCCAAATTAGAAGACAGATTTCTGTCTGGTGGCCAAAAAATAAAAAATAAAGAAAGGGGAAGGGAACGCTATATCAGTCCCTTCCTTTCTTCTATGACCTCCATAACAAGTATTCTCATCCATGGAGGAATCCTTATACTTCCTGTGTCTTCGTGCCCTCGACATTGAAATATTTGACTATCGTGGGTGCTGAGGCTCGGGGGTATTCGGTGATGCCGCCAGTAAAAGAGACACTTGCGGGTTATCTCTTGCCGGGCTCGGCATCACCGCTAACGAGACCCACTCTCCTCACAAAGCTGTGCAGGACCACCTCTACGCTTGTGGGGAAGGCTTATCAGGCAGCAGGTCAGGCTAGTGCTGCCCTGCACACTATGGCAGTGTTACAGGCGTACTAGGCTAATCTGTTGAAGTATTTGGTGGTGCCGCCGCTAGAAGAGACTCTTGCGGGTTATCTCACGCCTGGCTAGGCATCATCACTAAAGAGACCCACTTTCCCCAAAAAGCTGTGCAGGGCCACCTCCACGCTTGTGGGAAAGGTGGAGAGACACTAATGGCTTAACCTATCGGGCATCAGAGACAGGGGCAAAACTTTCCTTCTCGATGCCTCAGTTTTTCCTTCTGGCTTATTTGGTGATGCTATGAATATAGTTATCACCAGGTTCCAGGAGGCAAAAAGTAGAAATGAACTGCAAGATCTCTTGGTTAAAGGGGCCATAGAACATGTTCCCCTTCCAGAGAGAGAGTCAGGTTACTACAGCAGATACTTCCTGGTTCCCAAGAAGGATGGGGGGTTGCGTCCGATCTTTGACCTTCGAGGCTTGAATCGCTCCAAGGGCGTTCAAGTTCAAGATGCTAACCGTCAAGACGGTCGTGTCTCAAATCCAACATTGCGATTGGTTGGTCATGCTCGATCTCATGGATGCGTATTTTCATATAGAAAGTCTGCCACAACACAGGAAGTTCCTGAGGTTCGCTTTCGGGGGCAAAGCTTTTCCAGTATTGGGTTCTTCCATTCGGGCTAGCCCTATCACCCCGCACATTCACGAAATGCATGGATGAAGCACGGGCTCCTTGGCGACTCTGGGGCTTCCGCATTCTGAATAACATGGACGACTGGCTGATACTAGCACAGTCTCAAGAACTGTCATTTCAACACAGGGATATCGTCTTGGCTCATCTGATTTCTCTGGGTCTGACACTCAACGTCAAAAGAGCGTTCTCTCTCCAACTCAGAAAACTACCTATCTGGGGATCATATGGAATTCGATCACGATGCGGGCACAATTGTCTCCCGCTCAAATTGAGTCCATTCAGAACACCCTGAGCAAGGTCAGGCTAGGCCAAGGTTGTACTATTCGTCAGTATCAAGACTACTAGGTTTCATGGCAACTGCGTCCTCAGTGATCCCTTTGGGCCTTTTTTGCACTTGAGACCATTTCAGTTGTGGCTCAAAGCCAGGGGATTTCATCCAAGGGCCTATCCCCTAGGCTGATAAGGGTTACGCGCCACGTGCTACGTAAACTTTCTGTGGTTCAGACCCTGGTTCCTCACTTCGGGCCCCACTCTAGGTGCGTCTTGCCATCGCAGGTTGCTAACGACAGACATCTCCCTGACGGGCTGGGTAGCGGTTTTAAGTGGTCGTCCAGCTCAAGGGGAATGGGAGGGTCGTCAGCTCGATTGTCACATTAACTGTCTTGTGTTGATGGCTGTATTTCTGGACCTGAAATACTTCCTCCAGAGGCTGCCATGTCTTGGTGCGGGTGGACAACAAAGTGGTTAAGGAGGTCTACGTTAACACCAGCTGAACAGACTGGCACGACAGATTCTCCTTTGTGCCCAGGGCAAGCTCCTGTTAATCAGAGCAACTTGTATCCCTGGATGACTGAATGACTGTCCAGACAGAAAATACCGACGGGGGAGTGGAAACTCCACCCCGAGGTACTGGAACAAATCTGGGTGAGATTTTACAGGGCAGAAGTGGACCTCTTCACCTCTTTACAGACAGCGCAATGTCCCCTCTACTTCTCTCTGAGTCAGCCAGCCCCCCTGGGTCTGGACGTGATGGCGCATACATGGCCCAGAATGCATCTGTATGTGTTTCCTCCGGTTTCTCTGCTCCCGGGAGTCGTGGCCAGAGTTCTCCTCGACGGCTCACCTTGGGCGATTCTGGACAGGAGGGACCTTCTGTCTCAGGCACAGGGGACAATATTTCATCCCTGGCCCGAGCTGTGGAACCTTAATGTTTGGCCCCTGAAGGGTACCAACTGAGGGGCACAGGGTTTTCACCTGAGGTTATCGAGACCATTTTAAGTGCTAGGGCTCCCTCTACCAGAAGAAACTACGTCAATAAATGGGGTGTCTTTGAAAGATAGTGCAGTGCACATAATGCAGATCCAGTTAACTGCCAGATTTCTTCAGTTCTGGACTTTCTGCAAGAAAAACTGTCAGAAGGCATATGCCCGCCACTCTCATTGTCTATGTGGCACCCATTTCGGCTTGCCATGCCTTGATGGACGGGGTGCCATTGGGGAGACATCCTCTACTCGCTCGCTTCATTTGTGGAGCTATGCGACTTAGGCCTCCTGCTAGGACCAGGATCATGGGACTTAGCAATAGTCCTTGAGGGTCTGATTGAGACCCCCTTTGAACCTCTAAAGTCAGCGTCTGACAGACTTCTGAATCTCAAGATGGTTTTTCTTATGGTGATTACCTCTCTAAAGAGAATTGGGGACCTACAGGCTCTGTCTATCTTGCCAGCCTGCTTAGAGTTTGCCCCAGGAATGGCTAAAGCAATTTTGCACCCTCATCCTGACTACCTGCCTAAAGTGCCTTTCTCGACCTTACATCCGGTCACCCTCGAAGTCTTCTGCTCCCCACCGTTTGCAACGCCGGAGCAGGAAAGACTTCACAGACTTTGTCCATTCCGTGCCCTTCAGACTTATGTCCACCGCACTAGTCAGTGGCGTAAGTCAGGGCAACTATTCATTTGCCATGGGGGCCACAACAGGGGGGTGGCCGCCACCAAGCAGACTATGTTGCATTGGTTGAGGGATGCTATTGCCCTGGCCTACGAGGTGCGCGTAGCATGTCCCTCTGTAGCATGTTTGTGATGTGGCAGGCTGGTCCTCTCTGCACACATTCATTAGATTTTATAGTTTGTTTGTTCATGCCACTCCGGGCTCTTATGTCCTTGAGTTGACATAACAAGCTCATGTCCAAGACCTCTCGCACATTTGTGAGCACATTACACAACAGTAGAGGGTCCGGACATCCACAGTGCGGCGGCGTGGGTATTCTCATTCCCAAAGTGCTATTTCAGCGCAGCATCATAAGTGTAGCTTTTTGAAAGGGAATGTCTCGGGTTACTTGACTGTAACCCTTGTTCCCTGATAAAAGCGGAACAAGATGCTGCGCTTCATTGCCGCAATGGGATGCCCCAGGACTGCTCTTCAGACAAAATACCTGACGATGCTCCTGTGACCCATCTATTTATAGCCCTGCCCCAGGTGCATCCAATGATTAAACCGGCAGAGGCTATAAATTCCAGTCAAGGTTCATTGATGTGTTGCACACATATTCACAGCTGGTCACACCTAAAGTTGTTCCCAAAGTGTTATTTCAGCGCAGCATCTCGTTCCGCTTTTATCAGGGAACAAGGGTTACAGTCAAGTAACCCAAGACGATCACACTGGAAATTGATGAAAGTTTATGTATCCTGAAATCAACCCCATTCAGCCGAATTACTGACATGTGCCATCAGCCTTTTTATTATTTTCTTTATTCAAATGTGATCATATTTCCCTCTAGACCTACTGCCTCCAAGTCACAGATTCTTGTCCTGTGATTCAGAGGTTACATTACCACTTCAATTATAAACATTTTACTCCACTGTAGGTAAGGTTTAGGGTTGTGGATTGGGTTATAGGGCAGAGGTAATAAAATGTGCATTTCTGTTGAATGTATTTCATAATTTACAATTAAAATACTACTTGCTTTTGGCACCAATCAAGCAGCTGAGTTTCACTCCTGCTTTCACTACTTACCTCTACCAGCGAGAAGCATTGCTGTTGGATCCGCATGGCGCATTTCCAGCTGGCATCTCTCTCTCTCTGCAGCTGTGCAGTTCACACCCCTGGGCACTTTGACAGTGCTTTCTTTCTGTTTAAAAGAGTGTCTCTAAAAGTCGCAGAGCGCGTCCCCCTGCGACCAAACAACGGCAGGCAACTCCAGCGTCGAGCACCTCACAGGTGGCGTACGCCCCCCCCCGTCTCCAGGACCCTAGGCATATCAGTACAAGGTCCTCCTCTTTGGCCTGTACCTGTCACCTTGCATCTTCACGAAGGTCGCAGTGGCCGCTCTTACCCCCCTAAGGGAAGTGGGTATTCGCATACTCAACTACCTCGATGACTGGCTCATCCTGGCCCACTCTTGAGAGTTACTATGCACCCACAGGGACCAGGTGCTCAGGCACCTCAGCCGTCTAGGACGTCAACTGGGAAAAGAGCAAGCTCGACCCGGATCAGAGCATCTCTTTCTCGGCATGGAGACTCAGTCTCAATGACAGCGCAGCTCACCAACGAGCGCGCTCAGTCAGTGCTCAGGTGCCTCGCTCGCTTCGAGCCCGGCACAGCGGTTCCTCTAAAACAATTCCAGAGGCTCCTGGGGCATATGGCATCCTCAGCCACAGTTGCGCCATTTGGGTTAATGATGTTAGATCGCTACAGCACTGGCTACAGACTCGAGTCCCGAGATGGGCATGGTGGCATGGCACACACCATGTGACAGTCACCCCTTCCTGCCATCAGACTTTCAACCCTTGGACAGACCTCTACTTTCTGTGGACCACAGTCCCCCTGCAGCAGGTGTCTAGATGTGTCGTGGTAACCACAGACGCCTCTCGACAGGGTTGGGGCATCGTGTGCAACGGGCACGCTGCCGCTGGCCCCTGGAAAGGACCCCGGCAGCGTTGGCACATCAATTGCCTAGAATTGATGGCTGTAATTCTTGCCCTACGGAAGTTTCTCCCATTAATCCGAGTCAAGCACGTCTTGATCCGTTCAGACAGCACCGCGATGGTAGCGTACATAAATCACCAGAGCGGCGTGCGCTCTCGTCATATGTCACAACTCGCCCGCCATCTCCTCCTTCGGAGCCAGTCGCGACTCAAGTCACTGCTCGCCACTCACATACCTGGCAACTGCAACAAAACGGCAGACACGCTGTCGCGACAGGTTTTGCCCAGCAGAGAGTGGAGTCTCCACCCCCAGGTGGTCCAGCTCATATGGGACCGATTTGGCAAGTCGCCCCGCTGCCCCAGCCACCGTGCTTGTTGAGTCTCCCCTCATTAGGCTGGACCTACCACCGTACCATATCCCAGGTCCGGCTTCACAACCCTTGTGGTGTATTTGCCATGCAGTACCTCCCCCTAAAACTGGGCAGGGCGTG
Source organism: Moxostoma hubbsi (assembly GCA_032164185.1). Lineage (NCBI taxonomy): Eukaryota > Metazoa > Chordata > Actinopteri > Cypriniformes > Catostomidae > Moxostoma > Moxostoma hubbsi. Next base: position 15,733,280 of record JAVLUX010000006.1, on the reverse strand, counting down.
GCCTCCGCAGGGTCTTTCCCTCCTGAAAGAATAGGAAATTTGCGGCCTGGACAATTACCTTGCCTCCGGCCTTGCCTACAGCCCCAGCACGCCAGCGCTGACGAGTTCTAAAGACGCCTCCTTAGGCCTCTTCCTCAGTCTCTAAATCCGTCCCCTGCCGGGTGTGCAGAGCAGGGTAAGGGCTTCGATTCTTCTCTCAGCACCCTAGCCTCGGGACATCCTTCTGCTCCCGACATGCTATCTCCTGCTCCGCCCCGGGGAAATCCGCCTTCCCCGACTTAAGATAGGCCCCAGCCACTTCACATCCTATGCGAGAGACATAGTGAGAGAGAAGGCTGCGGCTGCTGGGCTTGCTCCCATGCTAGGCAAGTAACACCTTTTTCCCCCCTCAGGGGTGCGTGAAACCTAAGGTTTGTATGCAAAAAAAAAGTGTTGGGGGCATTGGGGAGGGCTGCGTTCAGCCGGTACAGGCACCTCTAGCATGCAATAGCCTCCTGTGCACCTGTTTCGACAGTCACGTAACACGGTCAGTGCGCGGCGCTTTTTTATGGACCCCTTATGTCACTTCATTCAACACAATGTCGAGTGAATGACAGAAGGGGAACGTCGTGGTTACTCTACGCAAGTAACCACAACGCAATGCCGAAAACATGGAACTGAATCACAAAATCCAGTTATAAAAACTGAATTAACTGTAAATGTGAAATTTCACAGAATTTGACATATTTGGGATAAATTGTATGTATGAAATCACAATTATTAAAAGAAAAATCATGATATGCCCCAGTATTATGAATAAACCACAAAAGGCGAAATTTAATAAATAAAGATACAGTCTGCATGTGCTGCATGCTTTGAAGTTAATGTGTTCAAACACTGACAATACCTCATCGTACATTCATGCACGATCCATGAGTGTGTAGATGGTAAAGAGCACAGTACTTATTTACTGTAAAACATGCAGCACATGCAGACTATAAATTTATATAATTAAATAGATGGCTTTTGTAGTTTAATAAGCACATTAAGCCGAACTGCTTATTCAGTGAGAAGCTGCCATCAAAAACATGCAAACAAAAAGCACTTCATTCGGTTTTTCCACCAAAATAAAAGCTACATTTATACATTTACATGAATAAGTAGACAAGCTAAATAAATATATTACTACTGCATAGTAAAATTTCAAATTCAATGTAGTATTAATAAATAATCTGTGGTTGTTCTAAATAAGTTTTCATTAATGCTTTCATTAATACTGTGATGCTCTGCTGTTTAGCACTGTATTTGACAAAACAATATTCTAAACAATACAATAAACAATGACAAACATAATACAATGGTAGCAGTTGTTCTGTTTTCATTTTTAGGGGGGGTGGAACCAATCCATGTTGGGGGTGGGAGGTTGCAGTGGTGAGGTCACAAATAATGGTCCTCCTTTGTCCTTCAAATTAGTAAATGTGCTGTATGCAATAATTTCCTGAATAAAGGTTTTAAATGTGACAAAGGCCCAAAATGTTACAAGTCTTTTATTTTGAAAGATACTTTTTTTTTTAAGTTCACACAGTACAAGACAAACACTGTGTCTGCATTTCAGTCATCTTTCTTAATTTGTGCTGTTTCAAAGAAAAGACCAATAGAATTAGAATTTCTTTTGATCACTGTTGTGTAAAATGACACGACCGTTTCAGCTGGTTAGCGAAAAATAATGTTCACTCAAGTTGTCACTCATTCTGTTTTTTCCCCCCAGTAGAATATTTACACAATATTTTCTTTACACTGCACTTTTCCGTACAAAAACAGTTCATATTGACCACTGATATCAAGGTCCATAGAGAAGAAAGAAAAATTATTATTAAAATACCATAAAAGAAGTCCATATAACTCAAAGCTGTATGGCCACAGAAACCTTGGAATATAGTGCACAATTCATATGGACGACTGTTATGATGTCTTTATATTGAACCATTAATAGTGCTTTAAAGTTTGACAGTTACTGTTTACTATAAACTGTTATTAAATGGAATAGAGCAGCTTCAAATATCAATTTTAATGTTCCAAGAAAAGGTAACAGCATATGGGTTTTGAACAACATAAGTGTAAGTAAACGAGTGTGTAAAAGTACATTTTCCAATTTTAGGTGAAATACTAACTAGTAACTAATTTTAATTTTTGAGTTCAATAAACTGGTCTATTTTAAAAGAAGACTCTTGGGAGATGCTGTTCAAAATTCATAATGAATTAAAGATATAAAGAAATTATCCTGAAAATTTTAAATGATTTTAAATTATTACCATAATTTAACAAATATGCATAAAAAATATATTACATTGTCCCTGCCAAATCCTAAAAACATTATACATAAGTCCTATACTTGTCCTCTTCTGTGTATTTTGTGGTTTGGGCACTGGTCCCACTGGAAATGCATAACCCAATGGTCAGAGCATGTGCATTACAGTCACATGTTTGCATTTTACCAAAAAAGAGTGGTCCTTTCTTTTATTATTCATATCTGGCTCAAGGCCTTGTTATATTGAATGACTGTTTTCAGAATGACACTGTCCTATTATACATGGGTCACAAAATCTTTGCTGGACACATCTACAAAGGTAAGAGGGAAGCTTCAGTATAAATCTTTTTTTTTTTTTTTACATTCAGAAGATAATCAAAGAGGCAATGAGACCTGCTGGTCTGTTATCACCACCATTGATCAGAGAACACAGCTAAATCACACTCTGCACTTTCCTGTACAGAGAACAGACATGCAGGAGATAGGCAGGGTAATAGTGTTAAGAGTGTTCCGTTCAATGATCACAAACGAGGACCTACATTGTAAATAAAAATAGATGCAGAGGGGATTGGGCCCAATAGGGCAAAATGAGCTGCAGTGTAAGTTGTCTTTTTTTTTTTGCTTGTGTGTGCGTGTGCATGTAGATTGAGTTACTGTCAGTGTCAGCTTTACTTTGTGCCATCCTTCCTCTCCATTTGGGCAGACAGTTCACTTTATGAAACCATCATTCTGCCTTCTACCCTCTGTGTCTTTAGTGCCATAGGGAAGAAAAGAGGGAGTTCAATTTTACTCCTGTCACCCATTTCTCTCAGTGAGAGTGAGTGAGGGCAAGAGATAGGATATGGAAGCACCAAATGGGACTCTTTTTCATTCTGAGTGATGCTGCGAGGTTGTGGAAATATTACATGAGCATCTGCACTCATATGTAGCTGTTTACATGCAGAACGCCGAATCTGCCTTCCAGCCTTTGCATGCACATCCATGAGTCTGCTCTTATATGTGTGTCTGCACCATTGATGGCCCCTTGGCTGCTCCTTGTTTTTACACTTTGTTTCCAGTAGCAACTTTGGCCCAATAAGTTGGGATTTCCCTCCAATTAAAGGCCATCTGTCTACATGCCTTTGTAGAGGCATTGTGTGAGTAACTTTCCACCCAGAGGTGAGTCTGCCTGTCTTTACCTCCTCAAACCCTGTAACAATCAGTCTGCTATTTGCTCATCTTTTGCCAGCATTGCACCAATATTTTTTCAAAATTCCCCTGATGTCTCCCGCTCCCTGTTCACCATGCTTGGTTACTCTGGATGTGGCCTCTGTTAGATGCCTGACCTTGCTAATTGCTCTGGAAACTAACGTGTGTGTGTGTGTGTGGCCACTGTCAGAGCCATGCCTAATAAGAGAGAGCAAAGCCGGGGAGCCGGGCCAGCAGCGTGATGTCTGCCTAATGTGGGGGCAGAGAAAAACACGGAAGGGAGGCTGAACTTGAAAAAACACAAACTGCTCTTTTTAGTCATGCAAACTTAATAAAAGAGCAGTTTGTTCAATTTCTTATTCCCAGGTTTATAGTATTGTATTTGATGCAGAAGCATGGTTATACAATGAAGGAAGCTCTTAGCTTGACCGGTGTTGAGGCATTTTTTTCTGTCTGACTGTTTTTTTTTAAGGATCAGGGATTTTATTTTATTTATTTTTTTTTTTTTTTGAGGGGGCACCAGTGGTAAGATAAGACATGAGCAAAGAAAGTAACACCCTGTCTACACTGGACTTGAGCAACCAAAACCAAATCTCTTCCATTATAATCAGTGATGCTATCTACAATACACTGGAATCGTCCATTGCATGATGTCATGCTGAATGTGGGTAATACCCCATTCCATTTCTGACTTGTTGCAAAGATATTCCAGCTACTAATAACCTGTCCATCTTAAATAAAATGACTTAACTCACCAAATATCATATGTGTGATTTTCGTTTATCATTAACTTTATTTGTTATTTAATTAAATAAATTCTAACCATTAGATCAAAACCACCTTATGATTTTTCTAATCTCTGATCTACTAATATAAAACATATTTTGTTCTTTAACCATATTAATATGTAGTTCTTGCAAAAATAACATTTTAATAATTATATTTTAAGTATAAGTATATTTTATACCAATGGATTTCCTTTGAAAATAAAGACTATAGAAGTTATTCACCCATGAACTGTTTTTCAAGTCTTGAGCTCATTGTGGGTTAGTCCATGTTAGTTTGGTGTAGACATGGTGTAATACTTTTAACAGAATTGTAGTTTAAGTGTAAGTGTGTTAGCCTAGTGTTGTAGATGTTATTTAACATGCAAGGGAACCTGGGTTCAAATCGTGACCAAATATATAATTCTAATATGTAATTTCTTTTAAATAAACAATGCAAAATTGCAACTGAACTTTACAGCCAGTGATCACCATGCATTTTGTTGTATGGAGAAGAGCAGCTGGAATTGTTTTCCATGAGGGGAACATTTTTTTTACAAGTGACATACAGTGACATGATGGTGGGTAGATGATGACAGAATTTTCTGTTTAAAGCAAATTATCTGTGGAAGGTGCAACTTGATTGGACTGACCAAATTTACTACACTTACTGCCACAGCATTTTAGACAAATTTTTTATTTTATTTTTTTTACCCATAATAGTCATTTACTTTTTCTTCCTTTTTTGTAAGATACTTTTAAAACAACTTGACTCAAAAATCTAAAAGGGACTTCTACGCATTTTGGATCATTATGCTTGTATCTATTCCAGCATCTTACATATTTTAGAATACACATGAGTAAAATAGTAGAATACACATATTTTAGAATACACATGAGTAAAAAGTTTAATGATTACACAGATGAAATTGGCTTGACAAATCTTAATGTGTGCCATGGTCATATGTCATGCTCGGCTTCTCCTCTGATGCTTAGTAAACAACCATACATTAAGCTTGCAGCAGTTTCAACTAAACCGTGCCCTGTAAACAACTCCACCTCACCACATTTTCCATTCCACTCAGCCCCCATCTTTCTTTTAAGAGTTTTTAAAGCCTTAGAAACACACTACTTTAGATAACTCAACACTCTAGGTGGCCTTGCCCTCATTAACACTAATATACAGAATGCAGGGAAGTGGGAGAGAGAAGGTGAGCCAGACATGGGAAGAACTTGTTATCTTTTTGTATTCAATTTTCTCATTATCTGCAAGATCAATCAATGGTGACTTTGCAAGTTTGGAGACCATAACGAGGAGGAGAAGCCATCGTCTGCATCTCATCTCCGATGGCCACTTTTTCAATAATGAGCCACCCAGTATGTGTACCTCTGCTGCCAAGTGATGGTATGTGAACGTCTTTTAGTAAGGCTACCGCTTTTTGGGTGGGCGAAACCATACCCAATTTTCTCCAATTACTAATACCCTCCAGCACCAATAGCTTCACTGCCATACTGGAGAAGCTCTTATGACAGCATGTCAGTTATAATGCCACCCCATGTCACTGTCATTTCAATAAGTAGCCCTGACATGCTCACCTCACCAAAACGATTCTAGAATGTTCTCATCATCTTACATTCACCACAGCGGAAGCCTCAAACTGAACAGGTAAATTCCATGCCTTTATAGAGCAGGCCTGCCTGATTGGAGCATGGCAGCATACAGTGACATAGGTATAATTGGCCGTATCTGTTCATATAATGTTTTTACCCTCAGGCAGCATCCATATCGATTCAGATTGATTGAGCCATAGATTAACTTGTTATGACTCTTCACCTGTTACAGAGAATTGATTGTCAGCCCAGGCCATAACAAGTTGGAAATATGTAATTGTAGAACATGTGGATTCTATAATTGTGTTTCAGATTTCTTGAATGCTTTTCTTAAGATGTGATTTTGTTGTGCAGTAGTGCTGTCTCGTCAGCTCTGAAAAATTATGTTTGTGTGGTGTCATTTTTATGTGCATGTGTCAGAAGATTTGACTGTCAGAGATTAACGTCCAACAACATTGAATATGGAATAAGCTCATAAACTGATGGACAGACGGACTCGCTGATGTTGACTTGTGCATTGTCCATTTCAAAAGCTGAGTTATTATGTCTAATCCTCCTTACTCCACCGCCATTGATCCAACCCAACCAATCTCTTGGTGGGCATGACAATGTGACGAGGAGGTTCACGCTCAGGCGGTGTGACTCTGATCCTGAGGAAACAATTCCATCTATCTTCAGTAAAGCACAAATCCCCCATCACACACCAATCAAATTATCATCCATATCAAGAGGCTTTCTGTCAGATAATGTCATTTTCTGAGGCCAGACGCCAGTGAGTGAAAAGACATGAAAGTCTTCAGGTCCCTGCAGACAAAGGCAGCAAAGGATGACTCTTTCTCATATCTTCAGATCTTTTCTTTCTCACTCGCTTTCTTTCCATTCTTAAGGCGTTGACATTCAAGAGGATCATGCAAATGTATCATTCTGTCCTCATTAAGGGTGAGAGCTCTGGCATGGCATCCATCTTTTTGAATGATGTTGATATGATGTTGCTGGATCCTTCAATTCTGTATATTGATCTTGATAAAGGACTTTGAAATGGTGCTGATGTTACTTTGAGGAAAAATTAACTGTATTTGAAGTTTTATTGTGTCACAATATAAACAGTTGATGAGATTTTTTTTCCTATTTGTTTTTTCTTACATTTGTGTAAATGAAATAGGACATTCTGTTGTCAGAATATGGCCCAACATCTTTATTCAGTTCTTTTGTTGAGAAAGGGCTAAGTATGATTGCCTGCAAAGGTGCAGACATCATCTTTTCAGGGCCAGCAGCATAGTAGCACCATTTGAGACAGTTTTGCCAGGGCCAGCAGTTTTGCTATTTATCTTTGTTAACAGTTCAGGGTATGAATATGCTTAAACTTTCCTCTGCCATAAACTGTCAGTTTTATAAACACATGAGAAAGGTTTTTATTTAAACTGACCCATTTTACACCCTGTCTCTTGTTCTCACGTCCTGTTACTTTTCCACTATGTAAGAGGACACGCTTCTATTTGTGTATGTCTTGCTTTTTCAACTGTTGTACTATTTTGGAAGCTTTAAAAAAATCACACCTTTGTGTGATGACTGATGCTTCTGTCAAAATTTTTAACATTGTGTACAGCAGAAAAGAGGAAGAAAGGGAACAATATGCAGTCTTTTTGGGTTTAATAACATTCGGAGTGTGAATAAATCTGTGAGGCAGAGTCAGGAATTAGTACACACCCCTGTTGCTTTGTCCTTGCATAAATGATCCTCTAATTCACAGGTGTCACACTCAAGGCCCATGACCCACGTACTAATTTCATTGCACCTTGACACTGTCATATTTCCATCTTATCTCAAAAAGACTGCAAGCACATTTTCAAAATGTAGAATGCAAGGTGAACTGAACTGACAATCAGTTATCGCTTTTCTTGTTACTATTAATGAGCCTTCCCCTTTTATCCTACTGTACGTAAGACATTCTGAAAATTTGTGACCCGTGAAAACTTCCCAAAATGTTATGTTTGTGTACTTTAGTGTTGTAGTGTTTATTAGCCTAGCAAAATGTAAAAAAAAAGTTGATGCAGAGAGAAGACCATTTCATGAGAGGTGGGAGAGTGAGTAAAAGTTTGTCCTTAAAGGGATACTTCACCTCTGGGAAGATGAATGTGTATTTAAAATTGGTCATTTATATAGTATAAATGTGAAATTATTTTTGAATTTGAAGCATTCTAGACTGAGAAAAGGCAGAAAATGTATTTTTACTCATGTGGCTGAAAGACAACAACTCCCAGAATGCACTTGCTTTGCTGCCCTTACGAGGCCACTCCCAAACCACGCCTACCGGTTACAGGTGGCAGTATCTGAAAATTTGATACAACTAGGCTTGCTTTGATACATCGTGAGTTAGTTGATAAATTGACTGACTACGCGGGAAGAACATTATGATAATTCCGGTTGTCCAAACTCTGTACATGACGTCTTAGTAACAAAAAGAAAAACAAACAAAATACTCACTTTGCACTAAGCTGTCCGTTTGTCCCTGCAGGCTTTGGCTGGCGTTTCCAATTTATCTTCGAGATCCTAAAATAAGTTTCCAGGACTCCCCTGTCCATGTGTGGTACAAAACTTGGGTGCTCAGTTATACATTCTAAAGTTAGCGGTGCAGTTTCATCAGCGGATTCAGCGATCTCGTCCAGAAGAAAATGGCATCGCTGAAATTCGCGACAGCAATAGGACTCTCTATCTGTTTCCATAGGCGCACAGCGAGAGCACTGACACCACCAGTCCGCCCCAACTCGAGTCTGGCCGGGCTCTTCCTCCTGACCGCCAAGCAGGTCTTGCTCCCCTGCTACAGCAGCTGCTCCGGCCGCCTCTTGTTCCACCATCTCCCGCAACTGTTCATCGCTGTATTGCGGCTCGTACAGGTAGCCGCGAGCATCAGATTCTCGCAACAGATCTTCGAAATCCCCTTCTGCCATTTCAACTTCAAAACTACATTCCGCCATCGTGATTAGCCTACTTGTATACAAACTTTCTACACAGAGCAAGAGCCTGTTAGCTTAGCTTCTACAGAAAGATGGCTGACACTATCTTCACATTCTGTGAGTGAGATCCCGCCCCATATGGGCATGGTGAAAACATGCGGAACTAGCTACTAATACTGGCTGTAGTTTTAAGCCTCTGGCCCAAAAATCCTCCGATGACGCAAAATGACGATTTTTGCGTCATCGGAGGATTTTTTCCAGACTAAAAATACATAAATCTCTCGTCTCAGGGGGATATGAGGGTGGAGCTCGGTAATTCGAAAATACTACTGGTTTTCTACTGATACAAAGCTTAATGCTAAATCCTGAAGTAACCCTTTAATAGAGAAAATCCAGTTTGTCTAATTTGCAAAGAGTCAGTCACAGTGTGGACTGAGTACAATTTACGGCTCCATTAGGAGACCAAACATAAAGCTAAATATGTAGATCTTACTCAAGAGGTAAAACAATAAAGTCCAAGAATTGATAGACAGCCTTCGCAACCAACAGTGTATGTTTACTAAAGAAATGGCACAGAATCATGCAGTGGTGAGGGCAATTTTATGCAGTTATCCATTTTTATCAGAGTAAAGCCGGATTTACCAGTCAATGAAGAACTTTTTGATGTAGCAGCCATGGATGGAACAACCACAGGGATGGACATATTTAATGAGGTTGAGAAGTGCGTGAGTAAATTTAACTTAAAATGAGACAAATTAATGGTGCACCTGCTATGTGTGGCAAGAGATCGGGATTGGCTAGAAACCAAACAGAAACAGAAAATGCAACAAAGAAACTGTAGTACTGCCCTGACATCATACCTTTGCATAATTCATCAGAAGCTCTGTGTGGCAAGGCACTTCAACCAGATAGCATTATGAGCACTGTAACAAAAACAATCAACTTCATTAGTGCGTGAGGATTGAACCATAGTCAATTCCAACAATTTGTGAAAGATGTTGGTACGGAACTTGGGTATGTGCCATACCACACAGAGGTACATTGGTTAAGTCGGACTGCAGTGTTAAATAGATGTTTTGAGCTCCGCGAAGAAATTGTCATTTTTATGCAAGGTGAAGGGAACCCTTAACCGAAATGTCTGATCCAACTGACTGTGTGATTTTCCCATGTTGTGCAATGTAACTGAGCATCTCAGTAAACTGAATGAGAGTTTGCAGGGAAGCGGCCAGGCCATAACCAAGATGGATGACACAGTTACAGTATTCCAAAAGAAACTGCGGCTATGGGAGTTTCAACTTCATTAGGGAATTCTTTCACAATTTCCATCAGTCAAAGCATATCTCCCTCAATCCAAGTTGAATTTCTTTGTGATAGATTGACTGCTAAAGTGAATCTATTGATCAATGAATTAGGCAGACACTTCACTGACTTTCAAACGCAGCACTCCACCTTTGACATCTTTGACAATCCTTTTACTACCGGTGTCGCTACTGCACCACATCACCTTCAGACAGAGGGGTAAATAATTACTCAGGCAGAAGTAAAAGTACTAACATAAATAATTATTTGAAAAAGAGTAAGAAAGTATCCAATTAAAAGAGTAGTCAAGTACTGAGTAACTTGTTACTTTCACAAATGACATAATAGACGTTTACTCCTCTATATTCCATTACATAATACACATTGAACATGTATTATAGAAATATTATTAGTAATGAAAATTCTGTCATCATTCACCATCATGTTGTTCCAAACCCATATGACTTTCTTTCTTCCATGCAACACAATATATTAGATAGAATTTTTGCCTGAGTCACAATTTACTTTCAGTGAATGTTAGATAGATAGATAGATAGATAGATAGATAGATAGATAGATAGATAGATAGATAGATAGATAGATAGATAGATAGATAGATAGATAGATAGATAGATAGATAGATAGAGTGGATATAAATAGTTTACACACCCCTGTTAAAATGCCAGGTTCTTGTGATGTAAAGAATGAGACAAAGATAAATCATGTCAGAACTTTTTCCACCTTTAATGTGACCTATAACGTGAACAATTAAATTGAAAAACAAACTGAAATCTTTGAGGGGAAAAACTCACAATAACCTGGTTGCATAAGTGTGCAAACCCTTAAATTAATACTTTGTTGAAGCACCTTTTGATTTTATTACAGCACTCAGTCTTTTTGGGTAGGAGTCTATTCGCATGGCACATCTTGACGTGGCAATATTTGCCCACTCTTCTTTGCAAAAGCGCTCCAAATCTGTCAAATTGCAAGGACATCTCCTGTGCACAGCCCTATTCAGATCACCCCACAGATGTTCAATTGGATTCAGGTCTGGGCTCTGGCTGGATCTGGCTGATTTGGATGTGTTCTTTGGGTCGTTGTCATGCTGAAAGGTGAACTTCCTCTTCATCTTCAGCTTTCTAATGGACGCTTGAAGGTTTTGTGCCAAAATTGCCTGGTATTTGGAACTGTTCATAATTTCCTCCACCCTGACGAAGGCCGGGGTTCCAGCTGAAGAAAAACAGCCCCAAAGCATGATGCTGCCACCACCATGCTTCACAGTGGGTATGGTGTTGTTTGGGTGATGTGCAGTGTTGTTTTTGCACCAAACATACAGTACCTTTTGGAATTATGGCCAAAAAGTTCAACCTTGGTTTCATCAGACCATAACACATTTTCCCACAAGCTTTTGGGAGACTTGATGTTTGTTTTTGCAAACTTCAGCTGGGCTTGGACCCAAAGATCCTACTAGAACAGCTGAACTTTATTTGTGATTAATCAGAGTCACTTTAAATGACGGCAGGTGTATAATGAGTTTAAATGTGATTTGAATGTGGTTAATTCTGAACACAGCCACATCCCCAGTTATAAGAGCACACTTATGCAACCAGGTAATTGTAAGGTTTTTAAATAAATTTTTTCCCCCACGAAGATTTCAGTTTTCTTTTCAGTTGAATTGTTCGCACTATAGGTCACATTAAAAGTGGAAAAAGTTCTAACATGTTCCCTTTACAAAAAGCTTCACTTATGATGCTGCACTGAGAAAAGCTGTGACCAGCTGTGAATATGTGTGCAACATGTCAATGAACATTGACCGAAATTTATAGCCTCTGCCGGAGTAATCATTGGACGCACCTGGGGCAGGGCTATAAATAGATGCGTCACAGGAGCATTGTCAGATCTTTTGTCCTCAGATCACTCTGTGTGTGTCCTTTCACGAGCCTGTCAGAACTTTCTTTCCTCTGTTAGGAGTTAGAATTGGTTAGGCAGTGCACAGAAGACCTTTTCTCTTTTCTCTTTCTTGCTTTTAAAAAAGAAAAAAAGGGAAAAAAAATATATGACAAAGTCAGGGCGAACGATGTGTGTTCCCCTGTCTCCGCTCTATGGCCGAGAGGGACACGCATCAGTTTTGCTTCGTTTGTTTGGGGGAAGAGCATGCTGCTCTCGCGTTGGGGCGGATGCGAGCATTGCGATCAGCTTTCGGGCAAAATGCTTCGCGCTCGACCTCGCTTACTTCCGGGAGTCAGCGCCCACACTTAATTCGTGGGGCTCTCGCATGGACCTGGCTGAGGAGCGAGAGACTGGTTCATCCCATTCGCTCGCTCTCTCCCCAGACCCAGCTGGTCCTTCCCGTGATCTTGAAGCGCGCTCCGGCATCTCTTCAGTTTATGAGGGGGACCTTGAATCTCTACCCACCTCCTAGCATTCTGTCCATGATAATAAATCAGCAGAGGAATTACTCGACGTGGTTACTCGTGCGGTGGCCAGGCTTCAGTTAGACTGGCCACGCCAACAAGAGACCCCCAAATGCTCCAAGTTGGAGGATAGATTTCTGTCTGGTGGCCGGGGAAGGGGAAAGCCTCATGAGTCCCTTGCCTTTTTAATGACCTCCATGACGAGCTCTCTCGCTCATGGAGGAAGCCTTATGCTTCCCATGTCCACATACCCTCAACGTAGATATATTCGACTATCATGGGTGCTGAGACACAGGGGTATTCGATGATGCTGCCGGTCGAAGAGACATTTGCGGGTTATCTCTCGCCGGGGAGGGCTTATCAAGCAGCGGGTCAGGCTGGTGCTGCTCTGCACATGATTGCAGTGTTACAGGCGTACCAGGCTGACCTGCTGAAGGACATGAGTGTGGGTACCGCGTTCGACGAAGAAGCTTTTTCCGAGCTTCATCAAGCCACAGATCTATCTCTCCGCCCGATCAAGCAGACAGCCCGTGCCATTGGCCGGTCTATGTCTGCCTTGGTCAGCAAAGAAAGACACCTTTGGCTCAACCTATCAGGCATCAAGGACAAGGATAAAGTTTTCCTCCTTGATGCCCCGGTTTTGCCTACTGGCCTATTCGGGGGACGCTATGAACACAGTCATCTCCAGGTTCCAGGAGGTGAAAGGCCACGAGGAAGCCTTTGGGCAGTTTTTCTTCACCGTACTCAGAGGGCGGGCCAGTCGGCCACCCAGACCCACCTCGGTCCTGCTAGAAGGGAGGCTCAGAAGCAAAGCGTGGTGAGTTGTGCTCCCCCCGCAAAGATTGGGGACAGTCTCATCGCCCTCAGCAGCCCCCAAAGCAAGACCTAAGGACACAAATTTCTAAGAGGAAGAAACACTGACGGTCTTGCACTTAATATTGTGGGGGGAGCTCCCCTCAGGACGGGGCGCGTGCACCATCCACTTCGCCCCTCCTGGTACCCCGACAAAACCTCTCCATTCCCACTGCCTCCAGTACAGAACAGAAGAAAAGGGCTACAGAATTAAATTCGCTCGTCGCCCTCCGCGTTTCAACGGCGTGGTCCACACTACCGTAAACCAAAGCAGGCATGTCTACTGTGGAAAGAACTGCATAATCTCTCGGTCTAAGTGGCCATGGAACCTGTTCCCCTTCCAGAAAAAGAGTCAGGTTATTACAGCAAATACTTCCTGGTTCCCAAGAAGGGTGGGGGATTGCGTCCGACCTCAGATCTTCAAGGCTTGAACTGACCAGTCAGGGTCTTCAAGTCCAAGAGGCTAACTATCAAGATGATCGTGTCACAAGCCCAACATCACGTTTGGCTGGTCACGATCGATCTCATGGACGCATATCTTCATATAGAAATTCCACCACAGCACAGGAAGTTCCTGAGGTTCACTTTCGGGGGCGAAGCCTTCCAGTATCAGGTTCTTCCATTCGGCCTAGCCCTATTAACCCACACATTCATGAAATGCATGGATGCAGCATGGGCTTCTTTGTGACTCCGTGGCATCCACATTCTGAATTACATAGATGACTGGCTGATACTTGCGCAGTTCCAAGAACTGGCAGTTCAGCACAGGGATATTGTTTTAGCTCATCTGGTTTCTCCGGGTATGAGACTCAACGTCAAAAGAGCGTTCTCTCTCCCACCCAGGGAATTACTTATCTGGGGGTTATATGGAATTCGTTCACGATGCGGGCACAATTGTCTCCCACTTGAATCATTTCCTTTCAGAACACCCTGAGCAAAGTCAGGCTAGGTCAAGGTTGCACTGCGCGTCAGTATCAACGAATACTAGGTCTCATGGCATCTGCGTCCACGGTGATCCCTTTGGGCCTTCTGCACATGAAACCGTTCCAGCTGTTGCTAAAAGCCAGGGGATTTCATCCAAGGGCCGGTCCCCTAAGGCAAATAAGGGTTATGCGCCGCAGGCTTCGTTCCCTTTTTATGTGGTTCAGACCCCAGTTTCTTACCTTGGGTCCAACTCTAGGTGCGTCTTGTCATCGCAGGCTGATAAAGACAGACGCCTCCCTGACGGGCTGGGTAGCGGTCTTAAGTGGTCGTCCAGCTTAAGGGGAATGGGAGGGTCGTCAGCTCGATTGTCACATTAACTGTCTCGACTTGATGGCTGTATTTCTGGCCCTGAAATACTTCCTCCAGAGGCTGCCATGTCTTGGTGCGGGTGGGCAATACAGCGGTAGCCTCTTAAATAAACCATCAAGGAGGTCCACATTCACGTCAGCTGAATCTCTGGCACGTCGGATTCTCCTTGGGGCCCAGGGCAAACTCCTGTCACTCAGGGCAGTTTATATCCCTGGATGCCCATATGTGGGAGCAGATTTACTGTCCAGACTGAAAATACCTACGGGGGAGTGGAAACTCCACCCTGAGGTAGTGGAACAAATCTGGGTGATATTTTACAGGACAGAAGTGGACCTCTTCGCCTTTTCTCAGACAGCACAATGTCCCCACTACTTCTCTCTGAGTCACCCAGCCCCCCCTGGGTCTGGATGCGATGGCGCATACATGGCCCAGAATGCGCCTGTATGCATTTCCCTCGGTTTCTCTACTCCCGGGAGTCTTGGCCAAAGTTTGCCAGCAAGGGTCTCTTACTAATAGCGCCATGCTGGCCAAAAAGGGTATGATTCTCGGGGTTAATATCTCTCCTCGACCTCCTGCCTTGGGCGATTCCGGACAGGAAGGACCTTCTTTCTCAGGCACAGGGGACAATATTTCATCCCCGGCCCGAATTGTGGCACCTTTCATGTTTGGCCCCTGAGGGGTACCAACTGAGGTACACTTGGCTTTCACCTGAGGTTATCGAGACCATTTTAAGTGCTAGGGATCCCTCCACTTGGAACAAATCTGGGTGAGATTTTACAGGGCAGAAGAGGACCTTTTCACCTCTATGAACAGTGCAATGTCTCCTCTACTTCTCCCTGAGTCACTTCTCCCTGAGTCATAGCCCAGATTGCGCCTGTATGCGTTTCCCTCTACTAGAAGTTACGCCAATAAATGGGGTGTCTTTGAAAGATGGTGTAGTACACATAATGCAGATCCAGTTAACTGCCAGATTGCTTCAGTTCTGGATTTTCTGCAGGAAGAACTGTCAGCAGGCACATGCACATGTTTCTGCCAATTCGGCTTGCCATGCCTTGGTGGACGGGGTGTCCTTGGTGAGATGTCCTCTAATCGCTTGCTTCATTCGTGGATTTAGGCCTCCTGCTGGAACAAGACCCCTTCATGGGACTTAGCAATAGTCCTTGAGGGTCTGATTGAGACCCCCTTTGAACCTCTAGAGTCAGCGTCTGACAGACTTCTGATTCTCAAGATGGTCTTTCTTATGGCGATTATCTCTCTAAAGAGAATTGGGGACCTACAGGCTCCGTCTGTCTTGCCAGCCTGTTTAGAGTTTGCCCCAGGAATGACCTAAGCAATTTTGCACCCTCATCCTGGCTACCTGCCTAAGGTGCCTTTCTCGACCTTACATCCGGTCACTCTCGAAGCCTTCTGCTCCCCACCGTTTGCAACGCCGGAGCAGGAAAGACTTCACAGACTTTGTCCAGTCTGTGCCCTTCAGACTTATGTCCACTGCAGTAGCCAGTGGCTTAAGTCAGGGCAACTATTCGCTTGTCATGATGGCCGCAACAGGGGGGCGCCGCCACCAAGCAGATTATGTCACTTTGGGGGAGGGACGCTATTGCCCTGGCCTACGAGGCGTGTGGTCAAGCTTCGCCAGTAGGCATCAGGGCTCACTCTACCAGAGGGGTCGCTTCCTCTGAAGCCTTGGCTAGAGGTGTCCCTCTGCAGCGTGTTTGTGATGCGGCAGGCTGGTCCTCTCCGCACACATTCATTAGATTCTATTGTTTGTATGTTCATGCCACCGGGCTCTTATGTCCTCGAGTTGACATCTCAAGCTTGTGTCTGAGACCTCTCATGTTCTTGTGAGCACACTACACAACCGTAAGGGGTCCGGACAGCCACAGTGCAGTGGCATGGGTATTTTCGTTCCCAAAGTGCTTTTCTCAGTGCAGCATCATAAGTGAAGCTTTTTGTAAAGGGAACTTCTCGGGTTACTTGAGTGTAACCCTTGTTCCCTGAAAAAAGCGGAACGAGATTATGCGCTTCACAGCCGCACTGGGATGCCCCAGGACTGATCTTCAGACAAAATACCTGACGATGCTCCTGTGACGCATCTATTTATAGCCCTGCCCCAGGTGCGTCCAATGATTACACCGGCAGAGGCTATAAATTTCGGTCAATGTTCATTGACATGTTTCACACATATTTACAGCTGGTCACACCTAAAGATGTTCCCAAAGTGTTTTTCTCAGCGCAGCATCTCGTACCGCTTTTTCAGGGAACAAGGGTTACACTCAAGTAACCCGAGACGATTTATCTTTTTCCACATAATACAAAGCATCACACTGGTTTGGAACAACATGAGGGTAGAGAAATTATGACAGAATATTAAAATATGGCTGAGCTATCACTTGAAAGAGATATTTTACCCAAAAATGAAAATTCTCTCATCATTTTCTCACCCTCATGCCATCCCAGGTGTGTTTGACATCCTTTCTTCTGCAGAACACACATTTTTAAAAGAATAGTTTAGCTCTGTAGGCCAAAATTTGCATGCTTCAAAAAGCACATAAAGGCAGCATAAAAGAATCCTGTGGATAAATCCATATCTTCAGAAGTGATATTGATAGGTGTGTGTGAGAAACAGATCAATATATGTCATGTTTTTCTAGAAAGCAGTGCGATATGCAGAGAAGAATGTGAAAGTGATCCGTTCCCCGTCTGTCGCTCACTTCGACGTCTTGTCGAAGAAGCGACACTAGGGGTCACTCTTGAGCGCCTCTGGTCTATGAAAAAGGGCCAATGAGAAGTAGGCAGACAGTATTTGCATACCCCATACGCATACGGGCATAAAAGCAGGGAAATACGTCGAGTTCATTCAGAAATTTTCTTCGGAGCCGATGGTCATGTATGCAGCCAGCTGCCTTGTTCCTCTGATGCTCTGCTTGCTGTTGGATCTACGGCGCACTTCAGCGGCTTTCTCCTTCTCTGCATGGCAGTGCAGCTTGCCCCTGGGCACTTCGACAGCGCAGAGAGTTAAAAGAGTTATATTTAAAAGAGTGATTTTCTCTATAAAAGAGTATTTTCCTCTAAAAGAGCTTTACAGAGCGGCATTGAATGTTCTTTTCAGGACGGGTCTTTTTAAAGATGCCATTCCGCCCCTGTGTAGTTCCTGGATGCGGTAGAGTGCTCTCTGCTTCAGACGGCCACAGGCGTTGTCTCGTGTGTCTGGGCAGAGATCACACCGAGGCAGCGTTGGTGGATGGTTCATGCTCTCACTGTGAGGGCATGACAATGGCAACGTTGCGGTCATGGCTTGCTTTCAATAGAAAGCATGCCACTCCAGCCGCCCCCCGCGTCACTCCTTCTTCCCACGGGATTGAGGACAATGCGGTTGGTGCTGGAGGCGATCTGGGGACGGCAGCGGGTGCAGCTCCGCTGGGTACGCCCCCTCGGACCATCCGCCCCCAGCAAAGTGAAGTCTGCCTGGGGGCATGAGCACATCATGCAAGCTGCTACAGGTGAAACAACTCCGCACCTCAGTTTACCACCCCCAGATGGACGGATTAGTGGAGCGTTTCAACTAGACCCTAAAACGGATGCTGAAGCGGGTGGAGATGGGCGTGATTGGGACCTCATGTTACCTTACGTGCAGTTTGGCATCAAAATACATTGGATACCTTTATAACAATGTCAGAAATAATAGAGCATACAAAGAAATTTTAAAGAAAGCATGTGGGCAAGACAACATTAGCAATTGGAATGCTTAAATTATGCAGCCCAACATAATCAAAGCTTATCTCAAAATATTCAATCTGTTTTTTGATCTGTTGTCTTCCCTGACATCTGGACTGAAGGACTGATCACCCCTATATTTAAAAAAGGAGGTAAATTTGACCTCAATAATTACAGTGGCATTTGAGTGGGCTTTGCCCTAGGTAAGTTATTCTGCATTATAATTAATAGCCACAGTCACATTCATTTCAAAACACAACCTCATAAATAAAAATCGCAAATTTGCCTTTTACCAAAACAGCACATATTCAGCCACATTTATTCTCTTCATACTCTAACAAAAAAAAAACATCAGTGACAAACAAAGTAAAATATTTGCATATTTTATAGATTTTAAAAAAGCATTCATCTCATTTTGGCATGATGGCTTATTTTACTTCTTCAAATGCGCATTGGCGTAAAAACATTTGATATTATACAATCCCTGTACACAAACAGTAAATGTACAATCAAAATGAGAAATCACAAAACAGTATTCTTCCAGCAGGGACATGGAGTGAGACAGGGATGCAGTCGAACTCTGCATAGAGTCCAACTCCATTTAACATCTATATAAATAATTTTTCAGCAGCTCTGGAGCATACCAGTATCCCTAGCCTTGCTCTATATGACACAGAGGTCTTTTGGTTTCGGTCTGGCTGTAAAAGCATTGAGTGAAAATGCTCCGTCGGAACACGATTCACCATATGAAATTACCAGTTAAAACATGGATTAAATTATACAACTCAATCATTAAAGTAATTCTATTATATGGATGTGAAATTAGTGGACCAGTCTTTTTTATCCCAGTCATAATTGGGATAAAACTGCAATAGAAAACAATCAGTTGGAATTTGCAAAGAATATTTTGGGGGTACATGGAGACATTTCCAATACCGGCTGCGGGACTGAATTAAGCTTATATCCCCTAAACATTGAAATAATACAATTCTGACATCACCTCCTTCAGTCTGATCCCAGGTCTATCAAATATAGAGCCCTCCTAGCCAATGAGAGCCCACTAGTGTCTCATCTACTGAATACACTGGCTTTTAAACTAGTTAATGAAACTCAACCTGTGACTGACTCCAGGTACAACTCTAAAATAATTATTAAAGACATTGAGAAAAATCTAAATTATACTTATGATAAAACATAAAAAAATTCAATTTGACATACAAAACAAACTCCAGTGTTACTCTGCTCTAAATATAGCCACAAAATTGGCAAAATACTTAGCAAATAATTTAAAGAGAAAAAACTCCTCAATATACAGATTAAGTGATCATGAACTAGAGAGGGGAAAATCACCTATATACTTGGAGGACGTCAGCACAGCAGCACAAGCTGCGGAATACGTCTCTGCCAGTCACACTGTTAGGCATGACTAATTCACTGTATACATTTCAATCATATTGTATATATTCTTCTATTTTGCATATACTATATATATTTATATTCTATTTAATCATTCTTATTATTTATGTTTAAAAAAATTTAAAAAAATATTTATTATTGTTTTATCAATTTAAAACAGTAAATAATGTTCAGAGTTATAAGAACAATCTTCAATGGTCAGGACAACATTCTCCGTTCAATGCTCCATTCAATGCTCTCCAAAAATATCAAATATAAAATAAACACATCAAGCTAAATGCTAGCCAAGCTAAGATTCCATGGCAGTTAAAATTGTTGGTTTAAATCACCTGCCTAAGGATGAGGCATTTTTCAAAACTGATCTTGAGCTAGAGATAATTTATCCAGCAGAATTTAAATCTAGAAAAGAAAAAAATAAGATATGGTCTTTAGAGAACCCAGAAGTGATGTTCTCTGACAATAGTGGAGCAGAAGACAGAGTTTACTGTAACCTGCTCTTCTATACTGAAAACCCATCAGCTTGGCACACCACTCTCTGCTCAGCCATGACCTGTAGCAGAAAAGGGGGCATCAGAAAAGGCAGACAACTCAGTCTGGAGGGCGAAGAAGAGATAAAGCTGATTGTGAACCTTTATCACAACGGTACAGTCATGGACCAGGGGCCAGAGTCCAGCCTTAATGAATTTCAGAAACTTTAAGATGGAGGTTCAGAACCTAAATGTCAGATCCTCAGGTGAAGAGTATTGTAGTGCTACATCGTCCACCAGAACCACCCCTGCTCGAGCACCCCTCTAACACGAAGACACACCAACACTCCTGTCTCTCCCAAGATTAAGGCCCTGAGAGACAGAAACACTGAGCTGGAGCAGTATTACTTCCTGTTTAAAGAGGAAACTACCAGCAGCCTCTGGCAGCTCCAAAGCCAGGCCAGCCACCCCAGTATACAACTATTTCCGCAGCTCTGCTTTGCTGTCAGACAGCTGGAGGAGACCAACCAAGAACTGCGTAGGAGTTGAGAGTGAAAGAGGAGGCTTTGAGGAGAGAACAGCACAGCCAGGAGCTAGAGAGAAAGATGAGAGGAGATGAGAAACCAGCTACACAAGAACACTGTAAACTTCACAAACACAGCACAACATGAGCACTGTGTCAGCACACAAACTCACAGCTCCTCCACCCCTACAACCCCTCAGGCTTCACTTAACCCCAAAAGGAATGACAGCAGCAGCAGGCAGAGCCACCCACCTACCACAACACCACCCAACAGAGAACTGGGGAGAAAGGACAATATACTGTCATCCTCTGTGACTCTAACTCGAACCAACTTGACCACAGACAGCTGTTCTCAGGGAGGACTGTGAGGAAATTGTGGTGTTCCACAACCAGCTCTGCTCTGAAACTGCTGAGAGAGGATGTATTGCCCTCTTACATCATACTGCACACCGGGACAAACAAACTCAGCACCAGAAGGGTGGATGTTGCTAAAGCGCTGACCAACATGGTGAAAATAACTTCCAGGATCTATCTACCTCAGTGCTTACCTCATCATCTCTACCCTTCTCCCTCGCAGAGACATTCCACAAAAAACATAATTCACGCAATTAATACAGAGATAACTAGTGCTTGTTCACCGATGTCAAATGTTTGTCACATTGCAAACCATCAGCACATCACCCATGAACATCTATATGACTACCTGTACATTCATCGAGATGGTGTGAGACTGCAAAATCTGTAAAGGACATGGCTCTCAGGAGCCCCCAGAGAACATGTCCTGTCAATGAGGAATGGGACACACAGCATCCCGGCAGACAGTTACACTGCTGTTGTGGCTGGTAGAGGTAGTTCAGACAATAGTGCCCTAAGCCAGATAAAAAAAACATGCTAAAATTATGTGACAATCTATTAATTACCTACAATGTGAGATTAGTCAAGCATATTCTTTATTCCTTTATTATTATTTTGTAATTTATTTGTTCAATACATTTCAAAACAATATTGGGTCGCAAAATCATATATTATTATTTCTGGTAAATAGAAAATTTCTCAAATGCCTTAATTTAAAATAACATGAACATCCAGGGGATGTTCCCTTGATCTTTTGGAGAGAAAAGCACTAACCCTGATTTTTTAAATATTGTATTTAGTTTGGATATAATTATATTACTTGAGACATGGAGTCATTTAGAGTCTCAAACCTACACTCCTTCAGACTACAGAGATATGTATACCTTCAATCAAAAATGGAAGAGATTCAGGGAGGAATTATAGTTTGGTTTAAAGAGCATTTTTCAAATTTAACAAATATCTGCATGAAACAAAATTAGGAACTCATTTGTTCCGATGAGGACACGTCTATGTACAGTGTATATCCCCACATACGAGTACTACTATTATAATGAAGACACCTTACCAACACTAGAGTCAGAGATCATTCAGTTTCAGTCTCTATGCTCTGTACTCAGGGTTCCTGCAGGTAACATCAAATCTAATTTAATGCTTTTTAATGCCTTTTTTAATGCCATTTTGAAAATTTGTAATGCCATACATGACCCATGACTAACCACGTATATATATATATATATATACACTCACCTAAAGGATTATTAGGAACACCATACTAATACTGTGTTTGACCCCCTTTCGCCTTCAGAACTGCCTTAATTCTACGTGGCATTGATTCAACAAGGTGCTGAAAGCATTCTTTAGAAATGTTGGCCCATATTGATAGGAGAGCATCTTGCAGTTGATGGAGATTTGTGGGATGCACATCCAGGGCACGAAGCTCCCGTTCCACCACATCCCAAAGATGCTCTATTGGGTTGAGATCTGGTGACTGTGGGGGCCATTTTAGTACAGTGAACTCATTGTCATGTTCAAGAAACCAATTTGAAATGATTCGAGCTTTGTGACATGGTGCATTATCCTGCTGGAAGTAGCCATCAGAGGATGGGTACATGGTGGCCATAAAGGGATGGAACATGGTCAGAAACAATGCTCAGGTAGGCCGTGGCATTTAAATGATGCCCAATTGGCACTAAGGGGCCTAAAGTGTGCCAAGAAAACATCCCCCACACCATTACACCACCACCAGCAGCCTGCACAGTGGTAACAAGGCATGATGGATCCATGTTCTCATTCTGTTTACGTCAAATTCTGACTCTACCATCTGAATGTCTCAACAGAAATCGAGACTCATCAGACCAGGCAACATTTTTCCAGTCTTCAACTGTCCAATTTTGGTGAGCTCTTGCAAATTGTAGCCTCTTTTTCCTATTTGTAGTGGAGATGAGTGGTACCCGGTGGGGTCTTCTGCTGTTGTAGCCTATCCGCCTCAAGGTTGTGCGTGTTGTGGCTTCACAAATGCTTTGTTGCATACCTCGGTTGTAACGAGTGGTTATTTCAGTCAAAGTTGCTCTTCTATCAGCTTGAATCAGTCGGCCCATTCTCCTCTGACCTCTAGCATCAACAAGGCATTTTCGCCCACAGGACTGCCGCATACTGGATGTTTTTCCCTTTTCACACCATTCTTTGTAAACCCTAGAAATGGTTGTGCGTGAAAATCCCAGTAACTGAGCAGATTGTGAAATACTCAGACCGGCCCGTCTGGCACCAACAACCATGCCACGCTCAAAATTGCTTAAATCACCTTTCTTTCCCATTCTGACATTCAGTTTGGAGTTCAGGAGATTGTCTTGACCAGGACCACACCCCTAAATGCATTGAAGCAACTGCCATGTGATTGGTTGATTAGATAATTGCATTAATGAGAAATTGAACAGGTGTTCCTAATAATCCTTTAGGTGAGTGTATATATATATATATATATATATATATATATATATATATATATATATATACTACACACACACACACACACACACACACACATCTATACATATATACACACACACACACACACACACACACACACACACATATATATATATGTGTGTGTGTGTGTGTGTGTGTGTGTGTATATATACATATATACACATACGTATACATATACAAACGATACATTTTTAAAAAGCCCAGGTCCCAATTGTAACCATTCAATTTGACAATGATGCAATGATGATAATCTTGGATATTTGAATCTACACTGAATTAGAAATGGCTCAGGAGACAGCTTAAAATATAAAAATGTATTTGCAGATATGTCAAATTTTATTTAACATTGTACCAGTCAACTAGATATTGAATGCTATAGGCATACTGAAAAATCAGGCCATGACTTAAAAAAAGCCATTATGTTTCTGTTTGTGTAAATTGTAAATCGAATACATGTGACCTCCTTCAACTATAACCACAAATTCTATCAGTCTGGACAGTGAAGGAAAAACTCTGAACTTTTTAAGGCTGGAACTTAATTTATGCAAAATTCAAGTGCTATTGAAATTACACAGTTTTAACTTTATGTAAATAAGAGAATTAATCCATGTGCCTTATTTCACTCACTTTTAGTTCCAACTCTGACTCAACATTTTTCAATTCATTGCATTTGTCCTTGTATCTCCTCATAGTATTAGATTTTGTAATCATTTGAGCCATGAGTGTGTTAGATTTGTTTTTGGCCTGCTCAGTCCACGCATGGCACCCTTTCTCTTGCTCCTCTCTTCATCAAGGTAGATCCTGTATATGGTCCTGGCTGAAGCTACAGAAGCCAGTAGTTCACAATTGTCCTGCATTGTTAATCGCAGAAATCAGTTTATTTTTGAAGTATGGGGCAAGTCCACATTTTAAAATGTAGCTGGTTTTGTCCTTTCCACATCAGAAAGATTTGGCTATTTGCGAATCAGGAAACATTGCCGGGAACAACTCAGAAACACCTTCATTTGATGCATATGAGTGGTGTTGCACCTCTGCCTGCAGCATCGCGTTCGAACCAAACGCTGCTCAAAGGTCAATCGATTTTCCTTCGGTAGTGGCTCTGCAGGAAGCGGTGGTCACTACAGCAGCAGTTGTGGTGGTAGTAGTAGTTGCTGAAGATGTAACTTTGTCGGTCACGGCGAAGTAACTTGATATAGTTAATTGCTGTCTGCCTTTTACAGCCGATTTGTGGCAATCAGACTGCATATGAGATTTAACGGCTCCATGTTGACAACCAACCATGTAAGCAACCACGTCCTAAATTCTTGTACATATTTTGCGACAGCAAATCAAAGTTATTATATGTGAAGTCTATATTCAAAATAAATTGATAATATTATTTTTTTTCAAAACTATCTAAAATTTTGAATGCCCAGGGATAATAGGAATAACATTTAATGCTTTTTAATGCTATTTAAGTCCTTAATTTTCACAAAATCCATTTAATGACTTTTAATGCTTTTTAATGCCCCACAGAAACCCTGGTACTCTTAATGGGGGAGCGGAAAGCAAGAACTGGAATGGAACCAGACTACATTAGTTCAGCTGGAGGTAAATATATTAACAGTACACATATACATTAGAATAAACTCTTTACTAAAGCATGTCAGAGCTATGACAACACGATAAACAGACATAAGAAACAAGTCCTGCAGCTCTGCAAAAGCCTGGGTTTACAGTATATATAGTTAATGGCAGGACAAGGGGAGACACTCTGGGTCGATTTACTTACTGTTAATCTTGAGGCAGCAGCACAGTGGACTATACTATAACAGATTTAGACCACAATAAGATCAACTACTTAATGGTGATGTCACAGCTTCCTTTCTCAGATCACAGTCACAAAGTCTTTAGTCTAAACAAGTCAGCAAATCTGCCATCTTCTGATCAGAAAATTAAATTGTATCCCCTCCCCATCAAATTTTTCTACACTAAATTTGGACTAGACAACAAAAAAATCAATTTGGCAGCAGAACTGTTAACTAATATATTTTATACAGTGGCCAGCAAAGTCCTGAGAAAAAAGATAAATGTACAGAAGCAAAAAATAAATTGTTGAAGCCGAATTGTTTAAAAAAGACGAGGACGCTGACTACCACCCCTGGAGTTGCAAGTTTGAATCCAGGGTGTGCTGAGTGACTCCAGCCAGGTCTCCTAAGCAACCAAAATGGCCCGGTTGCTAGGGAGGGTAGACACACATGGGGTAACCTCCTTGTGGTCGCAATTAGTGGTTCTCCCTCTCAATGGGCAAGTTGTGCATGTATCGCAGAGAGTAGCATTAGTCTTCACATGCTGGGAGTCTCCCCAGTGTCATGCACAAGCCATTTGATAAGATGTGCGGATAGACTGTCTCAGAAGCAGAGGCAACAGAGACTTGTCCTCAACCACCCGGATTAAGGTGAGTGACCGCACCACAACTAGGACTTACTAAGTAGTGGCTTTCCAAATTGGGGAGAAAAGGGGATTTAAAAAAAAAAGAAAAAAATTAATTATGCTCATTATCAAATGAAAACACAGAGACCCTGCAAATCAGCACACATGAACCACATATCAACAGACCCTTAAAATGTACAAGTCACTACTAAGAAAAAAAAGAGCTGAACATATGACAGCAAAACTCAAGATTGAGGAGGCAGTCAATAAAAACTCCTTTTGGGATTTATGGAACCATTTAGATAAATCAAAACACGTCAAATCCATTCCCATCTGTAACCCAAAACTCTGGACAGAACATTTTGGAAACCTCCATTCTACAAACCACAGCCAAAAACATTTGACATGACAACTTAATCTGGAACACACAATAAAAGATCAATTAAACCATTTGGACACCCCTCATAATCACTAAAAGATCTGACTGAAAAGATTAAATCCCTCAAAAATAAAACAATCTAGTGGCTTGGATGGAATATAAATGAATGAGATGCTGAAACATAGCAGTCCTAAACTGAAAGATGCTATACTTAAATTATTGAATCTCTTATTAAAATCGAAGGAAAATCAAAATCACTGTAATGAGATCTTTGTTCGTGGGCAATGGAGGAGACAACAAAGCAGGTTCAAGTTCAGTACTTTAATTTGCACTTTTATTTGTACACACGACGGTAACCGTCTTAATAATGTAAAGAAAATCAACACATAGCACACTCTGGCTGTCTTTTGGTCTCCCTCTGCATCACTATAACAAGAGACAGATGTTAGGGATTATTGTGAAACAGGTGATGAGGCTTACTGCTCTCTCTCGCAGACCAACATATGACCATGCCCCACATGCCACATGCCCACACTGCTGACTCAGGCCAGGGCAACATCCGGCCTGATCCAACCCATGTGAATACCAGATACCTGGCCCGAGCTCTGCCCTCTCCATGACTACCGTCGCCAGGGCTACAGGTACTTCCTCCCTCCATAATTTGCGTTATTGAGGTGGTAGGTTTGACGTGCCCTTCCCCTCTCTGTTCGCCTAACCTCATAATCGAGATCTCCGACTCGTCGTGTGATCTCAAAGGGTCCTTGCCACTTGGCAGGTAATTTGGTGCTTGAGGTGGGCAGTAACACAAGCACTTTATCTCCCTGTGTAAATTCGCAAATAGTCGAGTGCCCCTGTCATACAGTTGACTTTCTTGCACTTGGAGCAAATTCTCCTGTGTTACCTGCCCCAAAGTGTGGATCTTTGCTCTAAGGTCAAGAACATATTGAATTAGAGTTTTAGTATTAGAAGCTCCTTCCTCCCAAGCGTCCCATATGACGTCAAGCACGCCGCATGGCCAATGCCCATACAGCAGCTCAAACAGAGAAAATAGCAAATAGCAGGGTTTCGAGCCACTTATCCCAGTGTTTAGCATCTTTGTGTACAAACTTGCAAATCATGTTTTTCAAGGTCTTATTAAATCATTCGAGCAACCCGTTGGTTTGTGGGTGGTAAACACTGGTGCGAATCGACTTAATGTCTAATAATTCATATAGTTCGCAAAGTGTATGTGACATAATGTGCCTTGATCAGTGAGGATTTCTTTCGGAATCCCCACTCGGGAAATCATTTTGAAGCATGCCTCCGCAACACTACGTGCTGAGATTTTGCACAAAGGCACTGCTTCCAGATATCGCGGTGCATAATCCACCAGAACTAATACAAAGCGTTGCACGCGAGATCCATGTCAATTCTCTGGAAGGGGATCTCGATCAACAACAGCAGGCGCAATGGTGCTTTTGGGGTGGCCAGGGGATTCACCAACTGACATTCATGGCGAGCTACACACCACTTGTGAATGTCCCCGTGAATGCTCGGCCAGAAGAAACGGGCCATTATATGGTTCAAAGACTTTGTGACATAAGTGGCCAGCCATCGGATTATAGTGAGCCTTCTAGAAGAGTGTTTCCCGACGGCTCTTCTGTACTAACAACTGAGTTATAGTCTCTTTGGTTTGAGTGTCCTACATCACTCGATGCAACCAATCTTTAAAAATAGAAAAGTACGGGTATGTGAGTGCAACACCGGGCTGGAGCTTTTGACCATCAATTACTATCACTTGATCAAAGGTGTGCTTGAGGGACTCGTCACATGACTGCTCCAGAGGGAAATCCCCCTTGGGGAAGCCCCTGAGAATGAGAACCCCCAAGTCTGCGTCATCTTGACACGGAGCTGCCGTTGACGGCCCTGGCACCACCTCACTAGCCATTGTATCGCACATCACACTCCATCCCACTTCTTTACAGGACCCATCCACACACATTACCCTCAATAGATTTTTAAAACTGGGCCAATTGGTTCCCAGATTTAGTGGATGGTTGAGGTGGAAATTAACCGCAGCCTCGAATCTATGCCTTTTTCCCCTGAATCGTATCTCAGTGATAACCACTGGATACTTGTGAATGTCACCATGCACACACCTCATCCTCACCAGTTTATTTTTATCCATTACCCCACCTTGCTCCAAGCATTGGTGGATCGAGGTTTGAGAACAATCTGTATCCACCAAAGCTTGATGTGTATCCCCCCTTTACTCTTACCGATATACGATACACCCCTGCCCAATCGGGGCAGCCTTTTGAGCATCGGGGATCTGGACAAGTGTTTCCACCTCCATTACTGGACACCGTTCCTGGCTGTGTCCTGTTTCCTTGCAGCTCCAGCAAACTGGCCCAGGTCTTCCCTCCGCAGTTGTGGGGGCAGTCTCGCCAATCTGGGGGGGGATAGATTAGAGAGACGGGGAAGTGGGAGAGACAGACAAGGGGAAGGGCCTCCCCACCTCCGAGGAGCCGAAACTGGGCATGAGTGAGGGGAACAGGGGGAAGGGGATGGAACATATGGCACAGGGGGTGGAAAGAAAGAAGAGAGAGAGAGAGAGAGAGAGAGAGAGAGAGAGAGAGAGAAAGAAAGAGGAGACTGCTTCACTGCCTCCCGGGAACGCCACCATGCAGTCCTCTGCCAGCTGGCTCTGTCCAACGATGCCTGGCAGTAGCACTGGACCCACTCGGACATGCCTCGGGGAAGTTGGTAGATGAACTGCTCCAGTACCATCAGATCGACCACTTCCATAACGTCACGGGTTCCCCCCCCCCAGAAGACATTTCCGGAAGGCATCACGGAGCTGCTGCGTAAAAGCGAACGGGTGGCCGTCCTTCCCGAAGCTTAACGAAGGACGCTTAACGGAAGAGGTGCTGACTCTGCTCTGGGGTACGACCGACCCATTGCTGGATGGCCTTCTTCATGTGATTGTAATCCAGGAGGCTGGCAGTAGGGTGTTATTGTGCTGCCATCTGAGTCTCCCCGGAGAGCAGGGGCATCAGGTGGGCTGCCCACTGAATGGGCACTGAACATCTGGTGTGGGCTGCCAGTCCTCCAGTTGAGCCTGGAGCAGGACTTGGTAGTGTTGTTCCTGCTCCAGGCATACCTCCATGAGAGCATGGTGTTGTGACTGCTGGATGCTGGTGAGGTTCATGAAGACTTTGCCCAGCAGTGAAGACTTCATAGCAGCGTTCTCCTCCAAAGCCAAGATCTCGGCACCACTGTAATGAGATCTTAGTTCATGGGCAATGGAGGAGTCAGGAGACAACGAAGCAGGTTCAAGGTCAGTACTTTTATTCATACACACAACGATAACCATCATAACGTAAAGAAAATCAACACGTAGCACACTCTGGCTATCGTGCTTTCTGGACACTTTCTCTTTGCCCACTGGAGCTCTGGTGTGCCTTCTGGTCTCCCTATGCATAACTATAATGAGAGACAGGTGTTAGGGATAATTATGAACCAGGTGACGAGGCTTACCGCTCTCTCTCTCTCCCGCAGACCGACACATGACCACTCCCCCATGCCACGATCACCCAAATATTAAAAGGGGACAAGTACAACACAAATAATTACCGTGGCATTACAGTAAGCAGCAACCTTGGTAAACTATTATTGCATTATAAATAAAAGATTAGTGAATTTCATTCAAGAACACAAGACACTAAATAAATAAACAAAACAAGGCAAAATATTTGGCTGCTTCATTGACTTTAAAAAGGCCTTCGGTTCTGTTTGGCATTATGGATTCACCTTTAAACTCATCCAGAGTGTAATAGGAGGAAGACTACTAGGCCGGTTCACTCTCCTCGCTGAAATCCTGAAGAGAGCAGCTAAGTTCTGGTTCCATTTGTCAGACACAGCACCAGATAACTACCATCAATGTGCCTTTACACACAGGGCAGGACGCGCAGAGTGTGTCCCTCTACACTATTTAGTAGAAAAATATAAACTAAATTTATCTGTCCAGTTCAGACTGGCAAAACTGAAACAGACATAAAGAACAACCCAGGAAGAATACATTCATGACTGGCAGCACAAAGTCACACTAACATAAATTAAGCTACTTCCACAGAAACAAGACTGATTATAAATTGGCTCCATATTTTATCAATATTAAAAACTATCAACAAAGAAAAATATATACAGATATAATATACAGATAAGACAGACACAGTCTGTTTATAGAGACAGGTCAACATAGACGGAACTGGAGACCCAGAGAGGACAGAATGTGTTCACACTGAACTGAAGGAGTTGTGGAGGACAAGCTGTACTTCCTCACTCACTGCAGTAAATATGAGACCATTAAAAACACTTTACACAAATAGCTACTATTCAACCTGAATTCCAGGACATAAATAATTTAGACAAACTCTCATATCTTATGGGAGAGAAAGTAGTGTGTGTTCAGCTGGCAGCACAGTATTTGTCCTCCTGTCATAATATGAGAGAGAGAGAGAGAGAGAGAGAGAGAGAGAGAGAGAGAGAGAGAGAGAGAGAGAGGAGAGAGAGAGAGAGAGAGAGAGAGAGAGAGAGAGAGAGAGAGGGAGGCTGACCCCTCATGATATCACAGCTCTATTGAAACTGCTATTTTAACTTCCTTATTTTCCCTCACGTTCTCATTGCTCTCTGTATTTTACTTTGTCATTTGTGTGTATTTTATCAACATCATTATTTATTGTATATACATGTTTTTTTATGTTTGTAATATGTTTATTACTCAATGCTTTGGCAACATTGTTTACAGTCATGCTAATAAAGCCAGAAAGAGAGAGAGAGGTAGAGACCGGTGAGCTTCCAGGTAACTTTAACAGACCACAGGTTAGAACTGGTAATGAAATTAAATACATGAAACGTAAAAATCACATGCAAAATGCAAGAGAATCAGGCAGACACTTACAATCTTGATAGGATTGCTAACACATTATCATTTCCACTAATTTGACAAAATTTAGGAACATAACCCTGCAGAAATAAACTCTGTCACATTAAACGCTGGTTGGAACTTCTCATGCTGTGGAGAAAAAACTAAAGGATTATGATCAGTGTACACAGTAAGTGGAACACTGGACGAGTCATACACATCAAAATGATTCAGAGCAAGAATAAGGGCTAGAGCTTCCTTTTCAATTGTAGAATAGTGCTTCTGATTGACATAAAATTTCTTTGAAAAATAACACACAAGATGCTCAACCCCCACTGAATCATTTTGAAGAACAGCACCCACACAAACATCACTAGACTCTAGAGCTGGCTTAAAGGGCCTGTTGAAGTCAGTGGAATAGGAGAACTGCTAAATATCATCTACTGATTGCCTTAGGCCACCTGACATGACTCTGGGCTAATCATGTAATTTAAGGGTGCAGAAACAGTGGAAAATTCTTGCACAAACTTCTATATTAACCTGCCATGCCTAGGAACCGTTTTAACTCCCTTTGAGAAGATGATAGAGTAAAATTCACAATGGCCTCTACATTCCATGCCCAACAACTTTGTCCAAGTAAATTACTGTAGCTTGCCCAAACTCATACTTAGAGGTTCAATGTCAAGTTTGCAGCCACTAACCGCTTGAACACATCCCACAGGGGTCAAGTGTTGAGACCAGGTGGAACTGTAAATAACCAAACCAGCAAGTTAACCCTCTGGGGTCAACGGACGCGCCGGCGCATCCTGCTGGATATTTTCGTCATTATAGCAGAAACAACTTATAATACTCCGTCATTTTTGGGTATACAGATAAGTGTAAGACATCATTAGAGACTATAAAGGGTCTACTTTTATTTGTGTACACTCACAATAACAACAAAATCTTGTGCTTTTGTAAAATAAAGTAAATAAAAAGGGTGTCTTACAGCAGTCTCTGTGTTAACGAGCATATTTCAGAAACACGTCACAAAAATGAACTGAAACTCCGCGAATACTTATCACACAAACATGAAACATATTTCTAAAGAAAGCTTAAAATGTCTACTTTTAAATAAAATAATTCATATTTAAAAGAAATATTCTCCTGCAATGTAATCTGTTTGAAACAAAGCGATGTACAGTTTTTACTGGTCCATCTAATTATCTGTAATGTGACCCACCAGCAGAGCACGCCATTCATATTATAATGTGCTGAGACGATCAATGTAAATGTACACACCCCGACTGTGAGGTATAATGTAAACAAAATTCATTCATTTTTC
The DNA here is from genome assembly GCA_032164185.1 of Moxostoma hubbsi. Taxonomy (NCBI): domain Eukaryota; kingdom Metazoa; phylum Chordata; class Actinopteri; order Cypriniformes; family Catostomidae; genus Moxostoma; species Moxostoma hubbsi. The sequence continues at coordinate 15,700,636 of JAVLUX010000006.1, read as the reverse complement.
TGCGCATTTGTAAGGACACACAGGTGAGAAAGCTCCAGGATTGTAAGGAAGAGTTAACATTTTCCTCAGAAGAAGAGCGGGATTCCGATGAACGTTTGTATTTTGAAGAGAGACTTGATCCAGCCGAGGATGCAATCAGAGTTCAGACGAGTAAGTCATTTCGTTTTCATTAGTTGACATGCTATTTTATATAAACATGTACATATTTTACTAGTGGGACTGTTTCCAGACTTGCCAGCCAGGATTCAGAGTATTGAAATTTGAAATATGTCCTAATAAGCAAGTTTTAGTTACATTTAAATGCTGTTTTGGCTAAAGCAGGTATTTAAATTGCATACTGTATGATATAAACATGATATGTAATATGATATAAAAATAATATGAATTTTTAGATTCTATTTTATCTAGTGTTTATAATGCCTCATTATCATCAAAGCTTGTGCTTGCAAATATGTGTTCAGGTTAAATGAGTCAAATACACTTTAAATTAAACATATTAGAAAATCACCATCTTATAATGATTTCTGAAGTATCATGTGACTGAAGAAGGCAGTAATGATGCTGAAAATTCAGCTTTGATCACAAATTGCATTTTACAATATATTTAAATAGAAAATTGTTCTTTTAAATTGTAAAAAGAGTTCAGAATATCAATGTTGTTTATGTATTTTGGATCAAATAAACCCAGTCTTGGAGAGCAGAAGAGACTTCTTTTAAACAATAGTGTAGGTCTAAAATTAAGTAAAGTCTTCATGTAAAGAAAATATATAGTCAGATTAATTCTTTTAACTTAAAACTTGATTTTGATCATAAAGTCTCCTCACGTTCATTCTCTATCCCTGATTGATAGGCCCAGGGGAGGGGTATTTTGTCTCTTAGGTGTGAATTACATCAGTATTCATGATCATTCATGCCTCCTCGCATATTACCATTCAACACTAAAATTGTCTTAAAAAGTTACATTATTATATTGTTTTGTATGAATGAGTGATCAGGATGGTTTTCACATCATTTTGTAGCAAAAACTCTAGGCTACAAGATCCGGTTCTCTAAAGTCTTGTGAACAAATGTTTAGTATGTGATATATGACCTTATTTCAGTGACTTAAAATTTTTGTTTTTTCAAAAACCATGCATAAACGTTATTTTCTCAAAAATACAAACATGTACACACATATTGCTCACATATTATTGTACCCCAGTTTGTGCTTAATACAGTGTTATCAGACTTTAGCCATTAATGTTTTTAAGCAACTGAAAAAAGAACAAATGTCAAGGCATGTCAAAACTTCTCCATGGCCCAAAATACCCTCAGACCCCAGAGGGTTAAGTCTCACATCCTGCAACTCCTTCCAACACCTTATTTACCAGATGCTGAAAAGTGCCATGTTCATTCTTAACTATGTAGTTGCACTCACCAACTTTGCGATCAATGATGCATTTCCCACTTTACTTAACCTACAATGCAGAACCAGATATTGGGTAAAACACAAGCTCTTTGTGTCCTGAAGAAAACACAATGTTTTAGACTTCTTTGGCCAGTTCACAGGCCCTACTAAGCCTGAAACAAAAGTTAAACAATCCAAAAGGTTATGATTATATTGTTCAACAGCCAACTATTTCTCACAGTATGGCCAAACACAAGTTCAGCTAGGCTGAAACAAAGGGATTCCTGAACCACCTCTCTAACTGCAAAGAGTAGTGGAATACCATTATCCCAGTCTCACTCAAACTCCTTTTAGTAGGCCTTCAGCACTGTTTTGAGAGTTTGATAAAGTCTCAAGTTCACCTTGAAATTCTAGATGATATGCAGATGAAGTGTGGTGCTGAATGGATAACTGCTTTAACACCTGGGAGATCCTAAGTAGATCCTTAGTCATAATGAACAACTCTTGGTAGGCCAAACATTGTGAAAAACATAAGTGCCCTGAAAATGGCAGGAGCTGGGACATTACGCAAAGGGACGGCTTCAAGAAACTATTTTGCTGCACACATGCTTGTGAGCATATATTGATTACCTGACTTGGTACGTGGGAGAGGTCCAACACAGTCAATCAAAACATGTTCATATGGTTCTCCAAATGGCAGAAATAGGATGTAGTGGAGCTACAAGAATAGACTGGTTAGGTTTACCTGCAAACTGACAAACATGACACGATCTGCAATACTGCTCCACATCTGACCTCACCCGAGGCCAGAAAAAAATTAAATGTCTTAACACACAATCCAAAGTTTTTCTGTTGCCTAAGCGACCAGAAATACAGTGACCAAGGGCAAGATACACAATGTCAGACTGATAATCCATTTGAACCACCACCTGGAACATACTAATCCAATCATTCTAACTTGACATTTTTAGATCTGTCCACTTTCTCAAGACACCGTCACTGAAAAAATAGGCAGATGCTGCATCTAAGAGCGCTTCATCTGAATCTACCTCTTCAAACAGAGTTGTAAAAAGTGGTGTCTTGTTTTTACTAAAGTATTAACTGCTCACGAGATGGAAACATAAATTACTTGCAATACCTGTCAAATCCATATCACTTTTAGCCATGAAAGGGTAAAAAAATAAAACCTCAGATTGGTTATTAGAACTTTTGCATTCAACATGCCTCTTAGCAGACATGACATGAGTATTTACATAAACAGGAAAAGTTTCTTGATATGCCAGTTCAAGATCATCTGGGCCTTCTGACTTGTGAGGAGTAGAGGTTACTTCAGGGACAGCCAGCACTCTACCACCAGCTAAATCATTCCCTAGAATGAATGACACACAATCTATGGGAATATGGGAACAATAGGCAACTACAACATCCACAGTGACTAAATCTGATTGGAGATTAATGCTATGGAAAGGCAGAGACAAGAATCCTCCATCAAAGCCTTTGACTATTACCTCAGAACTCTGGACTGACTTCTCAGTAAATGGCAAGATATCATGCAGGATAACAGATTGAAAAGCTCCTGTATCTCTCCAGATCTTGATGGGTTGCCCAATTTCAGGATCAGAAGACAGAAAAACTAAACCATCTATCAAAAAAGATGAACCAGCCAACTCTCCTTTCTTGGGTGGGACATCCACAACAGACATTGACAGAAAAAAAAACTTGGAAGTGTATACAAACGCTACAGATTTTACAGATATTTGGATATTTCTTCCTTAGAACAGGAAAGTCTGCAATAAGATAAACTCAATAGTTATTTTCTTAGCAAGTGGTGAGGATATATGGTATACGACATTTAGAAGTGAACCATTAAAGTGCCCTCATTCTCACACCATTATATGTAGGATATTTAGGGGTTGATGAATTTAGATGGGAACTGTTAATGTGCCGATCTTCTAACACCAATATATGTAAGAGAATTTGGTATGCTAAATTTAGAAGAGAATTTAGGGTCTCAAAATATGTGTGCTATGAACTAAATTAAACTGTCACTATTGTACATTATTAGATAATTTAATCTATGTTCGACAACCATTATAAATTAGATAAATGACAAATAACTGTTATCCTCCACCATTAAAATCTCAATACAACATCTTGTTGTATCCACTCACAGTTTCTACTATAAGAAATTAGCTTTAATAAGTGAATTATGATTAATTCACTTATTGGAGTGATATTCTCATTGCTTATTGAAAATAATATCACACATATTTAGGTACAGCTTTGAAGCTAAATCTTTTAGAAACATGGATGAGATTATTTAGCAAAATATACCACAGTCAATCATCTTTGAATACAGACAAACTGTATTACTATTCTAAACATAAGTCTAATCTAACACATATATACATAAGACAGGTTGGTGAAAGAGTGACAGAATGTGAAATAAATTATCAATACAGTGAAAATGAACATTATGGAGTCTGTTGACAATGCCTTAAAAAACATTTACCCTTCTTTGAGTCTACATCGATTTGCTATTGGATTATCCAAAGTATTTAGCAAATACACCAGCACTTTGAGCACAATATTGGAGATGTGCTTGTGTGTAGTGGTGTTTCCTTGTATTCTTTGTGTTGCTTGGTTCTTGGCTCTTGGTCGAAAGTTCGCTCCGTCTATGTTTTGGATCTCTGTAAGATCGAAGAGTTGATATCTGTATGAAAAATGAGGTTGTCTTTGAAGCGAGGCCTTCTCATGGCTGTGTGAACCGTAGAGAATGACGAGCTTTCTCAGGACGTCGAGTCCCGAGCTTCCTTGGACCTCACATGGCATTGATAGCGTTCTGACGAGATCCAGATAAGACCACAAGGGAAGAGTCAGAGCGATGTCTGAGCAGTCAGATGAGCAGAAGATGATGCCCGTTAAGACAGAACAGAAGAGCCTGAAGAGAGCATGTTCTTCCTGTTTGGAAACATTTGAATTGAAATTGGCCGCATCCCCAAAGGTATCCTGCGCCACTCAGAAGTGACTTTTCAGAGTCACATGGTCAACTGGGCTGTCTTTTCCGACAGTTGAATTATGGTCCTTTGTTTCAGATTCTTACAAAAAAATTTTACATATTTAATCATGAAATTTTATGTCTTGAGAATGGTACAATGCTATTGTAGACATGATATTCATTGTCATCAGCTTCCTCCACATAACTAAGAGAGCGTTTGCTTACCAAATTTGAAATTCTTTTACTAATATTTATTCATGTAGGTAACAAAACATTAAAATCCCTGGTTACAAATCATACTGGTTAATCCCTTGGTTATACAACACGGATAAAACATTACACACATTTTAAAGAGGTACATCAGGTTATAATCATTAATTTGTCAGTTATACAAGTTACCACAGTTCAAAGCAATTTTCAGAATTGCTTAGCAAGCCTAGGTATTGTGTAAATTGTGGATTTAAATGCATTCTTTACATTTTAGAAGGTTAAATCAGTGAAGTACTGTGACTTTGTGTATGTTCCTGGATTAAGATTAAATGTGTTAGTAGTCAAGTTCTGCAAATCTGATGGTCTTTTGGAAACCTTTCAAAGAGAATTCTGCTTTAACTTTGTGTGGAAGAGGGGCCTTTCTGAGCAATGTTGATGCCTGGGCCATCTAATTTATGACGTGGAATTCCAGGATTTAGATTGGGTAAATCCTAGATTCAAATCATGTTGTTTCAGTACTTCTGCATGTACACTCACCTAAAGGATTATTAGGAACACCTGTTCAATTTCTCATTAATGCAATTATCTAATCAACCAATCACATGGCAGTTGCTTCAATGCATTTAGGGGTGTGGTCCTGGTCAAGACAATCTCCTGAACTCCAAACTGAATGTCAGAATGGGAAAGAAAGGTGATTTAAGCAATTTTGAGCATGGCATGGTTGTTGGTGCCAGACGGGCCGGTCTGAGTATTTCACAATCTGCTCAGTTACTGGGATTTTCACGCACAACCATTTCTAGGGTTTACAAAGAATGGTGTGAAAAGGGAAAAACATCCAGTATGCGGCAGTCCTGTGGGCGAAAATGCCTTGTTGATGCTAGAGGTCAGAGGAGAATGGGCCGACTGATTCAAGCTGATAGAAGAGCAACTTTGACTGAAATAACCACTTGTTACAACCGAGGTATGCAGCAAAGCATTTGTGAAGCCACAACACACACAACCTTGAGGCGGATGGGCTACAACAGCAGAAGACCCCACCGGGTACCACTCATCTCCACTACAAATAGGAAAAAGAGGCTACAATTTGCAAGAGCTCACCAAAATTGGACAGTTGAAGACTGGAAAAATGTTGCCTGGTCTGATGAGTCTCGATTTCTGTTGAGACATTCAGATGGTAGAGTCAGAATTTGGCGTAAACAGAATGAGAACATGGATCCATCATGCCTTGTTACCACTGTGCAGGCTGATGGTGGTGGTGTAATGGTGTGGGGGATGTTTTCTTGGCACACTTTAGGCCCCTTAGTGCCAATTGGGCATCGTTTAAATGCCACGGCCTACCTGAGCATTGTTTCTGACCATGTCCATCCCTTTATGGCCACCATGTACCCATCCTCTGATGGCTACTTCCAGCAGGATAATGCACCATGTCACAAAGCTTGAATCATTTCAAATTGGTTTCTTGAACATGACAATGAGTTCACTGTACTAAAATGGCCCCCACAGTCACCAGATCTTAACCCAATAGAGCATCTTTGGGATGTGGTGGAACGGGAGCTTCGTGCCCTGGATGTGCATCCCACAAATCTCCATCAACTGCAAGATGCTATCCTATCAATATGGGCCAACATTTCTAAAGAATGCTTTCAGCACCTTGTTGAATCAATGCCACGTAGAATTAAGGCAGTTCTGAAGGCGAAAGGGGGTCAAACACAGTATTAGTATGGTGTTCCTAATAATCCTTTAGGTGAGTGTATAATCTAACACAAGGGACACAAATTTTACAGATCAGGGCTCATTGTACTGGCCTTTTTCCTTAAACTCAAGAGTCACTGCCTTCTGCTCATTCAAATTAACAGACACAACCTTTAAATTTTTACCTTTAAACAACTTTTAAATTCCAAGCAAAATGAGTTGTCCAAGTTGTTCCATACTTTCCACCTTCTGAGATGTACACCACATATCATAGATTCTCCTTTAGTCTTGCAAACTCATAGGTTCCGAGTTTGGTACAAATTCGAATGCATTGGCAGTAAGCTTCAGGAACCAACTCATACGCCTTAAATAGCTGAATTAAACACATCATAGTTAGTACTTCAAAGCTTAAAGCGGAGTAAGCTTTATCCACCAAAACACTTTGTAGAAGGAGAGTTCACACAGTTCTAGGTCACTTTAATGTGGTAGCCACATGCTCAAAATGAGAGAAGTTTTTCTCAACATCTCTCTCAGAAAAGGGAGGCTCTAACGTAAGCTGGCTACCTACATCAAATGAAGAGGAGTCAGATCTAGGAGTTGACCCTCCTGAGATTCTCCTAAATTCCAACTCCTTAAAAAAAACATTAAATTGTTTTTTGCTCAATTGTCTTTCTCCCTCCCCTCGGTCTTCTGTCTATCCTCCAACTATTTCTCCTGCTAGACTAGTTCCTCAAGCCTTAACTCAACTGCAGCCTCAGATAAAGTTGCAGTTGTGGGCATTAGGGGGACTGGCTTACTTGTCAATCAGAATACATCTAATGATTTCCTCCATGTTACCCTTCAGTTACTTCTCACTACTAGTGATGGTAATATCATCATGAGAAGCTAACTGCAAGAGCTGTTCCTTTGTGAAAAGCTCAAGTAATTCTTCTGAAGGCTCCTTTAGGAAGTCTTGAGAAGCCATCACTAAACCTCAGTTCTAACTACACTAATATACAGCACAACACACAAATGGAGTACTTTCAATGTGCAGCAAATACAACAGGTCCACGATAGAACACAGCTATCAACACAACAATAAGCAGCAGAAATGCTCTCTCAAATGCAGCTTTTAAAGTAAAACTAAAAAACCAGCAAACTACTAGCACAAAAATGACTCACCCCAGACAAGCACCACAGCTTTCTAATGAAAAACTACAATGAGGTCCACAAAATAACTTCACAAAGAAGCTGCTAACACACTAAAGTTAGGATCATGGACCAAACAAACAACACAGCAACATAAAGGACACTAAGATAAAAGTTACCAATGAAAAAAACCTGTTTATTTAGTTACAAAGATTAATAATAAAAGATAGTGCTGCTGCAGTGCAGACTGCAAGGTGGCAGAGAGAGAAAAAGAGAATGTATGTCCTAGGGCTTTAAAATGGTTCCCAGCAGGTGACATCAATCAACCAGCTGATTGCAGGTGACCTACCAGGTAACTGCAACAGACCACAGGTTAGAACTGGTAATGCTGAAATTATGAGTAAGGAAAGCAAAAGGACTGTTAAATGTGGCACACCACAGGACAATTTTAAGCTCAACAGTGAAGGCAAAAACGTGAAATAGGGATTTCAAGGACATTATCATGGACAACATTTTTGCAGTAAGTACCTCCACAGCACCATCAGTAAGGCTGAAAAGAACTGAAAGGATATTTAAAGAGACATTATTCAATAACAAATGGATTGTGTGGATTTCATCTTTGGACAAACATCAAACCAAACTTTTACTCTTTACATGCAGTGAAAAAATCTCAGTGCCTAACTTCACATAAAGTAAAAAGTTAGATATTGGGATTGTTCAAATGAATATCATGATTTACATTTATATACATTTTAAATATTATTTATTTTATGTGATTTTTGTTTGGTTCAACTTAGCAAAATCTAATTATTTCCATGTACCCCCTGGAACATGCGGTTAGGAATCACTCCATTTCTGGTTGACTTTTTGTGTCAAAGCTTCTCATCAGTGAGACGCACATAACAAGCTCAACAACATGGAAAACTTTACAGCCATGTGCATTTCTTACATTCTTTATGCATTGATTTTTGGGTCAGATGTACTGTACGTTAACAGTTGTGCTTGTGCTGATGTCCGAAAGCAGAAGACAGATATTATCCTTATTAACTCTGTGTAAAGAGTAATAATATTGTTGAGGATGAGGAGAGATGTCGTGAATAAATATATGGTTGGTCTATTTTCCTAGCAATCACTGGTAGGGTGCATATTCAATAAATATCATGCCTATTGCCTCATTCTATGAACAGAATCCACATGAGGTAAAAGAAGCTGTTATAACCACTCGATGATAACTGAAAGTAAGATATGCAGTAGATAATGTGTAATTTGTAGTGTTTACATGCTCATTCATGGCGCTAATGCTATCATGCTAATCTTGGCCATAGTATTCACCTGTTACACTCTATAATTGTATTTTATGACAGCACTTGTGAAAATAGTCCACATAAGATCATGAAAAAATTTGAAGCTACTGCAAAGATGGATGTTGGGTGATATGTTTTTACTATGGCAGACAGATAAGATGATAAGTCAATGGGAAAATTACAGACAAAGGTATTATTATTAGAGGTACATCAATATGAACGTGTAACACAGGTGTCTTACATATTATATATATATATATATTTGACCTACTGAGTGGTTAAAATGAAAACAAGACAAACTAAAATTACACACACTAGCTATACTCATCATCAATATATATTTGCAGGATTTGTTCTTTGTTTATGTTTAGCTATAAGAAAAATGTTTTAAGGTGCATGTTAGCCTGAATGTTTTTAAGAGTTAGGTTTGGGAATGATAATGCATTTTTTCAGGAAAAACATATTTGAAAAACTTTTCTACTGGCAGAAGCCTGTAAATATACAAAACTTGAAAAATATTCAGAAGCATTGTGTTTAATAAGAAAGATAATTCAAGAGGCATATTTTTATTCAGAACTGTATTTCTTCCTAGAGAACTGATATGGTGTGTTGCAGGCCTATAGTGTAAAAATGTGTAATATACTAGTGGCATTCAACTGATCACAAAGTATCATCAGGACATTAATGATGTAAAAAACAGCACCATCATTATTTGAAAAAAGTCATTTGATCAAATCTAGACAGGCCCCATTTCCAGCAGCCATCACTCCAACACCATATCCTTGAGTAATCATCAAAAATAGTTAATTTGCAACTAGAAAACCACTCACCATTATATCAAATGCCGCTGAAAGCTATTTGGTTCATTAAATAAGCTTAAAATTGTCTATGTGTTTCCACAGTATGCAATAGACTGGCATGTCTTAAGGTCAATATTAGGTCAAAAATGGCAAAAAATAAAACGCTATCTCCAGAAACTTGTCAGTCAATCTTTCTATCTATCTTTGTAAGTATATATATTTAACAAATTATTGTGTATATTATTGTCCTACAGAAAACCACATATGAAAATGTCTTCAAAAGAAATATCGTATTTTGGCTTATTTTGATTTTATTTCAGTAAATTTTCAAAGATTTCGTAGCCAAACTATGTCAAATGATAATTTGTATAATGTCTAATTAAATTCCTGGATTACATATTTTAAGTGATCATCAACCGCAGAGGTATCACAACACTCCCACAAGCCCCTGATACTGAAAGCCATGTGGGTTTTGGTGTATTTTAAAGCTGGAATTTACTAGATGACACTGAATGTTTGGCAGGGAGATTTGTCTTTCTAATCTGTGTATTTCAACTTCCTCATATTAAAAGATGCCTTAGGGATCCACACTGAGATTTGAATTCATAAAGTAAGTGCCACTGGGCCAGTGTTGGTCGGACCATTTTTAAATCCCACTCTTCATCCAGATGTGAAATTATTAAGATATTAGTCTATTATTCTCTTCCATTGAGTTATTTTGGTACACACCAAATTTTAGAAGTTTAAAAGATGACATATTTAACCATTGTGTTACCTTCGGGACATTTTTGTCTTTTTCAATTTTTTTTTTTCGATAATTTTGTCTGTGTTATTGCCAATGGCATAAATTTAGCCAAAGGTGTGTATTTTTGGGTGAATTTTGATATTTCAACCTCATTTACTATAATACATCTATGTATACTCAAAACAGATACACTCAGGACCTTAAGAATAAAAATGTCCCCAATTGAAACCCATTAAAACTGCAATATTTGATCCCAGTGCCATAAAAGCATAAAATCATGAATTCCATGATATTATACTTTCATTCCGTATTTTTTTTAAAATATTTTCCAGCAGATGGCACCATTTTTATCATGTTTAGCCTATGGAGCAAATACATGCTTTTTTCCAATTTTCTGTTTTATAGAGCACTGCAGGTCAAATTAATAAATGATGCAGCTAAAATTGTGTGGACGTGTTGAGATGGGTGTGTGTGTGTGTGTGTGTGTGTGTGTGTGTGTGTTTATCACTTTTGTGGGGAGCAAATGTCCCCATAAGGATAGTAAAACCCAAAATGTTTGACGTTGTGGGGACAATTTGTCAGTCCTCATGAGGAAAACAGCTTATTGTGTTTTTTGAAATTATGAAATTGCAGAAAGTTTTCTGTGAGGGTTAGGTTTAGGGGTTGAATTAGGTTTAGGGGATATAATCTATAGTTTTTACAGTATAAAAATCATTATGTCCATGGAAAGTCCCCTTAATGATAGGTAGACCAACGCGTGTGTGCGTGCGTGTGTAAAAAAAAAAAAAAAAAAAAAAAACAACAACAGTGGCATTATATAAACAAAGGACATCTTGAGTAACTTTTTTTAAATAGACTCACAAGGTTTAAAGAGTGAGAAATAATGGTTTCTCTTGGGAAAATATAATGTAGCTCACTTTTTATCTTTTTCCTTGCTAACTGTTTTGTGATAAATAGGACTGATGCCATCATTCATTAAGACCCTTGTTTATCATGTTTTTGGTTTAATGATGCGCAAGTTCTGAGTCTTGTTAATAATAAGATTTTAGTAACATTTTCACAGAGAGCATAAAGAATGGAAAAATTATTTGAACCAGCTTTATCAGTCCAGACAGAGTACATGAGGGCTTTTGTGTTAATTATGTTATAAAAATGCATTCTAATGGGGAAGGGAGGAAGGTAGAACGTCACTAGAGGGAGCTCTAATCAGTACCTAGTCATGATTAAAGAGTACATGCATAAGCTTTATTAAAGAATATTAGATAATGGGGTCACATGAAGAATCTCACCTTCAGGTATCTTGCTGTACTTGGGAAGGTTCATGAAGATGGAATTATTAACCAATTAATTTGAAATATCTCTTATGGATTTGTCTTATGGATATATAGAATTGAGTGGAGGATGGTGTTCTGCACATCTCGTATTACATGGTAGATGTTCCATTTCCTGGCTAGGCTCATATCTGCTCATTCTCATTAACCAATAATGGAAAAATCAGTAATTCATTAATTTATAACAATTATCTTTGTTTTGCTTAGTTTAGTGGGGCGTTTTAATCCCAAATTTCATTGAGGTGATGTTAAATTCAATAGCAGGGTTAGTAATTTGTCTTGGGAATCATTAGGGATAATTCATCTGCTGAAAGTCTTTCAAATGTTTCATTTTAGGATTGTAATCATTATGCATTATAAATTACACTTTAAATTTTCATTGCATACCTGGGGCCACATTTGTAATATAGCAGTGCAAAAAAGCTATAAAACAAATAATGTTTGTATTATATTTTATTTGTATTTGGTCATAGATAGCTAACTGTAATTAACATTTTTACAGTAATGTGTTGCATTATGAGCATTGAGATTGTGTTTTAAGAATATTTTTTTAAATGTATTTAGTTATTTATTTAATGTCATTCATTGTGTGGCACATTATTCTAATCGCATGTGACCCTGAGGTACATGACAGTGGAGATTTGCATGCTCTTGGGAAAAGAATGGAAACACTTTTATTAATGGAATATTGTAGAGGTTACTCTACAAGTCAGTAAGGAAATGAAAAGTTTAACAGTTAAAAGAAAGCACCAACATAAAGCAATGCGATTGAATATTGTTCCAGCTTTTCAGTGAACCCAAAAATTTATTCAGTGAGATTTTATATTCAGGTGTTGAGAGTTATAATTAGCCATAGAGGAAGCCTTGCGGTACTTCCTCTATAGCGTTGTAGTTCCACATAGGAAAACACCCCTTTTTCCTTCCTCTATCCTCCGTGGAGAGATGATACTTCACTGTCAGTTTATTTACCTCATCTGCAACATAATGACAGCACAGTTAAACAAATATGACATATAAACACGATTGACGGAGAGTGATTAATAATGAATACGGAGATGATGGACGGAATGGGGTTTTCCGACCACCGTCTGGCCATCGGGTTAAGATCACTTTGGATCCCATAAATATTTATTGCACTTTATAAGTTAAGTGTTGTTTTCTCCACAAATCAATTCGATTTAGTGACAGTCCATCCAAGTTCATAATTGAAGCTGTTGCTTTATTGGTTAGAATTTCAAATGTTTTACACCAGTTTCCAAACAAAAACAAATTTTCTATTCCCTGTTAGCTTGGCTCAACAGTAATCAGGAGTGTGTGTGTGTGTGTGTGTGTGTGTGTGTGTGTGTGTGTGTGTGTGTGTGTGTGTGTGTGTGTGTGTGTGTGTGCGCGCTGTCTCGCAATTCTGAACACGATTGGATTAGCATATCTAGCACGCCATAGAGTAGACCAGCGCCAGCTCGGGAAACATTGATTTGATGTTGATTCGCTGCTGACTGGCTTGCAGTTTTATGTCGACCCCTTGTCTTCTGTGCTATTTTTCCCCATATAAACAGCACATGAGTTCCCTCAAGGTCTTATTTCATGTGTTTGTTTTATCATCCACCTCCTTTTCCCCACTCCTATTTACTTCCGAGTTTGTTTCACTCTCCCCCATGTCCGACACAATACTGTCCTTAATTTGTGTTACTCATGTGGATATGAATTAGCCATATGGGAAGGACAATCCAAAACTATTTATATCGATTACACTGGTGCTGGGGTGCAAAAGATGTTTTGCAATGCTTTGAATAATTCAAGCCCTATACACTGTAAATTTTAAACTGGTTGAGTCGGAGACGGGCAGATCGATAGAAAGACTTGAGATAAAACAGCAATGCAATGAAGAATATTGCAGTGTGAAGACTCAGAACAGGCCATAAAACAATATTACAGATTTCAAACGTCTTCGGCTGTGCTATATGCAGGACAAGTGAGAGGGATTGATTTGCAGTGAATTTTATGTTTTCCTAAGTTATCTGATCTTTTTCTTAATATTTTACAATCATTGATCAACACTACTCATTGAACTATAAAACCCAAAGATGATTAATTTTCATATTTTTTCTGGTGATCACCTAAACATACATGCTTTAACATATAGTGTATAAGAAGTTGACATATTTTAGAAGAGTTAATAGATCCAGCATTGCATGTATACTGCATGGAACTACTGCTACTGTTAAAATGAGAGACAGATTATGAGTGTGTGTTTTTGCCGCTGATTGTGTGTGTGTGTGTGTGTGTGTGTGTGTGTGTGTGTGTGTGTGTGTGTGTGTGTGTGTGTAAGAGAGAAACAGAACTCTCACAGAGTGGTCAATCTGGGACAGACAGGCTGTGAGCAGAGAGAGGCTTGTCGTGATTGGGACCCCTGCAGTGAGAGAGAAAAGGAAGAGAAAGAGCAACAGACTCTTGAGAGGAGAGAAAATTGTGCCACTAATCAACAATCTGTTTTTCTTCCTCCTGTCACAGTGCTCACTATAGCCTGATATCTGTTATATTCCAAATTTCCAATGAAAGTAAAAGAGTATAGTTACATTTATATTGGACAAGTTATTTAGGAGCATTTCTTTAATATTCTATATGAACCTGTTTCTTTAGTGTAGCTAAAGTAAATTAACTTTACATGTATTGAATATTATTTCCATTCTTTACCAAGAAGAATTATTTAAGAGTCTTTACCAACTGATGCATGATATCCATTATAACAATTCAGGGTGTGATGCAACATCCAACCCACCATGGGTGATTACCTTTCACCCTTTCATATTGTTCTATATAACTGGCCCCTTTATATGACATTTATTATGTTTTTTTTTTATTATTATTATTATTATTGATGAAATACCAAGTATGTCTGAAATACGAAACATCTACCACTACCTTTTTATTTCCAGAAATCCGTAATCAGTGTTTGTTAAGTTAATTAAAAATGGTAATCCACTGCAAATTAATAATTGTTTATTTAATATTGTAATAAGATTACTTTACTAATTACTTAATTGAACAAGTACTCACAGTACTAATTACTTAACATTGATGTTACATCCTAAAACACTTTTCTGCTCAAATTCCAAATAATTATTTAACATTTCTCCTTCACAGTGACTCGTTATTGGGCCATAATGAATGTTTTCTACATAAATAATATATTAGAAATAAGCAGATCCCTATAATGTACTTAAAATTAATTGACCTTCAGTAACTGTAATAAAATTACATTTCAATACTTTTTTGACTAAAACGTAATTAGATTACGGTAACTAATTACTTTGTAATTGGAATAATGTAATTTAATGATTTTTACCTACAAACTGCCATTGACTTATAAATGGTGTCCACAACAATGGGCAGATTTTTAATGATTATGCTAAGTTTTTAAGTAAATTGAAACATTTTAAAAATATATATTTTTTGCTTTCTGTATTTATTTTTTACATTGTGAATTTACTAATTCATGCATTACAGTGTTGATGTGAAAAAAACTGTTAACAGTTTATTATTAATTGAAACAACAATTAAAAAAAATATATGTATAGCTGAAATGGGATTATCTGACATGGAGTTAGAGGAAGAAAGAAAAATAAATAAAACGTTTAAATTTTAAAACAAATTATAGATAGAGTTTGGTCATAATTATGCTTTATGAATAATACACACATCATATTGCTGTGAGAGACACTTCACTCAGGAGGGGAGTAAATGTGCAGTGGCCCAGGAAAATACTTTTAGCCACAACCTTGAATGTAATAGAAAAAGAGAGGGAAAGAGGAGTAGCTGTCAGTGGGTGGCATCAGAGGCAAGGCTAATGATTTGGGGGTGAGAGTGACAGGCCCAGTTTTGGGGGAGAAAAGGGGAGAAGATTGAAAGCAGCGGAAAGGTGACGCACCGCCCCAATGGCACACACACACACAGGACAGCTCTGACAGGCTCTGGAGGTCTTCCGACTCCTCCGGGCTGTACGGGCCTGACATCCACTGCTGAGAGGGAGTTTGGAGTTTATAACCACCCCCCCACCCCCCTTTTTCCCTTTTTTTCCAGACAGTAGTTCAGACGCACATAGAATATTAGTATATGGAAGACAGAGAAGGAGAGCATGTCTTGACAGCACTTGACTGCTAAGAAGCAGGTAAGTGTGTGCAGATTGATGACTGGCATTTGGGTGAGTGCAGACAAATGTCGTGCAGGTATACCAGCCAGGAGGAGTGGATCTGGCAAGAGTGGCATATAAGAAGCAGTTCAGAGCCATTGTGTCACTAATAGGAAATCAACAAAGGCCGTTGAAAAGTCTACCAGCAACTGGCTCTAAGTGACCAGCATATTTCAGCACAGGGACATGTAATTTTAATCATTAATCCCCAGGCAAGAGCAGGAAGTGTCCACTCAAATAAGCAGTGATGGGTACTTGCAATTGTCAGTAGGTTTTTTTTTTTTTCAGATTCTGTCAGGTATATAATTGCAAAGTTTAGTTTTCACTTAATAATTTGGTGGACTTATTCAATATATTAATGCAACATAACAATAAGGCTTTTTCCTAATGCTTTTATGTATACTGAAATACAAATTTGAAACCGTTTTACTTTAAACAACATTTTTATCATTGTGTAAACCTGCAGTAACTGAATACAGCTTATTTAACATAGATTTATTTAATTGTTCTAAATCTGTTTAAAACTGTAAATTTCATCAGCTAATCTTACAAGAGCCTTGCCTTTATTTTTTTTCCAATTTATTTTATTGCCACAAGAATTGATCTGCGGATGGATCCGATATGCTGGTTGTAAATTATTCACATGGTGCATGACTTTCAGTGGAGAATGCACCATGGAGAACTCTGTCTTTGCCTGGCTCGGCTGAGCAGCACCAGTGAACCCCTGTCTACCCTCCAGCCTCTACCCCCCACCTCTCTCCCTCTGACATCCACCCAGGGAGAGCAGCCATGATGTGTTCAAACAGCATAACATATGACCCTAAGGGAAGGCCAGAGGCCTTCTGTTTCTGTTTCACACTATCTTACCTACACCTAGTGTAAACACGTACTGGTCAAGCAGATGTTAAATAACAGCAGGTACAATAAACACAGCAGGCACGCATACGTGTTCGCCAGCCATCCCACAAACAGACATAAATATTTCTCATACCAGCATACAAATGTATATTCTCTGAAACCGATATCGCCTATGGTTATATCAATAGCAACACATTAATAAATCAAATTGCCCAAATCAAAGATTTTCCCCCACATGTCGAGGTGCACAGCAAAAATTATGTGGTGTTGTGAGATTGTTCTGGAGAGGCTTATGAAACAAATCATGTATTCCATAAAAACAGCAGAAATATCTGCTTGTATCTGTAATAAGCTCTGCAACTATACAATTAGCACAATACAAAGACCTCCAGGATAATTTAACATCAACTCTAACTCTGGTCCAAGAGGGATTGAAACCCAGGCCCCTTTAATCTATAAAACAGTTGAAATGCCCATTGAGTGGCAAAGAGACTTCTTGAGTTTAGAGTCAGCACACTGTCACTGCCTCCAAACAGGTGGCACTGTCTCCAAACTAAGACATAAAATGAACACGTTTCACAGACATGTGACTAACAGAAATGGAATAATGTGTTCCTGAACAGGGGGGGTCAAAATCAAAAGTAGCAGTCAGTATCTGGTGTGGCCACCAGCTGCATTAAGTACTGCAGTGCACCTCCTCCTCATGGACTGCATAAGATTTTCCAGTTCTTGCTGTGAGATGTTACCCAACTCATCCACCAAGGCACTTGCTAGGTCCCGGACATTTATTGAGGGAATGGTCCTAGCCCTCACCCTCCGATCCAATAGGTCCCAGATGTTCACAATGGGATTGAGTTTCAGGCTCATCGCTGGCCATGGCAGAACACTGAAATTCCTGTCTTGCAGGAAATCATGCACAGAAACAACAGTATGGCTGGTGGCATTGTCATGCTGGAGGGTCAGTTCGGGATGAGCCTGCAGGAAGGGTGAGGGAGGGAACCACTTGAGGGAGAAGGATGTCTTCCCTGTAACACACAGCACTGAGATTGCCTGCAATGGCAACAAGCTCAGTCCGATAATGCTGTGAAACATGTCCCAGACCATGACAGACCCCCCGCCTACAAATCAATCCCACTCCAGCGTACAGGCTTTGGTGTAATGCACATTTCTTTGAAAATAAACGCAAGTCCGACCATCACCTCTGGTGAGACAAAACTGCAACTCGTCAGTGTAGAGCACTTTTTGCCAGTCCTGTGAAGGTGTTTTGTGCCCATAGGTTGTTGCCGGTGATGTCTGGTAAGGACCCCTTACAACATGCCTTACAAGCCCTCAGTCCAGCCTCTCTCAGCCTATTGCAGACAGTCTGAGCATTGATGGAGGGATTATGCATTCCTGGTGTAACTTGGTCAGTTGTTGTTGCCATCCTGTACCTGTCCCGCAGGTGTGATATTCAGATGTACCGATCCTATGCAGGTGTTATTACACATGGTTTGCCACTGTGAGGATGATCAGCTGTCCTTCCTGTCTCCCTTTAGCACTGTCTTAAGTGTCTCACAGAATGGACAATGCTATTTATCGCTCTGCCAACATCTGCAGTCCTCATGGCTCCATGCACGTAGATGAGCAGGGACCCTACAGAGTGTTTTTCAGTGTCAGTATAAAGGTATCTTTAGTGTCCTAAGTGTTTATAACTGTGACCTTAATTGCCTACGGTCTGTAAGCTTTACAACCATTCCACAGCTGCAAGTTCATTAATTGCTTATGGTTCATTGAACACGCAAGGAAAACATTGCTTAAACCTACAATAAAGATCTGTAAAGTTCTTTGGATTTTTATAAAATTTCTTTAAAATAGTGTCCTGAAAAAGTGGCATTTCTTTTTTTTGCTCAGTTTATATTTTTAAATAAATGTCAATATGATAGAGAGTCAGTATGGCAGATATGGGGACAACTGATATCATTGAAATGCATGACCCAGTGAATCCACTGACACCAACCCCATACTTTGTGGACATATAGTTAAAAACTTATGGGCAAAAAGAGCCATTTTTTTCTATTTCTTGACCCATATGTGGCTTTGCAAACAAACTTTGCATGTCTCCTCAGATCATGGTCATCACGAAGCATACCTAGTTTCGTTTCGATTCGACAAACCATTGCAGAGATATAGCCTTGTATCCAGTTTTACATCAACCTCATTAAACTTTTAAACATAGGCAAAAATCGAAATGTTAATCTGTGCGGCTCAGCCTGGAGATTATTTTGAGACCTTGCTTGGCAGAATTGGGTAATTTTTGATGGAATAGTAGTGAAAAAACTATAAACATCATAATCCAAGATGGCGGCTACATAATTGGAGGAGTTTTAATGTGTAGGGGTCCATTTTAATAATCAGGAGGAGAGTAATCAGATGCAATATTGTTAGATTGAATAGAATCTCCTAATCCGCTAGCGACCAAGGTGGATTTGGAGCATGTCTGGGAGAAGTTGGAGGACTTGCAGAACCGTAGCCGATGGAATAATGTCCGTATAGGTTGGAATTCCTGAGGCCGAAGAGGGTCAGGATATGGTGAAATTCCTGGACAGGCTCTTTCCAAGTTTGCTAGACATAATTGGCCATAAACTGACAATCGAGCAATCTCACAGTGCGGCGATCTGCTGAGGGAGACAGGCCCCGATCAATTCTGGACAAATTTCTGAGATCATCTGATAAAGATATTGTGTTACGAGGCAAGGGATAAAGGAAGGCTTTCTTGGAAGAACCATAGCATTTAATTGTTCCCAGACTTTGCGAATTCGACAAGAGAGAAACATGCTTCATTCAAGGAATGCAAGAAACTCTTATATCAATGGAAGTTTGCTTTTGCACCGATGTTCCTGGCCAAATTGAAAATAGATGCTAAGGATGGCCGTAAAACATTCACATGTCCCCAGAAAGCAATGTCCTTCAAAAAGTTGATGGAGTAAGTTATTTTGGGGTACTCGCGTTGCAGCCGAGTGGACTAATACACTGAACATTCACTAGACTGTCTGAGGAAATTGAGTACCTTTTTTGTTTCTTTTTGTGATGGTTCTGCCTAGCAGCTGGAGTTTGTTTTGTGAATTAACACACCTTCGGGACAGTTTTGTGGGTGAATCTGCACATTCTTTTTGTTTATGCCTAGTATTCGCTGGAGCTTGTTTTGGAGATTATCTGTTGTTGTGT
This sequence comes from Moxostoma hubbsi, assembly GCA_032164185.1. Lineage (NCBI taxonomy): Eukaryota > Metazoa > Chordata > Actinopteri > Cypriniformes > Catostomidae > Moxostoma > Moxostoma hubbsi. Next base: position 15,680,793 of record JAVLUX010000006.1, on the reverse strand, counting down.
AATTCTGTCTCAAAAAATGTGTATAAAATTTTGACCAATCCAATGGCAAAGCTGTCACGGGGGCTCCCGTAGGTGTATATGGATTGTTTGAGATTAGAGGGATGGCACTAGTTGTCACATGCGTGGTCAATGCACAGGTTTTTCTTTTTTCTATTTGTTTGGTTCGGGGGGAATTTGGGGTTTGATTGTTGCACTAATGTAGGAATGTGGTCTTTATAATTTTGTTTTTGACACACAATCTATTTTTTCTATTATGTCTAAATGTTAATATGAGTGGATTGTCTCTCTCCACGTGGAATGTGTATGGGTTGGGGCAACCCATAAAAAGAAGGAAGGTTATTTGTATTCTAAAGTTTAAGAAATATGATATAATGTTTCTTCAAGAAATGCCTTTCCCCGCAGGAAGCTGTACTTTTTTTTTTTTTTTTTTTTTTTTTTGTGCTCAAGTGAGAGCAGGGGATTCATCACACTAAGTAAGCATCTACAGTTCAAATGTCTCAAACAGATTAAAGATGAATTAGGAGTCATAATAGTTTTAGCAGAAAATCAGGGGCAAAGTCTTATTTTGGCTAATATTTACACACCTAACATTGATGGTCAGGGATTTTTTTTTATAGATCTTAAAGGGATGCTGCAAGCCACTGGCATTCCACTAGGGATGGGCGATACCACTTATTTTCTTTTCGATCCAATAACGATACTTCTAATAAATACAATTTTTATGAATTCTTTGGATAAAATTTGTAATTTAAATTATATATTTTTTATATATATTTAAAGGCCTAAGCAGAAAATTATTAGGCTGATTTGTTTACCTTTTAAAAATTAGTAAGTATAAGCAACATTTAAAACCACAAAATTAACCATAGATATTATTATATGGGTACTATTACTAAAACCATATTACAATATGGATACTACAGTAATGCTGTAGCAAGTTACTAAGGTTTTGATACAGGTACTAAGCCAAAAAACAAACAAAACATGGTTACTACAGACGTGGTTACGTTTATAGTCATGGTTAATACAATATTACTACAGTAAATCCATGGGTAGTTTTCATGAGTGTATCATTTATTAACAAGGATTAAAGATTATTATCAATGTTTTAACACCTGAATATAAATAAGACTGTATAAATGGTCACACAAGCCCATTATAATACATTTCATGTCTAGGTTTGTCATTATTTGGTGTGAATAACTCCAGATGTTGTTTTTTGTCATTACCTAAGCAAAGCACTTTTCTCTCTTTGAACAAGCACTATGACTGAAAGGGTGAGCGCTGTCTGCTGGTGTATTTTAGCATTTCTGCACTTCAAGATGAGCGGAAGAAAAAAATAGTTCCGGTACCATGCAACAATTCGCTAATGTAATTATTTTTTTCCACTTCAAAGCTTATGAGATGCATTAATATCCATGTTATCTAAATAATAAGGGAATCAATAATTTTTATTTGAGGATCTATATTCTTGATATCGCCAATTGGAAACATTTTAGTCTCAGATCACGCCCTGATGAGTGTTGCCACATATGAAGAAAAGGAAATCATATAGTTGGTGCTTTATTGTATCCCTTTTGCAAAATCCTGAATTCCAATAAATGTTGAAGGCTGAAATCAATGCTTATATTGAGACCAACTGGTCCTCAGTATCCTCTGTAGGCATGGCTTGGGAGGCACTTAAGGCAGTTCTTAGGGGGCGGATCATACATTATGCCTCATTCACCAAAAAATCCAAAGCAAGAGAACTCATGGAGTTGGAAGAGAATATTAAAAGTGCCGAGGCAGAGCTAAAGCGCCGAATGTCATCTGATGGCCTCAGAGAATGGACCCGATTTAAATAAAGATAAAATACTATTATCTCGGAAGGTGGAGTTTTTGCTTTTCAGGGCAAGATGGTCATACTTTGAGTCAGGGGACAAGGCAGGAAAACTTCTGCCTAGATATATAAAACAGAGGGAATATTCCCTCAATATTTACCTCAGCAATTGATATTAATAATGCTTTTAAATAATTCTATCTTGATCTCTATAGTTTCAAATCTTCATCTACTGATGAGGATATTAGAAACTTTGTGGAACCATTAGAACTTCCTAAACTGACGGCTGAGCAAAAAAATTACCTAGATTCTGAGATTACCTTAGAGGAGCTTGGCGAAGTAATTAAGACCTTGCCTACAAGGAAGACTCCGGGGACAGATGGCTTTGCCACTGAGTTTTTAGATGTTATGCTACAGAACTGGCTTCACTTTGCTAGAAGTTTATACAGAATCATTCAAGAATGGAACGCTTCTGCCAACCATAAAGCAAGCCAGGATCAGTCTGATTCTTAAAAAGGACAAAGAGTCTCCAAGTGAGTGTAAGAGTTACCATCCAATTTTCCTGATCCAGCAAGACGTTAAAATATTTTCAAAAATGTTGGCTAATCAATTAAGTTATGACATCTCTTATACATAGTTCAGGTGGTATTTATTTGGGGCCATAGTTCTTCTGATGACATTTCATCATTTTGGGCTTTTCATCAGTATCATGTGATCAGAGACGAACGATAGCTGCCGTCTCACTTGATGCCGAAAAAGCGTTTGATATGGTAGAATGGGATTATCTTTATAAAGATTTTGGAAATGTATAGGTTTGGGAATACTTTTATTGGTTGGATTAAGTTACTTTATACACACCTGGTAGCAGCGATACAAATGAATGGATTAGTTTACTCTGGATAGGGGCACCCGGCATTATTGTTTAATAACCTTTTAATAAAAAGGTTTTCGAGAGATGTGGGCAGGTGGGCTTCATTACATGTATCTATGATTGGTATGTTAAATGTTATTAAAATGAATTGTGTTCCAAAATTCAACTACATGCTACAGTCTCTCCCTATAGATGTACCCCTCTCTTATTTCAAGCATTAGATAGCATGCTGAAGTTCTACATTTGGAATGGTAAATGTCCCAGATTACATTTCAGTAAATTGCATAGGCCTATTGACAAAGATGGACTAGGCCTACCCAAGATTTAGTTTTATTATTATGCATTCGGTCTCAGACATTTGGCGCATTGGTCGCTTCCACCTGAGAGAGCCCATCCCTGGTTTTGTATTGAACAGGAAGTTCAGTAGTTTTGGAATAAAAAAATCTATTTTAAATGGAGGTGTGCTGATATGACTGATATCAAACACATCAGAAAGAAATAACAAACCAGTGATTTTGCAATTATTCATAGTTTTTCCAGCTACCCCAAGATGGTCTCAGACTAACAAACTTTCAATATCCAAAGCACATAGGTATGATAAATTGACCACTGTGCCACATGATTTATGAGTACTAAAGAGATACACCAAGATGAGAGTCAGCATATTTTGAATGAAAAAAAGAATTTAATGTTTTTACAGTTGTTCCAAGCTAGTCTTGAACCAGAAATCTTTCAGTCACCACAACATACAAACATGGTACATCATACCACTGTACCACATTTCCACAGGTTTTTCAGCTGCTGAAGAGACATACCAAGCTGAGAGTCGCCAAGTTTTGGTGGAGAGCCAAAAAGAACAGACTGGTCATGATGTATTTAACTTATTAGCATGCCAGCTGATTAGCATGTTAAACTAATGCTGCCTATAGATATCATATTGATCACATAGCCTTATAAATGTGTTGGTTATCAGGCTAACTGATTAGCATGCTAAGCTAATGTTGCTGTACGGATAGGATTGTGATCAAATAGCCTTATAATACAGAAAACCGAACAGTTAACATGCTAACCAATTAGCATGCTAAGCTATCATAGCATGTACCATGATAACTTTGCTAAATAGACCATATTCTTTTGAACTACATGTGATTCTGTCTCCAAACTTCAAAATATATCACTCCCATATATATCAGAAGAACAACACTAAGACAAAGACGAACAAGAAGTATCTTCTAACAAAAAAGTAATCTTCAAACAGAAATGATCTGTGATAAGCCCTGCAATTATTCAGTAAACAATACAAAGATTTCCAATGCAATATATCCACTACCAAACTGGGCGACCTGGAAATTGAACCCATGACCTTTCAAACTCTGAATCTGTGCTTTAACACACTGAACCACTCTTTAGCCTCTTAGGGCTCTAAGAGGCTAAAGAGACATCCTGAGGTTAGAGACAGCATACAATTTTAGGTTATTTTTTTAAATATAGGTAGTGCTATCTTTAAACCGCTTAAGTATCATCTGGATACGATGTCGATGATGCATACCAATTTTCTTTGAAATCTGACAATGTGTTATATAATTTATTTAATATATATAATTTTTTAAATGTCAACATGGTGGAGAGGCAATGTGGTCGATATAGGAAAATCTGGCATTGCTGAAATCCACATAACCTAAGGAATCCACAGACACCAACCCATGATTTTAGGACATACATTTCAAAAGTTACGGGCAAAAAAATAAATTTTTCACAATTCTTGAACCATATGTGGCACTGTCACGAAAATCTGCAATTGCCCTCAGACCATGGTCTTCATGAGGCATACCAAGTTTCATTTTGACAGGACACAGTGTTAAATCCATTGTCACAGCCAACTCATTAATTATATGTTTGCATAATTTTTCAACAAAATCAAATATCTAACTTCTTTATAGGGGCCTGGGTAGCTCAGCGAGAATTGACGCTGAATACCACCCCTGCTGGACCAAAAACTACTGCAGGAAGACCTGGACCAGGAGGAGATGGAGGATGAGATGGAACCTGATCCCCAGCCATCAACTGGGTAGATATGAATGTGTATATAATGTTTGTTTCTATTTCTCATATGACTGATAATCACAGTAACACTAACACTGTTACTCTTATTATTTTGGGAATGGCTTGACATTCTTACACAGGTCCCAAGTCAGCTAGAAAGCATAAATGCTTCCCTGACTTTGTTTCTTATCCCTCGTACTCTGACATCGATTCTAATGCACCAAAATCTCTCTCATTCAAGCCTAGCCATCCATTCGGTATTGAATTGTGTAGCGTGCGTCAGGCTGTGCGGTCAACCTCCAATACGATGTTGCTAGAATTTTTATTTTTTTTTCAGTTTTTTACTCGGGCTATAGTTGCTGAGATATGCAGCTTTCCAAACCTTCAGGGTTGGGAGCTTGTCCTAAACTGTCCATCATATTCCAGCTACCAAGGAGCTTGGATTGAGGTGACCCCCACTTAATTTTAAAAATTTGTTTCTGATTCCCATCGTCATTGGGGAACCAAGTCACTTCAGCGCTCGTGGTCGAGGGGATTTGTCACGTGACCACTACAAGGTTCTTTTGGAAGCTCTACATGTTGTAGACCCTACCACAGAGGATTATCAGGATCGCCTTAGGAAGTTGCGTTATCTAATGGACCACATAAAATGCAAGCAGCTCTTTCAGTCTAATCAAAATCTTGCAAAAGATGAATGTATGGTCAAGTCTAAAGCTCGGTCAGGATTTAAACAATACATGAAGGGCAAGCCTACTCCGTGGGGTTTTAAATGATGGGTAATTGCAACATCAGACTCAGGGTATACTCTTGACTTTAATGTTTACACAGGTAGTCATAATAAGCGTCACTGTCTTGGCCACCAAAGTAGTTGAATCGTTACTGCAGCCATTCAAAGACCAGGGCCACAATGTTTGGTTTGACAACTTTTACACATCCCCAGCTCTTATGGTTATGTAATTCAGTGAAGGACACGCCTGCATTTACATGCCTCTCCAATTTCCACAATGCGAATGGCTCAACCGAAATTACTAGGTTTGTAAAAATGATGGCAACTGGAAACAAGAAGTAGCCCTACAGCCCACTTTCATCAGCGATTATAACAAAAAACATGAGAGGTGTTGATATGTCAGACCAAATGATAAAATATTACGATGTCCTACAAAAAACTCAGAAGTGGTGGAACTTCATAGATATTGCCGTCATCAATAGTTTCATATTGTTTAAGGAATGTCAACACAGTCATATGGCACCAGGGGATGATCGTAGTCCGGTGAACTTAACGCAGATAGATTTCAGAGAAAACCTGTCTCGTCAGCTGGGAGGTATCAATATTCACGCAAGTTTCCCTTTGCATACACTAAAGCCTGTATTCCCTCCTTTACATCACTCCACACAGCCCATGTCCCTAAATTTGAAGAGTCCTCTAAGAGATGTTGGCTATGCTATTGGAAAAGTAGGACTGAATGTAATGCCAAAAGACTTTGCTTGATTTGCGATAGGAACTATTTTCAGCCTTGGCATATATTCTGTTCCTTCACTCTTTATTAAAAATGTATTTACTGTAGATAGATCTAAAGTTTGATTTTGTATGTTTTGCTGTGTAATTTGTGTGGAAATATGATTTTCAAATTAAATAAAGTGTGTGTTTTATTGAACTCATAAAATGTATATTTCAGTGTTTGTGTCCTTCAATTTCTGACGCAATCTCAAGTTATTATTACAGGTGCTCAAAAGGAGTATTTGAGGAGTAGTCATGTGAAATGTATCTTAACATTTTAAATATTAGTTTTATCCCGTTTTCCCACTAATCACAAGAATGGTCATAACTTTTAAACAATAGATTATATTTCTAATTGCTATTCAACATTGCCCACATACACTCTAATTTTCCCTCTAGCTTGTAATTAATATGGTTGAAATTGCAGTTGTCTGATAAAGTATGGTGGCCGGAGAAGATTTTTGTAAAAATTGCTGTGTGAAATCTTACTGATAAAGGATGATTAGCCTTAAATAAACATACATATATTTATATCATTTGAAAGCCCTAGTTCTTCTCTTTAATATGGTTTATACAGTTCAGGTGTGGGATGTTATATGAATATGAATATAATATGAATTTTTATATGAATGTCATATTCTGGCACCAAATGGAATTTTTAGAATTTTGGGCTCAGTCAGGAAAGGGTTAAACTGTCCTTATTCTATGAAGCATACTTGGGGGTTTCAATGAAAGTTTGTTAACTCGTTAGGTTAGCGGTGCTGTGCTATGCTATTAGCTTAGCTGTACTCTGTTGACAATATGGCGCATGTGCAGTTAGTTGCCTCGAAGAATCTCTTTAGGACTTCCCGTGAACTTTCGTCGCCATAGCAAAAACACCAGTGATTTGTGATCTTTGTCAACACTAATGAAAACAGTTTCTACAATGCATATGAATGTAAGCGTTCCACAATGCACAAGAAACAGTAGTCAGTTGAAGTGCCCAAATTCTCACACCAATATACATAGCGAATTTGGTAGTATAAATGTACATGGTGTAGGTTAAGTACCAGCGTACCTTTACACCATAATATGTAGGGAAACAGTATGTGTGAGCTAGGAATTAAATTAATTAAAACCGGTCCTGATTCTACATTACTATGTAAGGAAATTTATAATGGAATCAGTCGCGTTTGACAACCATTATAATTTAGATAAATGACAAATAATTAATTATTTGTCTGAATAAAATTCTCCACCATTAAAATCGTAATACGACATCTTGTTGTATCAGCTCACAATTTCTACTGTAGGGAATTAGCTTTAATAAGAGAATTATGATTAATTCTCTTATTGGCGTAATATTATTCTCATGGTTTATTGACAATAATATTACACATATAGGTATAGCTTTGAAGCAAAATCTTTTAGAAACAGGGATGAGATTATTTTTCAAAATATACCACAGACAAAATATCTTTAAAATGGAAATATAAATAATTAATAATAAATTGTTATAATTAATTATGAACATTTGGATCGGTTAATAGAATTAACTTGATGTAGCTGAATTAATTTTACAATCAATTTATCTGTTCGTCCAACGAACACTCAGTATTGATCATCAATTCTCAGAAAGGATATTTTTCATGGTCACACAAAAATAACTCTTTCTTAGCATGTAACTGTGATTGAATCGTTACATTGATGTTGATTTACAAGCAGACCAGAATCGACTCGCAAGAATGTACACAAAAGCTTTATTTAACTAAAATACAAACACATAACAAATCTAAACCAAAACATACACATGAAATAACTCGTACATGGGAAAGGGAAAAGTGCAAATAAAATTAAACCGGAACAGAATAGGGGAAATTAAGTTATGAATAGAGTCGCTTAATTATCTGAGGGAACCATCTGTTTCTTAATTTAAAAGCACCTTTGTTACAAAGGGGTTTTCATCTCTTATACTAAACCTACATTCAGTTAGCTGTTGGTACGATACTTGCAATTGCCTTGGCTGTTGAGAGAGCCTGGGTGCAGTCACAGGAGACGTCTTGATGGTTTATCGAGTCGATGGTGTTCAAGTTGCAATACATTTCTTCCATGTTGAATGAAGAAATTATGATGAACTGGGGTGTTCTTTGACTCTATGGTCAAGGTAGTTGCACATGGATAAACCATGTGCCATGTGCAACTACCTCGACCATAGAGTCAAAGAACACCCCAGTTCATCATCATTTCTTCATTCAACGTGGAAGAAATGTGTTGAGGCCTTCCGGCCTACGACCTCGTGGTCAAACTGGGTAGTCCCAGTCCAACACGACCAGGAGCAGAGGGAAGAGAGAAAAAGGAAGGGAGGAAGAGCCATGGGAAAAAGAGTGTAAGAGGTGGGACGTGTCTTTTAACTTCTGATGAAGGACCCTCCTCTTGAGTCTGGCTTGACCAATGAGAAAGGTGCAATTTTCAAGCAGGAAATGTTCCTTTGTTTGGAAGCTGACTCATTTGCATGATAGGGTAGAGCTATTAGCGTGTGCCCCTTTATGCTCTCTGACTAATATAGCAAGCATACAATGCTTGGATTATCCCAAGCATTATTATTTGAAATATCCCACTATTCAGGAAACGTGGCAGAACTAATTGTATATTATCTGGTAGTTCTGTCATATGGCATGCATAAAACAGTATACAGTACAAAAGACACTATACAAGACAGTAATGATTATATACACAATGTCCTGTGGATATACATGTTAATTTATAGAACAGTGTGTCTATAAATTAATGAAGAAAGGTCTGTTGTTCTGGGCTTTTTGTCCATTTCCTATGGGGGAAAGGAGTGAATCATGCTTTCTGCATTCCTTTGCTGATAACAATCAGTGGGGGATCAGACATAAATGGAGCCTGCGTGGGCCTCTGCTTGCTACAGTCTTGAGACAACTGTTGGCTTATTCATTAAATAATGAATAAATGTGTGTCTGATTGGTCCAGATGCTACATCTACATTATTATGTAAGGACATTTATAATGGAATTAGTCATATTCGACAACCATAATAAATTAGATAAATGACAAATAAATAGTTCATTTGTCTGACTAAAATTCTCCACCATTAAAATTGCAATTATGGCTGTCAGTCTAACACAAAAAAATTAACACAATTAATCACAACCGTAACAAGGAAGATTCCTGAGTAATGAAAGCTTGTAGTACTGCCTGTTATCACCAAAGGGCAGTAATTGAATCATCCGCTGTATGGCAACGCGCAGTTTATACAGTAAACAAAACAACCCTTCAGCAGGCAGCACAACACAAACACGCATTACGTTCTTGCTTTCAAAACACTTGGAGCGCAAATTTTATCTAAGGGATTTCAACATGTGTTCAAAGTATTAAACTATATTTGACTTGACATAGAGACCTAAAAATTGTACGTTTATGACGCAATGCATCCGAGACACTACACAAGCATGTCTGACGCAGGTGCACATTGACGGGTTCTTAAATAAGCCCTCATAATAAATCTCGAACTGATTGACAAATTCACTTGCGAAATGGATTGCTGTGAACTGTTTGCCAATGATTGACTTATGTTAAATAATATAGTAGTAAACAATACATTGTATTCTAAAGCCGCATTTTATATTATCTTATCAATGATTAATTCTTCTGTCACAAGAATGTAAGGCATTTTATTTATCTGAATTGTCACAAGCTGGTCTTGAACCTGGGTCTCTAGTGATAGAAAGTTAATGACTATCCACTGAGCCACATGTTGGACCCAGAAGGAAGACATATACAGCATGTAAGATGAGTCCAAAGGTTTAATAATAAAAAGTAATGTTCTCAAAAGAGTCAACTTGGCACAAGGGAAAAAACTTAGAAAACAAATCTTCTGAATCCAATGACGAAAACTTGAAAAGGGAACATCCAAAACAAAACTCATTATGTCCAGCAAGGGAAAAAACTTAGAACTCACACCTCCTAGTTACAAGGCAGGCCAAAAGAGCAACACAAGGGACTGGTGGCTAGCACATTCGAAAACCAAGTGATAAACAAGGGAATTGAGGTCAATTAAATACATAGTACCAAACAAGACACAGGTGAAAACAATGACATTAAAAATGACGGGAAAACAGGACACAAAACAGAGAACTAGGGACATATATTGGGAAAAATGGGAATTACAGGTAAATACATGACAAGAATATTTTTTATTTTAAATATATATATTTATATAATTTTTTAATATTTAAAGATAACTATAATTATTTCTGCATTATATATTGAATTATTGTTGTATGAGGGGCTTTCTCTGCAAATATTTGTATATGTGATTACGATTAATTGAGTTTAAGTAATCGGGATAACATGTAATTAATTGGATTAAAAAATGTAATCGATTGACAGCCCTAATTGTAAACAATGTCTCATTGTATCCGCTCACAATTTCTATTTTAAGGAATTAGCTTTAATATGGGAATTAAGATTAATTCACTTTTTGGAGTAATATTATTCTCTGATCAATACAGAGAAAATGTACTTAATGGAGTCTGTTGACAATGCCTTAAGAACAATTAATCCTTCTTTGAGCCTAAATCGATTTGCAATCAGATAACCCAGATTTCAGATTTAACTAATACACCAGCACTTTGAGCAAAAATCTTGGAGATGTACTTGCATGTCTTTGCGTTTACTTGTGTTGCGTTCTTTGTGTTGCTTGGTTCTTTGGCTCTTTGTCGAAAGTTTGTTCCGTCAATGTTTTGGACTGTTATGATCAAGGATATTTATTGTCTGGTTGAAGCGAGGCCTTCTGCAAGGAGGACTCGCGACTCCCATTTGGTGTGTGAACCATAGAGCAGAGAGTGAGAGGCTTCCTCAGGACTTTTGGTGTCCCGAGTTTTCCTTGGACTCTACATGGCACAGAGGATCTGGAAGAAGCAAGAGATGCTTCCAAATATAGTGCTGCAAGAGCAGAAATTCAGCAGCAGAGAAGAGAAGATAGAGAAGATCAAGAGAAGAGGGAGTTCTTCCTTTGGTAGGAAAGTTTTTAACTGAAATTGGCCACACCCCAAAGGTATCCTGAGCCAATCAGAAGTGACTTACCAGAGTCACATGATTGGCTGGGCTGCCCTTTTCAAAAGTTTATTTTTGATCCTTTGTGGAGGATTCTTACAAACTTCAGCTCAAAAATAGTGCATGTTTAATCATTAACTTTTATATCTTGTTAAAGGTACAAGAGACATGACATTTGTTGTCATCAGCATTCTCTATGTAAACAAGCAAACATTTATATATTATATATGACATTCTTTCATGAATATTATACATGTAAGTAACAAAACATGAAAATCCCTGGTTACAAATCATACTGGTTAATTCATTAGTTTTTCAACAGGGATAATACATTCCACATTATGAGAAATCGGATTGACGGGGTATAATATCCAGTTGAACCTTGACCATGGCTCGGTGGGGATCTCTCTGATCTGTGGAATGTGATGTGTTCATTTGATGGCTTTGTTCGTGGATAATCCTACAAACAGTTTGCCTTGCATGCACCCATAAATAGTGCAAATACTCCCACCCACGCCCACTATTGCTTTATCATTGTGCAGAGCGCTGTGCTAAGCATGGTCAGGAAATAGAGCCTTGAATCTCCACTGGCTTACCACATCAGATTCTTTAATTACAGCTACCACAGTTGTGTTCAGGTGCTCATCCAGGGTTTGGTGCCAATTCCATTACAGCCCATTCAAGTCAATGGACAGTTTGCATTCAGGTTAAATCAAATCTGTGCAAGATTTTATTTTGATTCTGAATTGTATTTAGAGTATCGTGGCACAGTACAGGCTTCATAATATTGTGTTATAACTATATGAACTAGGTGCATAATATTTTATATGTTGCAGAATGAAATATGAATGTAAGCATGAATATATATTTACCTGGGGCAAAATATGAGAGAAAAATTATTTGTATATTATAAATATTGAGGCAAAGATAATCTACAATTAGTTAATGTTCTACATAATATCAGTATACTGTGTGTGTGAGTGCCTGTGCGTGTGTGAACTGCAGACTTTGTAACCCAGATTCCATTCTTAGTGCCACAGGCATACTAGTGTTTCACCCTAAGCCATATACTGCTGCTAATGCATACCTTAAATTAACAGTCAGCTTCCTCAACATAGCTGGAGCACCAGAAACCTCTCTGTAGAGTCAGTGCAATAAAACCACTTAATACCCTCTCCCCTCTCGATTTCAAGTTTTTCTGTGAAATACATTAGCTAAAATCTGTATTTGTAGTTTGTTCATATCATGCTTAATTATTTGATATTAGTCATAAATATCCAAAGTCTTATTTTACAAAGCCATTTTTTCCTTAAATTTATTATGCAGTAATTACATGTGCTTCTTTAGTACTACTCAGTAATTGCTCTTTAGTACTACTCAGTAATTTAAATTCATATTAACATAAACACTAAAATTAAGTTTGACCTTTGCTTTTAGCGGTGATCTAGTCTTAGTTGTAAGCTCCTTTAACTGTCTAAATGGATGTTTTTTCTCATTGTCCTAATCGGAGAGGAATTTTCCTCACTAAGTTCTCCCAGATACACAGTTTCTGACATGCAAAGAATGTTAATTTATGTGAAATTAGATGGCATATGTAAACCTCTATCTCAGTCTCAGGTTAATGAATACATATACCTAAATTTACAAATGCCAATTTGTTCAACTCTGCATGGCTCTTCTTTCCTTCCAAACATACTTCCCCATTTTCATTTCTCCACTGTGGATTACTCTGTAACTCTTTCTCTCTCCACCTCTTTTTTGAAGTCTCAATGCCACTCACCTGCTATGTTGTAGTAATTGTCACCTTCTGAGTGTGTTTGCAGGTGTGTAAGAGGATGCCTGTTTTCTATCTATAATTTGTATAATTTAGCACCTTTGCAAATGAGGTCTCTCAATCAGCAGAGGTTTATTTTAGAGGCAGGACTGCAGCACGTTAGGTCAGGAAAACAGCTTCCTTGATAAAGATCAATGGTAGCCATATGTTGGGGTACAGAGGAGCAGAGACCTAGTTCAAACAGTTATAACACACACACACACACTCACAGACTCTGGCTCATTTACATCTTGTTTGATCTGACACATACTGTATTAATCATTCTGTAGTGACTTCCCAGTAAATGAAAGCTATTCTCTGTTTTGTTATTGCACATTTTTGTTATGCATATGTAGTAGGATGTATTAAACGAACATGCTTCATTAGGCTGTGTCAAGTGAATTCTCTGAGCTTATCAGTGCCCTTTCTTGTGGGTATACAAGAGGTTGGTTTGGGCTACCTGGATATGTGTGATTGTTGGTACCACCTATTGTGTGATGTCATTAGTTGCTACCGAAGGTATGTGTGGTAGCTGTTTGTAATCTCTGCTCCGTCCTCCATGCTCTGTGTAGATGCAAACTGACCTAATCTCAGTTTACCTGTTACCGTTACGATAGCATTGAATGCGTCCAGGAACCCCAGGAAGAAATTATTTAAAATATCAGCTTTAAAATGTTGATTAACAGTTGATTGAGCATATGAATATAGAGATAAACTCACCTTAGAATTAAAGTAATGGAGGTAGAAGATAACTGGCATCCCTTCTTTGGAAACTGAAGTAGTATTCATAACATCTAACTTTTATAGCTCGATCTGCCTTGATTAGGTGAAATTAACCTATACGAGTAGTTAGGGCATAATTAAACAAATTTATTCAAATATGAGACACTTTTATGCAATTCCTGGAAAGTGATAAGCCTGAAATATAATTTTAAAGCCTGAGTGAAATTGACAAATAAAATGAATAAATGAAAAAAAAAATACTTTTCCTCTTACTATTATATATTTTTATTTGACTTATTCTGAAAGGTTGAGGTTGGGGAGTGTTTATAAATGCCATTGTATAGTATGTATAACTATGTTCTATTTGCATTGCACTGTTCTTACAATATAACATTTTTGTTTTTCTTTGAAGACTACGTATATAAGCATATATACTGTCGCCAGTTTATTAGGGACACAGAGCTAAAACTAATACAGTCTAACAGTCCTGCAATAAATCCTACTTTCATGAAAGTTATTTTGTTAAGTTTTGTTGTTTAGAGTCCTTGATTCAACTCTAAGGTTATTTTGGAGGATACAGGGAGCTATTTCTGACAAGTACATACCTTATTGCTTTTTGGATCATTTGTAGATAACTGGCTTGCTAGGTCACCAAAGTCAGTCTTCCATGCTTTCAGAAACATGTAAAGAAAAATATGTAAAGTAATTAGCTATCTGCAGTTATACTTTCTTTTTACTATGATCATCCACATTTATGCTGCTGATCTTATCACCCGGCACTGTCTAACAAACGATGTGTGTAATGACTGAATTAACCAAGGAACAACCTTGCTAGATACAAGCTAGTCATGTTATCTATTTGAGATAGCTACCATTCATTGAAATTAGGTTTACTAATATGGTACGGTATTGTACTAAGTGTTGCTAACTTTAACAACAAATCTAATCACTGAAGATAAATTTTGTATGTTAACGAACGGCAATTAATTTGTGATAAACGCAGGCCAACTGACATCTGGTTATGGTAGCTAGAGAAGTGTTGCTCACGTTAGCTAACTGCAATTAGAATCTTTTTAGATATTTTCTAATGATAAACATTAACTAGAGCTGGCTACATAAAATACCACTACTGACTAAATTAATGAGAGGTCAGCTAATGCATTAAAAATGTCAAAAAATGCAGTCATTTCATCAATTTACCAGCAGGAGTGTTTGGAACTATTGGTTGCCCCATGACACGCATCACTTCCGCATTCTCCATTTACAACAGAAGTCGTCTCAGTTACATCCGTATCCTCGGTTCCCTGAGATGAAGGGAACGAAGCGTTGCATGCTAATGCAAATGGGAGTTATCCTTCCACACAACCAAGTCGAAACCTCTCTACAATAAAGCCAATATTCTAATATTGGTTATGGTGTTTGAGCCTCACACGTTAAGGCGTGAAGCTGTTCTCTATAAAAGCAGGTGCACAAGCACCATTTCTCAGAATTTTCTGACTGAGGGACAGGGAGCGCATCGCTTGCACATCAGAAGAACTCTGAGTCTTGTAGTACGGCCAGCATTCACAGTATCTCATTCCCTTCGTCTCAGGGTACCGAGGTTACGTACATAATGCTAGTGCATATGGGGAACAGTTTCCCATCACCCCGCACTGCACGACAAAACCTTCGAGAGAGGAAACATGATGCCGGCGACCAAAATCAGTATGCCACAAGTGAGTGACCCTCATGCTGAACGCACTCAGATTGAATATATATAGTCATTTAGTATGAAATAACCCCTTCACGAACCCAGTCGGGAAGGGAGTTTATTTCAAGTGAAATTGCTTATGACTTTATAGTAAATTACAATGGCCTGAATGCAGGCGGATGTGTAAAATTATGGGGAGCCCACACTTAAGGGGAGGGGCAAGTATATGTTTGGAACTGTAGCCGGCCATGGTGGATGTCTCGTCGTGCTCCTCTAAGGAACTTTATGATTAAATCATGCTTGACTAAACTGGTGCCAGCTTCAGGTGCATGATACGCAGATGTAGTTACCACATAACTTTGAGCATTGACAGAGTGAGTCTTGAAGAAATATGACAATTTCAAGTATGGGGCAGTTTACTGAGTCTTTGCCATGTGAAAGACAAAAATAAATGAACACATTCCACTTTTGTACATAAAAGCATCTCATGGAAGGCGCTCTGGCCTGTAAAGTGGTGTTCATGACTGAATACATAAATTCTGGTGCGATTAGTGTGCTGCTTTTAGGGGCCACACATGCAGGTTTCACAGCTTGGTCTAGGGATTCCAGATTGTGCCTTGCACCTGAGAGAGGAGATCCCTTCTCAGTGGTATTTATCATGGTGTGCTGTTTAACATCTCTATCATTTCCGGAAACCATGGCTGATTGGGCCATTTTGGCGCAACCAGTAGTATCGTTCCTTGTCCTCCTGGACTTTGCATATGACAAAGTGAATAAGGCAGACCGGGGTAAATGTATATTTGCTTTGCATTCTCCACTGGGGAAAATATATAGATTTCTGCTTTGCAGAATATTTCCCAAATCCTCAGGACAGTTTGAGGATGAATTATCCATGCACATGGTATCACCCCTTGGAGTGACAATAGGTCTGCACTGTAATTCAGATGGCCTGGGACATATGTTGCTCTCAGGGAAAGGAGGACGCGGAGAAAGGCGGTTTATATAAGCCACCACTGTCATGTTGTCTGAGTGAATCAGAAAATGATATTTCACTATTTCTGACTGAAAAGCCTTCAAGGCTAGGAATACAGCTGATAGCTCTAGGCTGTTGATGTACCATGCCCTCCTCGCACCTGTCCAGGTGCCAGAAGCCAGGTGTCCATCACACACCGCCCCCAACCTATGTTGGAAGTGTCCGTAGTCACCACTTTCCACCTGACAATCTGCCTCAGCATGACACCTCACTGGTAAAATGCAGGAGCTGCCCAAGTTGCTAGAGCAGCTATACAGCAGTGAGATATTGCTATGGCGGCAAGCATGTCATGGCACATTGCGCTTGAGCCAGCACTGAAGAGCTCTCATGTGTAAAAGACCTAATGGAATGACTGCAGATGCTACAGCCATAAACCTCAATGCTTTTTAAAATTGCATCAGTGGACGTGTTCTCCCCAGTTTGAACTGAGACAGACACTGTAGAATTGCCTGAACGTGCTCGCTCGTGAGTTGTGTGTGCCCGCTAACAGAGTGAAAAAAGGAGATTTGTTGGCTGGGGGAGAGCTTGCTCTATGCTGATGCTGAAGCAGTAAGTCTCTGTACTTGCATAACAGAGCCTCTGATTGGGCCAGTAATAGTCAATCATCGAGGTAGTTCAAAATGTGCACAGCGCTCAGTTTCAGAGGGGCGAGAACCGCATCAATACACTTTGTGAACGTGCGTGGAGCCAGAGACAACCCGATGGGCAGGACTTTGAACTGATACACCGTTTCCTAAAATGTGACTCTCAAAAACATCCTGTAACATTGTACAGTTCGGACATGAAAGTATGCATCTTTCAGATCTATCGATGCAAACCAATCATTTGGGCGGACGTATGATAAGATCCTTTACTGAGTAATCATTTTGAATGGGCCCTTTGCAAGTGCTCAATTCAAATGTCTCGTATCTAGGATTGGCTAGCCCGTCATCTTTCTTTGGGACAAGAAAATAGTGGCTGTAAAATCTTTTTTGGGTATGAAAATTTGGAGCAACCTCTGTCACATTTTTCACAAGGAGATTGTGTCTTTCTGCTCTTATTCCTGGCACGTCTTTGAATTGGCCACCCGAAATGTTTGATTGATTTTAGCACCTAATCTGAAATACCCATAAGGATTCACCATGCATCCACGTAATGGGACAGAGGGCAATTTTGTTTGTTCATTGTATGATATAATGTGCTGCTTACCAGAGGGAAGCGGTTCTGCACAATGTGTGGGCTTTGAAGAGGAAAAGAGCTCTGTATTCTGTTTTGCATTTATTGCATTCATACAAATGTGAGACACAGAAACAACATTATTGTGAACAGCAATATTCCTTTTCCAACAACCATCAGTGGGGAGATGGGGAATAGTGTCATGTGTCTCCAATCGGGCCATCTTCGGAGCAGACCTGGAGGGAAGAGCGAGCTCTGCATTTCACTTCAAAGGGCTGTGCCGGTCAGGAGCACTTTTGCTGCACTGGGGGGGTTTGTTCCACCAGACCGAGGTGGACCCTGATAATGCTGCTCCATTTGGGCCACAGCTTGTGTGGCCTCACTGGTGGCTCGGCATAAAATGCCTTATAGCGTGTGATTTTTGCTGAGTCATGAGGTAACGCTCATCAAACTTATCCACAGAGCCACCGAAGAAGCCGGCTGGAGACACTTGAGAATCCAACAGAGCGGCTTTTTCCTTGTCATGTATGGCGGTGAGGGTCAGCCAGATGTGACGATCCAGAACTACCAGGCTGCCCATTGACTGCCAATAGACGGTGTGGAGCTCTTTGAATGTCTCTGGATCGTATCCTTGCTCGTCCATTTGCTTGAGGAAATTGGCTTGAAAGACCTGGAGCACCGCCATCGTGTGGAGCGCTGAACCAGCTTGGCCCACCGCTGAGTATGCTCTTCCAGCCAGTGCGGATGTCAATTAACAGGGCTTGGAAGGATTAATGGGGCATGATTTCCACACCCTTCTACTCGCTGGGCAGAGGTGTGTTGCTACCGTCTCCTCCACAGGGGGTTGTTGGTCATAACCGTTTTCTTCCCCATTATCCACATTAGAAAGTATGTAATTGTCGCGCGGGTGAGCTGAACGGGACGCGTGCCAGGATTTTGATTAGTTCGTTAAGAACGTAAGAGAAGAACGGGCAGATCTACAAGACGCGGTCACTTGATGGTGTCCGGACTGCAGGAACCATTCATTAAGGTGAGTTTGTGTAGGTTCCTCTGGAGGTGACCACTCGATATCGAGCTCTTCATCCACCCTTGAAAGTAAACTAAGCATGTCCTTATAAGTGGCACATACATTCTCCACACCCTTGCTGGGTGGAGGGGCGGTAGCATCATCCAATGACCACTCGCCTGATGCAGCGATTGACATGACTCCTGAGTATCACAGAAGAGGCAGGTGGGAGGGCGCGAGAGGCTGAATCGTCCCTCAGAACAAGGGAGATTCATGAGCGCAGCGTCTTGAGGTTCATGCCCTAGCAGTGAGGGCTGTCTATCTCAGAGAGAGATGACTCTGCATGGGCATGGCCCAGACAGAGAATGCAGCTCTCATGCTGGTCTGATGATGGGATGTGTCTCTCGCACAAGGAACACTTAAGGAAGGACATCTTTAAAAAGACGTAAACACATAAGCAACTATATAAATGTGAGTCCGACCATCACCCCTGGTGAGACAAAACCGTGACTCTTCAGTTAAGAACACTTTTGCCAGTCCTGTCTGGTCCAGCAAAGGTGGGTTTGTGCCCGTAAGCGACGTTGTTGATGTCTGTTAAGGACCTGCCTTACAACAATCCTACAAGCCCTTAGTCCAGCCTCTCTCAGCCTATTGCGGACAGTCTGAGCACTGATGGAGAGATTGTGCATTTCTGGTGGAACTCGGGCTGCTGTTGTTGCCATCCTGTACCTGTCCAGCAGGTGTGATATTCAGATGTACCTATCCTGTGCTGGTATTGTTACACGTGGTCTGCCACTGCAAGGATGATCAGCTGTCCTTCCTGTCTCTCTGTAACATCTTAGGCATCTTACAGTACAGACATTGCAATTTATTGCACTGGCCACATATGCAGTCCTCATTTCTCCATGCAGCATGCCTCAGGCACGTTCACGCAGATGAGCAGGGACTCTGGGCATCTTTCTTTTGGTGTTTTTCAGAGTCAGTAGAAAGGTCTCTTCAGTGTCTTAAGTTTATATAACTGTGATCTTAATTGCCTACCATCTGTAAGCTGTTAGTGTCTTAATGGCCGTTCCACAGATGCATGTTCATTAATTGTTTATGGTTCATTGAACAAGCATGGAAAACATTGTTTAAACCCTGTACAATAAAGATCTGTAAAGATTCCACCCACTTGTGTAATCGAAAGCAAAGCAGTAGAGGGCTCGCTGTCGTGAAGGAAGAAAATTCTGAGGAATGATGTTTGTGCACCTGCTTTTATAACAGACAGCTTTGTGGCTAAAAGGGTGGGGCTCAAACACCATAGCCAATATTTGAATACTGCCGTTATTGTAGAGAAGTTCCAACTAGTTCGGGTGGAAGGACAACTCCCATATGCGTTAGCACGCAATGTCAAGTGTACTGAGTCGTAAGGGAACTATAATGGCAGTGTCGCAACGCTCTTTTTTTTTTTGTGTATGTTTGTTTTTTTACTTTTGCAGAAAAAAGAAAACACCTGTTTTTTGTTTTCTCTTATTTAAAGGAGTCTTTAAACTTTTGTTATTATTTTTGACCTTTTAGAATCTTGGGCTTCCTTTAAGGATCATAAAACTCTCTAATGAGAAAGTGCTATCCTTTTGATTACACCTTACAGTATATCTATTATATTACACGTTATGAAAATATATTTATCTTTTAATTACACATTATAAAAGTACATATTTTTATTTATTTATTTAGTATTTCATTTTTTTGTATTTTATTTTTTATTTTATTATTTGTCACCTGATGAAATTCTTAAATGTTCTTATTGTATTAGGCTATTAAATGTGAATCAAACTATTATTTATGGACAACAAAATATTTATCATAAAGCTATTGAGAGTCTTCTTCCCAGCATTACCCTTAAGAATCACTATACTGGATTTAAAAAATACCTTTTTAAAATCACTTCAGTGGAGCTTGCAACCTAACTTCCCATTTGTTTTGCTGTCACGCAGCCATTGTGAATAAAGATTAATTAAATACATTTTAGATTAGCTTTCCTATGCAATTAGCACACATTTGCATGTATGTTCATCAATGTTACCTATTTCTTTGCAAAGACAAAGAATTTTTAAAAAATAATTATATTTTGTCTATCAATATCAGTTTATCACAGTCTGTCCCTGAGTCCTTATGACAGGATGCTGGTTGCTGGGAGAGACCACAATGTCTTTAACATGGCTGTTGAGTACAAGAATAGAGTTGTATGATGGTGTGTGTTAAGCAGAGGAAGTACCGTTACATGGTTACAGGGTTGCCATATTTTGATCAAATCTACAATTGTTGCAGTGATGATAGATATAGTTAGTTGCACATATGGAATTGCATTTACACAGTGTACTCTTATGGATCTTGTTATTTATTTGGATGTTCTTTCATGGTTTTGTACATGAAAAATCTCAAGAAACTGTGAGATCAGAAATTACATTCCATGTGAAAATTAAGCAATCAGATGTTAAATAGTTATGTAAAATGTATTTACAGTAAAGGGTGCTGATTTCTCTTCCAGAAAAAAAAAATATAATCAAAAAGCCAAACCAGCTAAGTCTTTTTGGTACTATATTTCACCTAAGCCTTATTTCACAAATACAGACTCTTGATATGCTATCTAAAAGAAGGCAACCAAACATTTGAAATATTTGCAAAGTACGGACAGAATTAAACAAGTATTATTTTTATCAATCTCAACCTCCTGACAGATTCCAATAAACCAATGACCTTTCAATTTGCAGTTGATGTATAGCCCATGATGTGAGTTCTAACCTCTGATCTGGGTCAGCGATAGGCAGCAGTGTCTGATATTCAATCATCAAGCCTGATTACTCTTATCATCAATCTGTGCAAATGATCTCTGGAATTATTGTTGTCTGCCAAACAGGGTTTTCTTCAACTTGCTGATGAAGTAATTAAATGTAGATCTTGTTTCAACACCTTGGTTTTATGCTATTTGTTTGGATGAGATGTTTAGAGCTGACATTCCAGTACTGTGGGGGTGGAGTAAGGAAACATATTTAGGTTTATTCTCCCAGCGCCGCTCAATCAGTTTGACCCTCAGTGCTTACGAATAGAACAAGCTTTTGATGTGTCTCATTTTAGTTGAGACGGATACCCACTCTGCCACAGGCTGTGAGACTCCATATGTGCCTCACAGCAGGAGATGAACTTTGATTTCAAAGAGGTGATGATAGCAGAAAGGTAGATGAGGTGGCATGCTTTTTCACAACCTGCTTTGGCTACCTTTCCTTTTGTTTTTTTTTACCGTTTTTCTTTCTTACTAACTTGGTTATAAGGCTGAAACGATTAGTCGACATTATCAACAACATCGAAATAAAATGACAAAAATGTTCATTGTCAAATAGTCATTTGATTTCATTTAACGAAACATAATATTACAGAGAGCAACACTGGAGATCGTTCCTGACTGAGGAGAGGAAGAATTACACAGCTCACAGTCCAGATGTACTCTAAACTTTCCAAACAGCTTCAGGTGATGTAGATCACAAAGTATGAGGGAATTATAATACCAAATAGGTAAATACAGAAGCAGTCTTGTTGTGTAATAAGCAGAGCTGGAGCTGCCGCTCCATTGAAGCAAAACTTGCATGACGAGAAACTTTAAAGGAAACACCCCAGGGTTACATCTTAAATGCAGTTATATTTAATGTGTTATAGCTTTATAAAAGTTTAATAATAAGGAAGCAGGTCATGTAAATAACTACAAACAAACTTTTTTTCTGCATTTCTCTGTGCAGTCAGTGCCTCTTCTATGATTTGTGTGAATGTCCCGATCTAAGGGAGAGATATTGAAACTGCACCCAGCTGAGGCACACTCTGGCGCAGGGACGCTCATCACTTGAGTGCGCACGCTTAATGCAGCTAGATTATAACATGATGGCTCGTAACTTGAATCAATATGTCATTGTGCATTTCTTATCATGAAGAAAATTGGCAATATGCAGCTTTAATAAGAAGAGAGTTTTTTGTGAGTTAAAGATGGATTGAAGTGAACAGAAAGGTGAGAGAGATAGTCTTCGCCCCATTATACACTGTAACAAAATAAATGTTTTATTTGTTTTTGTTGTGGCTTGTCGGGCACAAGCTGAATAATCGATTTAAGAGCTAATGATTAATCATTGCAATAATCACTGAATAGTCAAATTATAATTTTAATAATCATTAGATTAATCGATTATCAAAATAATCATTAGTTGTAGCCCTACATGGTTGTGCTATCTCCTTTCTAAATTATGCAACTGGTGTCTTCATACATACAGGTTACTGGCTACCTAGATATTGTAACCAATATTGCCCTTAAAGACCCCCATGAAATTGCTTTAGGAGTATTTTTCTGTCCTGTGTTGACATATGTCTTATTGAAAAAGGAAGTTTGAGTGGGAAATATCGGAGGGTTTGTCCCTTGTTTTAAAAAGGCCAATAGCCTTTAGTTTGTCAGACTAAAATTGACAAAAATTTGACAAACTTTTAAACACACTAAAAAAATTTAAAACTCTTTTTCAAAGTATACTCATTCTAAAAGCGGGACTCTGTGTGTTTTTCCAATCAAATCTCAAGTTGCAAGAATAGTAACAGATGGTGAAATACTTGTCTTGCACAAAATGTACAATTTCTACTATTGTGTACACCAGAAGAAAGGGAAAGAGCTGTGCATGAGTGTTCTGGAGATTTATAATAAGTTTAACCCTAACCCAAAACCTAACCATAAAGTGTAATAACATACATACCCAAACCCTAAAACAAACCATGATTTTAAGGGGAAAACCACTCTTGTGTGCCATGGAAAAAAGAAAACATGGTGATTTGGAACGAGATGAGGAAAGTGTATTACAGGATAATCACATACAGTACTGTAGTGCTATATTGAGGTTATAATGTCAATCTGTGGACCAGCGTCCCAGAAGAATAGATTTGCTGCTGAGAAAGATGCCACAACAACAGTGAACAGACACAAATAACATTTGTTTGAACACACAAACTCTATTTAAAATATAACACACAGTTAAGTTGCTTAAATCACTTACTATGAAACAATGAAACGGAAAAAACAAATTCTCAAATGAAATTGTTGTTTCTCAATCTTGTTATCACTCTTTTGATTTAGTAGGTCTCATGTACCTTTTCCCTTGGTTTTCAACAAGGTAAGTTGTCTTTGTTCGCTCACTTTATCTCCGTGTTCGCCAGTCCTAACCCTCCTCAGAATCACTGGAAGGCCAGGACAGATTCAGAATATAAGCACAAGAACATCGTCACATCAGACAGAGGACATCAATTGAACTTGGAAAAGTACAAAACAACAACAACAAAAAACCTGACCTTGAACAGACAAGGTCACAAAAATATAATGAATATCTTCATTGTAATAACATACAATAAAGTTTTTAACTCATGAAACTAAATTAATCATACATCATACATTTTACACAAAACGTGAATATCTTGAAAATATGTACATGCTTTTATAAAATAAAAGAATATTTTATTTCTATATGTAATGTATGTGATTATTTTTCCAACAAAACACACTCATTAATATACAACTGACGACTTCTCGTCACATAATTGATCACATAGTTAGCTGTTATTTACCAGCTTTTATAAAGTCCAATGATGGTTATTATTGATAAATTAGTTCTCAAGTCATGACGTTTTAGGCAGTACAAATCAGCATTTGTTTAAATGAATCTGTAAGCAGGTTCCAGGAATAAGGAAGGGAGTGGAAGCCAAGTAAGTCAGTTTTTAATGTTTTTCAGTTTGTCTACTGTTCATGCATGTCAGTTTCACGACACAATATAATTCAGCAGCACAAATCAATCAGCCTCACAATTTAAAACAATCTCAGCTTCACAGTCTGGTAAGCTTCAGCTACAAGCCTCTGGGTTTCTTTGTTCTCAACTCTCTCCCTCACTGTGTCCTCAGCATCCCCATCTCCATCATCACTGTAATGAGACACAGGTGATATTAATCACCAGGTGATGGCCCTTACCGCTTCCTCTCTCCCAAGTGGCAGACACATGACTACGTCCAGCTCCACAGAATAATTAATTAATTGTTTGCAAAGATATCATTATGTTATGACTTTACTTGTTGAGGCTCATGACTATTAACTTATCATTAAATAATTGTTGTAATTGACACATGAATTTGCAGTAATAATGCAGTAATTAAGCATGTATTAATGCATATTAGTGCACCCGTATTGGGTGGAAGATCAAATACATTGCTTTGGCTCATTGTGGTAATTAACACAATAATTAACACTATTAGTTCATATAATAAGTTGTTAGGGAATTTATCCATGAAGAAATATAATTAATAGCAATTCATATATGACATAATATATTACTCAGACAGACTCTTTATTAGTTGTTGATGTGGCAATCATTAATGAAATGCTTAGTTTATCATGAGTCATACATGAACTCAATATATTGAAAATATTGTATAATTTTGTCATGTTTTACAAATTATTCATGTCGTAAAAGTCTTTCATGAGACTGTGTTGGTTGTGCTGATACAGAATACTTTCATGTATGGACATAGAATACATTCAGACATGGACATGGATCAATACATAAATTAAGACACAAGATGTGCATTATGTGTGTTGTTTTGGCTAGAATAATTGAAGTCATCCAAATGTATAGCTTTTTCAGATACAATCTTGTCTTACACTCTTTTTCATCTCCTCCTTGTTGTTCCATAGGAATAGTCTATTCCAGGAGGATCTGTGGAAAGCATGTGCAATCTGTCAACCACAGTCGGTGTTATCATGAAACAGCAACCTGAGTAACATGATCACTATGCACAGAAAGGGATACAGAGTGTATAGTAGAAAGAAAAAACTTTGAACATCTATCCGGTTCCCATGAGCTGGCTCTGTATGTATGTTCACTCTTGGCTTTTGTTCACTCGTGTCAGAGTGATCTCTCCTGTCATGTAACACTGCCATGGCCCAGAGACCTGCCATCACTGCCTCTGCTTTCTCACTCTCTCTCTCTCTCTCTTACTCTCACACCCTCTCTCTCTCAGAACAGTCTCACAGAGAAACAGGAGTGCTCTGACAGCTTCTTACAATTATTGTCTTCTTATCATAATCCCCACACCACTACCTTAGCGTATGTCAGATACAGCAAACACTTGAATGCCAATCTCTTTGTGTTTCTGATTGTTTTATTTTCCACCAAATTTTAAAATTTACATGTAAATATATAAAAAAGGCAATTAACCGAGAAAGGAAGCAAAGGACATGTTCAAAACAGGGGTTTCAAAACATGTTTTTAGAAGTTTAACATCTTTAAATTTAACACATCGTCTTAACACATCGGTCATGACAACATCATAGACGTCCATCTTGAACGTACAAGCAAGTGTCCTGTGTAATTGGCTCCTAAATATAAATGTCACATGCTAATCATAGGCCTCAAAAGCCATGTAGAACCCATAAAACAAGTGCTAGGTCGGGTTACACAATGAACTCAGCACTGGGTAAAAGATAGATAATAAACCATCTTTTTGCACAAATTCGATTAAATATAAAGTGCTGGTTAGTGTGAAAAGTGTGGAGGTCACATATGGAGGTTATGATCATTATTTTTGTTCATATGTGGTGAATGTGAGTTAGACACTAAACAGGCAGGATATGCTTATGCATGCATCATTTCTTTTAGACATAGCGAAGAAAGATACATCTCTTTACATCTGATCCAGTAGAGGTATCTTGCCTTACTGGACTCAGTATTATGCAGAGTAGCAGTGCGTTACACTAAATCATACTAAAGGGAACAGGGAGCTCATAATGAACTGACACGCATCCTCACCTGGTCTGATAATGCCTTTGAAGAAGCTTTGATTTGTTTTAAATCAGCCAAATCAGTATAATTTCATATAGGGCATACCTATTGACTGTCTCCTCAAGTGGCAAATCTAAGTCAATTCAAAAATTATCAACTGTGCAAGGTATTTTAGATGTTTTATTTCAGCATTGTTTTTGTTGACATAAAATGTGATCAGAATGCATAGCTTTTGTTCAAAATTATACAACTTATCTTAT
The DNA here is from genome assembly GCA_032164185.1 of Moxostoma hubbsi. Classification (NCBI taxonomy): domain Eukaryota; kingdom Metazoa; phylum Chordata; class Actinopteri; order Cypriniformes; family Catostomidae; genus Moxostoma; species Moxostoma hubbsi. Next base: position 15,653,995 of record JAVLUX010000006.1, on the reverse strand, counting down.
AAGAGCCTCATCTTAACATTATTTTAGACAAGAGTCACAAAGAAATACAAATCACCAAACTATCCTTTATTGATATCCTTTATCCTTTAGTGATCCCAGCTGCTCCTTTTGGGGAACTTTTAAATTGTAGTTGTAACGAAGAGGTGGCAGACGAGGAGTGGGGATCTAGATGCAGCTTTATATGCAGCACATTCATTCAGAGTTCTGGGCCTCGTTTACCAATAACTATTAATCTTAGCTGTTAAGAGCATTTTCTATGAGCGTTTTTTATGAATGTTTGTTATTTTTTATGTGCACAAAGGGTGTGAAATAGCACCCGCCACTAGCAAAATGCAACAAGGCTCAGTCCAGTTCATGATCTCCTCGTCCAAATTTATTTCAAGCGCCAGATAATGTTGCTCCTCTACCCACAACAGGTGGATGACATGTAAGACATCTCAGAGTGACACATGACAAGAAGTGCTGTTAGTCAAAAAGATGTGCTTGAAGAAACACCCTTTATTATATTTTTAAGAACAGACAAAAGAAAAGCCATCAGTGCTTGTGTCTGATTCGCTGTTTGTTCAGAGACCTGCAACAGGAATCTGTCTCATGAAACAAGTGTATGTAAAGAATTAACACACTGAGCAGTTCACTCTTACACACTCTGCAGGTTTAGTAATATTTATGTAATGTTTAATGTGTGTGTTCATGTTTTTTGTTTTGAAAAAGTTTTATGTCTAGTCAAATCAAGTCTTTTGTTCATGATTGGATTTATGGTTTTTGGATTTCTCTCTTGTAAATAAACTGCACCTGAGTTCTACACTTCATCATCGTCTCTTCGTCTGCCTGTTGCCAGCATCATTACAGAATATTTGACCTAGGCATGAACAAAGCTACAAAGTCTAGTTTTAGGTCAAGTGGTGGTGGTGTATCTGATAATTTAGCGTTGCAATTAATTTATTGAAAATAATAATAATAAAAAAAGTCAAAGTCAAGTAATTTTCTTCATTAAGTCAAGCAGGTCACAAGTCTTAAATTTGCGACTCTAGTCAGACTCGAGTCCCCCACCTCTGATTTGTAGTATAATTTAACATTTGAACAGTGGACAATGATGAACAGTTAAATTGATTTTGTACTTTTTTTCTAGAATTATTTGCTGACAAGATGAAAATACTTTTTTACTGTAGTTTTTTTTGTAAACTTTCAGTTTCTCAAAAAATCTGTCCACTGCCCACTGATTAACAATTTCCCTCACCGTGCTTCCTGCTTTTCATTGAGTCACCAATTGCAGTTTCTGCAATGCTTTCAGTTTGTCACACATGACCAATAAAATACTCTCATGAGTTTCTGATCAACATTTAATTACACACCAGGGTAGCTGACACCAAATACTTATGAGAAATTTACATGACCTGCCATGTGACATGCTAAACTCCCATCTAGAACTATTTTAAACAGCATTTTGCTTATGATTTTATATTAGTCTTGCATGCAGCTTTTAAATTTTTAAATGATTGGAATATTTGTACTTTTAAAAAAAATATTACACCACAGGTTTACATTGTCACACCACAGGACCATTTAAAATGAACTAGTTAAGGCAAAAAAGTAATATAAATGATCCCCATTTCACAAGTGACTGAACTATAGTTATATGTAATCCAAGCATTGTATGAATGCAGATAAACAAATACATTCCAAAGCAAGTGCCCTTGAATTATAATTGCATTCTAACATGTTGAACACATTCCTTTCCATGAATGAACAAGGCCAAATGTGTAATGTATGCATGTGTATGCATCTCTGTTTTGAGACTGAGGGTTTAACACCCTGAGGCTGAGATTCTGATGTATTACATTGAAACACATCCAAAGTTCTTTAGAAAAACATTTAAGCTTTTGGATGCGTTTTGTATATCCAAGATGAGAACCTTGATGTACATAACATCATTCGGACCGGTCATTGAGGCACATGGCTTTTCCTTCCAGTGCTATGCAGATGAAACGCAGCTCTACCTATTGTTCTAGCCTGATTACCATACTGTCTCAGCTCATATCTCTGCCTGCCTCTCTGACATTTCAGCCTGGGTGAAGGAACGACACCTTCAACTCAACCTTGCCAAGACAGAACTCCTCTTGATCACAGCCATCCCATTTGTTGACCACAACCTCACTTTTCATCTTCGCTTAACTACACTAACACCAACCAGAACAGCCTGGAACCTGAGAGGGGTGGTAGATGGCCAGCTTAATTTTACTGCACACATCTCATCAACCACCCGGTCTTGCAGATTTGCATTTTACAACATCATGAAAATCAGAACTTTCCTGTCTAAATGTGCTACACAGCTCCTGGTACAGGCTCTGGTCATTTCAAGGCTGGACTACTGCAATGCTCTGTTGGCTGAAATTCCAGCTAATACAATTGAGCCACAATTGGAAATGGACCAAAATGCAGCAATGCAGCAAAGTCTTCAATCAGCCAAAAAGAGCTCATGTCATGTAGCTGTCCACATCAAATTCAAGGCTTTGACTCTGACTTTCAGGACAGCCAATTGAACCAAACCCTGTTACTTCAATTCTATTCTTCAGATCTATTCCAGCTCTCTGCAGTCTATAAACAAGTGACACCTGGTGGTCCCATCACAAAGAGGCTCAAAGTCTATTTCACGATCGTTCACTTGCTCTGCTCCTCTGTGGTTAAATTAACTTCTAACCTCCACACGATCTGCTGTTACCTTCTCAACATTCAAGAACCAGCTGAAAACAGATCTGTTTCATGTGCGCTTAACCAACCCACACTAGTGACTCTTATCACTGCCCTTAATGCACAAAAAAAAAAAATATATATATATATATATATAAAATATTTATCTGTCTCTTTCTTCTGTTCTAGGATCTTTACTACTCCATACACTGTGAGAACTTGGTAGTCCTATACTGCAGATGTTGTTAAACTTTGTATGTCAAATTGCTTGCTATGTGTCTCATTAGTAAGTCACTTTGGATAAAAGCGTCTGCTAAATGACTAAAGGTAAATGTAAATCTCAAAGTGTGTCACTGAAGCAAACAGATCAATAATTAATCATGCTGTTTGAACTACGTAGGCCTATTATTGAGGATTTGCAAAGTCGCCTACTGCAGTGTTTAGAACTTGGCTCTAATTGTGACGATCTCTAACTGAGATGCAATGTGGAAATTAATCAATAGGTCAGTTATTCATATATAATTAATTTATTTTTATGTTATATAACTTAAATGTATTGTAAAGAAATTATTATTAGCTGACTTGGACCATAAGTCTGTAATGTGTCTTCAAATAGTTAGGAGTATGTGTTGCGAAATGTCATTCCAAACCAAGATATTGTTTATTTTTGTTTTGTCTTCTGTGCTTTTTACATACCTTCTCTGCTTAAGGATTTGCATATGATGCAATGACAACTGCATTATCATAAACCTTTCATAAATGTCACATATTTGGAAAGCTGTTACAAATATCCACTCTCATTATTCAAACACATCATTTGCATCTTGTCTCGCACTAACATGCTATGCACTTGCCAAGACAAGTGAATGAACTTGTCATTGATGGGAGCTAATTTGCTTGGAAAAAACATTGCCAGATGAAGCAGTTCACAGCTGAAGGGCAATAATTCAATTGCCAGTTAAATCAACTATCATTGCTTGACATTGTGCCTGATGTACAATTAGGTTTAATTTGGGAATATGATGTGCTTGCAGAAATGCACACAGGACATGGCCATGCTAATAAAACAGAGCCGACACAACAGGGTGGAATCTGACAGTGAGAGATTCACTCAGCATTATAATCACGTATCAGTTCCACAGCATAGACTGTATGCTTATAATGCAAATAGCCTCTAAAGGGATACAACTGGAATGATGCTACGATATTAGTGCAGCTGGGCAATTTCTTATTTTCTTTATTTGTCCCCCTCTTTTTCTCTCACATGTTGGTGCGGCTATCCTTATGAGGACTCACCACAGACATAATGATTTTTATTGTCATGGACTTCAGTTCCAGAATCCACCACACTTCTTTTGGTTCCCACACTCGTGCTCAATCACCTGAATATTAGTTTCACCTGCGCTGTTTGGACTATATTTATACCCTGCCTGTTCACTTCTGACTTTGTTGGTTATTGCATGTTGTTATCCTGCTTAGCTAACTCCTTTTGAAAACCATTTGTATTACTAGCGTTCGTTCTCGTGTTTGTTTGTTTTTTTTCCCTGCCCTGCTCCGTCTGTTTGTTTATATTGGACTGATCTTTTGGCTCTGACTTTGGACTGTTTAACCTCACCTCTCTGGATTTGCCCTCTGTGTTTTTTGAATACTTCAATTAAAACTGTTTCTGCATTTGAATCCTTCTCGTCCTGTTTCCGTCACATTTATACTGTATGAACTATAGATTCTATTCCCTAACCTACCCCTAAACCTAACCCTCATAAAAAACTTTATGAATTTTTACATATACAAAAAACAATGTTTAGTATGTTTTTTAAGCAATTTCAATTATGGGAACACTAGAAATGTCCTCATAAACCACATTTATAGCATAATACCCTTGCAATTACCAATTTGTAACCTAAAACAATGGCCTTGTAAACCACCCAAACCCAACCACACATACATAAACAAACAGACAGAGACAAGGTTCAGCTTAGTAACATCTTACATGTGTATCTACAGCATATGCATAATCAATTCTCTGTAAATTTGCATAATGAGTAAAATAATATGTCAAATAGCAGCAGTCATTACCACAAGATTTCAGTTCAATTCCTATATAGAATCCTATTTTTCATTCTATTCCTAAATGTCAGACCAAGCACGTCTCGTGGGTTACTTGACTGTAACCCTTGTTCCCTGATAAATGCGAAACAAGATGCTGCGCTGAGTTAGCGCTTTGGGAACAACTTTAGGTGTGATCAGCTGTGAATATGTGTGCAACAGGTCAATGAACATTGACCGGAATTTATAGCCTCTGCCGGTGACATCATTGGATGCACATGTAGCAGGGTGATAAATAGATGCGTCACAGGTGCATCGTCAGGTATTTTGTCTAAAGGGCAGTCCTGGGGCATCCCAGTGTGGCAATGAAGCACAGCATCTCGTTCCGCTTTTATCAGGGAACATGGGTTACAGTCAAGTAACCCGAGACGTTCCCTTTCAAAAAGCTACACTTGTGATGCTGCGCTGAGTTAGCACTTTGGAAACGAGAATACCCATACTATGAATGCCGCACTGTGGATGGCCAGACCCCTTACGGTTGTGTAGTGTGCTCATAAGAGCGCGAGAGATCTCAGACATGAGCATGTGATGTCGACTCAAGGACATAAGAGCCCGGAGTGGCATGAACATCCAAACTATAAAATCGAATGAATGTGTGCGGAGAGGACTAGCCTGCAGAAACATGCTGCAGAGGGACACCTATAGCCAAGGCTTTAGAGGCCGCTACCCCTCTGGTATAGTGAGCCCTGATACCTACTGTTGAAGCTTGTCCGCACACCAGTGCAGGGCAATAGCGTCCCTCACCAAATGCGACATAGTCTGCTTGGTGTCGGCCGCCCCCCTGTTGCGGCCCCCATGGCAAATGAATAGTTGCCCTGAACTATGCCACTGACTAGTGCGGTGGACATAAGCCCTAGCACTTAGAATGGTCTCGATTACTTCAGGTGAAATCCCAGTGCCCCTCAGTTGGTACCCTTCAGGGGCCAAACATGAAGGTTCCACAGATCGAGCCGGGGATGAAATATTGTCCCCTGCGCCTGAGACAGAAGGTCCCTCCTGTCCGGAATCGCCCAAGGCGAGCCGTCGAGGAGAGACATTATCTCCGAGAACCATACCCTGTTTGGCCAGCGCGGCGCTATCAGTAAGAGGCAGGACCCTTGCTGGCGAACTCTGGACAAGACTCCCAGGAGCAGAGAAACTAGGGGGAAAGCATACAGGTGCATTCTGGGCCATGTATGTGCCATCGCGTCCAGACCCAAGGGGACTGGGTGACTCAGAGAGAAGTAGAGGGGACATTGCGCTGTCTGTTGGGAGGCGAAGAGGTCCACTTCTGCTCTTGTAAAATCTCAACAAGATTTGTTCCACTACCTCAGGGTGGAGTTTCCACTCCCCCGTCGGTGTTTTCTGTCTGGACAGTAAATCTGCTCCCATTCAGGCATCCAGGGATACAAGCTGCTCTGATTAACAGGAGCTTGCCCTGGGCCCAAAGGAGAATCTGCCGTGACAATCTGTTCAGCTGGTGTGAACGTAGACCTCCTTGATGGTTTATGTAAGAGACTACCGCTGTGCTGTCCACCCACAACAAGACATGGCAGCCTCTGGAGGAAGTATTTCAGGGCCAGAAATACGGCCATCAACTCAAGACAGTTAATGTGACAATCGAGCTGACAACCCTCCCATTCCCCTTGAGCTGGACGACCACTTAAGACCGCTACACAGCCCCGTCAGGGAGGCGTCTGTTCTTAGCAACCTGTGACGGCAAGACGCACCTAGAGTGGGACCCAAAGTGAGGAACCAGGGTCTGAACCACATAGAAAGGGTACGTAGCACGCGTCGCATAACCCTTATCAGCCTAGGGGATTGGCCCTTGGATGAAATCCCCTGGCTTTGAGCCACAACTGAAATGGTCTCATGTGCAAATTGGCCCAAAGGGATCACTGAGGTCTGAACACTGAGCAGTTGTCATGAGACCTAGTAGTCGTTGATACTGACAAACAGTGCAACATTGGCCTAGCCTGACTTTGCTCAGAGTGTTCTGAATGGATTTGATTAGAGCGGGAGACAATTGTGCCCGCATTGTGATCGAATTCCATACGATCCCCAGATAGGTAGTTTTCTGAGTGGGAGAGAGGACGCTTTTCTTGCCGTTGAGCCTCAACCCCAGAGAAACCAGAAGAGCTAAGATGATATCTGTGGCAGTGGTCAAGTGCCCGTCCGGGAAGAGAAAGCGGTAAGGGTGCTTGCACCTGAGCTAAATTATGTCTAACACCTGTCTCTAATTTCAGTGAGTACAGGGAGAGCGTCATAAAAGAGCCTCAGATCCTGCAGTCCAGGGAGAGAGACCGACACATGATTCACCTGTGACACATCTATTTATAGCCCTGCTACAGGTGCATCCAATGATGTCACCGGCAGAGGCTATAAATTCCGGTCAATGTTCATTGACGTGTTGCACACATATTCACAGCTGGTCACATCTAAAGTTGTTCCCAAAGCGCTAACTCAGCGCAGCATCATAAGTGTAGCTTTTTGAAAGGGAACAAACTTTTATTTTCACGTAAAGCAAATGGCTATAAATGATATGTTGTTCTATATTACGCTTATTAAAATAAAATACTTAGCACTCAAACTTTATTTATTTTTGCCGAATATGCCGATTTTATGCCGAACATGAAAACAATCACTTCAGAAAAAAACCCTTTCACAGTCAAACTTGATAATATCTCGGTTACATACATAACCTTGGTTCCCTGAGATGAAGGGAAGGAGACATTGCTTTTATAACATCTGTCCTCTTTTTGAGCATGAGATTGAAAACAATACACCCAAAGTAAAACTCTTTCAGTTTTTTGGTCTACAAATGGAAATTTGGTTCTTCTTAAAGTAGACACTCAGCCATTTGTTATTCAAGAGTAAAAATGTATCATTGTAGTATAAAAAAAAATTGTTAGAGCTATTCAAAAAATTTTAATAGTGACTGCAAATATTATTTATAAAATATATTTTTTTATGCAAGACTATGAAGGTCTGACACAATTATTAAGTCAATATGACCAAAACTCTGTTCCATGATTTATGTAAGTGTACTTCCAAAAAAAAAGGCCACTTGGAGGTGCCAATAGACCACTTGTAGTAATTCCGTAAACCAATTATCAAAGTGTTTCAAAACACACAATTTGTTTATATTTTAACATAAAAAATACCACTCAAACCAAAATATATATAAAGATATAAATTATTTATGAATATATTATAATGCATTCACTCAAATAATATTTTAGCCTATTTTTAAGATGTATCCATTTCAATTTAATAACAAATTTCCATCTAATTGAATTGCCTAATCTTTAACAAAATAAAATGTATAAATCTTAAAAAATTAAAGTTATATTAATGACATTTTCTTCAAGACTATTCAATTCAATTTGATGGAAATTTGTTATTAAATTGAAATGGATACATATTAAAAACAGGCTAAAATATTTTTGTGAGTGTTCAATATATATTTCTGTATTTTATAAACAATGTGAAAATAACATTGCAATATGAAATGTTGCATTGGAAATAAACTTTTACATAAAATATAGATGCTTCTGTAAATGTCTTCTTAATACAAATGCAAATTCACTTTCAGAACTTTTGCTCTGCTGATCAAACAGGGTCTTTAGCCACTGGATTAAGCCGGAGAGGGTGGATCATCTCGTCTTAAATGACATGTCCTTGCCCCCTGGATGTGCAGTTGAACAGGAGGTTTGACGAAAAAAAATGTAGTCGGGAGTGTGTGTTCTCCAAAACCTCAGTCATGGTGACTGAAGCCGAGGAGGGTGGATTAGTTCACGGGTCCAAAAGCCGAGTCCTTTGTCGACAGTATGGTAGTAACTTGCAATAACTGCACACTCTGAGTAAAAGCGCAAAACCTACACAAACACAGTCAAAAGATTTCTACTCTGAAAGTTTGCGAATTGGCATCAGGGATATGTACAACCCTCATATCATTTTTTTCATCTTTTATTAGCTACATGACCAATTAGTCAAAAATGATCTAGCTTTTCCTTGGCCAGCTTTATCCAGAGACAAACATGGATGACGCAAATCTTTAGGTCATTCATGTCGACTGTCCTGCTTGGCTGTATTTAATGACTACCCAATCACAACTGCACAGAAAATTTTGAAGGAGGGCTCATTTTGTTCGTAAGACCCTCCCAAATATCATGTTTGTGTTTTGCAACTGAAATACTACACAGAGTGCAAGATTTTGCAGAGAATGGAAATTAATGATAACTTGTGTTGAATAAATAAAACCTGAACAAAGACAGATTGATCGATATTTCTTCATATTTGTACATTTTTGTAATAAAATAAAATCTTTTATTTATTGGACTCTTGCAATTAAAATCATAATGAAGTTTGGAGGATTGTGCTCAACTGTGTTTGGCTGGAAGAAAATAAATGTCAAAACGTCTGGTTTCATTTTCTGTGTTTTGATTTTCACTCTTGACACCTTTAATAAAATCTTATTGTAGTAACTTTGTAATCATCAAATTCTCATTTAAATATAAAATTTCTCACATTTTCACTTGCATTAAACATAAATTAAGAGTAAATAAATATACAAGAAGGTAATTTTTGACCCACCCGTTTTTAAGAGGTTAATGCATATGGGGAGTGCCTTCTTACACAACCTAGTTGAAACCTTTCACATCAAACAATCACATCAATATTCTAATATTGGCTATGGTGTTGGAGTCCTCCTTTTTTAAAATCAAAGGGAGTAAACTTTTACTGTCGCCAATGGCGACCTTGACAGAAATTACACTTACAAATAAATTTATTTGGTCACAAATGCGACCATTTTTAGTCGCAGTTTGGAGCCCTGCACAAGGATGATGATTTATCGACTTTATAGACATTACATTTTTATCGTCTGTTAATGCTGAACTTCTGTAAAGCTGCTTTGAAACGATGTGTGTTGTGAAAGGTGCTATACAAATAAAATTGACTTGACTTGACTCCTGTTTTGTTGCGAACCTGTCCGCTATAAAAACAGGTGCACAAACACCATTTCCTCAGAATTTCTGAATGAGAACAAGAAGCGCATTGCTCGTGCCTCAAGAACTCGGAATCGTGTAGTGCAGATAACATTCGCAATGTCTCCTTCCCTTCGTCTCAGGGAAACAAGGTTACGTACGTAACCGAGACGTTCCCTTACAACTTGACATTGCGTTTGTTAATGCATATGGGGAACAGAATCCCATCATTTTCACTACACTATGTATTCTCCCAGAAAGGAAGCTTGACACCACAGTCTTGTGGGCCAGCAACCGACGTGAGTATGCCACAGTGAGTGACCCTCGTGTTGGGCCAGGAGAGGAGAAATCAGAATGAATATATGAACTATAGTCATTTAGTATGAATTAACTCCTTCACGAACTCAGTCAATTTATAATGCAATTGCTTGTGGCTTATGCTAAATTACAACGACCTGAATGCAGGCAGTTGTGTAAAATGATGGGGAGCCCGTACTTAAGGGGAGGGACATAAGTATATGTTTGGCAAATTAAATAGCAAGTGCTCTAAACAGAGAGGACTTGTGAAGAGAGAGACATTACGTCTAGGTTGTAAAACCTTGCAAATATGTTTTGAGAAGACCATCCTGCTGCAAAACCTACAGTATGTCTTGTAAGGACACACCATTCGTCCATGCCCTAAAGCACGCCATGCCTCTAGTTGAGTGTGCTTTAACACCAATAGGGCAAGTTTTATACCGCGACTCATAAGCCAGGGCAATTGCATCGACAATCCAGTGAGAAAGTCTTTGCTAGGAGGCAAACATTCCTTTCGTCTGAACTGGCATGTAGAGTATGCTCAATGTATGCATGCAGTGCACACACAGGGCATAACAAATGCAATGATTGTTTCTCATCCGACTTAAATGGAGGAGAAAACAATGCCAGAAGGTGAACCACCTGCGCTCTGAAGGATGTAGTTAGGACCTTATGCACATAGCCTTTTCTGAGTTTGACAGTGGCTTTTGAAAGTCTGGGGCCAAACTCCTGCCATGAATTTTAAGTTGATAGTGCATGCAGGCCACATCATAGCGAGGAGGTTAACCCAGCATGACTCTACCCACCCTATCAACCGGGCCAATTGGTTGCTTATGAAGTCTGATCGGAGTCACTCAGCACACCCTGGATTCAAACTTGCAACTCCAGGTGTGCTAGACAGCATCTTTACTTGCTGAGATACCCAAGCCCCCCTAGTAGTGCAGTTTTACCGGAGAGCATGTGCAAATCCAAAGTCCAAAAGCTTGAAGGGGGGCCTGCGAGACTGTTTAGGACTAAAGTTAAGTCCCAAGTCGGGCAATCCAGGAGAGGTGGGTTTAATCGTCTTGCTTCTTCAAGGAACGTTATGATTAAATCATGCTTGCCTATAGAGGCGCTAGCTTCATGTGCATGATACACATCTATATTTGCCACATATACTTTGAACGTTGATGGAGTGAGTCCTGTGTCTAATAGTTCTTGAAGAAATATGAGAATCATGTATGGGGCAGTTTACTGGGTCTTTGCCATGTGAGAGACACCAATCTGTGAACACCTTCCATTTTAGCATGTAGAGGCGCCTTTTGGACGGCGCTCTGGCATGTAAAATGGTGTTTATGACTGAATGTGTCAATTCTGGCATGTATAGTGCGCTCCGTTCAGGGGCCACACATGCAGGTTCCACAGCTGAGGCTGGGGATGCCAGATTGTGCTTTGCGCCTGAGAGAGGAGATCCCTCCACAGTGGTATTTCCCATGGCGTGCTGTACAGCATCTCTATCATTTCTGGAAACTCTGGCTGGTTGGGCCATTTCGGCACAACGAATAGAATAATTTCCTAGTCCTCTCGGACTTTGCATATGACAGAGTGAATCAGGCATACCGGGGGAAACGCATGTTTGTGTTCCGCCAGGCATTTGTGTGCCATTGTGCCTGCTCCCAGCGGGGCTTATGACTTCGAGTACCAGAGGGGATAGTGGGTTTCCCCACTGAGGTAAATAGATTGATTTCTGCTTTGCCGAATTTCCCAAATCCTCAATTCAGTTTAAGGATAAAGTCTCCATTCGCCCGGCTCTGTGCCGTAATTCAGGTGGCCTGTTACATATGTCACTATCAGGGAGATGAGATGATGCTTGTTCCATAGGAGGAGGCGACGCGTAATTCTCAACAGTGGCGGTGAATGAATTCCGCCTTGGCGGTTATGCCACAATTGTCATGTTGTCTGAACAAACCAGGACATGATAGTTTGCTATTTCATCTTGCCACAGCGGATGCTGCTGCCATAAATTCCAATGAATTCTGAAATGGCTTCAGTGGAAGTTTTCTCCCAAGTTAGAACTAAGACAACACTGTAGAATGGCCTGAATGTGCTTGCTCGTGAGGTGCACCAGCCCGCTTGTGGAGTCGAGACGGACTCCCAAAAAGGAGATTTGTTGGCTAGGAGAGAGCGTGCTCTTCGCCCAGTTCACATTGAGGCCCAAGCTGTTTAGAAGCTGAAGCAGTAAGTCTCTGTGCTGGCGTAACAGAGCCTCTGATTAGGTAGTAACAGCCAAACATCAAAGTAGTTAAAGATTTGTATGCCGCTCAGTCTCAGAGGGGTGAGAACTGCATAGATGCACTTTGTGAACGTAGTCACAAAGCCAGAGACTGTTCGAAGGGCAGGATTGTTATTTGATCCGCTCTTCCATCAAACGTAAATTCTGTGGTGTCGTACAATTTGGATATGAAAGTATGCATCCTTCAGACCTGTTGACGCAAACCGATCATGTGGGCGTTCATACAATAAGATGCATTTCAGAGTAATCATTTTGAATGGGTGCTTTACATGAATTAAATGTCTCAGAGCTGAAACCTGCTTTCTTTCTTTGTAACAAGAAAATATTGGCCGTAAAACCCTTTTTGGGCTTGACAATTTCACACAATCTGTATCACGCTTTTCATGATGAGATTGTGTTCTGTGTCTCCAATCGAACCTTCTTCAGAGCAGACCTGGAGGGAACCAAGGGCTCCGCTTTCACTTCAAAGTGTTGTGCTTATGAGGAGCGAGGCAGGCCATTATATGGCTTCTTTTTTTTGGGCCACAGCTTGAGTGGCCTCACTGTTGGCTTGGCGGCAGCAGGTGCCGGCATTGAGGTAATAGGCATGGGGCTTTTTGCCGGACGCTGGCTCAAAACAGAGTGAGAGTGATCTGGCTTTGATATGCTCCGTTTGGAATGAAATATCTCATTGTGACTGCTTCTGAGTCACGACGTAATGCTCAGCAAACTTATTCACCATGCCGCCAAAGAGGCCGGCTGGAGACACTGAAGCATCCAACAGAGAGGCCTTTTCCTTGTCACTCATCTCTTTGTGGTTCAGCCATATATGCCAATCCAGAATGACTAGGATGTCCATGGAGTTGCCGATGGCCTACGCCGTGACTTTCGTAGCACGCAGCGCTCAGTCTGTAGTGGCCCGTAGCTCTTTGAAAGTCTCTGGATCGAAGCCTTGCTCGTCCATTTGCCTGAGGAGCTTGGCTTGAAATACCTGGAGCACCACCATTGAGTGGAGTGCTGAACCAGCTTATCCTGCCAGTGTGGATATCTGTTGGCATGGCTTTGAACGATGCATGGGGCCTGATTTACACACACTGTTACTTGCTGGGCTGAGGTGTACCACTACTGCTTCCTCCATAGGGGTAGTTAGGTATAACCGTTCTTTTCCTCTTATCCACATTCATGAGAATGGCATCACTGTGCATACATGCTGAAAGGGGCATGTTCCAGGATTTAGGTAGTTCATTTTGAACTTTGAGGAAGAATGGTGCAGATTTGCGATATGTGGTCACTTGACGGACCCCAAACTGCAGAAACCACTCATCGAGGCGAGACTGCTCAGGTTCCTCTTGGGGACACCACTTGAGTTTGAACTCTTCAACTGCCCTTGTAAGGACTCAAAACATCTCCCTGTCAGTGGCACATGCATGCTCCTCGCCCTTGCTGGGGAAGGGACATTAGCATCTTTCACCGACCACGCACCTGATGTGGCGAGAGGCATGACATCGTCATTATCATCCTTATCATCCCCAGCATCAGAACCGGCAAATGAGACAAGGCTGCATGCTCTTTCAGAGGCCGGAGTTCGTCTAACACAGGGGTAGCCAACCCTGCTCCTGGAGAGCTACCTTCCAGCAGAGTTTAGATCCAACCCTAATCAAACACACCTGAACCAGTTTATCAAGGTCTTCAGGATTACTTGAAAATTACAGGCAGGTGTGTTGGAGCTAAACTCTGCAGGAAGGTAGCTCTCCAGGAGCAGGGTTGGTTACCCCTGGTCTAACACATAGTCGGGAAACATGCCCTTCGTGGAGATTAAGGGTCTCGCAGGGTGCGTGCCGGCACAAAGTCCACCTCTAATACATCCTGCTTGACCTCGCAGCCCCCCTGTGCCTCCTCGTGTGAATCCTCGGGTATCACAGAAAAAGGTGGGTGGAGGGCACGAGAGATTGAATTGTCCCTCAGAATGAGGGTGATTCATGAGCGAAGCGACTTGAGACTCATGTCCTCACTGTGAGGACAGTCTGTCTCCATGAGAGCTGTCTCTGTGTGGGCGCCGACCAGACATTAAACACAGCTCTCATGCTGATCTAACAGTGGGATGTGTCTCTAGCACAATGAACACTTACGGAACAACATCTTGAAAAAGACAAACTTGTAAGTGGCACTTTTATATATATAAATATATTTAAAAAAATTATATTTATAGTGATATCACACAAAGTATAGTACACAATATGCTTTTTTTTAAGGATACTGAACACAAGCAGAAGTGCTGCAGAGAATCAGGATGCTGAGGCCCATTCATCACCGAAACGTCAAGTGGCGAAGCGGAGAGATGCTCGCCAGAGCACTGCAGGGGAGAGGAGAGTCTTCTCGCTGCCTTGAAGATTCCTCCAGCTGACTCGGGTATGTCGTCGGCGAAGGTAGAAGGCTCGACGAGAGATGATCGCTGTCTTGAACAAAGAAATTCTGAGGAAAGTGATTCTGATAGTGTTTGTGCACCTGCAAATGCAATGTCAAGGGACCCTTCTTCAATATCAAGTACATCTTCAATGTTTTGGTGCTTGTTTGTGCACACATTGTATCTTAAAGATGATGATTGTTACATGCCTGCCCTGTCACATTTGAAGTAAAATAGGTTACAAAATATGCAGTGGAAAGTCAGAGAATGGACACTTCTTTGAGGCCACATAGGTGGATGAAATTACTGTGTGCCTTACAGCTGGGATGATTTAAATTTCAAATTATCCAGTTCAGGAGAATAATTTAAATTCCATTTGATGACTATTCAGACCTGTGTCGATTTGAATTAATAATCTGTACTTGATTAACACCCTGAATTAGCAAAAGTGAAAGTTGACTCATCCTAACCCTGAAGGTAACTCAGTTTGTGGGTTATTCCTATACCTTTATTGGAAATGTAAGCTTTAAATAGCACATTTTGACCCACTGCTATGTCACTTGCATAGCCGGCCCTGTCTTCTAGTCTGTCAGTGCAAATTTTCTGATCAGAGTAAAGGGGAAAATAATGAATTAGTCAGGTTCGCTGATGTCCCTTAGCCCTCCTTCACCTGGGGAACTTGACATACCAGTAGAAGGTCACAACATTTCACAGTTATTTCATTATTATGAGAGCTCTTTAAAATGACTGCAGCTCTGTATAGAGAACAGATGACTGGTACCTGAATTCATTGAATTTCAAAGATACAGTATAGCGGTTGTTTGTAGACAAGCTGACTCAGTGTATAGCATGGCCTGGTCACTGAATAGGTTGAAGTGTTTAAAGTTTCATGCCGTATGGCTCGATGATAACAAAAGCATTGTCAAAGTGAGGTGGTAAGCTTTGCTCTACGTGTATGTATGTGGTGAATTATTGAGCACTACCACAGGCTTTCAATTAATTATTGGTTTAAGACACCAGCTGATAGCACCACATCATCCACAGAAAATCAAAATTCAGACACTGCTCTGAAATCCCCACCCAAAAAAAACACCACTAATGTCTTGGCAGGAATACTCTCTGCAGTGCAATTCTGAAGAGCAGAAGTGTTTTCTCACCCACTCACTTGAGTTTTCTCTAAACACATTTAAACAGGATGAATTGTATACTTAAGTTGCAAGAAATGTCCTGGAGTGCTGCATCTCCAGCAGTGTAGGTAAGACCACTCCATTTCATGCCTGTGTTCACACACACCATATATATATATATATATATATATATATATATATACTGTATATAAAATAAAAAATATTCTGATCATTAAAATGCATTACATTCTTGTGGCAGAAGAGTTAATCATTGATAAGACAATACAAAAAGCGGCTTTAGAATACAATGTATTGTTTACTACCATATTATTGATCATAAGTCAATCCTTGGCATACAGTTCACAGCAATCCATTTCACAAGTGAATTTGTCAATCAGTTGGAGATTTATTATGTGGGCTTGTTTAAGAGCCCGTCAATTTACACCTGAGTCAGACATGCTTGTGTCTCGGGTGCATTTTATCATAAACATAATGTTTAGTTCACTGTTTCAAGTTAAATATAGTTTAATACTCAAACATCTTGAGATCCCTTAGTTCGCATTTGCTCTCCTTCAAGTGTTTTGAACGCAAGAATGTATCGCATTAACTGTATAAACTGTGCGTTGCTCATACAGCTGAAATTTCACTTACTGCTCTCTGGAGAAAACGTCTCGGTTACGTATGTAACCTTCGTTCCCTGATGGAGGGAACGAGACGTTGTGTCGAAGAAGCGACACTAGGGGTCTCTCTTGAGCGCCGAAAGATACCTCTGATCTATGAAAAAAGGCCAATGAGAGTTGGCGAACAGTATTTGCATACCCCGCCTCCGGATACGGATATAAAGGCGAGGGAAATACGCTCGTTCATTCAGGATTTTTCTGAGGAGCCGGGAGTGTTCCGGGCATCTCAGCGGCTCGGCTTAGCGTCGTGGCCGGGAAGACACGACGTCTCGTTCCCTCCATCAGGGAACGGAGGTTACATACGTAACCGAGACTTTCCCCGTCTGTCGCTCACTTCGACGTCGTGTCGAAGAAGCGACACTAGGGATCCACTTCAAAACTCGCCATGCGCTGAGCCGTGTACGTGTACTGCTGACACAGAAGCGGGCAGGTATTTGTACGTGCACAAGCGACCAACTGTGTTCAGGCTGCACGTACTCTTCCCCAATGCCCCGAAAAAGCGTCAGCATCCTTTTGGTTACCCAGGGGGGAACAAGGTGACGCTCCCAACTAGGGAACAGGCCAAGCCTGGCTGGGCCTCTTTTCTCTCTATGTTTTCTCGGCATAGAGCAAGAGCAGCCGGTGCCCCTACCGCATCGAGGGAAGGGGGTCTTATTCCTATTCTTTCAGGGGGAAAAGACCCTGCGGAGGCCACACCCGCCCAGCAGGGGAGGTAAAGGTGGCAAAATACATCACATGGCCACTTTGGGCATGTGGGAGGAAATGGCGCGGTGGTAGATCCAACCTCGAGGAGGGGGGAGTTGCTACAACACGGCGACCGGAGGGCAGCGAAGGACTGCCTAAGGGAGACGCAGGTCAGCTCATAAGGTGACCGTACCGTGGAAATACACACAGGAGGAGTCCCGTAGGAGGCCTGATCTGTGGAGCACCTATTCCAGTAGGGGTAGCCGGAGGTACCCGTAGTGGACTGGACCAGCACGTTCCTCCACTGAACTGCTGCAGGCCCGAAGGGCTAGGGAGGAATCAACCAGGGACCTAGGTCCTCTGGGACAGAAGCGCACTGTTTTGCCTTGGCAGAGGGAAACGGCGCTGGAACAACGGTTCACCCGGTCAGATCGTCGACGTGTACCGAGTTCTACGGGCTCGGACCTGAGAGAACACGGGACGAGACTGACTCAACCCTGAGATCGTAAGGGTGTTAGGTGCTGCCCAGCCCGCAGCTCTGCAAATGTCTGCTAGGGAGGTGCCCCTCGCCAGTGCCCATGAGGATGCCACGCTCCTAGTGGAGTGGGCTCGAACCCTTAAGGGGGGGGCATGGCCTGGGTGTGATAGGCCAACTGAATGGCATCCACCACCCAGTGAGACACCTCTGTTTGGAGACAGCGTTCCCTTTCTCCTGTCCTCCAAAGCAGACAAAGAGCTGCTCAGAGCGCCTGAAGCTCTGGGTGCGTTCCAGGTAGGCACGCAAGGCACGTACCGGACACGACAGTGAGAGGGCTGGGTCTGCCTCCTCCCGGGGCAGCGCTTGTAGGTTCACTACCTGATCTCCAGAGGGCGTGGTAGGAACCATGGGCACATAGCCCAGTCGAGGTCTTAGGATCACATGAGTATCTGCCGGACCGAGCTCCAGGCAAGTGTCGTTAGTAGGGAACGCTTGCAGGTCCCCAACCCTCTTGATGGAAGTGAGCGCGATCAGCAGGGCCATCTTTTCAGGAGAGGAGCCCTGAGCCAACTGATTCTAGCGACTCGGGGGGGGGGATCTCTGAAGACCGGCGAGGACCACCGAGAGATCCCAGGAGGGGAACAGGTTTGGCTGTTGGGACATTTGGCTGGTGAGCTGCGATAGTGGCAACATACACCTTCAAGGTGGATGGGGACAGCCTCCCCCCCAACCTCTCCTGTAGGAACAGGAGCACAGACCTAACTGCGCACCTCTATGGGTCTTCTGCCCGGGAAGAACACCAATTCACGAACAGACGCCATTTCAGGGCGTAGAGTTGCCTGGTAGAGGGGGCTCTGGCTTGGTTGAACGTGGCTACGACCGTGAGTGGTAGACCAGCTAGATCTTCCGCATCCCGTTTATGGGCCAGACGTGGAGGTTCCAAAGGTCTGGGTGCGGATGCCAGAGCGTGCCCCGTCCCTGAGAAAGAAGGTCCTTCCTCAGGGGAATTCGCCAGGGAGGGGCTGTCGCGAGGAGTACAAGGTCCAAGAACCAGGCCCGGGTGGGCCAGTAAGGAGCCACGAGAGTGACTTGCTCCTCGTCCTCCCTGACCTTGCACAGCACCTGTGCAAGAAGGCTCACTGGGGGAATGCGTACTTGCACAGCCCAGCCAGCCAGCTGTGTGCCAGTGCATCTGCCCCGAGGGGAGCCTCTGAACGGGCGTACCAGAGCGGGCAGTGGGAGGTCTCTCGGGAGGCAGAGGAGTCTACCTGGGCCTTGCCGAACTGTTCCCAAATCAGCTGAACCGAGTGGGGGTGAAGCCTCCACTCTCCGCCAGGCAAGCGTTGTCATGACAGCGCGTCCGCAATCACATTGAGGTTGCCGGGGATGTGAGTGGCACGCAGCGACTTGAGTCGGTGCTGGCTCCAAAGGAGGAGACCACAGGCGAGTTGTGACATGTGACGGGAGCGTACGCCGCCTTGGCGATTTATGTACGCGACCGCAGTGGTGCTGTCCGACCTGACTAGGATATGTTCGTCCCGAATTAACGGGAGAAACTTCCGCAGGGCCAAAAGGACGGTCAACAACTCGAGGCAGTTGATGTGCCAACGCAGCTGGGCCCCTTTCCAACGGCCTGAGGCTGCGTGCCCGTTGCAAACGGCGCTCCAACCCAATCAGGAGGCGTCGGTCGTGACCAGGACGTGTCTGGACACCTGCTGTAGGGGCACTCCAGCCCGTAAGAAACGGGTCTGTCCAGGGGTTGAATGTCTGACGGCAGGCGGGGGTGATTGTTACCCGGTGCGTGCCGTGGCACCATGCTCGTCTCGGGACTCGGGTCCGGAGCCAGTGTTGGAGCGGTCTCATACGCATCAACCCCAGCGGCGTGACCGCAGCGGAGGACGCCATATGCCCCAGGAGCCTCTGGAAAAGTTTTAAGGGGACCGCTGTACCTGGCCTGAAGGCGGAGAGGCAGTTCAACACTGACTGGGCACGCTCGTTGGTGAGACGTGCCGACATTGAGACCGAGTCTAACTCCATCCCGAGAAAAGAGATGCTCTGAACTGGAGTGAGCTGGCTCTTTTCCCAGTTGACCTGAAGCCCCAGACGGCTGAGGTGCCTGAGCACCTGGTTTCTGTGGGCGCATAGTAACTCTCGCGAGTGGGCCAGAATGAGCCAGTCGTCGAGGTAGTTGAGTATGCGGATGCCGGCTTCTCGGAGCGGGGCAAGAGCTGCCTCTGCGACTTTCGTGAAGACGCGAGGGGACAGAGACAGGCCGAAGGGGAGGACTTTGTACTGATACGCCTGGTCCCCGAACGCAAACCGCAGGTAGGGGCAATGTCGGGGCAGGATGGAGACGTGGAAGTACGCGTCCTTCAGGTCTACTGCTGCGAACCAATCTAGATGCCGGACGCAGGTTAAGCGTGAGCATTTTGAACGGGAGTTTGTGCAACGCTCGGTTGAGAACTCACAGGTCCAAGATTGGTCGTAAGCCGCCGCTTTTCTTGGGTACGATGAAGTAAGGGCTGTAGAAACCCTTCTTCATCTCGGTTGGAGGGACAGGCTCTATCGCATCTTTGGCCAGAAGAGTCGCGATTTCCGCGCGCAGGGAGTGGGCATGTTAGCCGTGTACTGCGGAAAAGCGGACGCCCATGAAGGGGGGCGGGGGCCTGGCAAACTGAATTGCGTAACCGAGTCGGATGGTCCGGGCCAGCCAGCGAGACGGGTTGGGAAGTGAAAGCCACGCGTCCAACCTCTGCGCTAGGGGCACCAAAGGTACGATTAATTTTGACGTACCCGGCGGGGCTTCGCAGCGGGGCGGAGCAGGTAGGGCAGCGTTGGGCGGCGACAGGGCAACCCGCGGCTGAGGTGCTGAGAAGAGACTCAAGCACTTACCTTGCTCCGCACACCCGGCAGGGGGCGGGTTAGCGACTGAGGAGGTGGTCCTGGGTAGGCATCCTCTGGACTCGTCGGAACCGGCCGGCCGGGGAACAGTCGTGGGGCTGAAGACGGGTGTAATCCCTAATTAAATTCACTGTTGTCTTGTAGTGAAAATGAATGAACCGGTTGTAATAAGTATACTACATGATTGGAACAAAGCTTAAAGTTAATCTTACCCTACCGTGGCCAAATGGTGAGGTTAGAAAAACGTGGTCTCTCTTTGTCCAGAAGGAGGGAAAACTCCTTTGTATGTGTAGATACGCATCTCTTTAAACCGCAGGCTTACGCAGCTGTATGCAGAGAGAGCGAAATCAAATTCGTCTGCTAGTTTTGTGGAGAAGATGACGTCATCGGTCAAAGGCTGCTTTTGACCAATGACATTTGAGATTGGGTCCATGGGTGAAACTTCCCATCCGGCTGTGAAGCATTCTGGGAAACCGAGTTCAATGTCTCACCTTTGATCATGGAACAAAGGGCCATGCGCTCTCCACTGCCATTTATATTGGGCAAGGCCCTACACATTCAATAGTGTTGTGTAAGGGACTGACCGAAATATCAGTGTTTATTCATCATTTCCCCCATTTGAAACTGGCATGCGAGATATCTTTTACAAAAGTGCAGCTGAGAGTTCTACTGACACTATTACATGCTTTTTGCAGTTAATGCTGCAGTGCCTGCCAAAAGTTTAAACAAAGTAGCAGATTACACACATTGGTTCTTGCGTTTATTGTCACTATTTTTGCTGAATATGTGAAAGTGATTTGAGAAAATGTCAGTCTTCCTCAACCCTCTTACAATACCGCTTCACACTTTCAGAACAACTGAGCTAATCTGTTCTAGTTTATGTTTATGCCCCATCATCACCTCTAGACTAATGAGGGCATAACAAAAAGCCTCCACCCAGTGAGGGCTTGTCCGGGATTTATTTGAGCCAGTAGTGAATCTTTGTTATGCTCCCATTAGTCTTGGGGTGATGAAGGGTTATAAACAAACTAGAGCAGATTAGCTAGAGCAACCTCCTAAATAACCTCAGGAAGACCACAATACAAAGACTTGAGGTGCAATAATCAAAGTGTTTACTAGTGCTTGAATATTTGAAATGAGATCAAGCGTGATCCAACAAAACTATCATTTAAAAAAAAAAAAAAAAGCAGAGGGTAAAAGGGAACAAGAGTGTTGCCAAAGCAAAGAATCAAATTAAAACCATAAGCCAACTAGCTGAAGTCAGGGAAGTCTACCTTATTAAACAAAAACACAACAATAGTCTACCTACTCTGACTAAAAAAAAAGTAAAATAGGTGGCAAACACTACTTACCTGATGTTTCTAACATAAAGCACTACGTGGTCCCCCGACCTGTTTCCAATTCAAACAACTCAACAAGGTCAAAAGACCTTGTCCAATAATGACAGGAAGCAAAGAATGGAGCATATATATATATATATATATATATATATATATATATATATATATTTAGATCCAAGATGGTGGCACGGTAGCACGCAGTGATCCAAAATGGTGCTATTTTTGTAAATAACCCGACTTTTGCAGCACATGGACATCGGAGCAACCAGTGTCTACCATCGCCAGACATTGCTCAAATATAGTATTCATTCAAAAACTATGCTGCATGATGACCTGCAGGAGGCGCTATGCGAACTCGGCTTGTTGCTGAGACCAGGCCTCCAGTCCTCGCCGTCGCCTGATGCGAGGGGGAGAGGACGTCATAAGCAGTGTGCGAGGAAGCGGAAGCGCAGCAAGAGGGCGGGGGTCCATGCTAGGCTAAAAACAAACCCTTGCCGGCATGCTCTCATGTCTATCCTGCTCTCAAATGTTTGCTCCCTGGACAATAAACTGGACTACATCCGACTCCAGCAGGCTACGCAACGTGAGTTTAGAGACTGCTGCATCTTTGTTTGTTTTTTTCACGGAGACGTGGCTCAGCGACAGAGTTCACGAACGCTGCCATTCAGCGAAACGGGCTCGCCTCGTTTCGTGCCGATAGAAATGCAGCTCTGTGCAGTAAGCCTTGCAGTGGTGGCGTGTGTGTTTACATCAACAAGGAATGGTGCAAGAACTCTAAGCTAGTCTATAGCTACTGCTCATTGCTGGTGGAGCTTGTGGCTTTTAGATGCAGACCTTTTTATTTACCATGGGAATTCACCATTGTTATCATAACCGGAGTTTACATTCCCCCCAGCACTAATGCTAAGGAAGTGCTCTGTGAACTGTATGGGGCTATGAGCGAACTGCAGAACGCTCACCCTGATGGACTGTTTATTGTCGCTGGAGATTTCAACCATGCGAATCTCAAGACAGTGCTCCCTAAATTCCATCAGTTTCTGGATTTTGCAACGAGAGGGTCGAATGCGCTTGATCTTGTTTACACAAACATCCCAGGTGCGTACCGGGCGGAGCCCCGCCCCCACCTCGGCTACTCAGACCACATCTCTGTTATGCTAATTCCAGCATACAAAACCTCTTCAGAAGCAGGTGAAAACCTGGCCAGCAGGAACCATCTCTGCTCTTTAGGACTGTTTTGAGTGTACTGACTGGCACATGTTCAGGGAGGCTGCAACATATGGCGACTCTACCAACTTGGAGGAATGCACAGCATCAGTGACCAGCTACATCAACAAGTGTATTGTTGATCTCACATTCTCCTAGACCATCAGTACATGCTCGAACCAGAATGTGTTGCCGTGGATGACTGCGGAGGTGCAGTCCCGAGGACCCGAGACTCTGCCTTCAGATCAGGCGACAAGGCAGCCCTAAGAACAGCGAAGGCTGCCTTGCCAAACTGTCCCGGGCAATCAGAGAGGCAAAGCGCGCACACGCCCAAAGAATCCACAGTGACTTCCAGGACAGCTGTGACACACAGCGCATGTGGCAAGGCATCCAGGCTATCACCAACTACAGGACAACATCAGTTACCTGTGACAGACGCCTCCTTTCCAGATGCGCTGAATGACTTCTACGCACAGTTTGAAGTGCAGAACGACGTGGTGGCGAGGAAGACCACCGCTCCTCCCAACGACCAGGTGCTCTGTCTTACCACGGCTGATGTGAGGAAAACTCTACGTAGAGTCAACCCACGGAAGGTTGCTGGACCAGACAACATTCCTGGCAGAGTGCTCAGAGGATGTGCAGACCAGCTGGCAGATATTCTTACCGACATCTTCAACATCTCTCTGATCATGGCCGTCGTTCCAACGTGCTTCAAGTCCACCACCATCGTGCCCATGCCAAAGAAGTCTTCATTGTCCTTCCTCAACGACTACTGTCCTGTCTCACTCACACCCATCATCATGAAGTGCTTCGAGAGGTTCGTCATGAGGCACATTAAGACCCGGCTGCCCCCCTCAATAGACCCACTGTGTTTTGCGTATCGTCCAAACCATTCAACAGATGATGCCATCGCCACCACCCTCCATCTGGCCCTCACCCACCTAGATAAAAAGGACACATACGTTCAAATGCTGTTCATAGACTTCAGCTCAGCGTTCAAAACAATCATTCCCCAGCACCTGATTGGAAAGCTGAACCTGCTGGGCCTGGACACCTCCCTCTGCAACTGGATCCTGGACTTCCTGACTGTGAGACCTCAGTCAGTCCGGATCGGGAACAGCATCTCCACCACTACCACACTGAGCACTGGGGCCCCCCAGGGCTGTGTGCTCAGTCCACTGCTGTTCACTCTGCTGACTCACGATTGTGCAGCAATGCACAGCTTGAATCACATCATTAAGTTCGCCGATGACACGACCGTGGTGGGTCTCATCAGCAAGAACGACGAGTCAGCATACGGAGAGGAGGTGCATTGGCTAACAGACTGGTGTAGAGCCAACAACCTGTCTCTGAATGTCGACAAAACAAAAGAGATGGCTGTTGTCTTTAGGAGAGCACAGAGTGACCATTCTCCGCTGAACATTGACGGCTCCTCCAAATTCCTTGGTGTTCACCTGGCGGAGAACCTCACCTAGTCCCTCAACACCAGCTCTATTACAAAGAAACCCCAGCAGCGTCTCTACATCTCCCACCCCCCATCCTCACTACATTCTAAAGAGGGACTATTGAGAGCATCCTGAGCAGCTGCAACACTGCCTGGTTTGGGACTTGCACCGTTTCGGACCATAAAGCCCTGCAGAGGATAGTGAGGACAGCTGAGAAGATCATCGGAGTCTCTCTTCCCTCCATCAAAGACATTTACAAAAAACACTGCATCCGCAAAGCCACCAGCGTTGTGGACGACCCCACACACCCTTCCCACAAACTCTTCACCCTCCTGCCGTCTCGCAAGAGGTACCGAAGCATTCAGGCCCTCACGGCCAGACTGTGTAACAGCTTCTTCCCCCAAGACATCAGACTCCTCAATACTCAGAGACTGGTTTGACACACACGTGTCCTGAGTTGCACTTTAATTATTGTCACTTTATAACTGGCTGCTACCTCAATAACTGCTATGCCCATAGAACATTATCTCATAGTATGTTATGTTTACATTTGGCATTTGTAGAAACTGTCAACATTTGCACTACTGTATACTGTTCGGCGCTGCACTGTCTCTTACCGTGTCTATTGTCCTGTTCATTGTTAGTAATTTATCGTACTGTCCCGTACTTTTTGCACACTTCTGCACATGCACTTTATATAGGTACTTTATTTAGTCTGTGTAGTCTCATGTGGTTCTGGGTTTGTCCTATGTTGTTTTATATAGCACCATGGTCCTGGAGGAACGTTGTCTCGTTTCGCTGTGTACTGTACTAACTGTATATGGTTGAAACGACAATAAAAACCACATGACTTGATTATATATATATATATATATATATATATACACTACCGTTCAAAAGTTTGGGGTCACCCAAACAATTTTGTGTTTTCCTGAAAAGTCACACTTATTCACCACCATACGTTGTGAAATGAATAGAAAATAGAGTCAAGACATTGACAAGGTTAGAAATAATGATTTGTATTTGAAATAAGATTTTTTTTACATCAAACTTTGCTTTCGTCAAAGAATCCTCCATTTGCAGCAATTACAGCATTGCAGACCTTTGGCATTCTAGCTGTTAATTTGTTGAGGTAATCTGGAGAAATTGCACCCCACGCTTCCAGAAGCAGCTCCCACAAGTTGGATTGGTTGGATGGGCACTTCTTGCGTACCATACGGTCAAGCTGCTCCCACAACAGCTCAATGGGGTTCAGATCTGGTGACTGCGCTGGCCACTCCATTACCGATAGAATACCAGCTGCCTGCTTCTGCTCTAAATAGTTCTTGCACAATTTGGAGGTGTGTTTAGGGTCATTGTCCTGTTGTAGGATGAAATTGGCTCCAATCAAGCGCTGTCCACTGGGTATGGCATGGCGTTGCAAAATGGAGTGATGGCCTTCCTTATTCAGAATCCCTTTTACCCTGTACAAATCTCCCACCTTACCAGCACCAAAGCAACCCCAGACCATTATATTACCTCCACCATGCTTAACAGATGGCGTCAGGCATTCTTCCAGCATCTTTTCATTTGTTCTGCGTCTCACAAACGTTCTTCTTTGTGATCCAAACACCTCAAACTTGGATTCATCTGTCCACAACACTTTTTTCCAGTCTTCCTCTGTCCAATGTCTGTGTTCTTTTGCCCATCTTAATCTTTTTCTTTTATTGGCCAGTCTCAGATATGGCTTTTTCTTTGCCACTCTGCCCTGAAGCCCAGAATCCCGCAGCCGCCTCTTCACTGTACATGTTGACACTGGTGTTTTGCGGGTACTATTTAATGAAGATGCCAGTTGGGGACCTGTGAGGCGTCTGTTTCTCAAACTAGAGACTCTAATGTACTTATCTTCTTGCTCAGTTGTGCAACGCGGCCTCCCACTTCTTTTTCTACTCTGGTTAGAGCCTGTTTGTGCTGTCCTCTGAAGGGAGTAGTACACACCGTTGTAGGAAATCTTCAATTTCTTAGCAATGTCTCGCATGGAATAGCCTTCATTTCTAAGGACAAGAATAGACTGTCGAGTTTCAGATGAAAGTTCTCTTTTTCTGGCCATTTTGAGCGTTTAATTGACCCCACAAATGTGATGCTCCAGAAACTCAATCTGCTCAAAGGAAGGTCAGTTTTGTAGCTTCTGTAACGACCTAAACTGTTTTCAGATGTGTGAACATGATTGCACAAGGGTTTTCTAATCATCAATTAGCCTTCTGAGCCAATGAGCAAACACATTGTACCATTAGAACACTGGAGTGATAGTTGCTGGAAATGGGCCTCTATACACCTATGTACATATTGCACCAAAAACCAGACATTTGCAGCTAGAATAGTCATTTACCACATTAGCAATGTATAGAGTGTATTTCTTCAAAGTTAAGACTAGTTTAAAGTTGTCTTCATTGAAAAGTACAGTGCTTTTCCTTCAAAAATAAGGACATTTCAATGTGACCCCAAACTTTTGAACGGTAGTGTATATATATATATATATATATATACATATATGCACAAGCAATCTAACCAGCCATACAAGCAAATATCTTCTGCCATCTTGGATCTTTAAATAGGGTTGGAAGATCTAAGGTCAGCCTGCCTGTGATTGGTTGAAGCAGGTAAACTCAGTTGAAACAATTGGATTGAGGAACCTTTAGCATGGAATACACACACGCACAAGATAATACCACAAGATACGCCTGGAGAGCATAACATCTGCTTGAGCCAGGAGCATCTCCTGGAATTTGCGATCCTGGTCTTGGCGCAGCTCAAGCAGAGTCTGATGTTGAGCATGATGCATACTGGCAAGGGACTTGATGACTTACGCCAAAGGTGAGGACTCCATATCGATGTATGTTTCCTCCAAAATCAGCACCAGTGTAAAAGTGTTCATTAGTGGAGACAAGGAAGAAATGGGAAATGACTTCATCTCAAATACGTAATCTTTTATTTCCTTAACTCAAAACGTTCATTTAAATGGAACAAATTCAGGGCATGAGTGTGCTAGCGCTTTCTCTCTCCCAGTCTGCCGTGGTTCCTTCATATATCACTCTCCTCATTGCTCACTGCAATCAGAAACAGATGTTAGACATATTGTGCTCTGGTGTGTGCACACTTACTGTTTTCTCTCTCTTCGAACGAACGCTCCACCCTCCCCCACCTCCACAGTCATATATTCTTAATTAAATTATTATTAGGTAATAATTTTAAATCTATTTAAGATCTCTAGATAATTACTTAATGTCTTTAATTAATTCTGAATTGTGTACAGCATCTCCTGTAGTGTCTACATTTAAAAGTAGTAAAAGTGTCTACTTTTAAAAGAGACCATTTTATTTTGAGTATGTCTTATCAGGTTTGTGCTCAAAAAATGAGCCATCACTAAAATGAGTTGTTCAACAAAAAATTTAAAATGTACTTTTACTCACTCATTTACTCACCCTTATGTTGTTCAAACAACATATTCTGTGCTTTTTATTGGAACATAAAAATCTATATATTAAGCAGGTCTGTTCTAAAATAAATGTTTATAGTGATCAGGAGCTGTCAAGCTTCAAAAAAGGTCAAATACTATAAAGCACTATTAAATGTTCAGTATAAAGACATCATAAAAGTAGTCCATATGACAAGTGCACTATATTCCAAGCTTTCTGGGGACATACAACAGCTATGTGTTATATGGACTACTTTTATATCTCTTTTTTTATCTCTTGATACCAGTGGTCAATATGAACTGTTTTTGTATGTAAAAAAAGCAGTGATAGGATTCTTGAAAAAAATATAGTTTAAGACTCAAATTGCTAAAAAAAAACAATGAGGGACAACTTGAGGGCTGTAAATTATTTTGTGTATTTTCTTTTTGGTAGCCAGCTGACACAGTCATGTCATTTTACCGATACATCAGTGATGAAAAGAAATTTCATCACTGAAATTATGATGAAATGAAATGAAATTATATGAAATGAAAATGAAATTATATTCATTTTTTCTTTGAGACAGTACAAAAAAATGAAAGAAAAGATTACTGAAACAGGCAAATTACTAGCAATGCAGACACAGTGTTTGTCTTGTACTGTGTGAACTTTAAAAATACATGTATATTTTTAAAACTAAAAATTAATTAGCACTTTATCTCATTTCAAGCCTTTATTCTGAAAATTATCGCATTCAGCGTCTTTACTATATTAAAGTAGTTCAATACATGGTTACAGCCTTGCCTAAATAGTGATTTAAACTAGAAAAATAGAACTAGAATTAAAATTGGTTGCATCAGTATTAATATCAAGCTTTTAATATCGCGAAAAAGCTTGGTTGATATGCACGCATCAGAGATATAGAGAAAAGCAGATCACTGGCGCATGTGGTTCCGTAACACTCACATTAAAATCAAGCTTTAACCACACCTCTAAAATGTTGTTTTGCAAATGAGAAGCCTTTAGTGTGAATATAGGGCTGAACGTGAGATTATCATTACATTTGCTTCAGCAGCCCTAAATTTTACTTTGCAGGCCGCCTAAAAATGTTCAGTGGGAGAACCATGATGTAACGTCTGAGAAGGATCTAGATGCAGCTTGATTTTTAATAGAAAAATAAGCCAAAGTACAAAACAGGGTAAACACTGGAACACGGCAAGACTAGGAACAGGAAACTAAAACAAACATTACATCAAACAGGAGCAAAAACACAAAAAAAATGGCAAAGACTGAGCAGACATCAGGGCATTATAAACACAAGGATATACAAGGTAATGGAAAACAGGTGAGAACAATTGTGAACAGCTGACAGTGATGAGGGCAGTGAATTATGAGAAATGTAGTCTGGTGAAAACAGAAGACAGAGGCTAAACACAAAGCAAAACTACAGTGAATCATGACACATGACATGTTCTTTCCCTGCTATTCGCGTGCAACCCAGTCCAAATAGATCTGTGACCTACCAGTTGAGAAACACTGATTTAAAGGCTTGACTTTTGTGTTGATGTATTGTTTTAGTTTTGAACCTGCAGAGATTAGCTGCAACCCTAATCAAACACACCTTCCTGTAATTTTCAAGTTATTCTGGTGACCCTGCTAAACCTATATATATATATACATACTGTATACACTCACTGACCACTTTATTAGGTACACCTGTACACCTACATATTCATGCAATTATCTAATCAGCCAATTGTGTGGAAGCAGTGCAATGCATAATATCATGCAGATACAGGTCAGAAACTTAAATTAATGTTCACATCAACCAACAGAATGTGGAAAAAATGTGATCTCAGTGATTTTGACCCTGCTATGATTTTTAGTGCCAGATGGGCTAGTTAGAATATTTCTGTAACTCCTGATCTCCTGGGATTTCACGCACAACAGTCTCTACAGTTTACTCAGAATGGTGCCAAAAAATGCAAAAAGTATTCAGTTAACATCAGTTCTGCGGATGGAAACAGAGAGGTCAGCAGATAATGGCCAGAGGTTCAAGCTGACAGAAAGGCTATGGTAACTCAGATAACCACTCTGTACAATTGTGGGCAGAATAAAATCTCAGAATGCACATCACATCGAACCTTGAAGCGGATAGGTGACAACAGCAGAAGACCACGTCGGGCACTTAATTAGGATGATAATGTTCCTAATAAAGTGCTCAGTGGGTGTACATACAGTATATGTGAGGCACTTGTGAAAAATGTTGCACAGTGAGGATGTCTTCAAAAACAATGCTATATATAGTTTTCATTTATCAATTAACATCATACAAAGTCCAGTAAACATAAAAAAGCGAAAACAATATTTAGTGTGACCACTTTCAAAACAGCAACAATTCTTCTAAGTACAACTGGACACAGTTTTTCTTGGTTGTTGGCAGATAGGATGTCCCAAGCTTTTTGCAGAATTCACCACAGTTCTTCTATCTATTTAGGCTGTCTCAATTGCTTCTGTCTCCTCATTTAATCTTAGACGGACTCAGTGTTCAGTGGGGGGCTCTGTGGGTGTCATGCCATCTTTTGTATGGCTCCCTGTTCTTCTATTCTATTCTGTTAGTCTAAAATGTATATTTCCTTCTGACACATTAAAGCTAAATATATAAATAACCATCTTAAGACAAGTGTATTTGTGAAAAATCTAATATGCCTAAGACTTTTGCACAATACTTATATATTATCTTGATATAGAAAAGACAAAATGCCATGCAGAGACTTGATTAGTTGTATCGTTTTTTGAATATGTTTGGCAGAATAAACCAATGAACTGGACTTTCCAACAATACACGTTGTGACATTAAAAACCAATCATTTTGTCACATTACACTGCTGCTGCTTGTTAGAAAAAGTAACTTGTTGCTGGAAAATCTATACTATTTTGAAAACTACTTTCACCCTACTGAAAACGTTTGCTATGTTAAAAGCATTGATACTTCTTGTTAGGTACTCCCCGACACTGGTAGGAAGTCTTAATTGCAGAACCACAATTGCTTAGATGTTGATTTATCGTCATTGTTGCTTAGAGCTGCAGTATTGATCATGTATTCTTTTAGCTCTGCAAAAACTGTGAGGCTTCAAAGGGCTAGGCCATTCAGTTCCGCCCACCGTGAAACATCCAGTGAGCTTGTACTAAACAAGAGACCTGGGTGGAACTCATTTCAGTACAAGATACAAGCACAATGGTGGTATCGTACCGGTATGTGGGGTCTCTGCATGATCCAAAAGTATCTTTTGACTGCAGAGTCGGGTTCAACAAGCAATACAGGAAACCATGGGCGACACCTCCTTATAACTGCAGGGGAATGCTGATTCAAAAGTTTGTTTGAGAACAGCCTATGGCTAAGACTTGCTTGTTTCTTCATGTGAATTCCTCAAATGCTGTTGCTTAAGTATATTTACCCACAAGGAAGTGGGGTAGTGGCTAAACACTGCTGCTCTGAGATCGCCTGCTCTGCAAGCTCTGTGCTGCAAATGCTGGTGAACATGTATGGCTAGGTATGGAAGCCTGACATTACTGTACTGTATAATAGTATATACTACTACACAAACACACATTTTATAATGCTTATTTATTTTTTTTGTACACGTGTGTAAGTAATCTGATTTTTAGCTATGTGGAGAGATTTTGTCTTAAACCAGTTTAGGATTGGTCTATTCCTGGCATCCTGGCATAGGAAAGCATAAAACTAAGATTGCAATAGGGGTGTTCAAATTATATTAGCTCTTTAACCTGGAACCAATAAAACACATTTTTCAACAATGTTGTGAAATGATGATGATTGCATTTTTCAAAATTTTTAGTTAAGGAAAACAGAAGAATTTAAAGCATTCGGTATAGAATTGTATAAGCAAAAGTCAAGCAGTGTTTGGTGGGCTCAAACTTGTAGGAACTATTATATTTTTGCAAGGATTTGCTTATATATATATTAGCTTTGGTTTCCTGATTTCAGAAACTGATTTCTTCAGTTTTAGCACAGTAAAGAAAAAAATTATTATAAAAAAAAATGAATGCATCACAAAAGCATTCAGCGTGCTGAATATAAATGTTTCATCTGACATTTATTTGCAGTCCAGTGGGTTTCATTTGAATGATGTAAATCTGCAGAAGTCTTTACCCTCAGCCCAGGTTGTCAACAGGCGTTGAATTTCACGATCCATGAAGGTGGGTGAGCTCTCTACCAATGCTCACCAAATTTTAATAGACAGTTTTCCACATGTACTTGAGCAAAGCTGGTGTTAATACAGAGGAATACAATATACCTATTAAAATTACTTGAGAATTCAGCCTTAAATTGATAATCTAATTTGAAATGCACCCCCCCCCCCTCCATCACACACCCAACACCATCACCAAATAAATGAATGGATGCTATTCACAGACTGTGATGACACTTTTTTGTCTTACTTAGCAACTTAAAACCTTTTTTATATTTAACATTTTGTACTTATAGATTTGTCACATAATTATTTGTGCAATATTACCCAACATTAATAATAATAAAAAAAAAAAACAAGTTGACACTGCTGCAATATACCACTGCAATCTGGGCAGCCAAGAATTTAAAAAAAGAACAGAAGAAGTTTGCCAAGCAGAACTAATGAAGAGTCTGTGTACGATGCCGATTCTTGAACATGAGAAAAGAGGGAGGGTGAAGACATATAGATTCTTAAGTCTGATGGGGGATAATTCGCACATATGCTTTGGCAGAAGCCCAGCTAGAAATAAAGTTAATTTCCCACCATGAATAACCTTTGAGTACAGGAAGAACTGGGAATTTCAATAAAGCTTAAGCTGCACTTTAATTTCTCTGTTTCAAATGTGTTGACATGCCCGTCCCCTGTGGGTGGTTTCATAGGCATGCAGGCAATCTTTCAAGTTATTTTTTCCTCTTCAGTTTTCCTTGTTACAGTAAGTTTATGAGCATGGTGCCTATATATTCCCTAAACGCTATGCAGAAGGGAAAATAAAACTAACTCTGGTGTAATAAACAATTTGATTTTTAATAAGCGCAGCATGACCTGAACATCAGGATGCTTTTAAACGAGCACTGTCATGGTAATGTCTATGTTTCATACAGGACAGTTCAAAGTATATTACAGAGTGATCTGGTGTGGGTTAATCTCCTTCACTTTATTGGTGGCTCATATGCAATCAAACTGCTTGCAATATATAAGCTCACTCTGTCGCCTGTAGTTTACCCCTCAGATGAGCAGGAAAATGAATGAAAGCTGATTAAAATACTCATACAGTTTTGAGTCCCTATTCACAGCTAGATTAAAATACAGAAATGCATGAAAGCGTGAGATTTTTTTGATTACTTCAATAAACTACAAAAGCAGTGTCTTGCCTGTTCATTTGATTTTTGCCCATAAGTTAGGTTTACAGCCATCCTAGTAAAATATAAAAGAGGGTGATGCATTTATAGTTCCCCAACTTTTTAATCAAATCTTCTCTACAGGGTTCTGTATCTCTATGTATTTCTCTTGATAATGAATTTATGTTTAACTACCGAACTACATTCACCATTAAGATTAATCATTAAACAATATGCACACCAACAGTTTAATTATTCTAAGGCTAATGGTTTAATTATTTTTCAGAACAAATACTACTAAACTTTCTTGGTTTCTTGGGGAAAAAATAGCTGAAAGCATTGAGTGTATTGAAAAGACCAACGAATTTAGTTGGCATCAAGTTCAGTACATGATTGCCACTTTTAAAGATGCGCATGGACCTCTGTTAATCCAGGGTTAACCTGTCACGAGACCATGTGTTTTGATGTTTAGGGGTTAAAACAAAGATGTGCATGAGAGAGTCGCTGTTTCCCTCCACACACACGTTGCGCTTCTCCGCGCAGTGTAGTCGCTCATTCTTGCAAGACAAGACCCCAGTCATTGGTCATCAAACACCCACACGTCGTATTGCCTTCTCCCCACGGAAGCCGCTCTTCAACACCCGGCGCAAGATCAATTCTCCAACTTCACTTCTCTTCACGTGCGCAAACTCACATTGTGTCAGATTCATCGACGGTTAGGCTCATGCAAGAAACCGTTGAAACCTCAACCTGACTGACTGTTTCTGTGGCGGAGAAGTAGAGAGAGAAAGAGGACACGCGTGAGAATTTCTCCTCAACGAGCGCCTTATTTTCTCTGTCAAGCGTGTATCATCCACTGTTTAGTGAAAAGCGCAGACTTGCTTGGGACCGATTTCCCGCCGCCTCACGGAAACACCAACAGTCATCTGAAAGGTAAAAGTTACCTCGCACCTCTTTGAGACAATGTTGTTGTATGTTATAACAGTTCTTTCTTTCTCTCTTTGTTTGCCTAATTGCAGCGTAACATTACTAAACAATTATGTAAATTGACAAACTCATGCTATCGGGAGGGGTATATAGCCTAATGGCGCGTAATTCATGCTCTCAACGGCTGTTTGTTAACATCAATGTCAGATTTGCATGTTTAGCAGAGCGAAACCTTTGGATGCATTATGATGAAATTTAATCAGAAGTAATTCATCGGTCTCATTTTTGTTGCCTACGAGGAATAAAATAAACACTGATAGACCACAGCTGTAGCTGGATTATAATCGTGCTGTATACCTGTTGATGTCTCTTAAAATACTTATTCATTAAATTTGTCATATTTTTAGTAGCAACTGCGCTGGTACTACACACTTTGTACCTCCCTTGAAAAAAAAAAAAACACTTTTCTGAAAAAATAAATAAATAAAAAAATAATATATATATATATATAAAATATATATTCAAGACAACATTATATAAAAAGCAAAACAATGACATTCACATTTAAAAATAAAATATAGCTTTTTAGATCGCTAGCCGTATTATTTAGTGCTAATTAAAAACACCGGCTGGAGAAACTGGTGGGAAGTTAAGAATTTTGCATGCAGTCTAATTGTCACACTGTTGAGGTGTTTATTTTATTTTAATAAAGACAAGACTGAATATGCTCAGCACAAACTTATACAATTATTGGATTTGTTAAGCACTTAAATATGGAGCTAAAACGTGGCAATATTTTATGCCATTTTGTGAACTCTTTTAGTCTTTCATTGTCCATTGCAAAATTATTTAGCTTTATAGGCCATGCTGTTTGAAATTAGTATTTTCTAAAAAAAAAAAATACAATCTAAATAAACACTTATAGGCCCCTGTGCCATCTATTGTACATCATTATTGTAATATTCTTGTTATTGTGTATCCATGTAAAATATTTAAAAAAAATCTTTTAAAGAAAGAGTGGCAAATATTGGAAATTGAATTGCAGTGCCACTTCAGTGTGGCTTTTTAAAATGATCCATTCTGAGCTATGTTGGAGATTTACACTAGAGTTACACTTGAGAGGATGCAAAAATGTGTATCATAGTAAAGCAGGGAATTTAATTAATAAAAAAAACTTTTTATGACTCAATCTTGAATCAACTATTCCTTGAAGACAAGAGTTGAAATGTACCCCTCACAACCACCTCAGAAACTTAATAGCACTACTCGGAGACGTTTTTAAATTGAGTTGATCCAAGACCTGCTTTATTTAAATTGCTATACTTCACACTTGTAAATGTGTTACTTTTCAGTAATGGGTAATTATGAGCACTGTTCCCGTATTCAGATGCATCTGATGTCCTTTCAGAGGAGTTTTATTGCAGATGATAATCTTTACACTGGCTGAAATACCTGGAAATGGACCCAGGAACAGGTGCCAAACAACACAATTAAGGGATCAATAAGATGATGAGACAGCTGGGGAGAGACAGAAAATTTGAAGAAGAAACCAAGAAAGAGAGAGCTGAGGTGGGAGGATCAGGAGGTAGAAAGAGTTTCAGAGAACCTGATAGAGATTTTGTAATTAAGGCTAAATGGGGATGAGGAGACACCAGAGAATGCATTTTAGTGGTAATTTGTTTTTTATTGAATATATTTATCAAAATTAAATGACTTTTTTATTTTGGGAAGAGGAAAGTATCTTTAGCCCGGGCTGGCCGCATACATAAATCTGTTGATTCAAAGTAGCAGCGAGCAGCTGTTGTGCTCATGAGGGCATTTTCTGAGCTCAGGGGTACTTGATGGATCGTGGCTGCACCACACTCATTGAAATTGATTATCAATATCCATCATTTGTTTCCTTTATTGCACCTTTCCTCATTTAGAAAGAAGCTCAAGAATTGAATAACAGTCACTCACTGAGAGTTCTGGGTTATATTGCTGTGTACATACAGTATGATTACTATCAGAAATTCAGTTTTATTATAATGCTGCTTGATCAGTCATTTGAGGGTTACTGCAAAAGTGGTCTTAACTTAACAGCTTAAAATTCAGTGTTTATTTTTCTTCACATGCTGTAGCCATTACCTGCTGTACCTTGTGAAGGTGCCTGTAACCTAAGTATATTTAGAGTCAGGTCACACTATTTTGCATTGTACCCATCAAACATTGTAACTGTGAAGCCTCCTGCATACATACTGTTGAGGTAATGGTTTTTCTCTACTTGCTAGTTTTTTCTACTTGAAGTATTTAAATTGAGATTACTTGTACATTTTAATTTCAGCCAAATAGTTACATTTTAAGTTAAGTGCCATAAAAATGTATGAGTTAGCTTACTCAATATTTCAAGTTACGATCAATCAACATGCAGGAGTAGTACAAAATCTGACAGCTTTATTAACTGCTCAGGTGTGCCAGCCTGCAGGAGCATACTGCATACCTCTGAAATTTGTTTAAGTGCAGCTGGTTATATTGGAGCAATGGCAGATCACTTTTTCGCTCAAGCAGTGTGCTAATTTAGGGCTGTAATTTCTTAATTACTCTTCTTTAATTACAGCACGGCAGGGAGGTTATTGCATTGTTTGACTTAATTCTTTTTAACTCTTTTCATTCAAAAAACTGACTACCTCAGAATGGCGCAGGTGTTTTTTATGTCAAATCTGTAGATATGTTGCTCATTCTGATGTAATGATACAATAGACAATTAAAGATGACAAGCAATACAGCAGTCTTCCACAATCAAGCTGTCTGGTTGAAAATGACAGGCATCTGATCTGTTCCAGGGAGGTTATTTTTTGACAAAGGCTGATCTGTCTGATGTATTTGATTTTGGTGACCTCGTGCATCAGGTTTTCACAGCCCTATTATCATTTTCTACTCTTGTGTGTGTGTGTGTGTGTGTGTGTGTGTGTGTGTGTGTGTGTGTGTGTATTTGCTGTACAAAGTTCTTTATATACAGTAGTTTTTTACAGAAAAACCCAGCAGATGTTATTACATTCTTGTCTTTAGTCTAGCATGTGGCTGAAACTTCTGAAGTGCGTATGTCTTGGTATTTAACTAACTGTTCCCCGTCTGTCGCTCACTTCGACGTTGTGTCGAAGAAGTGACACTAGGGGTCTCTCTTGAACGCAGAATATATGCCTCTGATGTATTTAAAAAGGCCAATGAGAAGTTGGCAGACAGTATTTGCATACCCCGCCCCCGGATATACAGGTTTAAAAGCGGAGAAATACAGCGAGTTCATTCAGAAATTTTCTTCGGAAAATTAACTGCGAGAGCATGACCATGGCAACTTTGCGGTCACGGCTCGCTTTCAATAGAAAGCATGCTACTCCAGCTACCCCTGCATTGCTCCTTCCCACGGGATTGAGGACGATGCAGCTGGTGATGGAGGCCATCTGGGCATGGCAGCAAGTTCAGCTCCGTCCGGGTATGCTCCCTCGGACCAGCTGCCCCCTAGCACGCTCGTTGACTCCTGTCCGTGCTCGAGGCAACAGCGGCTCGCCTCACAGCCAGCCTGCTTATCCTCTAGAGCTCGAGGTGGATGAGCTCGCTGCTGTTTTGGTGATTCCCCAGGTGGACAGGGCTGTCGCGCGCCACCTGTGCCCCGGAAACCCTACCACCTGGCGGGGTCGCCCTGTGCTCCCCTCCAAGGCCTGTAGGACGACGACTTCATTGACCGCCAAAGCCTACAGCACCGCCAGACATGCCGCTTCCGCCCTGCACACCATGGCCCTCCTGCAAGTTCACCAGGCCAAGGCACTTTCAAAGGCCGAAGTTCGCTTTCTCAACGCCCCTGTCCCCCAGTTCGGCCTCTTTGGCGACACCGGCGAGGACTTCGCCCAGCAGTTCTTCGCGGTGAAGAAACAGATGGAGGCCATCTCTCACATCCTGCCTTGCCGCAAGCCTGCCGCCATGGGCCATGCCCCGTCTGCTCACCGAGGGTGTCCTCCTGCGGCTAAGAAACACCCTGCTCCGCCTCAACCCGGGCCCAGCTCTCAGCCCCCGCGTCGAGCACCCCACAGGAAGCAGACGCCCCCCATCTCATGGACCCCCTCGAGTACCCGGAAGGCTCCCAGGTGCTCCTGACCACTCCGTCCCCCGGTGGAGGGCCGGGAGGAGAATCTTTTATTGAAGTTATTTCATTTGCCGCCCCCCCCTAGACGGGGCTGTGGTACCCACAATCTCAATAACAGAGCTATTTCCTTTGTCTCTGGGTCACCTGGCCAGCAAATGCCATTCTCATGGCTCTCTGCCGCCAGATCTCAACAGTCCCGGCATGCTGGACGTGGATCCCCCACCTTCAGCCCCATAACTGTTCCCCGGCCGGCCGGATCTGATGAGTCTAGAGGACGCCTACACCGGACATCCTCCTCAGTTACTAACCCATCCACTGCCGGGTGTGTGGAGCAAGGTTAGTGCTTTGAGTCTTTTCTCAGCACTAGAGCCTCGGGACGCACCCTCGCCTCCCGACACTGAAGTACCTGCTCCGCCCTGCTGCTCCGCCCTGCCGGGTACGTCAGAAATACTTGTCCCCTTGGTGCCCCTAGCACTGAGCTTGGATCTGTGGCTTTCACTTCCCAACCAGTCACGCTGGCTGGCCCGGACCATCCAACTCGGTTACACAATTCAGTTTGCCAGGCCCCCACCCCCCCTTCGTGAGCGTCAGCTTTACCGCAGTACACGCGAGCATGCCAAATCTCTTTTCTCGGCATGGAGTTAGACTTGGTCTCAATGTCAGCACTTCTCACCAACGAGCGTGCGCAGTCGGTGCTGAGATGCCTCGCCACTTTCAGGCCAGGCACAACAGTCCCTTTAAAACATTTGCCTAGAGTTGCTGACTGTTTTCTTTGCCCTGCGGAAGTTTCTCCCGTTAGTTCGAGATAAACGTGTCCTAGTCAGGTCAGACAGCACCACCGCGGTAGCGTACATAAATCACCAAGGTGGCGTACGCTCCCCCCACATGTCACTACTCCTGTCGTCTCCTCCCTTGGAGCCAGCAGCGACTCAAGTCTCGCATCCTGGCAACCTCAATGTGGTAGTGGACACGCTGTCATGACAATGCTTGCCCAGTGGAGAGTGGAGGCTTCACCTCCAGTTGATCCAGCTGATTTGGGAACGGTTTGGCAAGGCCCAGGTAGACCTGTTTGCCTCCCGAGAGACCTCATGCTGCCATCTCTGGTATGCCCGAACAGAGGCTCCCCTTGGGGCAGATGCACTGGCACACAGCTGGTCTGCGGGGCTGCGCAAGTACGCATTTCCCACAGTGAGCCTTCTTGCACAGGTGCTGTGCAAGGTCAGGGAGGACGAGGAACAAGTCACCCTAGTGGCTCCCTATTGGCCCACCCGGGCCTGGTTCTCTGACCTCGTACTCCTCGAGACAGCCCCTCCCTGGCGAATTCCCCTGAGGATAGACCTTCTTTCTCAGGGACGTGGCACGCTCTGGCATCCGCGCCCTGACCTTTGGAACCTCCACATCTGGTCCCTGGACGGGACGTGGAAGATCTAGCTGGTCAACCACCTGCCGTAGTAGACATGATCAACCAAGCCAGAGCCCCCTCTACCAGGCAACTTTACGCCCTGAAGTGGCGCCTGTTCGCAAATTGGTGTTCTTCCCGGGCTGAAAACCCACAGAGGTGCGCAGTTAGGTCAGTGTTCTTATTTCTGCAGGAGAGGCTGGGGGGGAGGCTGTCCCCTTCCACCCTAAAGGTGTATGTCACTGTTATTGCGTCCCACCACGACGCAGTAGATGGCAAGTCTTTGGGTAAGCACGACTAAATCATCAGGTTCCTAAGAGGCGCCAGGAGGTTAAATCCCTCCCGGCCAAGCCTGATCCCCTCCTGGGATCTCTCAGTGGTCCTCGCGGGCCTCCAGAGATCTCCCTTCGAGCCACTAGAATCAGTTGGACTCAGGGCCATCTCTCTTAAGACTGCCCTGCTGATCGCACACACCTCCATCAAGAGGGTAGGGGACCTGCAAGCGTTCTCTGTTAGCGACACTTGCCTGGAGTTTGGTCCGGCAGACACATATGTGATCCTAAGACCGCAACTGGGCTACGTGCCCAAGGTTACTACCACACCCTTTAGAGACTAGGTAGTGAACCTGCAAGCGCTGCCCCGGGAGGAGGCAGACCCATCCCCTTCTTTGCTGTGTCCGGTACGTGCTGTGCGTACATACTTGGGCCGCATGCAGAGGTTTAAATGTTCTGAGCAGCTCTTTGTCTGCTTTGGCGGACAGCGGAAAGGGAACGCTGTCTCCAAACAGAGGCTTTCCCACTGGGTCGTTGACGTCATTTCATTGGCCCATCACACCCAGACAAGGAGTGTTGCGTCCTCGTGGGCACTGGCCAGGGCCACCTCCCTGGCAGACATATGTAGAGCAGTGGGTTGGGCAACACCTAATACCTTTGCGGGATTCTACAATCTCCGGGTTGAGTCAGTATTGTCCCGTGTTATCTCAGGTCTGAGCTGGTAGAACTCGGTAACGTGCTGATGGACTGACCGGGTGGATCACTTGCACCTGGCACCCTTTCCCTCGACCGAGGTAAAATTGTGCACTTTTTTTCTCCCAGGAGATCCCACTCATTTGGATCCCTGGATGATTCCTCCCTAGCCCTTTGGGTCCGCATTTCAGCGGAGGAACTTGCCGACCCAATCCACTGCAGGTACTTAATCTACCCTATACTGGAATAGGTGCTCCACAGGTCAGGACTCCTACATGGACTCCCCCTGTGTGTATTGTCCACGGTATGGTCCCCTTACGAGTGGACCCACGTCTCCCTTAGGCAGTCCCAGTTGCCCTCCGGTCGCTGTGTTGTAGCAACTCCCCCCTCCTAGCGAGGCTGGATCTATCACTGCGTAGATCCCCCAAAAGAATAGGAAACTGGGTAATAACCCCTTCCCTCGATGCATGTAAGGGTCCCGGCCATTTCTTGCTCTATGCGGAGAAACATAGAGAGAAAAGAGGGCCAGCCAGTCTCGGCCCCATCCCAGGTTGGCAAGCGTTGCCTTGTTCCCCTGTTTAGGGTCACCAGAAGGATTCCGATAACTTTTTTTGGGGCATTGGGGAAGGGTACGTGCAGTCTGACACAGCTGGTCGCCTTTGCATGTAAAATACCTGCCTGCTCCTGTGTCAGCAGAACACTTACACGGCTCAGTGCATGGAGTGATTTACATTGGACCCCTAGTGTCGCTTCTTCGTCAACGTTGAAGTGAGCGACAGATGGGGAATGTCTAGGTTACGTATGTAACCTCCTTTCCCTGATGGAGGGAACGAGATGTTGTGTCCTCCCGGCCACGTCGCTTAGCCGAACCACTGTTGTGGCCAGACCATTTCCGGCTCCTCAGAAAAATCCAGAATGAACTCAACGTATTTCACCGCTTTAATACCCATATGTCCGGGGGCGGGGTATGCAAATACTGTCTGCCAACTTCTCATTGGCCTTTTTTCATAGAGCAGAAGCATATTCGGCGCTCGAGAGACCCCTATTGTCGCTTCTTCGACACAACGTCTTGTTACATCCATCAGGGAATGGAGGTTACATACGTAACCTAGATGTTATAAAGTGCATTCAGAGAATGTATGGACAGTATAACTGATGCACATCTGGATGGGAGTATGTAACAATGACCATTGCTGAGATAAATAAATGCCTTGACTTACTAACTAGAGCAACAAAAAAGTATGTTGTAGTTTGTAACTTTTTATTTTTTTATTTAGTTTTCATAGTCTATACTATTGGAATGTTTGTGGTTTGCCTTCATGCTGCTGTTGTTTTATGCATTTTAATTTGAAACAATAATGAAGGTAAAGATAATGGAAGGTCGGAGGTCCTTTTGTGAACTCATGTGATGATTTTCATTGATGTTCAGATGTTTTTCATGCTAAGCGTACATCTAACTTAGTGTACGTTTAGCATACACCTCATCATGCCTGAGAATATTTAAAGATCTAATTCTAGATCTAAATGTTTATCATCATGTTTTATGTTTAAAAAGAAGTTAACAAAGGTGAAGGAGAAAAGACATATTGTGAAATGCAACCGATTCGTACGGGACTGAGAAAAAAGGAACCGTGCAGCAGAATTTGTTGTAGTCCTATAAGAGGTGAAAGGGCTGAGATTTTGCATGCAGTTTATAGGTGTCTTTCCTCTTTGAGGTATTTCAATTTATGAAATATACCCATATGAATTGATATCATATTGTATAATTTTGAAATCAGAATCTAACAAAATTGAGAGCTTGTAATTGGAATCGAATTGGGAAATCTGTATCAATACCCAGCCCTATTATGCACGCATACCATTTCATGTTTTTTCTTGCGCATAAGCTTCTGCGTGTACCCATAACTTTTCATTTTTAATGAATTGTTCTTGTAAATTCAGCTGAAGTAAAACATTTTTGGTATCTTCTGGGTGACCTAAAAATATATACACTACCGTTCAAAAGTTTGGGGTCACTTACTCATTCTTTATTTATTTATTTATTTATTTCACATTTTAGAATAATAGTAGTCAGCAAAACTATGGAATAATAGAAATGGAAATATGGGAATTATTTTGTGACCAAAAAATCCAAAACTATGTAATATTTTAGCATCTTCAAAGTAGTCACCCTTTGCCTAGATTTTGCAGACATGTACTCGTGACATTTTCTCAACCAACTTCTTGAGGAATCACCCCGGGATGCTTTTTAAACAGTATTGAAGGAGTTCCCATCTATGTTGGGCACTTATTGGCTTCTTTTCTTCATATTTTGATCCAAGTCTTCCATTTCAAAAACTTTTTTTTTTTTTAGGAAATTTTAGATTTGTAATTAAATAAATGTATATGTTTTGGCAGAATAATATTTTGTCTACAAAGTTAATTTCAAACTTTTAAGCATACACCTTCAGATCAAAAGATTTTTAAGATCATGAGAAACATTTCAGACAAGTGACCCCAAACTTTTGAACGGTAGTGTATTTTTTTCAAATATTAAACTTACCCAAAATGACAGAGCGTAGGTGGCTTACCTTTATGTGAAAGAGAAGGAGGGGTGTGAAATGAAAGTTTAGGTGACGAAATACTGAGGAGCCCTTGTTCCATTAAGAGTAGAACATGGATATGAACCGTTATTCAGTGAGAGGGGCCTGAAGATAGTGTCCTGACATTTCTTCTGTGTCGGAGGTCACCTCAGCATTAATATCATCTTAATGAAGTTACCAGTGTGTTCGTGTGCTGCCTGTGACTCCAAAAGGGCACTATTCTAGGTCCCCAACAGATTTCTGTGTCACAATCGTGGAGGGAAAGTGAAAGGACTCCTGGAACACCTTTAGAAGAGCTTTTTATAATTTTTAAAATTACTTATTTTACAAATGAAAAATTTAAGTCTACAGTTTTCTTTGATTTTAGCTGTTCTTAAGCAACAACCAAGAAGGCCAATACTTGTGAAAATGTAGATGAGGGAAAGCTAATGATCAATATAAAGGGGATTGTGTTTTATTTATCTATTTATTTGTTTTTTTTTATCAGAGCATTCTAAAGGTCCCTGCTCATTTGTAATTGCTTAACTACCAACTATTTACTATTTTGTTGTACAAATGTAAAAGAACTGGAGAAGATCTTGATTCCTGTGTTTGTGACTGGCATGCCTGCAAACTAAAATCAATACTGCAATGTATTGCTCATCCCTGACTCATTCCAGCATTTCTAATGGTGGAATTTCTGGCCGCGGCTTTGTTTTTTCCAGCTACAGAAAACTTTTTTCTTTTTATACCTGAGAGTAGATGGCCCTGATTGATGTCTAAATTGATGATTACCCCCTTAACCCCCTTCACTTACAATTAAGGGCAAAGAATAAAAGCTTAGAGCCAAATAATGGCACTGTGATGGAACTGGGAAGTGCGAATTGAATGGCAGAGGGAACTTTGATTAAGTAGAGGGCAAAGAGTGACAGCAGCATTAATTGAACAGTGTTTGTTGCTGTTGGAGAATGCATATACGTGTGTGATGGCTTTAGATGCATCTTTACACTTGTATACATTTTTTTTTTTATTCAAGAAATAGGGATGTGCATTCTATTTAGTCTACTCAAATTATTAATCAGTGGAGTGCTGGAGCAAGTTTCATATCTGTTTTTATTTTATTTCTTAATTGTAGGTCTATATACAGTACTGTAGGTGTGCATCAGATAGACATCTGTTCAGTGTTTCGCATTCAGTTTTTAACGTGTCGTTAAAAAAAAAATATTTCAGAAATGCATATTAATGCCCATGCATTTCTACATTCATTTTCATTTTGTCTATAGCTTCTCACAAATTCACCATGTGTGCCAGTGCGTCTGCCCCGAGGGGAGCCTCTGTTCGGGCATACAAGAGATGGCAGCGTGAGGTCTCCATGAATTCATCATGAAATCAAAAT
Source organism: Moxostoma hubbsi (assembly GCA_032164185.1). NCBI lineage: Eukaryota > Metazoa > Chordata > Actinopteri > Cypriniformes > Catostomidae > Moxostoma > Moxostoma hubbsi. Next base: position 15,609,251 of record JAVLUX010000006.1, on the reverse strand, counting down.
ATAGTATTTCATATTTAATACACTCTAAATGTTTGCGAGCACTCTTTATTTTTTAGTAATCCTGTTACAGTTACTGTTTTATCAACACTTGCACGGTTGCATTTACGATTTATTTTGATAAATACATTTGGTCGAATTGAAGCCCAGCTAATAATTTTACGTTCTGGGAATGTTCTGGGAACGTTAGTTTTTGGTTCCCAGAATGTTCCCAAGAACGTTCCCTTAAGGTTAGGGGAACGTTCTGGAAACTTTATGGGAATGTAAAAAAAGACTTTGCCAATCAATGAGCGCGCTCTACTGCCTGATAATGGTCATGTAATTAAGCATTTGATCACTGCTGTTAAAGCAAACATTTGCAAACTTTTAATTTGTTTAAGAAAAATAGAACCTAAAATAACCTACAGGGAACATTCCCAGATCGTTCCTGTTTGGTTCCCAAAAAAATAACCAAATGGGAACCATACGGGAACGTTCTGTGTTTGCTGGGAGGCGCGTGCTAATGGAGCTGATAATAATCAGACACGCATATTGCGAGATGTAGCCACATCACCTGTAAGTCATCACTGGCAAGGGAATTATGAATTATTTTACTTGGTTTTATTGAAATACTTCCGATACTGGTGTTGTATCAAAATATCGATCCTCACACAAAAATATTGATTCTAAATAATTTTTTAACTAGGTATGTTATCATTTGATGACCTTGTACATGAACAATAATCATAAGCTTGAAAGTGAACTAAAATGGATAAGGCCATATTAGCAAATATTTGTCAATATTTCCTCCGCTCGTCGTAACATGCATGCTTGCGACATCAAAAGGCTCTTTCAAACAAGAGGGATCAGTGCCTTGTAGATGTAATGATAGAAAATCAGAGAAACGGCTTCTGGGGTAAATTCACAATAACATAACATATCTAATAACAACATTTCTTATAATGTCACCTGTATAATGTTTCTTATATGTCATATTCTTAATAATTTACTATGTGTGCTAATTGTGTGGTAACTATGGATTTACTAAATACCATGGTTACATTAAAGCTAGTGTAGTGAAACCATAGTTCATTTTTGTAAGGGTAAACAAAACAGAAGTCTAATAATTTTCTTTTTAGGCTCACATATGTAAAAAATACAAATAAAATAATGACTTGAATTTTGACTAAAAAGAATATTTTAAATTGCCCATGAAATCCCAAGAATTATTATTATTATTTTTTGAAAGTATTTGTATCGGTATTGACGATGTTGGACTTTAAATTATTGGTATTGGATCGAAAAGAAAATAAGTAGTATTGCCCATTACTAAAATGAATAAATTCACTACAATTAAACAAAAACCTCCCAGGGCTACATGTGAGAAAGGACATGCTAGGAAAGTATGCTCGATACACTTGCTAATCTGTTCCTCTACGTGCGCTCATTGTACTCCGTGTACACTTGCACAATAGTCTGCTCATACAACACAGAGTGAATATTGGCAATTAATTTATGTCATAGATGTGGTTAATCTGCTTATATTTTCTTCTGCAGACAGTGTTTCTTTGTGTGGCACCATTTATGGAGCAAACGTCTCATTTTTGGCATCATAGCTTTTTATACAAATACATGAGAATAGTATAGAATAGAACTCGATCCCTAAAAATCAATATAGTTTAAACAGTAGATATGCAGTTGAAGCATCTGCCAGGTTGCAGTTTGAATGGCTTTCTAAGTGTGTTGCATGTCTTTGCAAGTTTTGTCATGATTTTGCAACCACATTAAACTTCCCCAACAGCAATCTGTTGCCTATTCTGTGGGGACTATGGAGTTAGTAGGGGTGAAAATTGCCCTTTCTCTGGGTGATAATTTGCTGAAAGCCTCTCCATTTGACATTATGGGTAGGTATGAAGTCAGTGCTGGCTCTTTGGGCCTTGTATTTGTCTTCTGACCTGTAGTGGCAGTGCAGGGTGATGCTTCAACCCCCAGACACAGTGGTTTTTCAGAGAGGTGAAAACCAGCTGTCTGTCACCATCTTTCAATGAAACCCCAGCCTCTCCAGCTGTGTGCCATATGACATTCAAAATGCTTTTGGCACCTTTTAATGGGAAGCAGCACAAGAGCAGTGTGTATGGAACTATCTTCCTTTCTTGTTTTCAGGCGTACAGCTTTAGAGGGACTTTTTGCAGACTGTCTGATTGGCTCACTCATTTATGCCTCCAAAAAAAAAATCTGAATTGGAGGGGAGAGAGATTGCTCATTATTGAATTCCAATCATGCTACCAAACAATGCACAATTTCAAGTATTTTGCAGGCATCCTGTATATTATTCATATAAAATCAAGTGATTTGAAATGTAATAGGTTTTAATCTGACATGGCAGGCAGGAAATTGTGCAGTCAGACTTCACCACTCTAACAATATCGAGGTCAACAGAGTATTTTAAATTCTGAAGTCAGAAACAATATAGGGGTGTTGTGTATGGATCTAGACTCTGGAGAAATATATTAACCTTCTTTGAAGGGCTCGATGACATCGGGATATTTGATGAGTGGGCGCTAAAATGAAAAATGTATATAGCTGGAAGCTTTTCTGCTTAACAATTTTAATTCGCTCAAAAGGCTTCCTTATGGACTGGAATTGTAATTAAGTTCGGGACTAGAAATAAATCAGTTCAGTCAGATATCTTCAACTGTAGCAGGTTGATTTACATAGGTAGCATCTGAGCTCCCACATCAGTATATTTGTGCAGTAGTAGATGTACATTATTATCATATGTTTAAGCAACTTACCTTGTTTGATCCCCAGGTGTGCTTGACTGTTCAGATTCTCACCCTTGGACTACATTTTTGATTTAGTGAGAAACTGTATACAGTTTTATATAAAATGACAGTACTCAATGTACTTACTGTATTAATCACTAGCATATCGGTACTTGAGTGGGAATATTCTTTTTCAATGGAAATTTCACACATCACTGTTAAAAGAAGTTTGAACTTGAAGTTTGCCGCAAAAAGTGGTAGCATGCAATTATTACTTTAAAGATGTATTTCTACTTAATCTATTTTATTAATCTATCAAAATACTTAATCAATTAGGAACTACTATGCTTGGTGTAACCTATTTTTCTTTTTGTTGTAGTGAATAAACTATTAATTGTTTCCTCTTTCACTTTTACAGGTAATTCATTAGATACAGGAAAAAAAAAAACCTGCAGCTCAGATTTACTCTTGAAATGCAAAGTATTTTCCAAGTTGCCCAAAGATCTTGAAATTGATCTTACATGAATATTTAAAGACCTTTACTTTATTAACCTAGAGACACTAAGGCCAAATGCGCCTTTAATGACCAAATTTTAATGAAGCGCTATCTGTTGCTCTTTCATCGAAAAGGCATTCTCTTACATGCTTAGTGTGGCTTAGAGATCCAAGCAGTACATTAAAGCATTTTTGGTGTGAGTTTACACAAGCATTGGCAAGGTGGAGAAGGCATTGTATCAAGATCATGGAACTGAGGATCAAACAGCCATTGGCTCTCTGACCCATCTAATTGTGTCCTCTCATCTTTCCGCTGTGCTCTCCATTTCTATCCCTTTCTCTCTCCAGCTCATAGCCGCTTATAGTTACAGCATCTCTCACATCTCCCCACTCTTCGTGCCACAGTTAAGAGCTGAAGTCTGTTTCTCATGCTGTTTAGAAAATGCTGTCAAAATATTACCTCAGAGCCGGTTGTTCTCATGGTCTCATTTGGAGGCCCCACCACATCAGTGATGATCAGTTATTATTACCTAATGTATACTGCGGATTGACATTAGACTGTTCCTAAATAGAAATTGGCAGGTAAAGACAAACATTTTATGAGTCAACCTAAGCCTTGACAGCTTTTATATTGATGATGAAAGGGGGTGTGATTATGACAGTAATCGTTATTATAGAAATAATAATAAAAAAAAAAAAAAACATTAGTCATCATCTAACATTTGCATTGGTGTGTTAATTCCAGTTGGCTAGAATGATGCCCCGCAGCTCTCTTTTGATGGTGTCATTCATTATCAGGGTGTATTCTCATTGCCCTCTGACTGCAAGCTAAGTGAGAGGCTGTCTCAGTTATAATGGCCATTGAGTCTAATGTTGATAGAGCCTTTAGCCAGTTGAATAGGTTGTGCCGCTTTACTTTTCTTTCCTCTTTTATTAGTCTTTTTATGCCGCTTATCAATCTTGCCCTCGAAGAATGCATAATTAAGACAAAAAGTATAAACATGGCATCTGATGGAGTGGGTGAAAGCAGTAATTAGTTTATAAATGTCCTGTTTTATTTTTATTTTTTTTCAACTTATGACTCCATTTGCATCAAATAATATGTATTGTAATTTCTAATGAATTGCTCCATTGTGTGTAAAAATATCTATAGAAATAGTTTAGATTATCAGACATTGTTATGATGCTGTGAAAGGCTGTCCAAAACCAGCATCCTTGCAAGTTCCTTCATATGCAAACCACTGCCTGTGAAGTCATGTACTGACTGGGCATTGAGGTATCAAGGATGCTGCCTAAGCTTTCAGATGCAGCCAACATGGTGACCAAGGCAAAGCATCTGGTTTTCATTTCAGTTTCAATTTATGTGTATAGCACTTTTCACAAAACATATTGTTAAAAAAAACACATAATAAAACCTGCAAACCAAAGGCAACAGTGGCAAGGAAAAATATGCTTCCCATTATAAAGATTTAGGACTGTTGGTGGACTAATAAGTGGTAATTAAATTTTTTTCTTAAATAGTAGTTTTGGATGATGATTTAGGTATTAATATCTGCCCTTCGCATGTGTCCACAGTCGTCTGTTTACCACCTGCTAAGTTTCAAAGTTTACTCAGAATCTTTTCAGCACCTTCTTATCCAAAGTGACTGGATAAAACTGATAGAGACACCTCCTTTTTACTGAGCAAAGACTGCTTCATCATGAGGGATTATGACTCTTCAAGAAGGCATCCCATATGCTGTCATATTCAATGCCTACAATAAGGGAGAGAAAGAAGTTATGCTGTGCTTTGAGGAAGGAGTCCAACTAATGGAAGTGTGTGTGTGTGTGTGTGATAGAGAGAGAGAGAGAATATGCAGCCGTGTACAATATGTGTGTGTGCTGCAGCATAGCCAGAAACCTTTGGGTGGGTGGGCCAAGAGAAATTATCTATTGCATGAGATCTGTAAAATTATTTCATTATTTATTTTATTTTATGTACATATTTAGCAAATTGTTTCCAGGGGCATTCTTATGGATTTAGGGGATTTACCCCATGTTTTAATCATGATGGTGACTCAAGGTGATGGTGAACAATAGCTGAAATAAAAACTGGCAAACATGATATGGGCAAAGGATGACTCCCATAGTTTTACATGTGGTTCCTCTTGATGGCAAGTCATTTTTCTAATTCAGACATGAGTAATTACTGCTGGACTTGCCTAGCTAATAGAGGCCTACAAACAGCTGAAATTGGAGCAGTATAAATGAAGTGGCTATCTAACAGAGCCCTCAAATACACTCTCCCAAAACAGATGCTTGAATACATTGATACATTGACATTTTTTTCAAAGTGTATGCCAAAAAGACAAAACACATGACTACACAAAATGAATTGGCATCATCACAGAGCTGTTTGACAGTGACTGTCTGTATTGCTTGCTATGTTTCGTTTAGCATTATAATTTTTGGCATTTTTTTAAAAATATATATTTACTATAAATCAGGTAAATAATCATGTAATTTTACATTTACACTAAATGTTGTTGTAGAAGGCTTGACCTATATTTACATATATGTATTTGGTAGACGCTTTTATCCAAAGCGACTTACAGTGCACTAATTAATGGGACAATCCCCCCGGAGCAATCTGGAGTTAAGTGCCTTGCTCAAGGACACAATGGAGGTGACCGTGGGGATCGAACCAGCGACCTTCTGATTAACAGATATGTGCTGTAGCCCACTACGCCACCACCACTCACCTAGATGCACAGTATACTAGCACCTAGGGTTGCAACGGTATGAGATTTTCAAGGTATGATAACCATCTCAGAAAATATCATGGTATCACTGTATACAGTATTACACAGCTATTATCAGTGAAAACAAAGTTATTTTTTTTTTGAGTAAACACTTTATTATAATTGAAAAGTATGTGTAAAAAAAAAGTCTCCCTGTTGCACCTTAAAATAAAATAATAAGAAAAAATATGTATACAAAATATGTATACTACCGCTGCAACCCTACTAGCACCAAATTTAGTTTTTTTATTGATCAGTATCTGTTAGTAAACTTTACGGATGTTACTCCAAATTTGATTGTTCATTCATCCATTTCTTTTAAATTTATTATAATTTTCACATTGTGTCCTATATCATAATAGATTTTAGTTGTAAAAATGGAATGGTCATCATGTAAATTTAATACGGTACATCCCTAGAAAGGCATAATTTGCATCTAGTAAAATTAGTGTACACATCGCTTAAAGGGATAGTTTACCCAAAAAAAGAAATTTCTCATCATTTTCTCACTCTCATGGCATCCCAGATGTGTATGACTTTCTTTCTTCAGCTAAACACAAACAGAGATTTATAGAAAAAATATCTCCGTCGATACAATGCTAGTGAATGGTTGCCAGAATTCTGAACTCTGAAAAAATGTATATGCATGACTAGAGTATTAGGAAAGTTCTGGTAATCATTCACTTGTATTGTATGGACCTACTGAGCTATAAAGGAGATATTCTTCTAAAAATCTTAATTTGTGTTCAGCAGAAGAAAGAAAGTCATACACACCTGGGAAGGCATGAGGATGAGTAACTGATGAGAGAATTTTCATTTTGGGTTGAACTATCCCTTTAATGTGCCATGGTGTACTGATCAGGCTAATATAATGTCCAAGGCTGGAATGTCACTGTAAGCATGCACGGTTCTTGAATAGCCACTATAGGTTATAGAAGAGGCACAGCTTTACTTTGGCTCAGTTAATCATTGCTGGCAATTTATGATAAATTGTGATGACGCTTAAAATTTTCACATTTGACACTGAAACACTTCACACAAAGAAAAAAAAAAACAGCATTGGCATTTATTGCGAGGAATGGTAGAGCCTATTTAGCTAGAACTTGGCATGTGGAACAAGTTTTTTTTGCCAAATTTTAACATAGGCTAAACATGAATTCAGTGGTTGATTTGGGGTTTTGAAATTTAGTTTTCATCTCTGTTATTACCAATACAGTAGCTTGTCATTCTAATACAACACATATTAACTATGAAAGATGCACAACTTTCTATGGTACATAATGCTTCAAATGCATTCAGCCATGATATGCTGCATGTGTTGTAACCAGACAGGAAGATTATTGTGCTAAATGAGTGACATTAACGTCTTTGATAAATTGTTTTTAAATCTGCTCGTAATTTCATTGGCAGTAAATTTCCACAACTCTGAGAGCAGTCATCTATTCCTCAATATCAGCTTACATGACCCCTCCCAACTTGTCTTCTAACCGTGTTAGCTCCAAAACTAAAGTGGTCATTAGGTGTTTTTTTTTTTTTTTTCTCCACGGCTTGGCAAGTAATGTTGGTAAAATGCTAATGCTTAATAATGATCCCTTCGTCCATTTCTAGATTACTTTTCAGCTGAATGGCAATGCATCAAAACATAAAGCATTTTGAGGCTCATTAAGGAGGCATTATGCGATGAGGTCTGCGGAGCGGTCGCAAAAGCCTGGTGATGGATGTGAAAGCGATCCGCTACTGAAACACGGTTAGGCCAGGGCTCTGCGGTAAAGAGCGCTACTCTCTGACATGAGGAGGAGGGGAAGGGCCCGCCAGCAGACCCGGCCCATCAGAGCGTCATTAGTGTCCACTTTGAGCCAGTGACAGGAATTCCATTCCAGACTGAACTCCAGGCATGAGTGTGGGGTGGAGATAACCTGCTGAATCACACACATGGGAGTAATAAAGGGTGCTATGCATTTGATGTTGTCTTCCTGCATAGACTTCCACATCTTTCACTAACACACTAAAGGCAAAAATAAACCATCAAGCTAACAAGACAGTGGGATATTTGTTAAGCACCCAGTTTGTGAATTGGAAAATGTATTGGCACTTGTTTTGTGTATAGTACCATAATGGACATGAAGCTAAGTCAGCTATTAGTTTTTATTTGACCCCTTTTACTCCCTAATGTCGCATACCCAATTCATTCGATTTCCTCATGGTGGCACAGGTACTCGCATAATTCCTGGTGGTGGAGGACGAATCTCAGTTGCCTCCACTTAGCACATTACTCTCTCTAGCAACCGGGTCAATTGGTTGCTTAGGAAGCCTAGGTGGAGTCACCCTGGATTTGAACTCATGACTCCATTGGTGGTAGTCAGTTTCGTTTCTCACTAAGGTTCACAGATCCCGTTAGCTATTGTTTAATTTGTGGGTTTAAATTATTTGTTTAAACTTAAAGGGGTGGTACACCTAAAAATGAAAATTCAGTAATTGTCAACCCATATGTTTTTCTTAACACAGAGATAAATTGTAAAAAAAAAAATTGTTCAGTGATGTCAGACAATTGCATCTTATGCTGACCAGCCCTTCAAGCTTCAAAAGGACACAAAAGTATAATTCAGAAGTCTAAAAAATTATTATATGCAACTCGTGCCTTGTTATGAAGAAATACGACAAGTTTTGGTGAGAAACAAACTGAAATCTAATGTATTAATAAGTGAAACTCTTGAACAACTGTTGCTGTCTTGTTATTAGAGTGCACAAGTGCAGTAGTTACGTTACAATCACTGGTGTGATGGGTCATTCAAGTGAAAACTCTTTTCAAAAACTTCTTGTTTATTTAAAAACCGGTCCGCCACAGTGATTAGTAACAACAGATCACAACACAGCTGCAAACAAACCAGAAAACAGAACTTACTAAACATGTCTGAAGAGTTTGTAGTTGAAGAATATACGCAGTTCTAATCCCAGCCATATTTTTTTCAACCAGAGTACTCAAACAGAGAGATAGAGGAGGCTGAATGCAGCCACACATGCCCAGCAGATTCTACAGTCAGACAGGGAGTACAGAAGTCTGCTTTGTTTTGGAGGTTTTGATTACAGAAAGTCAAATAGATGATCTGGAGAGAAAGGCGGAGGGAGAACAGAACTTACCAATCATGTCTGAAGTGTTTGTAATCGAAGAATTGATGCATTTCTAGGAGTACTTGGAAATCAAACAGAAACATAGATGAGGCCTACAGGCAGCCACAGTCACACCAGTCCTAACATGATGGCAAATGACATGCAATAAAAGGTATCTTTCCTATGCTAATTAAAGTTTTTTTCCTAACCGGCTGTGACTAGTGACGGTACATTCTATCAATCTCTTGTTTTTTATTTTCGGCATTGCGCTGTGTAACTCTGTCCGCTGTAAGCTGGCACCAGTCCAAAAATATTCTCATAAAAGTATAGTATATTAAAGGCAGCATCTCATGAGCCGAGAATGTTACCCCTTCCGAATGTTTTTGCGGAGGTCTCACTCTCTTTAGGTCTGTCACAAATACTTACTGGTTAACAATGGAGAAGAGGTGAATTATATTCTCACATACTCCATCTCTGTTTGATTGAGTACTGCATTTTAAAAAATTAGGCTGGGCATAAAAATGAGGCTGGGCATAGAAATGTAAGCTTTAACAACCCATCTCGCGAGCAGGTGCAGCGTAACAGCTGTTCTCGTGCATTTGCGCTCATGACAGCAATGGTAAGTCAAGAATAATAATACATTAGATTTCGGAATGTTTCTCACCAAACCTTATTGTTTTGCTTCAGAACAAGGCATAAGTTGCATAAAATAATTTATTAGACTTCTGAATTATATTTTTGTGTCCTTTTAAAACTTGAAAACATGGTCAGTATAAAATGCCATTGTACTGTTTACACATGGAAAGAATGGCAGACCGGGTTATGACAACATAGGGGTGAGAAAACAATGACTGAATTTTCATTTTTGGGTGAACTTTCCCTTTAAGTTGAAGTGTGTAATTCCAAACAGAATTGCAAAAATAAATATTGTTTTTAAACAGCTTATTCCAACACTCCCCCGTCTGCTGATTATCACACACACAGATATTCTAGCCCTAAGCCCAGGCTATTGCTCTAGCCAATGTTGCTGTGCCTATCTGGATGGGCCTCTCAAAACAAACAGCACAGTTTTTCTAGCGCAGAGGAGACCTAGTGTTTACAATTTTCGACAAATGTTTTACATAGTTGTCTCTGCATATTAAGCTGGTTTAGGAGAAAGTATTTTAACTTTGAAAATGTTAAACACTTTATCTTTAAGTTTAAACTGCATACACAATTTCCAAGGTCCTTTTAAAATCTTCTGGTCTTGGATTTGTAGGTCCACCTCTAGCGATTTATTTACAACTTAACAAACGAATGCTTTAGTTTGATCGATCAACATTAGAGCTGAGTCATCCCATGAACTGCTGTAGACTTTAAAAACGTAAAAACTTGTAGAGCACAGCATAATCAATCCACGTGACTTTTCACAATTTATTTGAGAAACTGTTTCCTTAGACTTGTGATTATCTCTCTGAGGGTTAATGTAGTAACATACTTTAGCAAATTCTTCAGTGTTAAGAAACCGAGACTGCTTTTGAAGAGGTCTGTCAGGGCTCCTCTTTACTCAGGAGACAACAGCAGCCAAAGTTTGCATAATTCAACTCACTTACCTTTGACCTCCTAGACCTCCCTGGCTTAATGCAGACATCCTCTTTGTGGAGTGTCATAACCAGCATTTGCCTTTTGACATTTAAGCACAAGGATCACGATACAACAGATCATAATATATGATGATAAAAACATTCTATTTATCATGCAGAAACATCTCAAGTTTGTATCTTCCCCATTTTATCAACATTGTTGAGGTGACAAATCTCTTGTTCCACATTGACACATCTCCCATTACCACTTAATTGGTGAATGCTCCCCGTATTAGTCATGAAAATGGGTAAAATGTTCAAACATATATTCATTCTAGAAAATGTGAGCAGATTCCTTGTTGGTTATGGCTCACTGTCTCTAGTCCTCTTGAGTCCGTTTTTGTAACTTGAATCATGAATTTTATATTTCTGTGTTAACAAGGATTGACCCAAAGCAGACCAGTATGACCAACTTGTGGGCACACTAGCCTTCATTACTGTCAGCCATGTCAGTTGAGTGTTAAAGAGCAGACTGGGCTAGGAAGCAGTGGTGAATAAACACCCCTGTAAAACCCTGCTCACCCGTTTGTTTTATGATGCCTCATAAAAGTGTCATCATTGGTGTCAATGTGATGGTGTCCTCTTCCTGCAATTTGTGAGAGATTATATTGCTCAAAACCACACAGCTTCAATGAAAGCCTCAAGGCTGCTACCCCCTCAGTCCTTAACCAATTGTCCTGGGTTTGTTCTTGATTGGTGTGCTAAAAATGATTTAAACTCCCAAAATGCCCTGCTTGTAAGATAGGTAGTATTAAAACTTCTGTATTTATTACCAGCAGCAAAAGAGGCATGAATTCTTCCAGATCGAGATAAAAATGTGCACTGACTGCACTCTACTCCATTTGTTATCATTTTCATGGGATTATCCAGTCATGTTTTTATTTAAACCTAATAAATGCTCAAAGCTTATATTGTCTGAGCAAAGCAGGTGGATGCAGGCCAAAATATTGATCTACATGTTTTTTTTTCATGTATTATTAAGAAGAGTAGGCTTCCACTTTCTTTGACCAGATAACAATGGTTTGTTATTTACGGATTGGATAATTTATGAATGCAGGGTTGCTCAGCATATAGATGAGACTTTGTGAAACAAAATATCAGCAGCTGTGTTATTGTGCACGCGTTCACAAGCCTGCAATGCCGGACCCGTTTTAAGGTGTGTTGGTCAAAGAATAGATTAAAACAGGGATGTCAAACTCAATTTCAGCCTGGTCCACATCAGGGTTTATTTGTGCCCACAAAGGGCCCTTTGAAAATGTGGCACCAGCACCTGCTTTTGCATCACCCATGCAATTACTAATAATAGTACATGTTATGTGCATTGAAATGTACATTTGACAGTACAGCATTTATTTTGAGTTTGGGATGCAGAGGAAACTTATGATAATGATATTAACAGTAACTTCTGTGGAAAAAATTAACATCTAATTTTTTTTTGGCTAAATTGAAATATTTTGACAGTGTGACTAAGTTAGGTCTTTACAGATTCCTTTCATCTTACTCCTACTAATTAAACTACATTCATGTCTTGGAATTTCTTAAGGCAAACAAAACAACTTACCTTTTCCTGCAATCAGAGAGCATTACAAGAGTACAGATTTTACACAGATGGAAAACTGATAGCTTGGTCCATAATTATGAAAATGCACCATAGTTCTTCCATAGTATCATAGTAGAAGTTATTTGTAAAAGTTCATGGTAACCATAGGTAAAACCATGCATGGCTCCACACTAACATTGTTAGTAGCTATGGTTTCTATATAAAGAACTATGGCATTCATGTAATGGAAAAAACAAACAAACAAAATATTAATACAGTTCAGTTAGTGTTACTACAGTAAATCCACGGTACATTTTTGTTTGTGTTGTGATTTGAGAATTGAAAAGCCTTTTTAAATTTTTTTCCTGTGTTCTTTGTCTGTGCCGTTTAAAATGTGGAAGCTGTTTGTATTAAACTAGTTTCATCACTGAGATTCAGTTTCAGACACCAAGAACTCATAAGAGTTTTGCAACAGACAATTCTTTACCGCATTCAAACATGTTTCGCAATCCCAACCACACATCTCACTGGTTCACAGGCACATTTAAAATAGTCCGTTACTTGGTTGAAACCAGTGCGTGAATTACAGCTCCTGCTCTGCCCTCGTGCTGCTATGATTAAGCTGCGTTGATAATTGTTTCATACCGCTTTTGAAATGAGCAAAATGCACTCTAAAACATACAGATGTCAGGGGATGGCTCATTTATATTTATGTAGAAAGCTCTAATTGATGGTTCAGAGAAATGTTGTGATCCTCTGCCATCCTACGGTTCAGAAATGAGCTGCAAAATGCATATAGGGGAAACACTGCTATGCACCTCTAGATGCTTAACCTACAGAACTATATTTTACATTTATTTGCATGTAGGGCTGAAAGGATTAGTTGACATTATCGACAACGTCGACAATAAAAAAAATGTTGACACTAATTTTCTTTTTCAAATAGTCGTTTTGATCTCATTTAACGTACATGGGATCACATTAAACTGTAATGATGGTGCACGAGAGCAGCACTGCAGTTCGTGTTTGACTGAGGAGAGGAAGAATTACACAGCTCACAGTGCAGATGCACTCTAAACTTTCCAAACGGCTTCAGGTGATGTATATCCCAAATTATGAGGAAATGAGTGAGTAAATTCAGAAGCACTCTCGTTGTAGAATAAGCGGAGCTGGAGCTCTTTAAAGGGAGCACCCATACGTTACATCTTAAATTTATATTTAATGTGTTATAGCTTTATTAAAGTTCAAATAATACAGAAGCAGATCATGTAAATAACTACAAACTCCAAAACTGGCATTTCTCTGTGTGGTCAGTGCCTCTTATGAGTTGTGCAAATGTCCCAATCTCTGGAGAGACTGAAACTGCACCCGGCTGAAGCTCACTCTGGCGCAGGGACGCGCGGCTCATCCCACAAGAGCATACGCTTGCTGCAGCTAGAATTCAAAGTGATTGCTTGCAACATATTGAATTTTAATATATGTCACTGTGCATTTATTATCATGAAGAAAATTGGCAATATGAGCTTTATTAATAAGATTAATAATATTAGATAGAAAATCTTAATCGAAAAAAATCGGTATCGGCAGGTCACACTTGGAAAAAAATAAAAAAAATTATTAATATTAATATTTTTTGTGAGTTAAAGATGGATTGAAGTGAACAGAAAGGTGTGAGAGGGAAGTCTTCACTCCATTATACACTGCAACAAAATATGTTTTTGATTTTGTTTTGGCTTGTTTTCCAATATAAATGTACATTTTCTTTTCTGAGAATGTTGAATATAATATTAAAAATGCATAAAATATCTAAAAATCCTTTAAAAAAGATGCATTCACCTGAGAAGCAGTAAATAAGATATTTATACTTGCTTTTAGAGAATAGATCTTGAATATAAGTATATTTTGTCCTTTCTGCACTCACAGAATTATAAAATACACTTGTATACAAAATACACTTATATTTAAGATACATTCTCTTAAAGTCTAAGTCTATATATCTTATATGTTGCTTCTCAAGTAAATTTATTTTGTTTTTTTAGACCATTTTAAATGGAACACAGAAAACTCTTGATAACAATAGAATTTTTTGCTGTGAATTTCTTTACTGAATTAAACTTATTTTAATTCAAATAAATTTTGTTTCTTGTTAATTCAGCGAATGACATTTAGAAATATTTTTAAAAGGTGATTATGTCCTCTTTATTGTTAGTGCTAGACCCCCTTCAGTTTGCTTACAGAGCAAAAAAGTATGTGGATGATGCTGTCAACATGGGACTGCATTATATCGTGGAACACCTCGACAGACCAGGGACTTATGCGAGGATCCTATTTGTGGACTTCAGTTCAGCCTTCAATACCATCATGCCTGATCTTCTCTCAACAAAACTGACCCAGCTCTCCATGCTAATCATAATCTGTTGGTGGATCAACAGCCTTCTGACATATACACTGCAGCTAGTGATACTGGGGAATCTCACATATGGGTCCCTCACTATTAGCACTAGTGCTCCTCAGTGGTGCATTCTCTCTCCACTGCTCTTCTCCCTGTACACTAAAGACTGCACTGCAAAGGACCACTCTGTCAATCTCCTGAAGTTTGCAGATGACACCATGGTCAATGGCCTCTTCTGTGATGAGTCTGCAAACAGATGGGAGGTTAAACAGGCTGTCTGGTGCAGTCATAAGAACCTTGAGCTGAACACGCTCAAAACTGTGGAGATGATAGTGGACTTCAGAAGAAATCCCCCCACACTGCTCCCCCTCACCATCCTGAACAGCACTGTGGCAGCAGTGGAGTCATTCAGGATCTTGGGTTGTACCATCGCTCAGGACCTGAATTGGTACACCCACATAGACTCTATTGTGAAGAAGGCTCATCAGAGGTTGTACTTCCTTTGCCAGCTGAGGAAGTTCAACCTGCCACTGGAGCTGCTGACTCAGTTCTATTCAGCCGTCTGTCCTGTGTACATCTATAAATGTAGGGAACTACAACAGACGATCAGGACTGCTGAGAGAATTGCTGGTGCCCCCCTGCCCACCCTCCAAGACCTGTACATCTCCAGAGTGAGGAAACGTGCAGGTAGAATCACTCTTGACCCCACACACCATGCCCACTCCCTTTTTGAACTGTTGCCTTCTGGCCGGCACTACAGAGAACTCTGTGCCAGGACAACAGGCACAAGAACAGTTTTTACCCTCAGGCCATTTACCACATGAACAATTAAACTGCCTTCAGGATTCCTATAGTGCAATAATTTATAAATATGTCATGTAAATATATAAATTCACTCATATTTAATTCAATAACTGTACATACCCCTACCTTACACATATATTACCACTTGCACATGTACATATGCCATTTTATGTTATGTGTCCTATTTATATTCTTACCTTGTTTTATATTCTGTTTCTCGCTGTAATGTTCTGTAGGCACTTTCTTGTTTCTCCTATTACCCCCCAAAAAATTTGTATGTGAGCGCACACTGCGATAAAGCTCATTCTGATGAAAGAACTTGTGCCTAATTTGGATTTGTTTATTTAATAATGCATAGTCAATTGTGATGAGACATGGAGGTGTTATGGACGTCACCATCTTTGAAATATTTACGGTAGTCACTATAGTTACAGGTGTTAGAATACGGGCTTAAAACTCACACTTCGTAAATGTGGTTTTCAAGCCCAAACACTAACTGTGTGACCGTAGACCTAAAGCATCTACTGTAGGTCTGCCAAGATTTGTTGTAAGACTTCACAAAGACTTGTTGTAAGTGCTTTGTTTAGATTTAGAGTGTGTGATAACATAGACCCCCCCTGTGAGTGCATTACTAAAATGCCAAATTGAAAATGCATGGCCTTTTTGGCCTTCTTTGCAGTGCATAACGTTTATATGTTCATGTTTATAAATGAAATGTTAATATTTCTAAATACTCCATGGATCAGCCTATTTTAGTGACCGCAATACTGTGTGGTTTGTGTATGAGACTAAATATTAAAAATCACCATTATAATTTGCTCTGACAATTTTATTTACACGTAGAATATTGCACCAGGCAAATGAAATTTTCTTTTGACATTTTTTATTTTTTCAAGTATTTCAAGATTCACTACACCGTTAGTTATTTTAGACGCATGAAAGCATGAGTTAAAAAGTTGTGACGTAAATTGTTTATTTAATAGTTTTCACGGTGGTGCTGTCTGGAAAAGCGTCCTTAAAAGACATTTCTCTCCATGTGAGAAAAACACATTGACAACACAATGGAGATATATTTGTGGTTTATTCGTACACTGATACAGAGATGTACAGATGGTACAATGCTCTATTTTGTGACAGTGTTTTACTTAGATTTAGAAGTATAACTAAAGCGACAGAAACAGTAAAAAGGTCTGACGCTAAGTACCCTCTGCCTTTCAGCTGTACTGTATCACATCTGCATCTATTGAGGAGAACAAATCAAATCTCCTTTACAGACTTTATTTGCCTTGACAAATGTGTGATGCTTAACAGTAGTGTTTAAGACGTTAAGCTGTTTGCAAAAGCAATATCTGTAATTCCCTTGAGTCAGGTCTGTTGAGTGAACAATAAAGCCAGCAAGTGTTGGTTGTTATCATTGTCAGTAAGAAAAGACACAAAATGTATTGATGCCCATGCAGTGTACGCCTTTGGGAAAACTGGATTGATTTGCCATGAGGCCTAGAGCAGCAGCGTCTGGGCTTTTGTTGGAACCTGTGCCTTTATCTCATCAGGAGTGAATTGATCGGAGATCACGGCATTCATACGGGTCGCTAAAGGACAGCATGATCAATTTCTTGTAAGAGTCTGAATAGAAGATATCTGATGGAACTTGGTGTTTCTGCAATTTGAGGACATTTTAGTCATTACAAGTGAAGCCCTCTAACACTGGTATGCTTTCCCTTAAGATATAGTACAGGCAGAGTATGGAATGGCATACTATCATACTACTCTTACTATTTCTTTCTTTGACAGATTTGGCAGAAGTAGTAAGAGTAGTATGGTTAGCAAGAGTGATGCGTTACACATTTAAATATGCAGTAAATTAATTCTTTGCATGGATGTATTTTGATGAAAATAGTAATTTTGAGGAGAGAATTAAATTTTCTGTAGATTTTGGTGTACAGTTTTTGTATGCTACTACACGTTTGTATACTGGCTTGTTTAGACTCAGTAAGAGGATTGATTTGTCTTAAGTGACCTTGCAACAAAGGTTTAGCTAATAGTCTAAACCTTTTGTAACTTGCAAAGGAAACTTTTTATCATTATACAGTGTTTGTTTATATAGCATTTCTAAGGTGATAATGTTAGAACTAGAGATGCACCGAATGCAATTTTCTTGGCCAATTCCGAATTATTATTATTATTATTATTATTATTATTATTATTATTATTATTATTATTATTTTTCCCCAAGTGTGACCTGCCGATACAGATTTTTTTTCAATTAAGATTTTCTGTCTAAGAACTATTGACTGCATATACAAACAAAATCTACCTTTCTTCAATGCTAAATTTAATTTTCATAATAAAATAAATTATTAAACATTACAATTTCCCCCAAGCAAAGTTACAGGATCTTCTCTGACTTCTGATATATAAAGTGCTCTGTGACTGGAAAGAGGTAGAAATAACAATTAACTGCAAATGAGTTGCTTTATATTACAAAACAGATGTCATTTTCCATTATTTTTATAAATGGATATTTTTCTATTTTTTACTCTTCTAACAAAACAATTCCAAATATCACAAGCCTATGAACAAACTGAAGTGTCCAATACGCTCAACATTGACATTAAGTTTACGTTAGATACCAAATATCAGAGATATTCTAATCGGATTGCTGCTTCGGGATCGGCTTGTAACCACACCTGTTGTCCCTCACCCCCCGTAAAAAAAATGAAATAAATCTATATATGTAAATTTAACAACAGCTGGACGAAAGCATTTAATTTCATATCCCGAAGCCATATCAACAATATCCACGCCTTTTGCAAAGTGTGTCGCACTGATTTTAATATCGGACACGGTGGGAAAAATTACGTTACTCAGCACATTAAATCACAATGGCACAATTTATGTGTTTAGCCTGCCTCTGCCATCCAGCACTCCCTTCACCTCCCGGATTTGTGTACCCAAATGTTGACCGGTAACAGGCTGCGTGTGTGACATGACACTACGGAGACTCCACTATGGAGAACGGCTGGTCATCCAGGGCCATGAATTCCATATTTTTCCTTGTAATTGCTTTGGTCTTTTCACTTCTCATACCAAGGAAAGATAGGAGAGGCTGCTGACTTTTGGCTGGCTCAAAGCTCCGGCTAGCTTTAGCCACTTTACTTTTTTAGCTTCTTTTTTAAAAGCGGTATTTTCAGCTGGGTGAGTGTGTTTTAAGTGTCTAATTAGGTTTCTTGTTCCAAATGTTATCTTGGTGATTACCCCACGGTTTACTTTAGCCTTACAAATATTACAAATTGCGAACTTGATGTATTTTTCACTCACAGTGAAGATCTTCCACGCCAATGTCATGTTTCCATGCGGCTGTGACGTTATTGTCTGTGCTGCTGGCAACAAAACGGACCGGCTCGGAATCGAAAAGACGTGAGACTGACCGTCCGGTCACCGGTCCGGGCCGAGCTTGCGGAAAACCGGTTGATTCCGGTCCCTGGCCGGTCGATCGGTGCATCTCTAGTTGGAACAAATGATTATGCGTGGTTAGGGAAAAAAACATCAGCAGAAGATTGTGTAACATTGAAAGTGTGGAAAAAGCTATACTTTTTCACTATTCTAAAGTATAATACAGTACAGACCAAACTAATTGAAATTGTCAACTATTTTAATGACTGATTTTTATCAAAGTATTTAGAGCCCTTAGTCACTGTCATAGATTAATATAATTTGAAATGTCTCTTGAAGTCTTAAATGTATCAGATTTTATTTTTGTAATGAATGAGCCCTACTGGAATTCTTTTCATTGTGTATATTGTCAGTCTGTATTTCTTGCAGTACAAAGCAGACTTTCTTATGCCAAAGTCTTGGCTATGAATGCTTACAATTAAAGCTCGACTTGGTACATGGAAATTGAGAGGAATACAAAGATTAACCAAGATCTGAGGAATGCTTTATAAGAGCTGATGTTTCTGTGCAGATCAATTCCAATGAGTGAACACATCAACAGTGAACATGATTTGTGTTCTGTTTGTCATTTACTGTTCTATTGTACATCATCACTGTGTGATCGATCTCTTGTAGCCATTGATTCAATGTACATATGGCCAACATTATAGACCTTTTTATATGTATATTCTGTTTTTTTGAACTGCTCAATTTATTTGTTTTGTTCATTCCACTGCTAGTATCCATTTTAATTATCATGAATCTGCATGCAAACTGCTGCACTTGTATGACAATCTGTCTTCTAACTAGGAAATATATTTTGTTGGCTAGAAAGCCATGTAGTGCTAGGTACTGTAGCTCTCCACCCCTAGCCTTCGCTTCTTTTCTTATACTGATAGGAATTTTGAACAATAAGATACACGTGGATAGTGGACAGATCAGGTTATAGATAAAAAAAAAAAAATTAATTCCAGTACTCAGAAGAATACCTCTGGTAGGTGTTTTAATTTCATAAAAGAATTTTATTTTTTCCCCCAAATTCAATGTTTTCAGTTTTATATTTTTTGAATTCTGTATTTTAAAGTAGAATACAATTTTATAATAATAATAAAACAGACTTATTAAAACAATTTTAATCAAATTAACAAAAAATTATTTTTCAACAGGCCATTACATTATATCAAATGCAGTGCTTCTATACCCATCCTCACTGCACGATCCAAAACACAATATTGGATTTATAATTTTTTGTCAAATACAGTGCTGCACACATCACAGTATTAATGAAAGCTTGGTGAAAACTTTTATTCAGTACAACAGCATTCATGCTTGAGATATTGCCTAAATTTTATGTAATTATCGTTTAATTATTATTATTTATTAGTACATTGAATATTACATTTTACTATATGCCAGTAGTATATTTCTGTTGTTCATCTAGTTATCATAAGATTTTATTTTGGCAGAAAGTCAAATGAAGAAATTTGAGTTTGTATCTAAGCAGTTTGCTATGTGCCTTAAATATGCTTATTAAACCACAAAAGGTTGCGATTTGATTAAATAAATATACTGTATAGTCAGCGTGTGCTGCATGCGATTCCGTCCGTGTTTTCAGCATCACGGAGATCATAGGGTCCTAGATTGCCTGAGCTTGCATAATGCTGAAGACTTTGCCAGAATTTTCTCTACCATGAAAAGGTCAAAGACTTCTCACAAGGGGAAAAATTTGTCAGCATTATTGTTGGGTAACGTGATTTTTGGCATTTTGGCATTTTTTGGAGTGTTTGTGAGGCTTTAAGCACAGATTAATTAATCTTGTTGATATTTTAAATATTTGTGGGAGCTTTTGGGTTTCCTGTAATCCCCTTGATTCAGAAAACAAACAGCCTTGTGCTCCAGTGAGTCAGACTTCTTAATGCTCTCACAGTCTCAATTAAATGATTACATTTGTCTCTGTTGTGAATAAACTGACAAATTAGAGGTCGAGAGATAATGACGAGAATAGATGTGCAACCAAAACATGCTCTCTCGTTGAGTGAGCACTGGCTGTGCGGTAATTACACACTTGTCCATTTATGTGTGTTGACAAATCTGATTGTGTGTAGTCTTAAACTGAGCGTATTTAAGTAGGCAAGATGTGAAAGTATGTGAGTACTGTACAGTGGACTTGTTATCTCTTTTCTCTCAGTGCTATTTCTCTTCCTAACTGAGCATTTGATTGTTGTCTATCCTCTTCCCTCTTCCAATTTTCATTTGTGAGTCTCAGTCATTTTGTGTGATAAATCGCCAGACCTTTCTCTCTCTCTGCACTGTAAAAAATGTCTGTAATTTTAACAGTAAAATACTGTAAAAATGCTACAGAAATACAATGTTAATTGATTAACGAATATTAACTGTCTATTAAAAATATACAGTCAAATATATTTTAAGACAATACAATAGTTTTTACAATAATATGTTGTTAAAAATTATATTTTCTAGATGTAAAAAGTAAAATTTTCCTGTATAATATTGGTAAAAATTTACATTGTTTAACAAGAGATTACATGTACTTTTTACAGTAAATTATTATTAATATTACAGTAAAAACATAATCGAGAATTCTCTGCATGACCCATTACATTTCATTATATTTTATGGGAATAGTTATGTTTCATCTTATTTTTAATATCAGTTATGTACACTGGGGTGTTCTGTGTTATATTTGATGTAATTTAGTTAATGTTTATTGCATTATTTAAATCTCACATGTGTTACCCTGATGGTGTTTAGTGTTTGTGTGAGTGACTGAGCACCGTCTCTACTCTCTCTAAGTTGTTTAAATTTTTACTGTAATTATTTTACATAATTATTCAGGCAACCACAGCTGCCAGATTTATTTAAATTTTTTTGTAAAAACAACAGTATTTTTTTTTTTTACAGTGTGCTGATATAGTACCATCTTAGCAATTATCTTTGCTACCTATATTATGAAGGATGCACTTATACAATTTTAGGGATGAAGTACTAGTACCAATACTTTATTTTTAATACTCTGCAATCACTATATCTGTATTTTTAGTAATGCTGCAATATTCAGTACAGTGGGATGATGATACTTTCATGAACTGTTATCTCCACTATTCTCACTAAGGCAACATAAGATCTTTTATTTTTAAGTATTCTGTAAGAGATTCCAAAGCTAGGAATATTCAAATCACAACTCTTTTAAATATTTGTTATTTTTATGCATAATGGCATATTGGTTAAGAGCTTCTGTTACTTTCACCTCCCTTGGTTATATACTCACGTTTTCTATTTTTAATGTCCATTCAGTGCCTCATTGCACACGCAAAGCTTGTGCTGAGCAGTGTTCGTAATGGCTATTCTTTATTTTTCAGTATTCTCGTTACAGCTACTTGCTCGCATTTGCTATTAAAAATTATTAATCGACCGATATGGTTTTTTTTAATGGCAGGTGCAGATATCTCGCTGCTAAATACAGTATACTACACAATTTAGTATGATTATAAATGACACACAGGCTACATAACATTTTTAAAAATGTTATTAACTTTGCATTATATTTAATAAAATAATATAAAAAAATATATATATTATTCTATTTTTAGATGGTAGATATCAGCTGCTCCTGGTTTATTTAGTCAAAAAGGGCTAGGCAATATGATTACAAAAACATATTTTGATATTTTCCAACCTATTGATTATATTGAATATAATGTATATCTCAGTAATCCTGCATTTGCTCTGAAATGGCTTCAGCTTGTTTTTTTTTCCTACTTATTTCATCAATGGAAACGTTTCAACCAAACAGCCACTGTAGCCAAATATATTCAAAATGTTTATTGCATGAAGTAAACATCTGTAAAACATGGCATCATTATTTTTAACTAGAGTTTTTCACTAAATTAGTATGAGAGAATAATATTTAATCATCATTTACAAAGGCCCTGTTTACACTTGGCCACTTCGTGTATTTTCACTAATCGTGTAGCTATCCGATCATGAAAAAACCAGGTGTAAATGCCCTCCGGAACACATTCGAGACGGATAGCAATCCGTTTGCTCAAACCACTTCTTTCAGAACAAAGAAAGAGCTGAATGCATGTTGTGGGAGAGACAGAATTTTTTTCCTCATTTATCTGATGCAGATCACTGATGAAACTGAAACTAAACACTGACATGAGCGCAGCTGACGCATATGACACAACTTAACTACGAGATGCCCCGAGGTGAAAATTACAGACAAGTGCACCCATACACAGACACTCATGCGCTGGGCAGATTCACTTGGAATTAAATAATAAAACACAAACTTTAAATGTAATGCCTGGAATCAGCATAATTACA
Organism: Moxostoma hubbsi; assembly: GCA_032164185.1. Taxonomy (NCBI): domain Eukaryota; kingdom Metazoa; phylum Chordata; class Actinopteri; order Cypriniformes; family Catostomidae; genus Moxostoma; species Moxostoma hubbsi. Next base: position 15,585,987 of record JAVLUX010000006.1, on the reverse strand, counting down.
GAAGTGAACTCTGTTAAATTTGCATTGAGCATGGGAATTGAAAATCGGATTTATATCTGTTTGGCTGAGACACATTGCTAAGTGTAAATGGAATTATCTTTTTCAATCGGATAGCAATCCGATCAGTAAAAATGCAAGAATTGGCCAAGTGTAAATAGGCCCAAACATAAGTTTTTACAAAAAAAATGTTTGTCAATGAACAGGGTGTGCAATAATGACTTGTTCACTCACAAACTTTTTAGAACCAAGTTGAATGTTATTATAATACTGAATTATTATTTTATGTCCCACACCAGTCAAGTTTATTATAATATATTACTGAATTATTAGTTTTTACTGTAGATTTGGAGGATTATTTTTGTTTTATACAATAGTTATACATTTCTGTTGTATTCATCTTCATCAGGAGCTTTTATTTTGGCGGAAAACTGAAAGTCAAGTGTGAATTTTGTGCAGTGAGTGTATATAGATGTCTATAATAACTGTAGCGGTTACAGATGAATTGCATTAATGTGTGAACCTGCAGCACTTTGCTTTCATAGCACTTGGAAAATCTGCAAATAATGCAGAGTAACAGCGTTGCATCAAAGAACAGGCAAAATGTGTCTGATGTCTACTTTGCTATTGTGAAATCTTGAGCGCACAAAATTTTGCACAGACATGGAAACATTTTCAGAGTTGACATGTTCACTGCGCTGAATGCTGGTATTGTTGCTTTGCTCAATATCCTCAAAACCACAATTGTATTGGCTGAACACAAAACGAGAGCAGCAGAAACTGGGAGGCGATCATTAAAAAGTGAAATAAAATTGATGCCCTCAAGTCTGTGAGTATCTAGATGCTTGACTTCTTGCTTTTGACTCTGAAACACTGAATCTCTGTTTCTTAGAGTCAGAGAAACAGCATAATAGTTTGAAGCAGATTATGTGATTAAGTGATTATTTGAACAAGCTACTACTTGTTGCATGCCATACCACAGTGAACATGGCCTAATAAAAATAATAGACACCCTGACTTGTATGTGTGATAATAAATTGTTATTTGTGCTAATTAATCTTTAAGCCCACTAGCACTAGTGCTGCTCGACATGCATGCTTCGGGAGCAGAGAATTGAGCACAAACAGGAGAGGTAGAGACTAGACAAGAAACATTTTGCATAAACATTTTTATGTGGACTGATTATCTAGTAGCATTGGGAACTCAATGGATAAGTTTTCTTTTTATAACTGAGTGCATAAATTCATTAAAATTAATCTAACAAATTCAGTGCTACATGTCAGAGAACACATTCTAGGATGGCGCGCTCCATGCACTTGCTTGACTGTGCCTCTGCACACTCAATGAACTTTATTGCATTCAATTGTCTCTTCGTCTGCTTGGCAGTATCGTTATCAGTGCATTTTTAAATATGCCATAAAATGCATAAATAAGTTATTGACATTGCAAAGTAGGAGATAACTGTCCTATTGAGTTTAAGTTATCTAACAAGCTTTCCAATAAAAGCTAAACTTGTGCTTGTGTGGCTATTACTAACAGGTAGTTGTCAGAGGTACAATGAGAGCCTTATCTGGTCTTCAACAGCTACTGAGGTAAAAACAACAGCTTCAACAACGCCTTTGCAATTATCTTTCACACACACACACACAGCCTGACAGGGTTAGCATGTCACACATTTGCCTACCCCATTCATCCCCACTTGACTGTGAAGGATCACTAGCAGATTTGTTGTAGGTTCATGGATTGTTCATCTGCAGCAGTTTATGTTTAAATGAGATAAGTGACAGACAGGTAGAACACATTAGTGGTGTCACGGTACCAACATTTGATAATGTACTATTGAACACATAAGTTTAGTTATTTTTAATCATTATAGTTTATTATTATTTTCCAGAACATTTAATTGAATCAGAGTTGTCTAATCAATTAATTCTTAAAACTTTTAATAAGTGAATACTTTTTATCATGCCATTGCATTTCTGTTTTGCCAACCTTTTATTCAACAGCTGTCTTGCTTCTGATATATTGATTATACAGTAGTAATATATTTGTATTCAATTCTTTATTTAATTTCTTCAATTTCAAGGAACTAGCTTTTATTTTTAATCATGCTTTTATTATGACATGTTTTTTTGTTTTTTTGCCGTAAGCTTCACTTTTTTGTGATTTTTGATTTTAAGTTATGTCTGAAATCTCATCTGTTTACACTGTCCTTTTGAGTCTGACAAATGAAATGTAGGACACATTTTTGGAGTGCTTGTATTTTAGACTACTGGTGTTTGTGTATGTGGTAATTTTTTATTTGTTATTTTTTTTACATTTTATTACTGTGAAGCACTTTGGTCAACTCTGTTGTTTTAAATGTGATTATAAATAAAGCTGAGTTGTGATTTAAAGTTCAAATGCTGTGAATTTTTGTCATCTCAAACAACATGAATGATTCTCAATGTCTGTGGAGTATCCAGTGGTCAGATTTATACATTCATTTAAAGTATGTAGCTTATCCATGCTAAGATTGCAGCCTTAATTTAATAAATAACACTAGGACATTTCACTTGGATTAATTGTCCATTTCAGTGTATAAGGAGTAATGGCATGCGTTATAAGCCTGTGAGCATTGTAAAGCTGTCGTGTGTCAGTCATATTGTGTGATTGTACTGGACAGAGTCGGTGCTTGGTACTACTGGTACTGCAGAAACACTTGTTACATATTTTTTATTTTAGTACCGACTTGGTACTGAAGTACCGGTACTTTTGACAACACTAGTACACACAGAGGCCATATTTGCTAAAAAAACAGAGGAAAATATCAGGTAGAGTTGGAATGCATCAAGGCTACAAACCAAGGCAAACAAAAGCAGAGAAATTGAAGTGGCCTCAAGGCCAAACCTATCAGGCTTCTACATTCCACATGCTTGTGTTGAGAGTTAGCGTTTATAATGAATTCTCTACAAACTAAGAATTATTTTCATCACCTGAAGGACGTGCATTGCCTCAAGAGCAGCATTTAGCATCTTAGTATTGGGTGTGTCATCTTACATACTGGATAAAACACTACATTAATGAGAGTCACAGTGTGTAAAATTGTTGAAGAGTTGTGTTTGGTTGGCAGAATTTCTAAAAGTGAAAAAAAAAGAAAAAGAAAAAACATATTTGTCCAGTCATGAATAAGTAGATTTATACATGGATTTCTTATTGTTCATTATAACCATTGTAAAGGGGTTAAGGGAAAGGAGGAGACGAGATCCGGCTTGACAATCTAAATAATATTTTAATTATAAACTTAACCAAAAGACAAACCCACACACAGATGTCAGACAGCTGTCCTTAAATCTCTCTCTCTGTCACACTGTTGTCATTGGTCGCTCTTTATCCCTCTCAAGGGCTAATTAGCCTGATTAGGGGCCGGGTGTGCTGAATCACGACCCGGCCCTGCCCTCTGCTCTGCCACAACCATACAGTAGTTCTATGATTTTTTTTTCTTGCTTTGGTGTTTACCGTATTAATCTTTTCCATTCATAGATTCCCCAACAATACATTGAACATATTAATGTAGATTTAATTTACCCTCCTCCCAAAACTGCACATGAATCAGAAATAAACCAAGTTTTCAAAGACTTACAGTGGGGAAAATATAAAATAGCCAAGGATAACTAAATGTAAAATTCTTGTCCTGATGGTACGTTAAGAGAAAAAGTGAGAAAGGGCTTTTGAAGAAGTGAGATATATTGATATTCTGTAGAGAATCTGTTTTACTTCTTTATAAAAAGTGTCCATTCACATTGCACAGTGTAGCTTACCTGATGAAACAAAGGCTACCTGGTGAATCCTAATGCTCCTTCATACAAGGCTATACTTTGAATGCTGACCTTCTGCAACTAGGCTCCTCTCTCAAAGGCCAAAACATTTAATAAACAACATGCCCAGAGGCCTGGACGCAAACATATTTGCAAACTTAATCAGAACTAGCCCAAAAAGAGTCAGACATCACACTAGGGTTGCATGGCATAACAGTACTAAAAAGGAATGGTTATACCAGAATTTTGCACATTTTCATACCAGAAGACTGTGGTAGTTAGTCTTTTAACATAACACTGTATTACTTTTTAAAATTAAGTGCTTCAATACAGAGCTTTGGAACATAATCTAAAACAAAACATTGCAGTTATTATTTGTCATTTAAAGAGCTGCATCACAAAGATTCACTGTATAAATTATGAGAAAATGCAATCTGTGATTACCTGTGCCAAAAGGCTGCTACTGCCGAATCCTCATCATTCAGTACAACTACACTTATGCTCATAAAATATTGCTTAAAGGAATAGTCAGGAGTTCAATACAAGTTAAGCTCATAGGCATAATATATATAACCACAAAAATGTATTTTGACTTGCCCCTCCTTTTCTTAAAAAATAAAGCAAATATCTAGGCTGCAATGAGACATTTACAATGTAAATAAATGGGGGACAATCCGTAAACATTGAAATACTCTATTTAATACTACTTAATACTACTATTTAAGTATAGCCACAATACATAAACAATTTGTGTGTTAACATGATTTTAGTGTGATAAAATTGATTACTAACCTTTTCTACAGCCAATTTTACAACTTAGTTGCATGACAATGTAATTTCAACAGGCACTAAAACCCGAAAATGACTGTAAAAATTATGATTCAACAACTTTACAGCTCAAATAATATATTCATTTTAACAAAATAATGTATGTGCTTTTATAAAATTATAAGCCTCAGTTTTCAGATGTTCCTATTCACTTCTATTTTTAAGTGCCTCACTGTAACTTTAATTGTTGCTTTAAAAAAAAAAGAAAAAGGAGTGGCGAGTTGATTTCATTAGGTTGATTTTTTTTTTTGTGGTAATCAACATAATGCCACAAATGATGTCGATTGAGCTTAACTTGTTGTGATGCTCTCAAGTCAGATCAGGGGAAATGAGGAAGCGGTAACAAAATTACATACTTATGTTGTTTTATTTGGTGTCGTTTTCAGCTTGCACACAAAAAACTCATTATAAAGTCCTTTTCAACTCAACAAAGTCCTTCTAACATAACACAGTCACGTTGAAGTCCACACAGTTGTAAGACACAGATCTCTCTCCACCCAGCTGCAGCTCTGGCTCTCTCTCTCCAGCTCTTTAATGTAACACAAAACAGCTGTTAGAGATGATTCCCCCCATGTGTCAATCCTTACCGCTCTTCCTCTCCTGGACACTCTCTCCACATACGTCACTCGGCCACACCCACAACACCACATACTCACATCCCCTCCCCTCCCCCATTTCTGGAGAGGAAATCCACAACAGCCATCTGCGCTCCCGACCTGTGGACAACCTCGAACTTGAGGCTGGAGAGCTAGATACCAACAGGTGATCCGCGCATTGGTATCCTTCATGCGATGAAACCACTGAAGTGAGGTGTGGTCCAAACAGTGGGTGAAAGCTAGTAGATAGTACCGTAGGGTGAGGACCACCCACTTGATGACCAAACACTCCTCCTCTATCATGCTGTACTTAGTCTCACTCAGTGAGAGTTTGCAGCTAATGTACAGCACGGGGCACTCCTCACCCTCCACCATCTGGGATAGTACCACTCCCAATACCGTGTCCGATGTGTCCGTCTGCAAGATAAAAGGGAGAGAGAAGTCGGGAGAGTGGAACGCATGCTGACATGGCTTGACCAGATCTGGTGCCCTCTTTCTAGTAAGATCTGTCAGCGGGCTGGTGACTGTCGAATAGTTAGGCACAAACGTACAACAATAGTAAGATCTGTCAGCGGGCTGGTGACAATTGAATAGTTAGGCACACACCTACAATAACAGCCAGCCAGCTCCAGGAACTGTCTCACCTCCTTTTTGGTCTTAGGTCTTGGGCTCCGTCCCCCATACTCCAAAGGCAGTAATCACTACTTCCATAGTATCTGCCACTTTAGGGGGGTGTATGCTACCCCCAAAAATAGTACAGAGCAGGTGGAGCAGCTGTAAATACCTAAAGAACTGAGATCTGGGAATCTAGACTGATATCCTAAAATGTTGAACCATATTTTCAAAAGATATCAACAATCCACTCTCATGTAGGTCTCTGAGCTTATTAACCTCCCTCACAATCCACTCTGACCAGCAGAAAGGGTACTTATTAATACATAATTTTAATACATATGCTCGAGGAAACATTTAAATACATGTTCGAATTAAACACTCTGGACAATTCTGTCCATACTGCATGCAAACGTGTGATAATGGGGACTTAACTTCTCTGGTTAGTTTAACACTAGAAGGGCCTAGCATGCGGTCATCTGACCGTTGTGCTGTAAGAAAAATTTAATCTTTGCACTCGATCAAATTCCAGGGCCCTACTTACTTGACTTTTCCCAAGATATTTGAGTTTTATCACCCAGTGCGCTTAAATTTAAAAAATCGCAACAGAAAAAGGTAGTTTAAAGGTATTTTGCTTCTAATTCTGTAAATAGACGGCCGCCTCGTCAAATTTATTTGTGCCGCTCAAGGCTGCGATTCTCTTTTCTCCCAGCAGTTGGTGCAGGGGCTCACGTATAGTCCTACAATAATTTTGTATGTGTGTGTAGCATATATATATATATATATATATATATTAGGGCTGTCAATCGATTACAATTTTTAATCGAATTAATTACATGGTTTCCCGATTAATTGATCGCATATACAAATATTTGATGAGAAAGCCCCTCATATAACAATAATTCAATATATAAAGATTATACATATTAATATCAATATATACTTATTAACATAAATATATATAATAAAAAATATTCAGATAATTAAAATGCATTACATTCTTGTGGCAGAAGAGTTAATCATTGATAAGTCAATACAGAAAGCAGCTATAGAATACAATATATTGTTTACTACCATATTATTGATCATAAGTCAATCATTGGCATACTGTTCACAGCAATCCATTTCACAAGTAATTTTGTCAATCAGTCTGAGATTTATCATGAGGGCTTAAGGACTGTCAATTTACACCTGCGTCAGACATGCATGTGTAGCATCTCGGGTGTGTTGTGTCTTAAACATAAAATGTTTAGGTCACTGTGTCAAGTTAAATATAGTTTAATACTCAATATTCAAACACATCTTGAGATCCCTTAGTTCGCATTTGTGCTCCAAGTGTTTTGAATGCAAGAACGTAACGCATGTTTATGTTGTGTGTCTGCTGTTTTCTTCACTGTATACACTGTGTGTTGCTCATACAGCTGAAATTTCACTTACTGCCCTCTGGAGTAAACAGGTGGTACTACTCAGGAATCTTCCATATTATGGTCCGGGGCAGTGCGATTATTTGCTTTAATTATTTTAACGCATTATTTCTTGTCAAATTAATCGCACTGAATTAACGTGTTAAATCGACAGCCCTAATATATATATATATATATATATATATATATATATATATATATATATATATATACCTAAGGGTATTATTTTATAACTAAATACAATACATACATTGAAAATATAGACAGTAGGCCCATAGTCTATATATTTCAAGTAACTATGTGAATATATTCTGAATATATTCATACATTTTTGTACTCTCTCTCTCTCTCTCTCTCTCTCTCTCTCTCTCTCTCTATATATATATATATATATATATATATACATACATGCATTAGTATGTAATGCATACTAATGAAATATGAGGTCAATTTGCAAACATGCTAAGGTGATAAATATGCATGCAAATTTCACCTATTCAATATATAATGACGCATCGAAAATTATTTGAGGGCAGTTGACAAGTAAGCTGATAAATGGGCAGCGCTATTATGATCATTGTATCGAGAGCTATAAAGTAGCCACTGATTGCCTGGAGCTCACTGTGTAGTTGCCACGGCAACACAGTTTGGCTGGTTGCACAGTTGCGTGGTATATGTGCATGCTTGCAATGACTCGAAGGTTGCGTATGATGACACAGCAAGTGTTGGACTTGCTACAAAATATTAATGAAATGGAATCGTAGGGCGAGGAATGTGAGATATTTGGAGCAGAGGAGAGAGACGATATTGAGTTGATATTGAATCTGATTCAGATTCAGAATATATATATATATATATATATATATATATATATATATATATATATATATATATATATCATTTTTATTGCAAGACAAAGCATGCCTTTGCTAAAAATTAATATAAAGTTAATGCAAATAAATGAGCAGAAATTGTGAAAAATGTATCAGTGCTCAAGAAAAAAGTTTCCATGATGAAATTATAATATTTACTCAATCATATTTTGGCTTGTATAATGTGATAAATATTCAAGACAATGTTACCAAGACAAATAGATCTGAATCAACCATAGATAGAATGTCGATCAATTCAGTCTATAAGCATTTATAGGCCAACTGCTGCCTAAATCGCAGTGACATTAAGACCAATCCATTGGCTACACGCAAGATGAGCCATCTAGTGATCATTATGTGTCAGTAGCAATGTCCCTGTCTGAAGACTATGCGTCTAAGAGTAGGTTACAGTGGCTCTGCCATTCTAATGTTAATAGAAAGGCTTTGCATTGGCAAAATAGGGGCAAGAACTTGCTGTTCAATACAAAACCAAGGAGGAGCTCTCAGGTGGAAATGACCAATGAGCCAAATATCTGAAATCGAATGCATAATAATGAAATAAAAAAAATCTTGGGTAGGTCTAGCCCACCTTTGTCAATCGACCTACATATCTTATTTAAATGTAATCTGGGACACTTACCATTCCAAATGAAGGACTTCGCTGTGTTATCAAATTGCTTGAAATAAGAGAGGGGGACATCTACAGGGAGCAACTGTAGAAGGTAGTTTAATTTTTTAATACAATTTATTTTAATAACATTTATTTAACATTTATTTATTTATCATAGATAAATGTAATGAAGCCCACCTGCCCACATTGCTTGAAAAACTTTTTATTAAGGGGTCAAAATTAACTTAACTAAATCACATAAATTTGCTGGGAATAAAATACCCAAATACTTAATGCCCTGTTTAGGCCACTGGAAGGTGCCCGGCTGAAAAGCTGTTACTGAGCAGTACACTGTCAGAGCCAAAGCTTCGGATTTAGACCAATTGACTCTGTGTCCTGAGAACATAGAAAAGGAATTAATAATTATGTGGAGGCAAAGCTTAGATGTAGTGGGGTCAGAGACGAATAATAAAATATAATTTGCGTAAAGGAAAAGCTTATGCGCCATACCAACCGCCACCACCCCTGGAAAATCATCTTCCTTTCTTATCACAGCTGCTAATGTTCCAGGGCAAGAGAGAACAATAATGGGGAAAGATGGTAGCCCTGATGGGTGCCCCTGTCCAAAGTAAAATACTCTGAAATTAATCCATTTGTTTGTACCACCGCTAATGTGTGTCTATAACTTAATACATCCAATAAAAGTATTCCCAAACTTCAGTGGTTCAAATCTTGAAATCTTAAAGAGATAATCCCATTCTACCATATCAAAAGCCTTTTCGGTGTTTAGTGAGTTGGCAGTGACCAGATTCTGATTTGCCACTGACCACATGATATTGATGAGGTGGCTGATGTTATCAGAAGTGCTGTGGCCCCAAATAAACCCCACCTGATCTATATGTATAAGAGATGTCATAACTTAATCGGTTAGCCAACATTTTGGACAATATTTTTACATCTAGCTGGATCAGGGAAATTGGACGGTAACTGTTAACTCTTCCTTTTTAAGAATCAGACTGATCCAGGCTTGTCACGGTTGGCGGAAGCTTTCCATTCTTTAATGATTCTGTATAAACTTCTAACAAAAGTGGATCCCGTTCTGTAGCATAAGATCTAAAAAATACAGCGTAAATCTGGCCCCGGAGCCATGCCTGTAGGCAAGGCCTTAATTACCTCGCCAAGCTCCTCCAAGGTTATCTCAGAATCAAGAGACATTTTTTGTTCAGTTGTCAGTTTAGGGAGATCCAATGGTTCCACAAAGTTTCTAATATCTTCATCAGTAAACGATGACGTTGTACTATAATCAAGATTGAATTCTTTACAAGCATTATTAATATCAATGGTAAATATTTCACTACCAGCAGATTTCACTGAGGGAATGGTAGAAACAGACTCTCTCTGATTTATATATCTAGCCAAAAGCTCAAAGTATGAATGTTTTGCCCTAAGTAGCCAAAACTCCACATTCCACAACAAAATAGCGTTATATCTTTATTTCAATCGGGTCAATTCTCTGAGGCCATATGACAACATTTGGCACTTCCTCAGCATTTTTAATATTCCCTTCCAGTTCCACGAGTTCTCATGCTTTGGATTTTTTTGGTGCATGAGGCATGCTGTATAATCCAAACCCTAAGAACTGCCTTAAGTGCCTCCCAAGCCACGCCATTTCAGCCTCTAACATTTGTTGAAATTCAGGATTTTGCAAAAGGCCAACCATATGATTTATTTTTCTCCATATGTACCTCTAAACTCACCATAGTTTAATTATTGTCCCTACCAGATGGGTTCAAAAGTCTCCAAATATCTGTAATACCAAAATGTGTATACATCCTGTGAAGCATCAATGTTGCTCTAGGGGGCTTACACACTTTTGCTTCACTCAAGGACCATCAAATATTAAGTCTCCTCCCAATATTATATCATGAGAGGTACCTGCGGCTTGCAACATCAATTCAAGATATTTAAAAAAGCCCTGATCATCAGCGATATATTAGCCAAAATCAACCTTTGCCCCTGAATTTCTGCTAAAACAATAATGACTCTTCCTAATTTAACATTAATCTGTTTAATTAATGAGACATTTTAATTGTGGATGCTTACTTATCCATGTAATGACTCCCCTGCTCTTACTTGAGCCAACACTAAAGAAAATATGTCCACCCCATATATTTCAAAATTTTTCAGCTTCCTGCGGGGAAAGATCATATTTCTTACGTTTAAGAAAAGAAAAAAACCTTCCTTTTTATGGGGTGCCCCAACCCATTCACATTCCATGTGGTGAAAGATAATCCACTCATATTAAAATTTGACATTTTGACATATTAGAAAAAATAGAAAACTTTCCTCCGAACCAAACAAAAGTCAAATGTGTGCATTAACCCCGTGCACAACAGCGACAACTGCCATCCATCCCTCTAAACTCAAACAGTCCATGTATGCCTACGAGAGCCCCTGTGACAACTTTGCCATCAGATTGCTCATGTCCAGTACTTCTATACAAATTTTGTGAGAAAGGATTACACAAAAGAAAATAATCTATAAAACAAACTCCAGCCAATAGGTGGGATAAACAACCAGAAAGAATGTGTAGATTCATCCACTTAACTGTTCTAAAGGTGTGTTCCTCCACAAAACAAACTCTAGCTGCTAGGTGGAACCAGCACATAAAGAAACAAAAAAGGCACCCAGTTTCCTCAACAGTCAAGTGAATGTTCAGTGAGTCAGGCACACTCAGCTGTTTCAACAAATGCCCAAATCACTCCAATATTTTGCAAGAAATATTCCACAGAACATACTCCAACAAATAGGCATAAGCAAAAAGAATGTGCAGATTCATCAACAAACTGTCTCGAAGGAGTGTTACTCCACACAAAAAACTCAAGCCTCTAGGCGGAAACAGCACCAAAACAAACAAAGGCGGCACTCAGTTTCCTCGGACAGTCAAGTGAATGTTAAGTGAGTCAGGCCCACTCGGCTGCATAGATAGTATCACACAATGACTTATTCATTCCAATGACTTTATGAAGGACATTGCTTGCTGATGGAATATAAATATTTTGCAGCCATCCTTAGTATCTATTCTTAATTTGGCCAGGAACATCAGTGCAAAAGAGACCTTCTGTTGATATAAGAGTTTCTTGCATTCCTTGAATCGATCATGTTTCTCTCTTGTTGAATTTGCAAATTCTTTGGCCCTTTCAAGAAAGCCTTCCTATACTCCTCGCCTCGCGTAACACAAGATCGTTATCGGATGATCTCAGAAATTTGTCCAGATCAGGGCCTGTTTCCCTCTGTGGAGCTAGAACCCTGTGAGCTTGCTCGATTTCCAGCTTATGGACATTTATGTCGAGCAGGCTTGGGGAGAGCGCATCTAGGAATTTCACCATATTTCGGCCTTCTTTGTCTTCAGGAATTCCAACATTTCTGACGTTGTTTCACTGACAATTCTCAAAGTCTTCCAACTTTTTCCAAGTCAGTCTTGGTTGCTAGCGGATTAGCAGCTAATTCCTTTACCAATGACTACAGATAATGGATCGGTTTCTCAACATCCGACACTCTTGTAACCATCTCAATGAATTTAGTATCCATGGCAGTGGTCGATCGACATATTACAGCAAGCTCCTCTAAGTCAGCAAGGACCTTGGTCAGCATTTCCTTTCACCGCACTGGCCAAATTGAGTCCTGGGCTTCCGGCCTGTTGCTCATGGGCTAGATATATATTGATTGAGCACATAAGTGTCTTTTAATGTCTCCAGAGCCCGAGGATTTTCAGTTCTTGACATATATTGTCTTCCTAGAACAGTTAAGAATCAGAGTGTATTGAATCTCACTGGTTTATGACCTAAAAAGTATTAAAACTAGCAAAGTTCGCAGAGCTTGCCGTTCACACATCCGACACTCCCATGGCACCATGTGACTCGGCTTCGCTGTATTAACATTTGGGTTGTATTCTCCTTTGTCTGAGTGCCCTGCGTCACTCGATACGACCAATCACAGATATGTAAGTGCAATGTCTGGCTGGAGGCACTGACCATCAATCACTTTCACTTGGTCAAAGGCATCTGCTCCAGAGGGAAATCTCCTGCAGAGAATCCTTTTAGTGCTGGGGAAGCCGAGACTTCCCCCTCCCTTACGTCCTCCTGATGTGGAGATGATGTAGACGGCCCTGGCACCACCTCCCCAGCCAGCAAATCAAATACCACACACTGATGCGCATTGTTGCAGGATCCATCCACACAGATTCCCCTTCATATAGTAGGTATTGCCGGCCAATTCGTACCCAAGATTAGTTGATGGGAGAGGGGGGGACTAACAGCCCAAACACAATGCTTTTGTCCCCAAAATTTAATAATGACCGTCACTAAATGGTAAAGCTTTGGTGAATGGAGGTTTTATTACAGCCTGAATCCACCAAAGCTTGGTATGTAATAGCCCCGTAATACTCACTGGTATCTGGTACGCTCTAGCTCGATCGGGGGCGGCCTGTGACACATCGGGGATCTGGACCAATGTCCCCACCTCCATCGTGGGGCATAGGTCCTGGAAATGCCCAGGTTCCCCGCAGCTTCAGCAGACCGGCCCAGACTTATCGCCCACTACACAGCAGTGCGAATTTATAGTAATTGTTTCACAGCCAGGCTTTACACTAAGTTTAAAAATTTCAAATAATCTCAACATTGTCTTACTGGATATGTATGTGAGATTTTCTGCGTGTGTGTGTGCATGCGTGTGTGTGGAGAGCAAAAAATGTTTTCAGCTTAGTGATTTTTCATTGTAAGAGGAAAACCTTTCATAACTCTCACGCCTAATCATGGAGCTCAATAAGAGAAAATTACTTGGGTAACATTATGATTTTTTTTTTTTTTACAGTGATCATAAGCAGGTGCAGAAATATCACATATGCGGGACTGCTAACTGTCACCTCTGACCTCCCAAGTGTGGTACTTGATCACATAAACAGTTTGCAAATTAATAAATAACACAAATTACTCTAGTTGTCTTAGTGTCAAACTAGATTTCCATAGGCATTTAATGTTTTTGTTTATGCCAATCTTACCATTTACTTTTTTCCTTCTTTTTATTCCTTCCTCCTAAGTTGCTATTGTCACATTAAAAAGCACAAGCCATTGTATTTCATTCTCTATTGGTGAGCCTTAACATATGCACAATCCACACAGAGACCCTCTTTGTCCTTGTCAAGTCAAGTGTTTCTGCACAATCAGTGTTGACATTTGAAGGGATACATTTGAAGAGTAACTCCTTGCAGTGATTCAAATCAAATCTCCTATAAACATATTACATGATTTCTCCTGTCTTTTTTCTCTTTTCATTGATGGGAAACTTAAAAAGCTAACTGTTTGTACAATGCAACCTTAAATTAAAGTGAAGCCTAATTTATTATAAAAGAAAGAGCTTTTTTGTTTTTATAATGAGTATTGTAATTACCTTGTAGTGCAATTTAAGATTACAGATTGAGGGACAGAGCAAAACACTAACATTATATTGGACCCTTCACTATAGCACCACCCTCCTCCTCTCTTAGCTGTCTTTTCACAGATCCTTTAAAAAACTTTCCCCCCTCACATTTAAACAAGTGATCTGGCATTAATTGAAGTATAAACAAAACTGTGTTAAACTGAAAAGTTCTTGACTGAAGGCTATATGTAACTTTAATGTACAGGAAAAACAGAATTTTGTAGACGTAATGCCATTTATATGATGCAAATCACTTGTCACGTGTGTTTTCAGCTGCCTGGATCTCATTATATATTAATAAGCATTTTAGCTATAGTTTACGAAAGAGGGCAAGTAAAGGTCCTCCAGCAATCTTGGTAATATTATAAAAACAATAAAACAATGGTTCATAATATTGTATTCTTGTATACTTTTTGCATTGCTTTGAGGCCATCTCTGTGTTATGCTCACATGCATGTAAATTACTTATTTTACTACAGATAGAAAGTGCTCCACTCTGTTCCCCCCTCCCCGATTTGATAATATAATTCTGTCCACTCCGCCTCCTGAGCCGCATACTGCTGCTCCTCCTGTGGCTGCACCTCCTGCGATGCCAGTGGCCCTGCCCCCTGAGATACCAACATGCCCCTCTGCCTTGTCGGACCCTGTTCCACAGCCCAGGCCTCCTCAAGGCCTCTGGACCCTGCCCCCTTTCTGGAGGCGCCACCCTAACCACCGGATCTTGCTCCCTTCCTGGAGCTATGTCCCAGGCCTCCGAACCCCACTCCCTTCCTAGTACCACCTCCCTGGCATCCAAACCCTGCTCCCTTCCTGTAGTCAACTCCCTATCCTTTGGACCCCAACCCCTTTCTGTAGCTGCCACCCAAACTGACGGACCCATTCTTTCTTGTTGTTTTGTTTTTGTGTTGGGCATCAGGAGCTGCCCATTAAAGGGGGGACTCTGTCACGTATAACTTAACCTAGCGGCCAGTAGGGGTAGCTAGAAGACTGGACTTCTATTTTGAAGTTTTATTTCCTGTTATTGCCTTGTCTCAGTTAATTTCCCCTTCCTAATTATTTACAGGTGTTTTTAGTTTGTGTCATTTAGTTTTGTGTGTATATATAGCCCTTATGTTCTCCCTGTCTTTTGTCGTTCATTGTAATTGTATTGAGTTGAGTTTGGTGAGTCTTGGTCTTGTTTTTTTGTTGTTCCTCTTGCTCTGGATTATTTTTTAATAAAGAAGTCTCTGCAACTGGGTTCTAAAAACTTCACTCGCCGGACTCTGTGTCAACATTGAAGGTGAAAGGTGAACCTTGCTGCTATTTTTAATGCCATACCTGTCACAGTGATATACATATTAAATAATGTACATTTAAGACAAAAAAAACATTAGCATACTTTTAAAATCAGACTGGGTTTAGGTTTGCAGTACAAGGGGTTTATGAACTGCAACTATTTTTTTAACTATATAATTTTCTGGGTGTGTGTATCAGCTGCACATCCAGTGCTTGCCAGTTGATTAGTGCCACCATCGTGCTGGATTGAGCAGCTGCAACGACTCCCAACGTCGCAACGACTATGCTGTGAATAGCACCATCGGAATATATTTTTATCATTCAAAAGCTTGTTCGGAACGAACAATCACACCGACAAAAATTATTTGAGAACAGGGCTTAATTTGCAGTTGCCAATTAAAATGGTAAATATAACATGCTCCGCACACCTTACCAAACCAATTTGAGTGCAAAAAAATCAATTGTTCTGTGCATGAGATTAACCGTGTCACATGTGCTCAAAACAGAGCTGTGCACGAGCAGTGAGTGAAGATTGTTTGATTAAATCGCAGCCCTTCGCCATTTAATATTTACGGCATTTCTTAATTTCCATTTTATTTCAATGGCTTGTTCAGCCCTACACAATGAAACATGTTGTTCCCTTTACAAAAAGCTTCACTTTGATGCTGCGCTGCTAAGCGCTATGGGGAAACAATCTTATCATTGGATCATCATTATCATTGGACGCACCTGTGACGAGGCTATAAATAGAAGGCGTCACCAGAGTGTCGTCAGACATTTTTCTTCAGAGCTTTCTCTCTGTGTGTTTTCACGAGACTCTTGCTAGAAATTGCTTAAACTCTTAAGCCTTTCCTTCTTTCTCTCTTTATATATATATATATAAAAAAAAAAAAAAAAAAAAAAGGGGAAAATGGCGGAAAAGCAGGGCAAACAATGCGTGTTTCCATGTCAGCGTTCTATGTCTGACAGGGACACGCATCAATTTTGCTTTGTTTGCTTGGGGGAAGAGCACGCTACTCTCGCGTTGGAACAGGGCGGGTGTGAGCATTGTGACCTACTTTCGGTCGGGATGCTTCGCGCTCGCCTTGCTTACTTCCGAGAGCCGGCACCCACACTTCATTCGTGGGGCTCTCGTGTGGATCTGGCTGAGGAGCGAGAGACGGGTTCGCCCCTTTCGCTCGCTCTCTCCCCAGATCCTGCTGGTCCCTCGCGTGATCCTGAAGCGCGCTTCGGCGCCTCTTCAGTTCACGAGGGGGACCTCCTTTCCCTTGGGTCGGATTTAGAGTTAACCGCATCTGAGCGCTCCAATCGCGATTCAAAATCTTCGGAGGAGCTGCTCGATGTGATTACTCGCGCGGTGGCCAGGCTTCAAATAGACTGGCCACGTGACCAAGTTCCCCCCAAGCGCTCTAAATTAGAGGACAGATTTCTGTCTGGTGACCAAGGGAAGGGAACATCTCGTCAGTCCCTTCCCTTCTTTGATGATCTCCATGACGAACTTTCTCATTCTTGGAACAAGCCTTATACTTCGCGCATTCACGTGCCTTCGACGTCAATATATTCGACTATCGTCGGCGCTGAGGCGCGAGGGTATTTAAAGATGCCACCGGTCGAAGAGACACTTGCGGGTTATCTCTCGCCGGGTTCTACGTCATCTCTTAATAAATCTGCTCTCCCTTCTAAGCCATGCAGGGTAACCTCCATGCTGGTCGGGAGAGCATATCAAGCAGCTGGTCAGGCTGGTGCTGCGTTGCACACCATGGCTGTTTTGCAGGCATACCAGGCTGACCTGCTAAAAGATTTGAGTGCGGGAAGGAGTCTCGACGATGAAGCTTTCTCTGAGCTTCGTCGAGCTACTGATTTGTCTCTCCGTGCCACCAAGCAGTCAGCCCGTGCTATTGGCCGGTCTATGTCCGCTTTGGTTAGCACTGAAAGGCACTTGTGGCTGAATCTATCCGGCATCTAGGATAAGGACAGGGTTTTCCTTCTTGATGCCCCAGTTTCGCCTTCTGGTCTCTTTGGAGACGCCATGAATACGGTCATCTCCAGATTCCAGGAGGCGAAAAGCCATGAGGAGGCTTTTGGAAAATTCCTTCCTCGTCGCACTCAGGGGGCGAGGCCGTCGGTCACCCAGTCTCGCCCTGATTCTGTGAGGAGGGAGGTTCAGAAGCAGAGCGTGGCAAGTCGTGCTCCCCCTCGTAAAGATTGGGGACAGACTCGTCGTTCTCAGCAACCTCCCAAACAAGACCTCAGGGCTGTTATCTCTAAGAGAAAGAAGCCCTGACGTCTTTGTTTCCAACCTTGTGAGGGTAGTTCCCTTCGGGACGGGGCGCGTGTATCATTCACTTCGGCCCTCCCGATACCCTCACGAAACCTCTTCACTCCCGCCACCCTTGGTGTTTCGGGTGACAGGGGTTTCCAACAAAATGTTGAATGTACCGTCGCTTCCTGCCATATTCCAGGACACGGAACATTCTACACCCCCTCGACAGGAAGTCTTGAAATTAGTTCCCATCTCAGAGAACCTGGCAGCGTGGAAACTTCTGCCAGGTATTTCTATGTGGGTTCTAAAAACAGTAGAAAAAGGCTACAGAATTCAGTTCGCTTGCCGCCCTCCGAGCTTCAACGGCGTGCTTTCCACTACCGTAAGCCCGAAACAGGCATCTCTACTTCAGGTAGAACTGCGAAATCTCTTGGAGAAAGGGGCCATAGAACATGTTCCCCTTCCAGAGAAAGAGTCTGGCTATTACAGCAGATACTTCCTGGTCCCCAAGAAGGGGGGGGGGGGGGGGTTGCGTCCCATCTTGGATCTTCGTGCCTTGAACCGCTCTGTCAAGACGCTCAGGTTCAAGATGCTAACAGTCAGGTCCATCGTGTCTCAGTTCCAACGCTTCGATTGGATGGTCACGATCGACCTCATGGACGCATACTTTCATATTGGAATTCTGCCACAGCACAGGAAGTTCCTGAGGTTCGCTTTCGGGGACGAAGCCTTCCAGTATTGGGTCCTTCCATTCGGTCTAGCCTTATCACCCCGCACATTCACGAAATGCATGGATGCAGCACTGGCTCCGTTGCGACTCCAGGGCATCCGCGTTCTGAATTATCTAGACGACTGGCTGATCCTAGCCCAGTCTCAAGAACTGGCAGTTCAGCACAGGGATATCGTCTTAGCTCATCTAGGTTCTCTGGGTCTGAGACTCAACGCCAAAAAGAGCGTTCTTTCCCCGACCCAGAAAATTTCCTATCTGGGGGTTATATGGAATTCGGTCACGATGCAGGCACCGTTGTCTCCCGCTCGTGTCACCTCCATTCAGAACTCCCTGAGCATTCTCAGGCTAGGTCAAGTTTGCACTGTTCTTCAGTTCAAACGAATTTTGGGTCTCATGGTGTCTGCGTCCACGGTGATTCCTTTGGGCCTTCTCCATATGAGACCGTTTCAGCTGTGGCTAAAAGCCAGAGGGTTTCATCCAAGGGCCAGTCCCCTCAGGCAAATAAGGGTTACGCGCCCAGTGCTTCGTTCCCTTTCTATGTGGTTCAGACCCCGGTTTCTCACCTTGGGTCTCACTCTTGGTGCGTTGTGTCGTCGCAGGATGCTTACGACAGACGCCTCCCTGACGGGTTGGGGTGCGGTCTTAAGTGGTCGTCCAGCCCAAGGGGTATGGGAGAGTCATCAACTCGATTGGCATATAAATCGACTCGAACTGATGGCAGTATTTCTGGCCCTGAAATACTTTCTCCAACATTTGAGAGGCTGCCACGTCCTTGTGCGGGTGAACAACACAGCGGCAGCCTCCTACATAAATCATCAAGGAGGCCTACGTTCTCGCCACCTCAATTTGCTGGCACGTCGGATTCTCCTTTGGGCCCAGGGCAAGTTACTGTCACTCAGGGCAGTCTATATCCCTGGACGCCTGAATGTGGGAGCAGATTTTCTGTCCAGACGAATCTTACCATCGGGCGAGTGGAAACTCCATCCCGAGGTAGTACAACAGATCTGGGAGAGATTTTACAGAGCCGAAATGGACCTCTTCGCCTCTCAAGAGACTGCGCAATGTCCCCTCTACTTCTCTCTGAGTCACCCAGCCCCTCTGGGTCTGGACGCGATGGCGCATACATGGCCCAGAATGCGCCTGTATGCGTTCCCTCCAATCTCTCTGCTCCCGGGAGTCCTGGCCAGAGTTCGCCAGCAAGGGTCTTGCCTCTTATTGATAGCGCCTCGCTGGCCGAACAGGGTTTGGTTCTCCGAGATGATGCCTCTCCTAGACGGCTCGCCCTGGGCGATTCCGGACAGGAAGGACCTTCTGTCTCAAGCACAGGGGACAATATTTCATCCCCGGCCCGAGTTGTGGAGACTTCACGTTTGGCCCCTGAAGGGTACCAACTGAGGGACACAGGGCTGTCGCTTTGGGTTATTGAAACCATTCTTAGTGCTAGGGCTCCCTCCACCAGAAGAATTTACTCCAATAAATGGGGTGTCTTCGAAAGGTGGTGCAGTTCACACGATGCAGATCCAGTTAACTGCCAAATTGTTTCAGTTCTGGAGTTTCTGCAAGAGAAACTGTCAGCAGGCATGTGCCCCGCTACTCTCAGGGTTTATGTGGCCGCCATTTCAGCTTGCCACGCCCTGATTGACGGGGTGCCTTTAGGGAGACATCCTCTACTCGCCCGCTTCATTCGTGGAGCCAGGCGACTGAGACCTCCCGTTAGGGCCAGAACTCCTTCGTGGGACTTAACCATAGTCCTGGAGGCTCTGGTCGAGACCCCTTTTGAACCTCTGGAATCAGCATCTGACAGACTTCTGACTCTCAAGATGGTCTTCCTTATGGCTATTACCTCTCTTAAGAGGATTGGGGATCTACAGGCTCTGTCTATTCTGCCGGCCTGCTTAGAATTTGCCCCCGGTATGGCAAAAGCTATATTGCATCCTCACCCTGATTATCTTCCTAAAGTTCCATTTTCGACGGTACATCCTGTCACTTTAGAAGCCTTCTGCTCCCCGCCGTTTTTAACGCCGGAGCAGAAAAGACTTCATGGACTTTGCCCAGTCCGTGCCCTTCAGATTTATGTCCACCGCACAAGCCAGTGGCGTAAGTCAGGGCAATTGTTTGTTTGCTATGGGGGCCGCAACAAGGGGGCGGCCGCTAGTAAGCAGACTATGTCACATTGGGTGAGGGATGCTATTGCCCTGGCCTATGAGGCACGCGGTCAAGCTTCGCCAGTAGGTGTCAGGGCTCACTCCACCAGAGGGGTCGCTTCCTCTAAAGCCTTGGCTAGAGGGGTCCCTCTGCAGCAAGTTTGTGATGCGGCAGGCTGGTCCTCTCCGCACACATTCATTAAATTCTATAGTTTGGATGTTCATGCTACTCCGGGGTCTTACGTCCTTGAGTCGACATCTCAAACTCATGCAGGAGCAAGTTTATGACGTGGCGGGCTAGTCCCCTCCACACACATTCTACAATTTCTACACTGGCTGGGATGTTTTGCTACCCCGGACTATGTCCTTGGGTCAACATCCCGGGCTCATGCCAAATCCAAGTTCATGGTACGAACTTTTGAGTTAGAGCCTTTGAATCGGCTTCTAAAACTCATCTTTTGACTCTGTAGGCTAGATGCTCCGCTACTCCGGACTCTTATGTCCTTGAGTCGACATCTCAAGCTCATGTCTAAACCAGGTTTGTGATACGGCAGGTTAGTCCTTTCCGTACACACTCTTCGGATTTTATGGTGTTAGATGTTCTGCTACTCCGGGCTTATGCCCTTGAGTCGACATCTCAAGCTCATGTCTGGAGCCTCTCGCGTTCTGTGAAAACACTTCACAACGATCAGGGGTCCGGACAGCCCCAGTGCGGCGGCGTGGGCATTTCGTTCCCCATAGCGCTTAGCAGCGCAGCATCAAAGTGAAGCTTTTTGTAAAGGGAACGTCTCGGGTTACTTGTGTAACCCTTGTTCCCTGAAAAAAGCGGAACGAGATGCTGCGCTTCTTTTGCCGCACTGGGACGTCCCAGGACCGCTCTTCAGAAAAATAATCTGACGACACTCTGGTGACGCCTTCTATTTATAGCCTCGTCACAGGTGCGTCCAATGATCTCACCAACCGAGGCTATAAATTCCAGTCAATTTCATTGACGTGTTACACACATGTTCAGAAGCAGCTCACAATAAGATTGTTTCCCCATAGCGCTTAGCAGCGCAGCATCTCGTTCCGCTTTTTTCAGGGAACAAGGGTTACACAAGTAACCCGAGACGTTTTTGCCTTATTGTGCAGCACACATTCTTTTATATCATCAATTCAGACTGCAAGCTCACAACTTCGCTATCATTCTTTTGCCATTTCGCTGGTCTTTCAGTATCGGTGTAGCGTCGCTGCTGAAAAGCGGTACACGAAACACTGATGCACTCAGACAGAAGCATACATGAACACATGGTCCACTGTGCTGAGATCTGTTTGAAGTGAGAGAGCACGATTGTTCATCCTCTACTTGTTTATCCTGTAATCCTCTCTGGGGTTTCTGTTGCATTAATAAATTTTCTTGTTTCCACCAGCTTTATGTCTCACTGCTCAGTAGTGGTGCAGACAGCTTGGGACCCCACCTGCATCAAGCCATCTCACACACACGTACAGACACTACATCCTTCTCAACTTTCTGAAGCAGCATGCATGCCAACTTACTTTTCTACCTAAGATTCCATTCTTCATCCTCCAGTGCTGTTAGTGCAGTTCAGAGATTTCAGTAAACTATTTAAATTATTCCCTAAATGTGAAAAACATACCATATGACCTTCTGTCACTCAGAGAAAGAATGGAGTACTTTGTCCTGACCCCAGCCTGAGAAGAAACGATGATTAGGTTGATTTGTGCATGTTCCGCTCCAGATGGACTGTGTGTTATGCAGGGTAAACACAAGCAGACTGTGCTGATGAGAGTCAGACAGTCTTCATACATTGCCACTGAGGCCGTGCAGAAGAGCTCGGGCTTAGACACGCATGCTGACAGAGTGACTGCATGTCACACATGCTCGACTCACTCAGCTCTCCCTGACAGACACAGACCAATGCTTATCTGCTGTAATTAGGAAAATCAAAACTTTCTTTGCCGCATACTACAGAGGCATATCGTAACCACTTTTATTTGTTCTTATTTTTTTTCCACAGAATTTATACATAATTTCTGTATCTGTAGGTCAGAGATAAAATGAGGATAAAGCAGTAATAAGTTTTAGTTGTTTTTGTTAGTTTTTAAAACAATAGCATATTATTTGCTGTTCTGTTATCTGAGCATCAAGTCTATTTTAACATATTTAGCTGTTTTTAATTATGTACAGTATAATGAGTCTAATTATCACCACCCTGTATTAGAGTAACCTCTGTTCAGTGCACAAAGAACACAGTGAGTGTTTACATACACAACTAAAAACTGATACAGTAGCTACAAAAAACAGCTTAAGGATATTTAGTTTATATTCAAACCAATAAACAGACAATGCAAGAAAGTTTTTCTTCAATCTTAAACAGTGACACCATACATTTGGTTATTGAATAAGCAAATTACTGATAAGGAGGTTTGCATGCAAAGCAAAAAAACAGGGTAATGGTCCATTAATTATCTTTCCCCAATTAAAGAAATAATTTCCTTACATATTGTAAGTTTATTACGCATCATTGGTTATATATAAACACACAAATTTATCGATAATTAACACCTTTTTATTGCCCTGAAAGATAGATTCAATACACAGAGCTTTATGCTGATCTCCACCATCACATTTGATTTCTCGCAACATTTCTATTTAATTTAACTCACACTGTATGTGTGTTTGTCCATTACTGAATCTCAGCAGAACACAGAAGAGACCCTATCTTTGCGATTGATCAAACTCGCCTTGCCTGGCGCTGCAGTCATTAATCAAGTGAAATGCTAATTGTGATCAGAGCAGGGGGTCCGAGATGGCCTCTCTGTCAGGCCCCACAGCTGGAGTGATTGAATAGTCTGGCTGTAGCTCACTGCTGGAAAGCCTGTTAGAGGAAGATACATAATGCAAGTCCTCTTAAGATTGATAGCCAGCATGAAGCTCTAGCATTTGTTTCTTCTTTTGTTAGCAATAAAGGTCAATCAAATTATGCAATGTTTTTCATATGCCATTCAAAAAATCTGATCTAGTAGCCTCAGTTGTTGATTGCTGTGATCCTTTTGGGCTCACTATTTAAGAAATGGAGCTTCTGACATTTGTTATCTATCTTTTCTTCCTGCAGTAGTCACACAGTTATTACTGAGATGTAAATTCTAGAAACTGCTGTGTCTAGAAGGAGATCAACTGTTACAGAAATACTCAAACCAGTCCATCTGGCACCACAATTTTTGTTTTATGTAACTTTTTATGTTTTATGTAGCTTTGTTGTTGTATTGGTGTGTGTGAATGTGCCTTTTCAGTAAACGAAAACAGCCATATACTGTACCTGCAAAAATAGAAACACTGCCACAATCAGGTTGCACTACCCTCTTGACTCCCCTCTCCTTCTTTTTTCTCTGCTCATCCCTGCCTTTCCAGTACTGTTGCAGAGGTCTCATGCTCTAATTTTTTAACTGTATTTTCTTTAGCATGTGCCACACAGGAGTGCTAAGATTAGGCACAGTGCTAGCATGCCATTTGCTGCCTCTCCTGCAAATTCCTGGAAAACTTGGTAGTGGTTGATTATCTCAGGCCCGTGGGTTCTGTGGCAGCAGAAACTATGCTGGTCATTATAAGACAAGTTAGTCTGGAGCTCACTGTGCTGCTGTAAGAGGTGAAGGACTGTCCCATCTGAGCCCCAGCTGCACTGCCCAGTATTTTAAAGTAAGTGACAAATCTTAGTACAATATAGTTGCTTGTGAAGAGTTCTTACACTATTCTAAGCTTTTTATTTGCCACTTGTGATAATCATGGCTAGTATTTTTAGAAATGTGTACATAGTCACTTCACAACATTCTAGTATCAGTTATATCTAGGTGTAGTTGGCAGGGTTTTAGAATGTAAAACATATGGGATATAAGACATGTATTCTTGTTGTTATGCCCCAGAATGTTTTAGATGTATGTGGGATGCAACATTGTTGAAATATTAAAAATCATTGTAGTGCAGAAGCAAAAAAAGACAACCAACAAGGAAGGATGTGGTGCAACAACAAGTAATTTGTCATTAAAAGTTTCATATTAAAATGAAGCTATGAACAGTGGTGAGTTACACTGGGGGGCTAATCTAAGAAAGAACAAAACAGTCTATAGCTCTTTCAGACCTCTAAGCTGACTGACTTAGCAGAAATTAAAAGGCTTGACCTTCCAGGATGCCCTAACTAAGCTACTCTGTCTAACTGAACACAACATTTACAGCAGGTGGCACTCATCTCTAACATAGTGTGTCTATACATAAACTAAAGCCTTGTGTGTGTGCCCAATGCATTTCACATGATATACCTAGCATTTTCCCTCACAGTAACAAACAGTCACAATAACAAAACAAAATGTGAAACCGTAGCGTGACTATAGATAAACAAATAAAGGAAGTAGACTGAAAGTTTGACAACATACGCACAGTGACAAACTAGCAGTATCTTATTAGACAAGAATACTATTACTATTGGAATAATAATATGGATCAGCCTAAACAAGTGACCCCAGCAGATAGATCTTGGTGCTTTTCAGATTGTACTCCAATTGGCAGCAATGTATGTTGACATCATGCAGTTAATTAAAATTGACAGGGGGAATGGTCCAACGATGAGTTCCTTGCGAAAGTGAAAGTAGAAAAAAGAGAGAGAGCGGGAAAGAGAATAACACACAATGTTAACACATACACAAACGCATATTCAGGGACATAAAACTGGTGGATATTGCACTTTCTGACACGTTGACAAGTTTTCTGTCTGTAATGTGCAACACAAATCAAGTGAGCTTGTATAGGCAAAGAAAATGAGTGTTAACAAAAGGGAACAGAATGGAGTGTATTATTCATAACCCCTGTAATATATCTTGTTTTTACACTCAGCATGAACCTCCTGAATTAAGCATGAACTGTTACTTGTTAGTCCTGAGATGGATCCTTTCACAGCCCTATGTATTGTATGAAACAGCAGCAACAGACAACGAGAATGAGAGTAAGTATTAGACATCCACAGTTTTCTTGACAAACCACTGGGTGCCGCCAATATTTCTGACTGACGCTGGACATTTTTCTAGGTCCGGTCACCATAAGAATCAATATAAAAACCACCAATACTAGTGTTTCAGATGGAAAATAACCAATATTTTAAGTGTTAGTTGGAGTAAAAATGTGTTCATGCTCAACTTGTTGTTGGCTGTCATAACAAAACAAAGTAGTTAATGATGTCAGCGTAACTCACTAATGTTCATAGCTTAATTTTTACAAATTGAATTACCCTCTAAGAACATGCGTGATGCGAGACTGGAAAAGTCTTTATGAATCATGGAAAACTTTTGGGAAAAGGGTGGATTCCATTATTTCTTTTATAAATGTTAAAATTCAGGGGTGTAAAGTAACAAATTACTCTTGATACTGTAAGTAGGTTTTCCCAGGAATTGTAAGTAGTTTAAAATGGTATTCTTTTACTTGTACTTGAGTCAATTTTAAGTGCTGTAGCTGTAATTTTCGTGCACTATTTTCCCTTCATCTGTGTTCGTTACATCCCGATCCTGATTTTATTTTATCCATCAATGCGAATGGTTACGAGAGTCTCGTGACTCCTGTCAAATTAAATCACGCATAGAAAACTTGAACGGAAGCTGTAGATCTGGCGGCATAGGCTATGGATGTGGAGGATGCCTCAAGTTCAACATTAACACCTGGACATCCATTGCCGCACCTGAAAGGGCTTTTCGCAATGAAGAAGACTAAATGCTTGTTCATGTCATGTGAGTTTATCTTGCTAAATCCAGTTGAGATATCAGCATTAATTCTGTTAAAAACTTATCGAGGTATATTTCATATATCTGCTTGCTAGATTCTCTAGATCTGTCACTGAGATTAATGGGTTGCTAGGAGAGATTTATTTAATGTTAACAGTAGTGCTGGGTGATTAAAACAATCTTGAAATTAATCGGAAAAATAATTTTTTATCTATATCAATGATAAAAAAGTAATTTTCTATATTTAGCCAATGTTCTATATCTAGACCATGGGTCATAACTTTCACAACTCAGTACTCAATACTCACTACATGTGAGTATGTTAAAATGAGCTACTCTTTTACTCTTACTTGAGTAGTTAAACATTTTTGCTTGTTATTTTTATGACAATGGGCCCCTAACAGTCTGTATAATTGAAGAATAGAAGATTTCAAACTGCTAGAAGCAGGTTAGCAGGGCACCTTTTCTCTGCAGTCCCACCACCTCAGTCAAACCTTCATCATTGTTAGTCTGAGCTGCGGAGGAGCCCTGATCCTGTCTACATTCAGAGAGGATGCGGCCATGTTTGGGGTCTCCGCTGTCATGTTTCATAATTTCACGCTTGCCTGAACAAAAGGCTCTCACAGTTCAGCTGGAGCGTGTCAACTGCACACTGACAAGAGAATCTCACTTCTGCCTGTCTGATTGGTCACTCCAACTAGTACAAAAAAAAAAAAAAACAGAGAAAAAGGATAGTCCTCTCTGTGTACTCTAAATGTACTCATGTTTCCCTCTTTCTTGGCTTTCCATCAGTGAAGTTTAATGAAAGGGAGCGGGACAGTTTGGAGCGAAAACATTGGAAATCTTTGTCCGACTTCATTGCTTTTTTGACAAGGTACAGCGAGCCACTTTATGGTCACATAAACTATAGGGCAGACACCGTCACCAGGACATATTCCACTATGCCTGCAGTTATGAGACCTGTTATTTACTGAGGCCTTCAGCCGGTTATGCCTGAACAACTTTTACACTGGTCTGGATTTGGCCATCCAAACATCTTTGGGGAGTGGATTGTTGCGAGCGCACGGTGTGACTCCCTGCAAATGAGTTTGGGACAAGGCGACAGCCTGTGGTAAATTAACTAAACCTTCTGAGTGCAAAGTGATTTCAAGTATTTTTTTAACTTGATGTACTGTGGTCAGCTTTCCAATATATAATCATAAATGTTATTTTAGTAAAATAGCTATTGTAACTTATTTTCCTAGGGTATGACAGCATGGACATTCAAAACTGCATATAATTGAAATCTGTATGAAAATTTTTATATTACCATATAGGGTTGTGTGGTATACTGGTACTAACCAAAAATGTTAAAATGGTACAATATCATCATGTTG
The DNA here is from genome assembly GCA_032164185.1 of Moxostoma hubbsi. Lineage (NCBI taxonomy): Eukaryota > Metazoa > Chordata > Actinopteri > Cypriniformes > Catostomidae > Moxostoma > Moxostoma hubbsi. The sequence goes on along the minus strand of JAVLUX010000006.1, from coordinate 15,558,222 downwards.
CTTATTCCAGTACCACATTACAGAATAATGCTATCAAAATTTTATGGGATGTGGCAGTTTTTTAGATTAAATACATTTGACAATATAATTTAAATCTTGATTTGGCCATGTGTGATCACTGAATGGCAGAAGAATGTAATTTTATTAAATTATATAGAGTTTGCATGCACTGCATGCTTCATGAACAAGAGGTGCCACTGTGGTCTTTGTCATACTACACACACACACACACACACACACACACACACACACAGATCATGCGTGATGCTCAATGCGGTGCTGTAAACATTGAAATTAATTCTTCAGTGAGATTTATCAGCTCATGAGTATTTCAGAATTTTCTGAGATTATTGAAAAAACAAACACACAGGAAGAATTTAAAGCTCATTCAAAATAAAAGTTCAGTCAAAATAAATGCTTTGTTTAACTAGATGCATGAAATTTAAGAAAATGACTGTTTACATGAAAAGCAGAAAGCAGCTTATTGCTAGAAAGTGGGTTATTTTGTGAGAAAGCAGCATTCCTGTTTACATCATGATTTCATCATTTATAATAATAATAATAACAACAATAATAATAAAGGTAATAATGGCTGGTATCATACCGAAGACCAATTTTGGTAACGGAGCAATCCTATTACATGTAGTAAAAATGGCTTGTCAGATCATATTTATTTGATTGTCTTGAATTTCTAAATAATACAATTTTGTTTTGTGGAAGCAAAAAAAGTTAAATGTGAAAATATAAGTTGTGAAGAGAAAGCATATTTTATTTAATTTTCAAATATAATATTTTTTTGATGCATCCATATAATAAACATGCCTTCAAAAACAAACTCTCTGTTGTCCCATTAAATGTCACCAAATTGTGAGGTCCAGGCTTCATCTCTCTGATTTTAGCATCATTCTTACACTGACCCCATCTCGCTGAGTCACTTATATCAAATTAGCTGCATTAAAAATAGTACATTTGATAACGTTCCTTTCAGTACTGTTCTGTTTCAATGGGAGCCACATTAAAAATGCTATGGTGAAATGCTAGCTTCCTGTTTCGTTTTACGTGTGTAATAGCAAAATATTAGCTAGGTTTATTGGCCCATGTATGTCTACTGGGATTAAAAAAAATAAAAAATCCTTTAGCATGTAAGAGTGTGTTGTGAACCTATCTGCATGAAGCACACTGTATTTTTCATCAGTCAAACCATTTCACTTTTGCTTCGGTCCAATTTTTTGTGCTTTATTCTAATATTTAAATTTAAATCAGCCCATTGACTAGAGGTAAGTGTACTGCCTGAGTGATACAATGTTTTGTAGTTCAGAGCATTTTTTGCATGCATATTGTTTTATGTGTGTAAACTTTAGGAGGAAACGGTAGGCCTCTGCCATTTATTTGCTTCTCTTTGTCTTCTAACTTTTCTCACTTTTAGCTCTTCCTCTTTCTAACTTTTTCTTTCCCCCTTTGCACCATAAGCTCATTTTACCTAACCATGCATCTGTGCTTGCACTGGTTATTGTAGTATTTTGCAGTAAAAGATGATTGCACCCCTGTACCTGTCTTTCAGCCTCAAGTAGATTTAGCACTTGTCAGTGATTTTAATTTATACTTCATTGTCTGAGGAATAACCGCTGTCTGCACATCATCAGTAAGGGAATACATGAGTGATCCAAACCTTAGCAAGCAACTATGCTCATGGCATAATGTCAGATAATAAAACTTCTAGACCCATTGCCATAACTGGTGAAAAGAATGTAAGTGCATCACTGCACTGCCTCTTTAACTTTGGCCTATAGGTGACATCACCTCAAGTCAAGAGGAATTTCAAAAAGTCACCTTAGGGCAGGTGAACTTGATGTAATTTTCATGTCGTGCAATCTCCCAGCCATCTTTTGTTTTTGGTTGTTTGTTTTTTTTTTTGCCATGCAATCGCATGGAAATGTTGACAGGGCTTGCAGATCATATGGTCACCGCTTGTATTGTGTGAGAGGTATTACGTGCTGAGCTGACCCTTAAAGGCATAGTGGGATGAGGAAGAGGGCATGGCCGGGCCATAACAATGGACACCTGCTGCTGAATCAGCCCAATCAGCGGGAGAGAGATAAAGTGGAGCAAGGAGGCCAGTTAGAGAGAGAGAGACACGCAGCCGCTGTTTGTGTGTGTGTGTTTAAGTTCATTTATGTCATTAAAGTTATGTTGACTGTTCTGCCGGTTCCCACCTCCTTCCCCCTGCCTCCTGATTGGGCTGATTCAGCGCCGGGTGTCCATCTTTATAGCCCGGCCACACCCTTCTCCTCGTCACATAGTTCATCCAAATATAAAAATTATTTGATCACTAACTCACCCTCTTGTTCCAAACTCGTACAACTTGTTTGCCGAATGTTTTTTTTTTTTTTTTTTTTTTTTTTCTCCATACAATAAATATTTACATTTTGGGTTGAACCATCCCTTTTATAGTAGAACATCTAGGTTAACCCCCCTTCCCTGATTGAGTGAACGAGACATAGTGTCGGTGAAGTGACACCAGAGGTCTCTCTTGAGAGCCTCAGTTACCCCTGAGCTTTGAGAAACGGCCAATGAGAATTGGCGAACAGAATTTACATGTCCCTCCCCCGGACATACGGATATTAAAGGAGTGAATTGTGCATCTGTTTAGTCAGGAGGAGCCGAGAATAAGGAACAGCCGTTACAGTGGTACGTTGTTGTGGCAAGAGGGACAAAACTTCTCGCTCAAAGACTTTCTTTTCTAGAAAGCGGACTTTGTCAGTATCCTGCATTTCGATCAGTTACAGCCACGGATGTCGTTCCTGGACCACGAGGGTGGCCATCGCCTGTCCGAGTGCCCACGCTGTGACCTTCGTGGCCTGGGGGGTGAGGTCAGTTGCAGAGCGCAGTTCCTGCAGCACATCGGGATCAGGACTACCCAAGTGTTGTTCTTTAAGTGCCTTGGCCTGGTGGTTTGCAGTAGGGCCATGGCATGCAGAGTGTAGGTGGCCAATCCTGTGGTTCTGTAGCCTTTGGACGCCAGGGACATCGTCGTCCGACAGGCCTTGGAGGGGAGTACCGGGCAAACCCGCCAGATGTTCGTGTTTGCGGGCACAGGTGCACCGCAAGCACTTTGTCCACTTGGGGGACCTCCATGTACCCGTGGACCTCCACGCCGGCGAATGTAGGGAGAGCGGACGAGCGAGGAGGTCGGTTTTGTGCAGTAAAAGGTGCCCTCCACGACTTTGTCAGCTCGTCATGCAAGAAAGGGACCGGGGGGCAGCTGAAGTGGCTTCCCCTCAGAGGAAGGAAAGCCGCGATCGCAAAATTTCCATGGTCATGTTCTCGCAATGATGACCATGAATCATTCATTATTGCTGCCTCGGTGTGATTGCAGCCCAGACACGTGAGGCAGCGCCCATGACCGTCAGAAGCGGAGCGATTATCTGCCGCATCCAGGAACTACACAAAGGTGGAAAGGCATCTTTAATAAGACGCATCTTTAAAATAATTGCAGTGTATTTAGGGATTTCCATGAAAGTTTGCTAACTGGTTAGTTTGCCGGTGTTGTGTTATTTTATTTGCTTAGCTGTACTGTGTTTCTTAACTGTACTGTTTCCAAGTGGGAAATGTTCGTTTGTTTAGAAACTGACTAATTTTCATGATTGGGGTTCATTTAAGCCCATTTATGCTCCTGATTAATATAGCAAACATACAATGCATTCTGTCAGAATAATATATATATATATATATATATATATATATATATATATATATATATATATATATATATATATATACACACCATTGTGCAGGATGTCACACAAGGAATAATTTGATAGGAAACGTGTTACTAAATAATTGTACATTAGCTGGTAGTCCTGTCATAAGACATGCATAAAACAGTATACAGTACAAAAAAAAAAAAACACTTCAAGAGAGTAATGATCCTATACACAATGTCCTGGGGATACACATGTGAAATTATAGACAGTTTGTCTATAATTTAATGAAGAAAAGTCTGTTGTTCTGGGCCTTGAGTCCATTTCTTTTAGGGGAAAGATTGCTCTGGCATTCAGCAGCTAACTTCCCCCTCTTGGAATGTCGCTGGGGGTCCACTCTTTGCTGGTCCAGTGGCAGCAAAGACAGTGTAAAGGTGTGATAATGATCAGTGGGTGAGCAGACATAACTGAGTCGACTAGTGCCTACTTGGACCTTTGCCTGTTATTGTCTTGAGACATCTGTTGGCTTATTCATTAAATAATGAATAATTGTGTGTCTGATTGGTCCAGATGCTACAAAACGTTCAACGCCAATGTGTTACTCTTTTAGAGAAAATGTTTTGCTCTTATAGAGAAAATACTCTTTTAGAGGATGTTTCCTCTTTTAGAAGCACTGTTGAAGCACCCAGGGGCGTAGACTGCACTGGCGTGCAGAGAAGAGAAAGCCGCTGGTAATGCGCCATAAGATCCAACAGCAAAAGCTCTGTAGAGGTGCTTAGTGGAACCGTAGTGGAACAGTAGCTTGCTGAACACACAGCCACTCAGCTCCAAAGAAAAAATTTGTCTAAACAGATGCACGATCCCCTCCTTTTACACCCGTATGTCTGGGGGAGGGACATGCAAATTCTGTTCGGCAATTCTCATTGGCCTTTTCTCAAAGCTCAGTAGCAACTGAGGCTCTCAAGAGAGACCCCTATTGTCAATTCACCGACATAACGTCGAGTGAGTGACAGAAGGGGAACATAGTGCATGAACTTCTTACATTTATTTATGTATCAGTGAATGTTTCTGAGTTTCATTTATTTAAATTTTGACGGTTGATTTTTACATTCGATTGACATTCAAGCTGTGTTTCTGGTTTATTTGTATGAGGTGTTTTGAATTCAATAATACACTGGTTGAAATGTTTTAAACAGTTGTGCATTAGCATTGTCCTGCCCTGTCGTGCCCTTGGCTCTCCCAGAGGCCCTGCTCTCGCTCTATGTCTGATTTTGTTAGCTCTTTGGTTATTGGGCGGTTGAGAATACCCCATTTAGTTTTTTGACTGTGGAGGGTTCTGTTCAGAAGGCTAATTTGAACAGTTTCCCGATTGCTTGAATGTGGTAAAAATGTGTTGTTAAGTATGTGTTCACAATATGGTTTAAAAAGAAAGACGAATGTGTTTGAAATGTTTTGAAAAAATATAACCTATTTCAAAATGAAACCGAATTTAAAATGGAATGTTGATAGCTTAATAAAGTTTCTTAATTTTTTTTTTTATATTGATTAAATAAATTGAGTGGAACATAGCCCAGCAATACTAATAATAGTATTACTACTAGCCTAGTAGTACCAATAATAATAGCCTAAGTAGAGGTTGTGTGGAGGTATGGTGGGGGATGGCTGTTTTAAAGTTATCTAGGGGGAGGCTCACTTTCACCCAATTTGAAAAACCCTGCTCTAAACGTTTCCAACAACTAGTGTGAGACAATTAATGCATGCACCGAACAGCAGGCACTGAACACACCCAGTTGTAACACCAGCTGAGGGGCCTTAAGGGTGCGATTGAGTGGGACCTTTTCAGTATTGTCACCCTTCCTCAATGGAGCTTGAGCCCAAAGATCATATTTTTCAACTATTTAAAACCATGTTTCCAAATAGCTGTAATCTCTGCCATCAAAGCTAAGCATCAGGCTACAAACTGAGCCTCCTGCCTAGCCTTAATATCACTAAGCTGTTGGCGATGCACTGCCTTTAATGTCTTTCAATGCTAAATGGGGAAGCGCCAAATTCTGACTCTACCATCTGAATGTCTCAACAGAAATCGAGACTCATCAGACCAGGCAACATTTTTCCAGTCTTCAACTGTCCAATTTTGGTGAGCTCTTGCAAATTGTAGCCTCTCTTTCCTATTTGTAGTGGAGATGAGTGGTACCCGGTGGGGTCTTCTGCTGTTGTAGCCCATCCGCCTCAAGGTTGTGCGTGTTGTGGCTTCACAAATGCTTTGCTGCATACCTCGGTTGTAACAAGTGGTTATTTCGGTCAAAGTTGCTCTTCTATCAGCTTGAATCAGTCGGCCCATTCTCCTCTGACCTCTAGCATCAACAAGGCATTTTCGCCCACAGGACTGCCACATACTGGATGTTTTTCCCTTTTCACACCATTCTTTGTAAACCCTAGAAATGGTTGTGCGTGAAAATCCCAGTAACTGAGCAGATTGTGAAATACTCAGACCGGCCCGTCTGGCACCAACAACCATGCCACGCTTAAAATTGCTTAAATCACCTTTCTTTCCCATTCTGACATTCAGTTTGGAGTTCAGGAGATTGTCTTGACCAGGACCACACCCCTAAATGCATTGAAGCAACTGCCATGTGATTGGTTGATTAGATAATTACATTAATGAGAAATTGAACAGGTGTTCCTAATAATCCTTTAGGTGAGTGTATATATGTATATGGCCGCTATCGGTTGTTCACGGCTAACTAACTCTCTAATACCCTCAGCAAAACTCGGGAGCTGAAACTCGGTTATGGTAAGGGGCATTACATTTCTGACACACACACTATGCGGTTGACCAATCACAACAGACTAGGCTAGCTGACCAATCAGAGCAGACTGGGCTTTTCGGAAAAGGGGGAGACAGGAGGTAAATCAGAGTGTTTGAGCTAGAGGATGAAATAGGTTTGGCAGAAATGTACAGTATGAGGAAAATGATGTGTTTTTTTGAACATTGAACCATGTAAACCTATTCTAGTAGACCCCAAAATAAAATCTTGTAAATTAGCATAATATTATGGAATGATTTTAGTGTCATTATGATTAATGAATGCACACACAATTATGCATGTACTAGACAAATGTTGTGAATGTATTTTACTACCCACACACAAATGCCATTTGATTTGAATCTGTGGAATTCGGGATTGAATGATTGTGCAGCGATTTGTACAAATACAGACATGTTTGCAAATTAACATGTTCTGTTCTACATTAATAAATCAAAAATTGCTCATGCAAAAATGAATCCATGCTTTTGTGGATCAGAAGACACACGTGCATTTATTGACATGTTGTTCAAATCGATCGTGTTCGGTTCATTTGGATTTTGAGACTTCCTTTTCGCAGTTTACAGCATTCCGCCCACACATACACACACACAACTAACGAACAAGCCAGTGCTATTCATTAACGTGAACACGATTCGTAAATGTGTCACTATACAATGAAACAAATGCTTTTCAACCGGTGTCTGTAGAATTAAGAATTACATAAATGTGCAGCAATTTGTACAAATAAAGTCATGTTTGTGAGTATAAATGTTCTACTATCAATTTCTGCGTGCAAAAAGGAATCCGTGCATTTCTGGATCAGGCGACACGCGTCCATTTATTGATTCCTTGTTCGAGTCGAATCCTGTTCAGTTCATTTGGGTTTTGAGACTTACTTTCCGCAGTTTTCAACACTGACGATCCACACGCAACTGAAAGTCAAGGCAGGCAGCTAAGGAAGTCTCAAAATCCAAATGAACCGAACACGATCGATTCGAACAACATGTCAATAAATGCAGGCGTGTCTTCTGATCCACAAATGCATGGATTCATTTTTGCATGAGCAATTTTTGATTTATTAATGTAGAACAGAACATGTTTATTTGCAAATATGTCTGTATTTGTACAAATCGCTGCACAATCATTCAATCCCGAATTCCACAGATTCAAATCAAATGGCATTTGTGTGTGGTTAGTAAAATACATTCACAACATTTATCTAGTACATGCATAATTGTGTGTGCATTCATTAATCATAATGACACTAAAATCATTCCATATAATATGGGCTCTTTAAATGTACATGCACGCTTCTTGATATTTTTCTAGCCGCAATTTCATCTGTTTGCTCTTTCAAACTGACTCTCCAATCAGTTCACTAACTGGATGAATATTGATTGTGATTGGATTAATCCAATCATGTACTTAAAATAACAGTGTGATTTTATTGGTTTTACAAGCTGTATCCTTGGCTACCTTTGATTACAATACTCACGTAACTGAGGCACATAGACGATAGGGAAATTTTAGGGGAAAGTGGAAATACGGGACAAAACGCGATTTAATAAGTCGGAACACTAGGAAAAAGTGCGTAAATATGGGACTGTACCGGGAAAAATCTGACCACCCTACATAACATGCCTTGTTCAAATTTTGAAAATGTAAAAGTCTGAATGGACCATTTAGTATGTTTTACTAAAAGTAAAAATCTACCAACAAAAAACAATGTGCATCATAGTAGTGAAGCTTAAAAATACTGTTTGAAAAAGTAGGCCTATATATAGTCAGACTATCAAATAATGGAAATGTTCTCATAAGTACTCCACTGTGCTACTAGTAATATAAGATTTTTGGTTGTTTTTTCTTGCCATCTGTGCCAGAAATTAGGGCATCTTCAATTAACTTCCACAAAAATAATCTGTTTGTGAAAGGCTCGAAACATACTGATTAATAAAGCTAATTGTCCTGTCACAAACCTGGTTGAGCTAAATTTTCGGATTCATTTCAGACACATGAATTTCAATTCACTTTGCTGCCACTTGACTTGACTGTGTCGAAAGATGCCAGTAACCATATATGTGGCTGCTGTATTTCTCTGCTACGGTCTACTGCAATTAAAATATCAGAGTCTACAATTCTGCGCATGGTGCCACATTTCTAGTATGATAAGGTATAAATGAAGCGTGTTCTGTAATAGAGAAAATTATTTGAGGATAAAACTCTGCACACAAGCTGGAATTAAGCCGGGGGTCCACTAATTGGTGACCGCCGCTTTATAGGTTACCTCCCTAATGGAGCTCCCAGGCCTTGAAGTGCAGTCGGGGGAGTGGGAGGGGAAAAAATATGTCAAACGCTCATCTGTGACCCATCATTAAGGACTTTTTTTGACTGGAGATGAGGGAAGTGGATGGGTTGCACAAAAGATGAGATGGCAGTAATTGACTACTTTGCTGCAATGGGACTAATTCACAGTGAAGCACAGAGCATCTACTGTAGTCATGTGGAGAATACATGAGTGATCTGCTAAGTGATGGGAGTTATAAAGCTAGCACTGTTATCCAGGTGATGGTGAGGACAGTGACAATGCAAAGACAGAGATTTATCAAATGTGCCAGACGTGCCATGTAGTTTTATATGCTCAGTTTATTAATATTCAGTACATCATAAAACAACAAATGTTTACAGTCCATCTTATATGTATACGTTTTGGCACACCTGGGGTGACCAGATGACAATGACAAAAATCGGGACACATTAGGCTTATTTGTGGGACAAAAGGCATCCCAAGTGTAACTCCTTCAGTATGCAGTAAACAGCTTGTAAAATTGTGACTGTCACAGTTTCATCAGGACATCTGGTCACCCTAGGTACATCCTGTACACAGATATATGTCATTGCCCCTTTATTTTGAATATTCACCCAGCCAAATAGGCAAATCAAACTTTTTGTCTTGTTCAATTAAAATGGCTTGACTTTCTTAAAAACACAGACAAAATGTGTTTGCACTGAGGATTGCTTTGCATTGCACTGCATTTTTAGTGAAAAGCAAGTCATTTTGGGAGGCCATAATAAGAATAAAACTAAATAAATAGAACATTTTCCAAAAACATTTCTATAAATAGTCTGGAAATGAAAAAAAAGAAGAAAAAAAATAGTTTAGAAAGAAAAGAGTAGTCTTGAAATAGTTTTTAAATTGAGATTTATCCACATACTCTTGAACAACAAAGGGCAAGTTGACCGGTGTAAAGCTTTCTCCCTCCTCTCTCTCTCTCTCTTACTCTCTCTCTCTCTCAGAATCTGTCAATCTTTATCTCTATTTGATCTCTCTTTATCTTTACCACAGGCATTTGAGTGAATCAGATGCACCTTTTACCTATGGTGTGCTATTTCATTCTGAATTCATGTCAATAGACAGTTTGTCTATCCCTCACAGCCTCTTTTTCATTCCTGTCAAAAATCTAATGGCACTACTGTGAATAAAGTCTAGTGATGGTTCAGGGAATTAATAATTCATTATGTCAAAGTCTGTCTGCTCTGAATGTGCATGCAATTCTATTTGATTTGTCCTAGTGACCACCATAAGTTAGGTGAGTGTTTGTGTGGTGGGAGACTTTACAGAACTGTGGTTTTTCAACACCAAAATCTGGATATTTCCCTATATATATATATATATATATATATATATATATATATATATATATATTAGGGCTGCTGATTTAATGTGTTAATTCAGTGCGATTAATGTCACAAAATATAACGCGTTAAAAAAAATTAAAGCAATTAATCGCAATGCCCTCGGACTATAATAAGGAAGATTCCTGAGAAATGCAACCTTGTAGTAACTCCTGTTTACTCCAGAGGGCAGTAAGTGAAATTTCAGCTGTGTGAGCAACGCACAGTTTATACAGTGAAGAGACAACACTTCAGTAGGCAGAACAATACAAACATGCGTTATGTTCTAGAGTTCAATACACTTGATTGAGTGCAAATGTGAACTAAGGAATCTCAAGATGTGTTTGAATATTGAGTATTAAACTATATTTAACTTGACACAGTGACCTAAACATTTTGTTTATGACGCAATGCACCTGAGACACTACAGGATCATGTCTGACGCAGGTGTAAATTGACGGGTCCTTAAACAAGCCCTCATAATAAATCTCAAACTGATTGACAAATTCACTTGTGAAATGGATTGCTGTGAACTGTATGCCAATGACTAACTTATGATCAATAATATGGTAATAAACAAAACATTCTAATCTATAGCCACTTTCTGTATTGTCTTATCAATGATAAACTCTTCTGCTACAAGAATGTAATGCATTTGAATTATCTGAATATTTTTTATTTATATATATGTATATAATTTTTTAATATTTAAAGATAACTATATATAATTATTTCATCATTATATATTGAATAATTGTTATATGAGGGGCTTTCTCAGCAAATGTTTGTATATGCGATTTAATTAATCTGGACTCCATGTAATTAATTTGATTAAAAATTTTAATCGATTGACAGCCCTAATATATATATATATATATGTGTGTATATGTGTGTGTGCATTTCCTCATATAATTCCTCAGCTGTACAGATTAGACCACTCATTGCTGTTTTAGTACCTTCCAAATATATAATTACCATACATTTTGTTCTAAAAACTACTGGAAGACTGCTAAAACAAAACTACTGGAGATGCAGATTTTTAGCCTTCCATTGCATCTTCCAAAACATCAACCTTTACCATACACTAAAGTGGTTTGTACACCAATATAACTCAAGTTGTGGATGAGAGGTTGTTTTTGAATGGGGTCATTTTTGAATGGCTAATAGTAGGGTGAAAGGCCTGACATTTTGCTGTATGGTTCTTTAGTCAAGGTTTTTGTTCAGAACTAGGTCACTGGGGTTGGAAATTAACATGGGCTCTGGTCAAAAATCCCACAGAAATTGACAAAAAATACCCCAGAGTTAAAAAATAAGGGGGCAAAAAGTGTCCCTGCAATGAGTTCCTGTTTTTTTTTTTTTTATTAGTAACATCTGATATTGTAGAAAATACATACATTCCGATCTTAATTAGAATTTTTGCTGACCATAATTTGTAGCATTCTGTCTGTCATGCAGATGTTGCACCGCACAGACAGGCACTCCACTTATCTTGCTCAGCATCAATTCAGTTAATTAAAGTCAGTCGCCATTCACTCCTCTCATTCAAAATATGTCTGTCTTAATGAGTAACACTATCAGTACCTGTGCTATAGAATACTTCCCTGCCCATCGGCCCATCTCACTTGAAAAGCCTCCTCACCTTCTAGAAGGCAAAAGTGCAGGAGTTATGGATGTTACATTTAGTAAGTTAATCAGATCTGAGAAATCAAAAAATATAATGTAATCAAATGATAAAATGTACTTAATAATAATGTCTGGATATATTAAATGGGTAATTGTTAAATACAATTTGAGTAAAAATACAATACTACTTAAAGTATACAGAACATTAACCACTTTTGTTGTGTGAATAATATCTCTAACACTGCGTGAAATGTAAATTTTATTGCCTTAATTGGCATAAAGGACTTAATAACAGTTTTGCTTTATAAGCTCCTGATTCCAAATCTGTAGAAATTCTGTCATCTCATTCTCCGTGTTGCTGCATTATATTAATGTATGCAAATGTGGGGCGGGACGTGGTCATGTGTCTGTCGCTGGGGAGAGGGGAAGCGGCAAGGGTCATCACCTGGTGATTTAATGATACATAACACCTTTGCCTCATTACAATGGCGAGGGAGATGGGCTTGAAAAGGCCGCCAAAAAGTGAGAGAGGGAGAGCAAGACGAGAAGCAAGTGACTGGCGTGTCTACATTTTTTATTAGTTGTACAACACTACATTGGTGAAGTATCTAGTGAAGCTGAAAAGCCGTCTTTATTTGTGTGGTTGGAAAGCCCATGCCACATGGTGGCCTACCACGAAGCCAGCGAGCAGTCCAAGTCTCTCTCTCTCTCTCTCTCTCTCTCTCTCTCTCTCCCTATTACTTCCCCTCCTGCTCCTCCCTCTCCACCCTCCCATTTCTGGGGGGCGTATTTGCCCAAACCGGCGCCCTACCCCTCTCCGTCGTCCTTCCTAGGGTGTTGTCTCCGCCACCACTGTTGCAGCACCACTCCGCCGCTTTTTGAATTGCGGGAAACCGGGACACATCCAGGATCGGTGTCCGGTAATAGAAGTCGGGACATGGATCCGGGTTCCCGACACACCACAGGCTTCCCCCGATCGAGCTGGGATGTATCGCATATCGGTAAGGGTTAAGGGGCGTACATACCAAGCCCTGGTGGATTCGGGTTGCAGCAAAACCTCGATCCACCACGTCTTGGTTCATGACGGGGCTTTGGGTACAGATCACAAGGTGTTGGTGAGTTGTGTGCATGGGGACCTCACCCATCCACTGATTCTTGAAAACAATTGGCCGGCGTTTAAAAGATTGTTAAAATCATTGTGTGTGGTTGGGTTCTGCGAACAAAAAACTCTTGTGTGTGATGTGTGACGTGATGGCTGGAGAGGCGGAGCCAGGGCCGTCCACGTCTGCTCAGCATCAGAGTGATGCAAGGGGGGAATCCTTTGGCATTCCAGTCCTTAGGGAATTCCCGGAGGGGTACTTCCCTCTAGAGCAGTCGCGTGACGAAAACCTTAGGCATGTCTTTAACCAAGTGAGAGTAATCGATGTACAGCAGCTCCAGCCTGACGTCGCCCTCACATTTCTGTATTTTTCAATTATTAGGCACTGGTTGAGTGACGCAGGACACTCAAACCCATGAAAATACAACCCAGTCACTGGGGAGAGAGGAAACGGTAAGGGCCATCACTTGGTGATTTAATGATACATAACCCCTGTGTCTTGTTACAGTGATGATGGAGATGGGCTTGAAAAGGCCGCCGAGAATGTCAGTGAGGCAGAGAGAGAGAGCACCATGAGAAACCAGTTACTGGCGTGTCTTAGTAAATGTTTCATTTGTGAATCTGACAACACCTACATTGGTGAAACCTGGTCTTTATTTGTGTGGCTGGAAAGCCCGTGCCTTGTTTGTGAAGCTGAATCCTTGAATAAAAGCCGTAGTACCTGGACGGCTGTCCTGCTCCCTTCTTGCTCAAACTTGTTACACCAAAATAGTCGCAATGTTCATTATGCAGTGTAGAGATCAGGCAATATGTAATTACTGAAACATGTCTGTTGACATTGTAACTGACATATCCCAAATAAATGTATTTTGAATATTGATTCCAATTCAATTTTGATTGAATTAAATTAGGAAATCAATGCCAATACCCAGTGCTACAGATATAAGTTGATTTTGATTCAGTTTTATTGGTTACAGCCTACAGTATCTCATCATTCAAATTGAACTAATTGATTAAGTTGAAGTTTTTGACATGAAAGCATGCCATTTTGGGAGGTAAGGAAATAATTGCCCTTACAAAGGAAAATATTGTCCGCTAATGGAAACATTAATTTCTGATCCTGTTTAAGATGGAATACTTAGTACCATTTATTTGTTATCATTTAAGGGTTATATGATAACGTCTAGGTTACGTATGTAACCTCCGTTCCCTGATGGAGGGGACGAGACGTCGTGTCGAAGAAGCGACACTAGTGGACTCTCTTGAGCTCCGAATATGCCTCTGATGCATGAAAAAAGGCCAATGAGAAGTTGGCAGACAGTATTTGCATACCCCGCCCCCGGACATATGGGTATAAAGGCGAGCAAATACTATGAGTTCATTCAGGATTTTTCTGAGGAGCCGGGAGTGTCCGGCCACCTCAGTGGCTTGGCTCAGTGACGTGGCCGGGAGGAAGAAGCAACACTAGGGGTCTACTTCAAATCACGCCATGTGCTGAGCCGTGTACGTGTACTGCTGACAAAGGAGCGGGCAGGTATTTCACGTGCCAGGATGACCAGCTGTGTCGTACTGCACATACCCTTCCCCAATGCCCCATAAAAGACATCAGAATCCTTCTAGTTACCCAAGCAGGGGACAAGGCGACGCTTGCCAACCTGGGACGGGCCGAGCCTAGCCGGGCCTCTTTTCACTCTTTGTTTCTCTCATAGAGCCAAACGGCTGGGGCCCTTACCGCATCGTAGGAAGGGGGTCTAACCCATTTTCCTATTCTTTCAGGGGGAAAAGACCCTGCGGAGACCACAAATGCCCAGGAAGGGGGAGGTACCGTGGCAAAATACATCACATGGCCTCTTCGGTCACATGTGGGAAAGAATGGCGTGGTGGTAGATCCGGCCTCAAAGAGGGTGGAGTTGCTACAACATGGCGACCAGAGGGCAGCGGGAACTGCCTAAGGGAGACGCGGGTCAGCTCGTAAGGATGCAGCACTCCTTGTTGAGTGTGCTCAGACCCGCAAAGGCACTGCCTTGGTGTGGTAGGCCAACAGGATGGTGTCCACCAGCCAGTGGGAAAGCCTCTGTTTGGAGACAGCGCTCCCTTTCCACTGTCCACCAAAGCAGACAAAGAGCTGCTCAGAATGCCTGAAGTCTTGCGTGCGGTCCACATAGGTGTGTAAGGCACGTCCAGGCACAGCAACGAAGGGGCTGGGCCTGCCTCCTCCCAGGGCAGCTCTTGCAGGTTCACTACCTGGTCTCTAAAGGGTGTGGTAGGAACCTTTGGCATATAGCCCGGTCGCGGTTCTAGGATCACATGTGTGTCTGCCGGACCAAACTCCAGGCAAGTGTCGCTGACGGAGAACTCTTGCAGGTCCCCGACCCTCTAGATGGAGGCAAGCGTGATCAGCAGGGCCGTCTTTAGGGAGAGGGCCCTGAGTCTGGCTGATTCTAGCAGCTTGAAGGGGGATCTCTGAAGACCGGCGAGGACCACCGAGAGATCCCAGGAGGGGAACAGGCTTGGCCGGGAGGGATTTAACCTCCGGGCACCTCTTAGGAACCTGATGACTAAGTCGTGCTTACCCAGAGACTTGCCGTCTACTGGGTCGTGGTGAGCTGCGATAGCAGCAACATACACCTTTAAGGTGGAAGGGGACAGCCTCCCTTCCAACTTCTCCTGTAGGAACTGCGCACCTCTGTGGGTCTCCAGTCCAGTAAGAACACCAATTTGCGAACAGGCGCCACTTTAGGGTTTTAAGGGCCCTGGCTTGGTTGATCGTGTCTACGACGGTAGGTGGTAGACCAGCTAGATTTTCCGCGTCCCGTCCAGGGGTCAGACGTGGAGGTACCAGGCCCAGTTGGGCCAGTAAGGAGCCACTAGGGTGACTTGTTCCTTGTCCTCCCTGACCTTGCACAGCACCTGTGCAAGAAGGCTTACTGGGGGAAATGCGTACTTGCGCAGCCCCGAGGGCCAGCTGTGTGCCAGTGCGTCTTTTGGAGGCGTCGGTTGTGACCAGGACACGTTGGGTCACCTGCTGCAAGGGTACTCCTGCCCGAAGAAAGCAGAGGTCTGTCCAGGGTTTGAGTGTTCGGCGGCAGGCGGGAGTGACTATCACACGCCGCGGCACCATGCTCGTCTCGGGACTCGAGTCTGAAGCCAGTGCTGAAGCGGTCTCATATGCATCAACCCCAGCAGCGTGACCGCCGCGGAGGATGCCTTATGCCCCATGAGCCTCTGGAAAAGTATTAAAGGAACCGTTGCGCCCGGCCTGAAGGAGGCGAGGCATTTCAACACTGACTGAGCTTGCTCGTTGGTGAGTCGTGCCGACATTGAGACCGAGTCTAACTTCATGCTGAGAAAAGAGATGCTCTGAACCGGGATGAGCTTGCTCTTTTCCCAGATGACCTGAAGCCCCAAACGGCTGAGGTGCCTGAGCACCTGGTCTCTGTGAGCGCATAATAACTCTCGGGAGTGGGCCAGGATGAGCCAGTCATCGAGGTAATTGAGTATGCAGATGCCGGCTTCTTGGAGCGAGGCAAGGGCTGCCTCTGTGACTTTGGTGAAGACGAGAGGGGACAGCGACATGCCGAAGGGGAGGACCTTGTACTGCTATGCCTGGCCTTCGAACGCGAACCGAAGGAAGGGTCAGTGTCGAGGCAATATTGAGACGTGGAAGTACGCGTCCTTCAGGTCTACCGCTGCGAAACAATCTAGATGCTGGACGCAAGTTAAGGTGTGTTTTTGCGTGAGCATTTTGAACGGGAGTTTGTGCAAATCCCAGTTGAAAACTCGCAAGTCCAAGATCGGACGTAAGCCGCCACCTTTCTTGGGTACAATGAAGTAAGGGCTGTAGAGACCCTTCTTCATTTTGGTTGGAGGGACAGGCTCTATCGCATCTTTGAGTAAAAGGGTAGCGATCTCTGCATGCAGGGATTTGGTATGCTCGACATGTACTGCGGTAAAGCAGACGCCCGTGAAGAGGGATGGAGGCCTGGCAAACTGATTTGCGTAACCGAGTCAGATGGTCCGGGCCACCCAGTGTGACGGATTGGGAAGTGAAAGCCACACATCCAAGCTCCGTGTTAGGGGCACCAAAGGGCCGATTATTTTTGACGTACCCGGTGGGGCTTCGCAGCGGGCTGGAGAAGGTGTTACGTCGTCGGGAGGCGATGACGCGTCCTGAGGCTCTGGTGCTGAGAAAAAACTCAAAGCACTTACCTTGCTCCGCGCACCTGGCAGGGGGCGGGTTTATGACTGAGGAGTAGTCCGATCTAGCCAGCTGGAGAACAGTGGGACTGAGTGCGGAGGGTCCGCGTCCAGCTTGCCATGACTGTTGAGGTGTGGCGGCAAAGTGCCGTGAGAACGGCATTTGCGGGCCAGGTGACCCAGAGACAAAGGAAATAGCTCTGTTATTGAGAATGTGGGTACCGCAGCCCCGACTAGGGATTCAACAAAGGATTCTCCTCCCGGCCCTCCACCGGGGAACGGAGTGGTCTGCTTAACAGCTCCGGAGCTAACGTCTCGGTCCCTGGGTTGCCCGTCTCAGGGAGCCTTCTGGGTCCTCGAGGGGGTCCTTGCGACGGGGGGGCGTCTGCTTTCTGCGGGGCGCTCGACGCGTGGACTGAGAGCTGGGCCCAGGTTGAGGCAGAGCAGCCTGGTGTTTCTTCGCAGGGGGACGCCCTCAGCGAGCAGACGGGGCATGGCCCATGGCAACAGGCTTGCGGCATGGCAGGATGTGTGAGATCGCCTCCATCTGTTTCCTCATCGCGGAGAACTGCTGGATAAAGTCCTCGACGTGTCGCCGAAAAGGCCAAACTGGGAGACAGGGACGTTGAGAAAGTCTTGTCGGTTTCACGCATCTCGACCAAGTTCAGTCATTGATAACGTTCCTGGACTACGAGCGTTGCCATCGCCTGTCTGAGTGACTGCGCTGTGACCTTCGTGGCCCTGAGGGCGAGGTCGGTCGTTGAACGCAGTTCCTGTAGCACTTCAGGATCAGGGCTACCGACGTGCAGATCTTTAAGTGCCTTGGCCTAGTTGACTTGCAGGAGGGCCATGGCGTGCAGGGCGGAAACGATGTGTCCAACGGCGCTGTAGGCTTTAGCTGTCTGTTTAGACGTCGTCCTACAGGCCTTGGAGGGGAGCACAGGACGACCCTGCCAGGTGGTCTTGTTTCCAGGGCACAGGTGGAGCGCAACAGCCCTATCCACCTGGGGAATTGGCGAGTACCCGTGGGCCGCTCCGCCGTCGAGGGTAGCAAGAGCGGATGAGCGGGTGGCATGACGAGTGGAGAGCGGCGCCCTCCATGTAGACGTCAGCTCATCATGCACTTCCGGGAAAAATGGGACCGGGGGTGTGCGCGGCTGTGAGCGGCGCTGTGTTCCCATGAACCAATCATCCAGCCGCGATGGCTGTGGGGAGAACGGAGGGTTCCAGTCCAGCCCTACGCTAGTGGCAGCCCGGGGAATTACATCGGACATCTGCACGTCTGCCTCGGTCTGGGTGTGCTGGCATGAAGGCGGCAGCCCAGGGGAGTCTTCTGCGTCAGACGCCGCGCTCCCCGATGCAGCAGCGAGCTCATCCACTTCTAGCTCTAGAGGATAGGCAGGCTGGCCGTGAGGCGAGCTGCTTTTGCCTCGAGCACGGACGGGAGTCAACAAGCGTGCCGGGGGCGGGTGGTCCAAGGGGGCATACTCGGTGGAGCTGCACCTGCTGCCGTCCCCAGATCGCCTCCAGCGCCAGCGGCATCGTCCTCAATCCCGTGGGAAAAAATGAGCGATGCGAGGGGCGGCTGGAGTGGCGTGCTTTCTGTTGAAAGCGAGCCGCAACCGCAACATTGCCATGGTCATGCTCTCGCAGTGAGAGCATGAACCATCCACAAACACTGCCTCGGTGTGATTGCATCCCAGACAGACGAGACAACACCTGTGACCGTCTGAAGCGGAGAGCACTCTACCGCATCCAGGAACTACACAGGGGCAAATGGCATCTTTATAAAGCCGCTGATTTGCACCGTAGATCCAACAGCAAGCAAAGCGTCAGTGGAACAGGAACAGGTGTGTAACTCGCAGCTGACTGCTGACACGACCAAGGCTCAGAAGAAAATTTCTGAATGAACTCATAGTATTTCCTCGCCTTTATACCCGTATGTTCGGGGGCAGGGTATGCAAATACTGTCTGCCAACTTCTCATTGGCCTTTTTCATGCATCAGAGGCATATTCGGCGCTCGAGAGACCCCTAGTGTCCCCGTCTGAGTGACAGACGGGGAACTAATATTTCTAGCACCTTAATGGTACATTTCCAATATTTTGAAATTCCGTGCTTAACCCTGTTAGTATATGCATCAAGCCATAAGCTGCAGCAAAATGCACCATACTGTAAAATTACAAACAATAATTTACTTTTTAGGAAATCTAAAAAATTCTGGGATTATATTGAAAACAGATTTGCAAAGTTCTTTTGTTAGTGTCAAAAATCATCGACACACTGGCAACCAGTTAACAATATGAGGGTACAGACACACACATACCACCGATACATTCAAAAATATAACATACAGTTTATGCAACATTCTCTCCAAAACTGCTTCAGTAAGAAATAATTTGAATCAATTGTTTGTTTACACAGTTTAAGGTATTCTATTTTAATGCCGTTATAAAGCATTTTGTAATTCCATCAAACAAACATGTCTGTTCTCTTTTAAACTGTTTGTCTCAGACTAGTGCAGTGATGGACGACTTTGTGAAACTGGAAGAATGATTGTGTGTGCGAACTGTTTCTATTCAAGCGCAGTCTGAATCATGTTAGATTTATTTTCGAAGCTTTGGTTGTCGTTCAATTCACTGTTACATCTGTTTCTCTGTCCTTTAAATCTAACTGTACGCCGATACTGAGAATTACTGCACTTACTTTTGAAAATGGACTCTTCATACACATTTAGTTTTTAGATTTTGAGAGGCATCATTACACATGGGATGAACTGCGGTACAAATGTGCACCAAAACATGGGTGGCACACAGTATGGTTTGTTTTTACCACATGAAACGTTTCACCTTTAGCTTTTTCTTCCCCCTTCATTCCCTAAATGTCTGCGTTGAGAAGGAATAGATCAATTCAAGAGTGGAATCTGAGTCTGCCATAAAACACAAGCTGAGGATTTCGTTAAGTAAACCGCTCCCGGGATTCTCTGGTCTAGGATTAACAAGCCTCTCATTCACTACATTTAACCTAACCATGTATAATGCATTAGAACAGACCACATGTCTCCTGTTTTTCTAACTTATGGGTTTCTAGCTTTTTTTCTCTCTTTTTTTTTTTTTTTTTGGCCAATCAAAACTGAGATGAAAGTTTTTCATTTGTTTACTCTAAAAAGCTTGATTTTTTTTAAAAAAATTTTTTAAAGCTTAATAGTAACCAAATAAACAGTATAACTGGTGCTTATTAACAGTATTACTGCATTTAGGAGTGAGAGAGAAAAAATATTTAAACAACTGATATATCAGGTTTCAATTCCTGCAATCGGTTCATCTTTAAACAGGAAGCTGAGACAATTAAGCAAAATAGTGGAGAGCACAATCCACAAACTAAATCACAACCAGTAATTAATGTTATTTTTATATTTATTTTAAAGCGGTGGTATTTGATGGTAATAACTAGCACCTGGCAGGATCTTGTCAAGTGTTACTTAACTCAAAGAGGCATTACAGAATGTCTTGATACCCACTTGAAACACAAATGACTACATAGTGTGTTTTGTCTGAATCAAGTGGCTGATGCAGAACATCAGAATCCAGGGCCTCCTTTGAAAAGTTTTCACACTCTCTCTTGGCTTTATTCTGTGGAAGCCAAGAGATGAAGCATAGACCCATCTGTCATCTCAGCTCAGCTTGCTTCAGTCAAGGATGGACAGAATTCAATACTTCCACAAGACCAAGGACTCTACGTTCTATGTGCTCGAGCATTGCAGATTTCTTAAGCCAACTGAAGCTTCTGTTCAAAGCAATGGAGTTAGACAAGTTGATAGGCACCAAACAGTTCCTACTTCAACACTTTTTTTGTTCATTTTTTTAAATTGTTCTATTTATTTATTTTTATTTAGAACACCTGCCATTTAAGATATCTATCTAAACTTGACTTACAATAATAACAATAATAATAATAATAATAATAATAAAAAAAAAAAAAACAGAAATAATACACCTATACATTGCAAAGAAATTTTAAGAAAACAATAAATTAAAGGTTGAAGTGGGTAGAGAGTTTTCATATCTAAATTTTGTAATGCTTGTGGATATTGGTTTTTAAGCAATGAGACATTTAACTTTTTTGATCACAAACTGGTGAAATTCCATAATATTTGTTAACACATTTGGAACAATATCAAGATATTTCAAAATGAGAATCTCTCTGAAAATGCATGTGATGAATAAAACGTAGGTCCATACACTCGAATACTAGTGTTTACAATGCTGCATGATTTAAATAATGAAATAAAATTTTATCCCATAAAATACTCTATTTAGTATGTGTCTTGATTATTTTTCAGTTTGTATATTACTGTAAATATATGCACTTCATTGCATATAAAGTGATGCTTAATGCTTGGTTGATGCATTTTCAGCCATTTAGGTATGCACATTTTGTTATTTTGCTCGTAGTATTTATGAAATGTTTATTAGCTAAATTTTCTTCATATTTTTTAGAACACATTGCTTAAGGCTCTTTGTTATCATGCACTTAATTATTATTTTGTCATTTGCTCTCCACAGTCTTCATACATAATCTATTAATTACAATCTCCATTAGCATTTTAATGAGAATAACGCCAATAATTGAATGTTTATTTAAAGCTTATAATTGAATGACCCATGGCTCTCCATTGATGGATACAAGAAGTGTCATGCCTGTGATTGAGAGGGAGAAAAAGAGAAATAGAGCAGAGGAAAACTTGAAAAAAAGAAAATCAAAACATTGATCTGAACATTGAAACGTAATACAGAGGTGACTGCATATTTTTCTGTCCACTCATAGCTATAGTTAAGGATTACTATTACATTTCCCACCTATTACAAGATCACAGCCAGATATGGAGGATGAAGTAATTAATTGCCATAACCTACTGTATGTGTTACAAGAGGTTTTCAGATTTTTGCTTAACCCTATGGGGTCTGGGGGTGTTTTGGGCCCTGGAGAAGTTTTGACATGCCTTGACATTTGTGCTTTTTTTCAGTTGCTTAAAAACACATTCATGGCTAAAGTCTGATAACACTGTTTGTATTTTTGAGAAAATAACGTTTATGCATGATTTTTGAAAAAACTAAAAATATTAAGTCATTGAAATAAGGCCATTTAACACATACCTAACATTTGTCCACAAGCCTTTTGAGAACTGGATCTTATAGCCTAGGGTGTTTGCTACAATATGATGTGAAAACTATCCTGATCACTCATTCATACAAAACAATATAGTAATTGAACTTTTGTAAGACACTTTTAGTGTTAGAAAGGTCATATGTGAGGAGGCGTGAACTATAATGAATATGGATGTATTTCACACCTGAGAAGACAAAAGACCCCTCTCCTGGGCCCATCATTGAGGAATGTGACAGAAAGAGAATGAATGTGAGACAGCTAGACAGTTTGTCTCTGAATCCTGGCTGGCAAGTCTGGAAACAGTCCAACTTGTAATATATGTACATGTTTATATAAAATATCATGTCATCTAATGAAAACTAAATGACT
The DNA here is from genome assembly GCA_032164185.1 of Moxostoma hubbsi. Taxonomy (NCBI): domain Eukaryota; kingdom Metazoa; phylum Chordata; class Actinopteri; order Cypriniformes; family Catostomidae; genus Moxostoma; species Moxostoma hubbsi. The sequence goes on along the minus strand of JAVLUX010000006.1, from coordinate 15,535,584 downwards.
TACTTGTCCGAAATTGTATCCTTGGCTGGATCAAGTCTCTCTTCAAAATACAAACGTTCATCGGAGTCCCGCTCTTCTTCTGAGGAAAATTGTAACTCTTCGTCACTATCCAGGAGTTTTCTCACTTGTGTATCATGCTGTTTTTCAAACACGCAGAAAAATGAATGAACTCGTTGTTTTTAAGACAAAGTCAGGGGCGTTTACCATTTGATTTGATCATCTCAGCACTTAGCATATGAATAGCACGCTCTGCTGGTGGGTGGGATCACATTCGAGATAAATTAGCTGAGCCAGGAAAACTGTACATCACTTGGTTTCATACAAATTACATTGCAGGAGAATATTTGTTTTAAAATTGAATTGTTTTATTTAAAAGTAGACATTTTAAACTGTCTTTAGACATATGTTTCACGTTTGTGTGATAAGTATTCGCAGAGTTTCAGTTCATTTTTGTGACGTGTTTCAGATATATGCTCGCAAACCCAGAGACTGCTTACAGCTCACCCTTTTTATTTTCTTTATTTTTCAAAAGCATATATATAATTTACATTAGCTGGTAGTCCTGTCATAAGTCATGCATAAAACAGTAAACAGTACAAAAAAACACTCTACAAGACAGTAATGATCCTATACACAATGTCCTGGGGATATACATGTGAATTTATAGACAGTTTGTCTATAATTTATTGATGAAAAATCTATTGTTCTGGGCTTTGAGTCAATTTATTATGGGGGAAAGTAGTGAATCAATCTTTCTGCATTCTTTGTTCTAGCATGCAGCTAATCTCCCCTGCTTGAATTACCACTGGGGGTCCACTCTTTGCTGGTCCAGTGGTAGCAAAGGCAGTGTAAAGGCTTTGATATTGATCAAGTCAAGTCAGTTTTATTTGTATACCGCCTTTCACAACACACATCGTTTCAAAGCAGCTTTAGAGATGATCAGGCATTAACAGACGATAAAACTGTAATGTCTATAATGTCGATGTATCATCATTGTGTAATTAGATAAAATATGATTGTTAATAGTGTTTAAAAATAAGTAATTAAATAATAATTGTATTAATAACCCCAGTAAGCAAGCTGAAGGATCAGTGGGGGAGCAGACATAACGGAGTCAGCTTGGGCCTACTTGGACCTTTGCTTGTTACAGTCTTGAGACATATGTTGGCTTATTCATTAAATAATGAATAATTGTGTGTCTGATTGGTCCAGATACTACAAAGACTTATTTATTTACAAAGTACTGTTGCTTCCAACATGGCTAGTTATAAAAACTATTAAAAATATATATATTATATAATTTCATAGCCATATGAAAAACTATGTATATAAAACTACGTATTATCATTTGGACATTTACTGGGATGGAAATGTAGAGGCTGAACCTTTTGGAACTTTAATTGAACCCCTGGTCTAATGGCTACTTCCAGCATTATAATTCACCATATCACAAAGTAAAAGTCGTCTCAAAGTGGTTTCATAAACTTGACACTGTTCTCCAGTGGCCTTCCCAGTCACCGGATCTGAATTCAATAGAACACCTTTGGGATATGGTAGAACGGGAGATTCACAGCATGAATTTGTAGCTGACAAATCTGCAGAAATTGCATGACCAGAATCTTTGAGGAATGGTTCCACATATTGTGGAGTCCATGCCACAAAGAATTGAGGCTGTTTTGAGAGCAAAGGGAAGCCCTACCCAGTATTGGAATAGTGTTCCTAATAAAGTGCTCAGTGAGTGTATTTGCTGGTGTGATGGGGTCTCACTGACAGCAGTCTTAGCTGTTGTTCTGCGAGCACTGCTGAGCTTAACCCTTTAGCTTGCAGGCTGGCAGGTAGCCACGTACGCCATAATGAGAAAAGACAAGCTCTCCATCTAATGGCTTTTTCTCAAACAAAAAAAATGACTCTGACCTTTGCTGCCCCACGGCTGATGGGAGACCTGGAGCTGTCCACTCTCTGCCCAGCATGCAAGCGTGAGGGCTAACCTGGACCTGCGACTAAGGGCTGGCCCAGGGCGGCAATAATGGCCAGGTTAGTGTTCTCCACTGGCTGTTAATGGCAGCGCAGTGTAAACAGCATCATGAGAGTGGGACGGAATGATGAGGTCGTGCTCTCTCGCAACTTGGCCATATGAACATGCACAGAGTGAATGCACCAGGGGGGGCTCTGATTGAAAAAAGCTTTTCCATTGTTTCTGTCTCTTCAGTGAATTTACTTTTAACAATGAGTTAGAGTGTTATACAGGCAGAATGACAGAATTTCAATGCAGTTCTCATTGTTGATTATGAAAACAGACATACCTAATTAATGAGCTAAGCTAGTATTATTTGCCACTGTACTTGTGATAGACAGTCAGTACCACAGCTTGATTTCTCTGACTGTCACTGACAATTGTATATTGTATGATCTACAGTACAGGTACACACACAACTCTTATACAACTGATGCTGAGCAATCCAATTAGCATGCATAATGCACCTGAAGAAAGACATCTGAAAGAGAGACTGACAGAAAGAGAAAAGAAAACCTGCTCTGCAGATAAGCCCATAACGATCATTTATTTATAGGGGCTTGTTTACACAAATGGAGGATGAGCTCAGTCTTAGCCAGGTCTGGTTGATTCATTGCCTCAACCTCTCCGGTTCAGGTGAGGGTGAGCAGCGCATTAGCCTGCTAGTCATGAGGATATTATTGCACCTGTGGCTGCATAGTTTTTTTGTGTCATCATTTTATGCACCCATGGGCAATTTGTGCCCCCTCCTTTGTTTTCATTACATTTTTGCTGCTGTTTTCCCTCTATGCAAGCAGGTCATTGTAAATGAGGATTGCGCTAGTTGCGACCCACATCTCTCAGCGCTGGCATGGGAGGAGAACACATGCTGTCTGCTGCAATGGGGTTATTACTGTAGACTCTGTTTGCTGTCCCATTGTTCTCTCTCTCTCTGCTTTTCTCTCTCTCTTTCTTGTGTACTACATTGCATTTTAGGAAGATGCCTAATGCGGTTGGACATCCCTCCTGTAGATTTCATCCCAGCTGCTTCCACATTCCTCAGCTCATGAAGTTATATGGCAGAGAAAGCATAACGTGTGACCCCGACAAGATTGCATTCGCAATCTAAAACGCAGTAGTAACTCCCATTGTCTGCTTCCATCTCCCCTGTTGGGATGGTTTGATAATAAGAATATTAGATCAGGTTCTGCTACTCCTGAGTGAGGGTTAGTGGAAATGCACTATGCTGTACACAAGCTGCAGGACTTCAAGGGTTCAGGGTTCAAGCCACATTAACATTTAAGGTGTCCTAAGCCTTTCAAGATCAAGTTGACTCTCTTCTGAAACAGATGAAAAACTGTGCTTGAAACTAAAAGGAAAGTTGGATTTTTTTATATATATATATATATATATATATATTATCCCCTTTTCTCCCCAATTTGGAATACCCAATTCCCTCTGCTTAGTAGGTCCTCGTGGAGGTACAGTTACTCACCTCAATCTGAGTGGTGGAGGACAAGGCTCAGTTGCCTCCACATCTTATCATGTGGCTTATTGTGCATGACACCATGGAGACTCCGCACATGGAGGCTCATGCTATTCTCCACTATCCACGCACAACTTGCCACTCACCCATTAAGAGCGAGAACCACTAATCGCGACCACGAGGAGGTTACCCTGTGTAACTCTATCCTCCCTAGCAACTGGGCCAATATGGTTGCTTAAGAGACCTGGCTGGAGTCATTCAGCACACCCTGGATTCAAACTCATGATTCCAGGGGTGGTAGTCAGCATCAATACTCACTGAGCTACCCAGGCCCCCTGACTCAGCCTATATTCATCTAAACTGCATGAACCAATACTGTAGGGTTGGAAATGAAAAGGAATAAGTCAATAAATCAGGCTGCACAGTAAATTTCATCCTAATGTTTTGTATAGCTATACTCTCCCAATCACATCAAAAAAAAAAAAGACAAAATCCCATTAAACCTGAAGCTGGTCCAAATAGTGGACAAAAATAATACAATTAGTTACTAAGTCTCATTCAAATGACATCAGAATTCCAATACAGGAATTCACATTTAGTTCTCCAGTAATTTCCCCAGAGGAGCTGTTTAGAATTGTTTTTTTTTTTTTTTTTTCTCAATACGCAAACACATGCGCACACACACAAACAAACACACACACACAAGCTCAGGGAACCAACCAGATGCAGGAGTAATTAAAATCATCCTGCTGGTGTTAATTACCAAATCAGAGAAACCATATCTTTGACCTCTGTTACTACTACAGGCCTCACACACGTGTTCACTACATTGTCACAATGCAGAACTTCCCCCTAATTCTGGCACACCTAATATCTTAACTAGCCCACTTATAATTTTCTCTCTGAATCTCTGCAAAACAAGTGAAAATGACTCTGTACATATAGATAAGATTTGATCATTGTATCTAGGAGTAAAGTCTAAAGTATGTTTTGATTTTCCACATCCCGCTATGTCTTGCACATTAAAAACTAGACTGTCCTTTTTTTGTGTCAAATTACTGTACATTTAGACACCCAAAATTAGCAGTCCCATTATTAATGTATGTTGTATTATACCTAATAAAGGCCTATATTAACACAGAAAGGCCTAGGTTAGATTTAGTCATGGCCAGATGTCCCTGAATCTGCCCCTCATAAACCCACAGTGTTTGTAGTATCACCAACCACATCCCATTTATAATTCCATCTGCTGTACTTCTGAACTTTAGGGAACAAGTGTGTCCAGCTGCTGCACCAGGCTGTGTTTAAGTAGCAGCATGATTGTGTGTGCTTTACCTAATCTACCCCATTAGTTTTAAAATGCAGGAACGCTAATGAGCCAGTCAGAGAGAGATGGAGAGTGAGAGAGGGAGGGTTATTGCAATCCATGTCTAATTGGTCCTGCTCCTTAACAACTGAACTCAAATCAACCAGGGCTGCATTTCCCAATAACGATCGATCTTAGCAGTTAAGAACGTATTCTACGAGCAGTTTTACAACGTTCGTTATTTTTTACGTGCGTTTCCCAAAACTGCACTTAATGTGAATGTGCGAGGATGCACTTTAAGTGCTACTTAAGAGAGTCACTGTTTATGTGGCAGTGCTGAAATGTGACCATATAGTGCTGCTCATCATTGTAATGTCATTATATTTGTGCATAATTGTACAATTTGTAATTAACCTTGCTTAAATATTCAAACTAATTAACTGCATATTTACATATTGCTTTTACAATAATTTTGTGTAGATCGATATGTTTCTTTTACACAGTCTGCTTCCATAATCAGGTGTGCATTTGTAATATTTCATTTTCACAAATTGTTCTCAATATAAAAGCTACCAGAATTAGGGCAGCCTTGTGCATGATCATGTTAATTGTATGCATTCATTGATTATTATTCCGTGTTATTGCGGAGCGCAAAATAAGGAGACATTTTGGAAGATGCTTTAGGGACATTCACCAATGAATCTCTTTACTCCCAAAAGGTCTGCTCTTTACTCCCAAAAGTGATAACGGTGACAGTAATGCTACATGTGCAGTGCTACACAACTTGTAGTGCTGGCGATAGAGCCTTTGGGTGTCAGAGAGGAAGAGGAGACGAGGATAAAAGCATCTGCCAAATGAATAAATTTAGGATGATGAGCAAATATATACGGACGATTTTCATGCATGGCAGCAAGTTAATTATTTTTTCTTCTATTTCTAATGGTAATATACAGTATACTGTACAGTTGTGTGCATCAATAATGCCACAATTTTGTTGTTACCAACTTGTCCATCTAGTCCACAAAAATAAATTTATTTGCTTACTAATTAATCTTTTCATCCATTTAGACTATCTATAACTTCTCTGTTAAAATAAAAATAAATAAAACACAGATATCCTGATATTAAAATCTCAGCATAAAGTGTAGCTATTTGCATTTAAACTGTATAAAGTATAATTTTGCAATTGTCCTGCAGGTGTCTGCATAAGTCTGTGTCCTTCGATGCTCTTAGCGGTGTACGATTTCTCCAGAGCACTCGTTAATCGAGCATTTTCAAGTACTACTTAAGTTACAATGCTTTTGTAAAACTGGCTGCAAAATTAAGATGAATCTTAAGTTGGATTCTACGATCTACTTATGCTTATGATGCTTTTGGGAAAGGAGGCCCAGGGCAGTTAGAACAAGGGATGGATTCGGTATTCTAGCTGGCTTCAGGAAGGTCACAGATTAATGAAAACATTACCAGACCCACTTAACGGCCTGACACAATAGCCACTCTTCAACAGCCATTCAGTCATAAAAACAGACTGATCCAATTCTGTCTGTAGGAAGAATGTTAAAATTATTCTATGTAGCTCTGGCTGAAAATATATTCTTCAGAATTGGGAATTTAGAACCAGTTCTTATGCAAAAGAACTGTTTCCTTTTTCTTTTTAATACTGAAATTTAAAGGTTTTTATAATGTTTGGTTGTATTAGTGGTTCTTAAACGTGGGCATTCTTTCACCATTACAGATGTAACATCATAATAAGATGGTTCTTTTGAAAGGGATAGTTCACCCAAAAATATAAATTCCTCTCATCATTTACTCACCCTCATGCCATCTTAGATGCATATGACTTATTTTCTTATGCAGAATACTAACAAAGATTTTTTAAAGAATATCTCAGCTCTGTTGCTCCTTTCAATGCAAGTGAATGGTGGCCAGAAATCTGAAGGTCCAAAAAGATGATAAAAGCACCATAAAAGTAATCCATGAGATTCCAGTGGTTAATTCCATATCTTCAAAGTGATATGATGTGCTTTGGGTGAGAAAGAGATCAATATTTAAGTAATTTTAACTTTTTTAGATATAATAAATCTTCACTTTCAGATGTGAAAGTGAAACTAAGCAGGTGTCATTTGTGACTTTTGCTTGCATGGAAAGGACCAACAGAGCTGAGATATCCTTCTTAAAATCTTAATTTGTGTTTAGCGGAAGAAAGAAAATAATACACATTTTTGGGTGAACTCCCTTTAAGTAATCCGTTAAAATGACTCGTGTCATACTAAAATGTATGAATTATTCTATACTTTCGTTGGCTTTCAGAAAACAATGCAAGTTGGACACATGCATTAGGCATTTGACATTATTCTACACTATTTTGAAGCAACTTGGGTAAATATGAGAACTGTTTTAGTATTTTAAGAGCCACGCTTCCTGCTGCCCTGTGGTGGTGCTATGTCCGTAACCCAAAATAGTCAAATCCATGTGATTACCCCCCAACATACATCTCAGTTTTTATGTAAATCATACAATGCACACAGAAGATGTGAGGCACTGCTGTTTCCCATTTTTTGCCATTAATTTAATGCCTCTCTATGGCTACACCTTTCAATATTTCAAAATCTGTCGCAGTTTAGCATATCTTGGCATAATGTTGTCGAAATGTGTTGACAGTCCAATGAATCCCCTAGGAGGAGTATTTAAAAGTTCAAAAAATGCAATATTAAAAAAATCCAAAATGCATGACTTCCTGTTGGGTGGAACTAATGATGAAAATTCTGAAAGTTGTCCAGCTCGACGAGAAGTATATATGTAGTAATTTACTGAAGGGTTACACTCAAGTAACCCGAGACGTTCCCTTCCAAAAAGCTACACTTATGATGCTGCGCTGAAAAAGCGCTTTGGGAACGTGAATACCCGCGCTGCCGCACTGTGGCTGTCCGGACCCCCTACGATTTTGTAGTGTGCTGACAAGAGCATGAGAGGTCTCAGACATGAGCTTGAGATGTAGACTCAGGAATGGCAGGAATATCCAAACTATAAAACTTTTGAATGTGTGTGGAGAGGACCAACCTGACGCATCAAAAAGATGCTGCAGAGGGACACCTCTAGCCAAGGCTTTAGAGGAGGCGACCCCTCTGTTAGAGTGAGACCTGATACCTACTGGCGAAGCCAGTCCCTCACCCAATGCAACATAGTCTGCTTGGTGGCGGCCGCTCTCCCCAGATGCGGCCCCCATGGCAAATGAGTAGTTGCCCTGGATTACGCCACTGGCTAGTGTGGTGGACAAAAGTCTGAAGGGCACGGACTGGACAAAATCTGTGAAGTCTTTCCTGCTCCGGTGTTGCAACGGCGGGGAGCAGAAGGCTTCGAGAGTGACCGGTTGTAAGGTCGAGAAAGGTACTTTAGGCAGGTAGTCAGGATGAGGGTGCAAAATTGCTTTAGCTATTCCTTTGGCAAATTCTAAACAGGCCGGCAAGACAGACAGAGCTTGAAGAGCCCCAATTCTCTTTTAGATAGGTAATTGCCATAAGAAAAAAAAATTTTGAGAGTCAGAAGTCTGTCAGACGCTAACTCTAGAGGTTCGACACCCTCAAGGACTATTGCCAAGTCCCATGAAGGGGTCCTGGTCCTAGCAGGAGGCCACAATCGCATGGCTCCACGAATGAAGCGAGCGAGTAGAGGATGCCTCCCCAAGGGCACCCCGTCCATCAAGGCGTGGCAAGCCACATATGGCGGCCACATAGACCCTGAGAGTAGCAGGGCATATGCCTGCTGACAGTTTTTCCTGCAGAAAGTCCAGAACTGAAGCAATCTGGCAGTTAACTGGATCTGCATTATGTGCACTGCACCATCTTTCAAAGACACCCCACTTATTGGCGTAACTTCTAGTAGAGGGAAACGCATACAGGCGCATTCTGGGCTATGTATGCGCCATCGCGTCCAGCCTCAGGGGGGCTGGGTGACTCAGAGAGAAGTAGAGGGTACATCGTAATGTTTGTTGAGGCGAAGAGGTCCACTTCTGCCCTGTAAAATCTCACCCAGATTTGTTCCAAGTAGAGGGAGCCCTAGCACTTCAAATGGTCTCGATAACATCAGGAGAAAGCCCTGCGTCCCTCAGTTGGTACCCTTCAGGGGCCAAACATGAAAGTTTCCACAATTCAGGCCGGGGATGAAATATCATCCCCTTTGCCTGAGAAAGAAGGTCCTTCCTCTCCGGAATCACCCAAGGCGGGACATCGAGGAGAGATATTATCTCCGAGAATCATACCCTGTCCGGCCAGCGCGGCGCTATTAGTAAGAGGCAAGACCCTTGCTGGCGAACTCTGGCCAAGACTCCCAGGAGCAGAGAAACCGGGGGAGACGCAAACAGACACATTCTGGGCCATGTATGTGCCATCGCGTCCAGACCCAGGGCGGGCTGGGTGAATCAGAGAGAAGTAGGGGGGGACATTGCGTTGTCTGTTAATAGGCGAAGAGGTCCACTTCTGCCCTGTAAAATCTCAACCAGAAAATTCAGCTGACGTGAACGTGGACCTCCTTGATGGTTTATATAAGAGACTACCGCTGTATTGTCCACCCGAACCAAGACATGGCAGCCTCTGGGGGTAGTATTTCAGGGCCAGAAATACAGCCATCAACTCGTGACAATCAAGCTGACGACCCTCCCATTCCCCTTGAGCTGGACGACCACTTGTGACCACTACCCAGCCCGTCAGGGAGGCGTCTGTCGTTAGCAGCCTGCAACGGCAAGACGCACCTAGAGTGGGACCCAAGTTAAGAAACCGGGGTCTGAACCACATAGAAAGGGAATGAAGCATGCAGCGCGAAACACTTATTGGCCTTAGGGGACTGGCCCTTGGATGAAATTCCCTGGATTTTATCCACAGCTGAAACGGTCTTATGTGGAAAAAGGCCCAAAAGGATCACCGTGGATGCAGATGCCATGAGACCTAGTATTCGTTGATACTGACGAACAGCACAACCTTGACCTAGCCTGACTTTGCTCAGTGTTCTGAATGGATGTGATTCGAGTGGGAGACAATTGTGCCCACACCGTGATCGAATTTCATATAACTCCCAGATAGGTAATTCCCTGGGTGGGAGAGAGAACGCTCTTTTTGACATCGAGTCTCAGACCCAGAGAAACCAATTGAGCTAAGACAATATCCTGTGCTGAACTGCCAGTTCTTGAGACTGTGCTAGTATCAGTCAGTCGTCTATGTAATTCAGAATGCGGATGCCCCGGAGTCGCAAAGGAGCCAGTGCTGCATCCATGCATTTCGTGAATGTGCGGAGTGATAGGGCTAGGCCGAATGGAAGAACCCAATACTGGAAGGCTTCACCCCCGAAAGCGAACCTCAGGAACTTGCTGTGCTGTGGCAGAATTTCTATATGAAATATGCATCCATTAGATTGATCGTGACCTGCCAATCGTGATGTTGGATCTTTGGCACGACCATCTTGATAGTTAGCATCTTGAATTTGAACCCCCTGACTGAATGATTCAAGCCTTGAAGATCTAAGATCGGACGCAACCCCCCACCCTTAATGGGAACCAGGAAGTATTTGCTATAGTAAACTGTCTTTTTCTCTGGAAGGGGAACACGGCCCCTTTGAACCAAGAGATTTTGCAGTTCTTTCCATAGTAGACATGCCTGCTCTGGTTTTACGATTGTGGGGACCATGCCGTTGAAACATGGAGGGTGGCTAGCGAATTGAATTCTGTAGCCCTTTTCTACTGTTCTCGGGACCCACATAGAAATACCTGGCAGAAGTTTCGACGTTGCCAGGTTCTCTGAGATGGGTATTAATTTTGGCATTTCCTGTTGAGGGGATCTAACTCCCGAAACACCAGAGGCAGTGGGAATGGAGAGGTTTCGTGGGGGTACCGAGAGGGCCAAAGTGGATGATACATGCGCCCCGTCCCGAGGGGGCTACCCCCACAAGGCTGTGCACAAGGCCGTCAGGGTTTCTTCCTTTTAGAAATTAACCCTCTGAGGTCTTGCTTTGGGGGCGAGCCTGTCCCCAATCTTTATGAGGGGGAGCACGACTCGCCACGCTTTGTTCTGAGCCTCCCTTCTAGCAGGACCGGGGTCGGGTCTAGGTGCCCGACGGCCCCGCCCCCTGAGTGCGGCGAGGAAGAAACTGCCCAAATGCTTCCTTGTGGCTTTTCGCCTCCTGGAACCTGGAGATAACTGTATCCGTAGCATCTCCAAATAGGCCAGAAGGCGAAACCTGGGCATCAAGAAAGAAAACCAGGTTCTTAACTTGGGTCCCACTCTAGGTGCGTCTTGTCGTCGCAGGCTGCTAACGACAGACACCTCCCTGATGGGCTGGGTAGCGGCCTTAAGTGGTCGTCCGGCTTAAAGGGATAGGAGAGTCGTCATTTCAGTTGTCACAGTAACTGTCTCGAGCTGATGGCCGTATTTCTGGCCCTGAAATACTTCCTCCTGAGGCTGCCATGTCTTGGTGCGGGTGGGCAATACAGCGGTAGCCTCTTATGTAAACCATCGGGGGATCCACGTTCACGTCAGCTGAATTTCTGGCACGTTGGATCCTCCTTGGGGCCCAGGGCAGCTCCTGTCACTCAGGACAGTTTCGTCCCTGGATGCCCGTGTGTGTGGGAGCAGATTTACTCTACTCAGAGGTAGTGAACAAATATGGGTGAGATTTCACAGGGCAGAAGAGGACCTCTTCGCCTCTATGATAGCGCAATGTCTCCTCTACTTCTCCCTAAGTCACCCAGCCCCCTTGACCCTGAATGCGTCTGTATGTGCTTTTTCCCCCGTTTTTTCTGCTCCCGGGAGTCTTGGCAAGGTTCGCCAGCAAGGGTCTTGCCGCCTCCTGATAGCGCCGAGCTGGCTGAACAGAGTATGGTTCTTAGAGTTAAATTCTCCCTTCGACGGCCCACCTCGGCGGTTCCGAACAGGAAGGACCTTCTTTCTCAAGCACAGGGGACTGTATATCATCCCCGACCCAAATTGTGGAACCTTTCATTCTTGGCCTCTGTTGGGTACCTGAGGTTATCATGGACATTTTAAGTGTTAGGGCTCCCTCCACTTGGAGAACAACCCATCACTAAGTGCCAGACGGGAAAGAGATGTACGAAGCTTGTCCGCGTGTTTGAATGTCGTTATGATTTGACACAGCTGGCTGAAAAGAAATGCGTGTTTTTGTTTTTTGGACATTGAAAAGTGTTTTATGAAAATGTCTTTGTTTGTCAAGCCGGTCCCAGCTTCCTCCTTTCCCATCTTTAAGTGTTATTCCTTTAAATTATGTTGGGAAAATAAGGACATAAATTAGATTAGACTACTGCATGTCCACCTATAGAATCATAATTAAAAGCAAAGATTACCAACTGGTAACCAACTATTGTTCTTTGATTTTGCCACAACTTTGCTATGACGGACTGGTACTGGTCCAAAATTACGTTTTGGCTATGAATACAGGAATTTCACTTTTAATCAGTTACATTGCCTAACTAAAGTCTGTCATAAAATTACGGTGTATTTAGGAAATGGCCACATAGTTTTGCTGGCTGGAATTACAAAATGGCTGAATTTGCTACCGCTTTTCTTAAATTTTGCAAGGCAATTTGCTGCATTTTTTGTTGTTTTGCAGTTAAAACTCACAAATCATCATTATCTACAACTATAATTGTGCTTATTACATTTTAAATGCAATTACTTGTAAATATTTTAGTGCATAATAACGGAATATGCAGTTAAATAGCACACAAAAATAGCATACATTTAGGTGAAAGCTGTGGATATTGAAAGACCCTTAATTATTTTTGTATTGTAATTTTCTGCCTCGGAGAATGAAATAAACTTATCGAAGTTTAAAAATCTGTACAAATACAGCAGCAGCCCATGCAATAAATTGTTTCATCAGGGTACACGGTTACTTTTCAAAACATGATCTGACACTGAATGCTTAAGCAGCCTAATTTACACTTAAAAAACTCCTAATGTTGCTATAACAATGCACAAAGCACTTACCAATTTGCTTGAAGTGAAAAGCAGTCCTTCTTTCCTGTTTAATCAATCACATGATCATTCAGAACATCTCCATATTGTAAATCCATAAGGATCTCTTTTTCAATGACCATACCAGCAGTAATGACAGACTTGTCAGAACGATCTTGCGCTTTTCGATTTCAAATTACCTACATCACTTAAAGCATGATTGCGTCACTCAAGGCGAGCCAGAAGGCAAGTGGACAGGAACATATCCTAAAGACCACACCCACAGGAACAAATAAATCAGTCTGATTGGCTGATGAATCTGACAATCTGACTTAAGATGCCTATTCACTGCAGTGTTGAGGGATTCTGTGGAATTCTGAAGGCCTGACGGGGTGGAGCTCAAACTCACACACTGATTCGGGCATACGATTTGTGAATAATTTGTCATATTTGCTTGTGAGCATCAAGGCATAAATTCTGATTGGATACATTTGTATTTTTTTTTTTATTCTTTGGAGATGAATTATAAGTGGAAAGAGGTCAATCAGAATGAAAGGATGAAAAAAAATATTTATTAGTCATGTTATGAAGCAGAGAAGACTTTACTGCCCCTGAGAAATCGCCACTGGCCATATATAAACAAATACAATTAGAGTTCATATATTTGAGCATTTATGTACAGATTTAAATTCTACAAGTGTTTAAAAAACAAGATACATTTTAAAATTGTCATTTGTCATATTTTGATATTCTGAATAATGCATATATCTACTGTAGCGTATTTAGGGGTTTCAATGAAAGTTCGCTAACTTGTTCGTTTAGCGGTGTTGTGCTATGCTGATAGCTTAGTTGTACTGTGTTTACAATATGGCGTTGGCAGGTTGCACATGCATGATAAATTGCCCTGGAAGAGTCTCTTTAGGACTTCCCGTGAACTTTCGTCATCATAGCAACCAACACCAGTGATTTATGATCTGGGTCCACTCTAATGAAAATACTATTTCATCGATGCATATGAACATCAGCGTGCTCCACAATGCACAAATAAACAGTAATAAGTTAAAGTGCCGAAATTCTCACACCAATATATGTAGTGAATTTCATATGATAAATGTACACTGCATGGGTTAAAATGTTGTGTATATTACCATTATTTGAAGGGAAACAGTATGTGTGAGCTAGGAATTAAATTAAACGGTCCTATTTCTACATTAATGTAATGAAATTTATAATGGAATCAGTCATGTTGGACAACTGTTATAATTTAGATAAATGACAAATTACTAGATTTTTTTTTTGTGATTATTTGTCTGAATAAAATTCTCCACCATTAAAATGTAATACAACGTCTCCTTGTATCAGCTCACAATTTCTGCTGTAGGGAATTAGCTTTAATAAGAGAATTATAGAGCAATATTATTCTCATGGCTTACTGACAATAATAGTACACATATAGGTATAGTTTGAAGTGAAATCTTTTAGAAACAGGGATGAGATTATTTATCAACATATACCACAGTCAAAATTTCTTTTAAAGGTAAACATGAATAATTAATCATTACTCGTTATAATTAATTATGAACATTTGGATCAGTTAATAGAATTAACTTGAAGTAGCTGAATTAATATTACAATCAATTTATCTGTTCGTCCAGCGAACACTCAGTATTAATTGTCTATCAGTTCTCAGAAAGGATATTTTTACATTTGTTACATTGATGTTAATTTACAAGCAGACCAGAATCAGCTTGCAAGAATGTACACAAAAGTTTATTTAACTAAAATACGAACACATAACTAATCTAAACAAAAACATACACACAAAATCACTCTTACATTTGAAAGGGAAAAAGTGTAAATAAAATGAAACCGGAACAGAATTGGAGAAATGCAGTTATGAAAAGAATAATTTGGCCATCTGAGAGAATCGTTAGTTTCTTAAGAGCACCTTTATTACAAAGGGGTTTTCAACTTACAGTAAAACTAGGTTCAGTTAGTTACTGGTATGATACTTGCAATTGCCTTGGCTGTTGAGAGAGCGCCGGATGCAGTCAAAGGAGAAAGGCTTGATGGTTCCTTGTTGGGTCAATTGTGTTGAAGTTACAACCAATATCTTCAGTGTTGAATGAAGAAATTATGGTGAACTGTGGTGTTCATTGACTCCATGGTCAAGGTAGTTGAAAATGGCTTGAGGTGTTGAGGCCTGCCGGCCTACCACCTCGTGGTCAGTACCACCGGGGGCAGAGGGAAGAGAGAGTCAGGGAAAGAGAGCGAGTAAGAGGCGGAACATATCTTTTAACTTCTGCTGGATGTCCCTCCTCTCAAGTCTGGCTTGACCAATGAGATAGGCGCAATTTCCAAGTGGGAAATGTTCCTTTGTTTGGAAGCTGACTCATTTGCATGATTGGGATTAGTTTAAGCCCCTTTATGCTCTGATTAATATAGCAAGCATATAATGCATGCTGTCAGAATATATATATATATATATATATATATATATATATATATATATATATATATATATATATACACACCATTGTGTATACAATGCCACACAAGGGTTCATTTGGTAGGAAATGTGATACTAATTTATTTTACATTAGCTGGTAGTCCTGTCATACGGCATGCATAAAACTTTATACAGTACAAAAATACACTTTACAAGACAGTAATAAATCATTTACACAATGTCCTGTGGATATACATGTGAATGTATAGTTTGTCTATAACTGAATGAAGAAAAGTCTGTGTTCTGGCCTTTATGTCCATTTCCTATGGGGGAAAGGAGTGCTCTGGCATGCAGCTAACCTCCCCCGCTTGAAATGTCACTGATGTCCACTA